>VOIT01000101.1:0-1200000 GCA_031010545.1 Laburnicola sp. JP_R_19 | reverse complement strand
TGACAACGGGTTGTGCCGCTCACAGCCACCGAATCAGAAGGTGACGGCCTTACAAGGGCCACAAAGAAATCACATGTCCTTGGCGCTTCCATGCATGCATCCCTGCATCAATGTCGCCCAGCACCCTTGCATCACCCGTCGACTTCACACATCCACATGACACTGCGAAGCACTCAGAATCTACTTGTAAACCATTCGATTCAATGTTTGACTACTCTGATCCATGTGCATTCGATTCGTGGCGAACCTGCCCAAAAGCCAAGCGTCCTCCAGTGGAAAAGCGAGACCGTTTTGTTAAGCAAAGCCGCGATCGAAGCGTAGAGAGTCTTTTCAAAAGCCGCCATGTCCATCCGCCTGCAATCGGAAGAAAATTGAAAAAAGAAAAGGAAAATCCATCAGCCAGCCATATGCTGGAGCAAAATACCCCAGGACATGCAATGCTATCCATTAGATGTGCCGCCCTATCATGCAGAAATGCCAAATCAAGGGAGGGGGCGTTACACGCCGTAACAAGGACAGTGTGAAGTTGAAAGGGAATGGATGTGCAAGGATAGGAAAAGGTGTCCGGTAACGAGCCATGTAAGGGTACAAGTGCAAGGGAATGACCGTTCCATAAGCGCCGAGACTATGCCTGGGTCCGCTATGCTCGTGTCGTAGGAATACTGTAAACGGGCGAGCAATCACTGGAGACTTGGTGGCAACAGCCAAAGATGTTACTTCCAACCCACAGACAAATCGTGGTATATGAAAGAGATCAATTCTCAAGATAAAGCCAGCCAACACCAGAAGAGTAACAACTGGTAAGGTAAACTGTACTGTAGCGATATCTCGAAAAGTTGATCCAACGACGGTGGCGTAAGGTTCGTCATCATAAACGTCAAGACCATGAATGCTTAGTAAAAGTTTCCGTTGCCGTCCGCTGCCGGTCCCATGCCATACTGCGGGTATGCCGGGTACTGAACAGCATTTTGGAGGTGCGAGGGCAGCGGAGGATTGCTCATACGGTGCGGCTGCGGTGAAGCGATGTTGCCGTTGTTGCCATAATTGACGGCCGCAGTATACATGGACGGAGCAGCATAACCCGAGGAAACCGGGCCAGCATAAGCCGTAGCCGCGTCCGGAGCACGGGTTGAAGTGAGCCCTCCCGGAGATGGGTGACCGGAGACACGACCGCGGCCGGTGAAGGCAGCGAGCCGAGACTCACGCTCCTGGACCTTGCTCTGAATGCGGCGACCATAAGGAGTCTGACGAATTTGAGGCAAGATGGGGCGCATGGCATCGATAAGATGAATGCACAGCTCGGCAGGAGCGAACTCGAGAGCAGTCTGGATGACGTAGTTGCCATACGAGTCGCGCATCAACTTCTCCAGCTCCTCAGGGTCCATCATCTCCTCTATCATGACAGCTTTGGTAGACGGGTCAGCGCAGCGGACGCACTTCTCGATCACGTTGGAGCTGAACTTCTGCTTCGACAAGGTAGCGATGTTGCCTTGAAAGCCGAGGCACAGCGGAGTCGTGAAGTTCGCGTCATTGAGATCAAGGATGTACTGAACAACGTAATTGCCGAAGGGATCCTGGACAAGGTCGAAGCTGTTGTTCGTGATCTGGCGGACAAGCTGCACTTTCTGAAGCCTGAAGCGTGGTCGATGCAGCGTTGGAGGACGCAGCAACCGTGGCGGTGCGTACCGACAGTGACACAATGATCGCCCACAGCGTCGAAGATGAACTGAGCATCCTCGGCCTTGAGGTGGTTGAGACACTTCTGGATCACATGGTTGCCGTTCAAGTCCTGGATGAGTGCAACTACCTCGCTGCCCAGAGCACCGATGATCATGTCAATCTGCACGAGCGTTAGTGTTTTAGCAAGGCAAGGGAAGATTCGATGGTTGCTTACCTGATCTCGGGTAGAGATGAACTCGATCATCTTCTGCAACGCGCGAGTGCCATGCTGGTTGAGGGCGATGGATACCAAGGACGGCGCAGCATTACGCACAAGGGTGTTGCGCTGCTCGTCATTGCTATACTCCAACAGCTTCTGGCAGAGGTAGTTGCCAAAGGGATCTAGAGAGATTAGTATGTCAAGGAGAATGGGTAACGGGAGCACGACTCACCAGTCATGAGCTCAATAACGTGAGGGGCAGTCTCGTTGAAAATGATCTGCAGATTCTCGGGGTCCTTATCTTCCAGCTTCTTCTGGAGGAATCGGCAGCCGTGCTGATCTTTGCACAAGGCGTAGATCTCATTAGGCTCCATCGTCTTCAAGTCGAAGTTGACGAATCGGTTGGCATCTGCGAAAGGTAAGCATTGATCAAGCATGTGAGGATGTGGCATACCATTCTGCAAGCGGCGGCTCTGGATGACGCGTGCCTGACTGTCTTGCACCTGCCCGTCACGGCTATAAGTGGCGTACGGATTGTAGTTGTACTGCGGCTGCGGGGCCGGGTACATGCCGGGAGGCGGGTAACCTTGACCTTGAGCGATAGACATACCGCCCATGGCATTGCTCAATTGCGACATGCCATAGCCAACATAGGCCGGACCGGGCGACGGGGCGTTGCTGTACATAGGGTACATGGACGGAACCGGGGAAGCAACGGACACCATCGCACCGGTGACCGCAGAACTGGAGGTCATCATTGGGCCGAACGGAGTCGCACTCGCGTGGAGGGCAGACTGCATCTGGCGATACTCTTGGTCCTTCAAGCCGTTGGACAAGTCGCGGCTGTGGCGGTTGGGGACCACGTTCGCAGGAACACGGCCAAGGCTCGCGTTGTGGTTTCGCAAGTGCTGCTCCGCGTGGGATTTGAAGCTCGCGCCATTGGACGGACTGTCGCCATTCTTCAAGGTCGGCACGTCGTTGTTGGAAAGAGATTGTTGCAACTTCGGCATTCCATTACCCTGGTAGGTGGAGCGCTGCGGGCTGAGCGCGTAGGCCTCCATGGAGCGACGGTTGCCAGCCATGGACTTGGGGGTCTTGTCACCGGTACCGTTGGTCACCTCGTACTCATCACCTTGAGATTCCTTTCGAAAAGTGTTAGTAGGGAGCGACTGTTGTGCTTGGCGATGCCGATAGCTCGACCAACCGCTGGACTGGCTGTCCGGACCGGGTGATTGCGAAAGAGCAAGATCAAGTGCAGCCGAAGATGTAGACAACTTCGTGCCGTTACTGTTAGCGCCATTCTGACGTACCAAAATCGGAACTCCATCTTTGGTGGTGTTCATCTGGAGCGAGTAGTTGGCGCCAGAGGACGAAGGCGTGTTCTCGTGGTCGTCCTTGAGGAAGTCGAGGACCGAGCCCATGTCCATAACGAACCTCGTTCGTGTTACGACCGAGAGTGGGCATCGAGAAACGGTTGGGGCTGTTATCAGTGAGTATGCGGCTCTAGAACGAGAGGCTGGCGTGTCGGAATGTAGACGCGCGTGAGTGTGGGGACCCGACACCTCCGTGTCGGGTCCGTGTCACGGGACAAGGCAAGGGCGTTTGCAAGGTAAAGGTAAAAAGCACTTACTTGCGGAACTGGACGGGGCTGTCCTGATTGAAGTCGTCATTTAACTCATCACCATCCTCGTCAGAGTTGCGTCGCGAACCGGGCATGGACTGCGACGGAATGAAGCCATTGCCCTGGGAGCGAGCAGAAGGCGGGGAAGCCAACTGGGAACCCGCGCGACTGCCACGCGGCGTGGTCAAACCAGGATTGATCGCCGACATGCTGAAACGATTTGGTCGCGATAGTGAAGACGGGAAGCCTCCGCTGTTGCTGTACTCAGGCGGGGTAGTGGGTTGGCTGTGCTTGCCGTAGTGGTGAATGTCGGAGGAGAGGCGAGAGATCTCCTCTTCGTTCTGACGAGACTGTAAATCCATGAGCTCCATTTCAGCCTCGAAGCGCCGCCGCTGCTCCTTCAGATATTCGTACTCAAGCTTCTTTTTCTCGAGCTAACAAGCCGTCAGCAGGTCACTGAGAGCGTGGGCACTGCACACGCGGGGCGCGCGGGGTGCGAAGAATAGGGTAGAGGTGGGAAAGAGTATGAATGAGAAGGCCAACTCGTACAGACGTACAGCAGCCGGAGGTAAAGAGAGCGGGGTAAGAGATGTGTTGAGGGAGAGGGGAGACGGGGACGCAGGTTTATATCACCACAGCAGCGGCGCTAGCGGGAAATTACTCGCAGAAGAGGGCAGGACCACAACAGAGTGTCGAGGTGAAGGCCGGGAGATTGCTTACCACTTGAAGCTTGTGATACGTCTAGAGGTTCGTTAGTCTTGATTCGTATTCACTTAGGATCTCGAGCGCAGAAGAATAGCAAGAACACATCCGAGCACGTATCTCAGACTCTACCCTCTCCACAACAGATCTCTCTGCACGACTGCAAGAGAAGTGAGAGAGAGAGTTACGAACAGAAGCTGCGCGCACGGTCCTTCGAGGAGCCATGTCGACGCAGGGCAGCCGCCGGACGACAAGCTGCAGTTTCCAAAGACCGCATTCTCGCCAGCATGTTGACTGATATTTCTGGAGAAATACGGCGTGCAAGGCCAGCGAAAGACATGCCTGCGCCTCATATGGTATAACGAACATGCTGCTACGTACCGCTGTGGTGAACTCGGCCGGCTCAGCCGCCTGTCTGCGCTGCTGCCCAATTGGCGACAGCGGGGTGCTAAGAGTAGGAATGTTGTTCGTTGTGAATCGGCGGTGCAACTGGCCACGGGCGTCGCTGGCAGAGGAGGATGGCATTTGGGTGCCGACGGCGCGCAGAGGACTGGTGAGAGAAGCGAACGACGACTCGTCGCGGGGCGACTTGATGCCGCCGCGGTCTCCCATACTGGTCGAGAAGGCCATGTTTGCTACAAATACACTGGACGAAAAACGGTCAGCATAAATTCTCTTCGCCTGGTGTGCCGTGGGGTGGGAGGTTCCATGGTTGGCGGTGAGGGGGGTACCGCCGGTGCGCTCATGCTTCCCGGAGCCATGACGCGGCCGACAGAAGGTTGGACATACACAGTAATGGATACACAGGGCGGGCGCCCTCGGTGGACGTGGTGCTGCGATCAGGGAGAGAGGCAAATGGTCGCTGAGGTCGAAGGAGGTCCGCTGGGCTAGGTACCGTAGGAGATGGTTCCAAGCGCTGAGCCGCGGCAGCGTGTGGTCCGCGCTCTGGGATGGGAACGACGAGCTCAACGGCGAGCGAGCACGGGTGCCAAAGGACAGACTCAAGGAAAGACAGCAGTAACAGGAGCGGCCTCGTCCCACCAACGCGCGCGAAGAGTTACAGTATTGTACAGTGCGGCGGAGTGCTGTGACGAAGGCTGGCAGTAGACCCTGATGCCTTTAAACGAATGGGTCTGACCAGGGACCTGCAAGCCACCGTCTGCAGTAGCTTATTTCGCATGTAGCTCGAATCTCTCCGCGCCCGCTATGCCGCCTATATTCACACTTGGGCCTGCAGCGCGCAATTGCAGCTTGCTATTGAATTCTATCCGCTGGCTCGAGTACTGCGCTTCTATGTGCGCCCGCTGTTCCCACCACGGCGCTTGTACCCATCCGACTGCCCCGAGTTCTCCAGGACGCCTATTCTCCCTGTGCATCGGTCCATAATTTTTGCGCGGCAGCCGTCCATCCATGCATGTCAAGCAACCATCTGCCCATTGCAAAGAAGACTCACATCACAGGGTCGACACCGCCGCATAGACCGATCGACGTGGTTCGAAAGCATCCCAGCGAAGAGCGGAGACTGTTATGCACCCTCTCCCAATCGAGGCCTATAGATCTGCACGCCTGGCCACGGGGAAGACCATCTTTTCACGTCCACGGCCGCCGTGGCGGGGCTCCCCAATGCCGACCGCTTGTGAGGCAACATGGCCGGATTGGGAGCGGTCCAACTGCTACGCCGTGTAACAGACAGCCGAACAATGCCCTGAGCCTCGAGCCGTCAGACTTGCTGAAAGAGCAGTGTCTGTTCTGTCTGTGTCTGTTCGTTGTGGAGGTGCTCGCGGCGTTGCAGCCTTGTGTGACTTCTGGCGAGCGTGGTGTCTTCAGTCCTGCATGGTGACTACGCTGAGTCCGGTCTAGGAAACGTGTGATGGGCCACTGATGGCTCGCAGTCTCACCGCCATGTCCAAACGGAAAGCTAACCGACATCGGCTTAGACATGCGGGTGCCATGGCGAAGAGCGTTTCAGAGCCGCCGCCAGTATTCCCCGCATCCTCCTCCTACTCCAATCACCGCCTATCGTCTCGCGACTTCACGGGACAGAGGCGTGACCAAGTTGGACAGGACGGGACCATGTGTTCCATCGAAAGCGATGAGAAGGTTGTGGAGGTCCACCACGCAGCGGGACATGGCTAGCACTCTGCCGTAAAGAGAAGGAGGGGCAGGTGCCTCGCGCGAGTCCTACCCCGCTCTCCAATTCGAGGTCCAGGCCCCACGGCAACCGCAAGTCAGTCAATTCATGCGGTGAGTATTCCAGCTCTTGTTCGTTTCCATCCTCATCGACGGGGGACGCTCGAGCCGATAGTCTCTATTGAGACCTGCCTGCATGGTAGGAATCGAGGTCCCATCTCCCCTTCCAATCGAGCTTCCGTGGCAAAGTGGGTACCTAACGGCATGTACACGCAACGGAGCCGCTGCATCCTGCCCGAGACAATGCACCCATGGCTCGTTAGCTGTGGCTGAGCCTGGGCTCTGGGCCTTGTCGTGCTGAGTTGGCGGGAAAATAACGGCCAGGAGGTAAAATGCGGTATCGGTACTTCGCTGTCGTTGAGAAGGATCTCCAAAGTCGACGTGGGGGGAGTAGAGCAGACAGCTCTGTGTGTGTGTGTGTAAAGACTGGGTCCGCGGCCGTCAACAAATATTTGGCACTCGTCATGTTTTACTCAGTCGCAGCTTCCTCGCCCGTACACGCCTGCCCTATGATGGATTCGGCAGCCGCGCTCCATCGTGGTACACCAAAACAGTTGTGTGTCTATGTAAAAACAGCCATGCTCAGCAATGACAAGGGAAAAAGTGTGTATATGACTGCATTATCAAATAAAAAGAAAGTAATATTCACATTGTAGCCAGCAGGGCCGGTGCGCTGGTTGTTCTTTCTCTAAACCACGCTGTGCGCTGGCAGCCGCCATATAGCAATAATTCAAACACTTCTATACTCCATTGTCACACACAAACAATAAAACAAACGTTCAAAGTACCTTTCACTTCAAGATAAACTACATATACCTTAGGGGAACAGAGCAGAAGCAGGCCCGCATGGCGACATGTCCATGCACATTCAAAGAACCCATTGAAGGTACTATCTCCACAGCGCACTTCGCCCAAATTACTCTATTCTTGAATCGCTCTATCACCATGCGTTGACACACAGCTCATCTAGGGTTTTTTTTTTCTTTTTTTGTGAACAAAGTTGCATCCCGCAACTATACTATAGCAAAAGAAAATCTAGCTATAACCTTTTTTTCTGTGTACCAGCTCTGTGAGATACCATGTGAATACATGTGAAAGCAGTTCAGCGCTCATCCGTCCGGCACCCCGCGATCCCGTCGGCTCCCCACTCATCTAGGTTATAATATAACTACCACACATCTACCCAGCCGTCTCCTTCCTCGACACTGGCCCACATTGCTTCTTTCAGTGTACTCGAGAGGCAACCTCCTGTAGCTGGGCGTGTCCTGAGTGAAAGCTAGGTTGCTAATGTACCTAAGGTATTCATCCGCTTAATCAGTCCGCCTTATACGGGTTCGCTGCAGTGTAGCTGAAACGCGACTCCTCTTCTATTCTTGATTTCCTCCGTCCTCGAATATGCATACCCAATCAAGTCGCCAATCTCAGTATCAAGCCACGATCAGAGAGCGAGTATGGGGACCCAGTAGTAGGTAGTGGCGCCCTGCGATTCTCTCCTACCAGCGTGACACGAGATCGCGGGTATTGACTCATTTGTCCGTCCGCCATGGAAAAGCTAGGAATATCAGTTTCCGGGGCCATAGTGCCGATCTCTCCTCCCTCTCCAACGAGCTTATAGCACGAACAGTGTGTTCTTAAGCCGTCCAAATCTTATACATAGTCCACGCCATCTACTCCTTCGTAGACGCCGTGCCTCTCGACGACTAGACACGGCGCGACAAGTCAAAAGAACCAATGTCGATCTCCTCCAGGATAGGATCCGCACTCGAGCGTCGATGCCCAATATCCGACGACAACGGAATCGCCTCATGCCCCTCTTCCGTCATTAGCTCTGCAAACGTAGGCTCCTTGCTAATAGACGGCTCCGCCGACTTTGCCACGCTATCCCCCTCTCTCGAATTGCAGCTCCCCGTCGCCGTCGGTGCGGGCGCACGCGGACGAGAACTACCACCCGAGTGACTGAGCATGCCGCGTGAATTGAAGGACGACGTAAGGCGCTTAGTGTAGCTAGTCAGTGCGGTGGACTCTCGAATGCGATGGACGGCTCTTCGGCCGAGGGGTCGGAGCCTGGCGAGGCAGCCTGCGATGATGCAAGTGCCATTTTCGATGGTGCCCCAGATCCAGAGGTTGACTCCGTTCCAGTAGTAGTCGTCACCTGCAAAGGTCACCAAGCCCTCGATAAAACGGAAGCGGATGATAGAGCATATGCAGCCCCTGTTGGATTGTCAGCGGAAGCAAGGAGGCAGATCGAGGCGTACGTGGGACGGACATGAGGGCGAGGCAGAGAATGAAGCCCGCTGATAGTTTGGACTTTATGTCCATGTTGGAGTTCCAGAGCATGAGGACGGGAAGCACGAAGAACATGAGGTCGGGGAAGGTGTTGATGGAGGCTGGTGAGCAGGGCATTAGCTGAGCGTGTGGCAAAATGTCTGATGTTGTCACGTACCGTGTTGATACGCAATGAAGCGATCGAGGGTGAGAGGTGCGCATTCGCCGGACATTTGGTTTCAAACGTACAAGTTCAGGTCGGCGCCACATCGGAAGATGCTGTAGAAGAAGGCGGATATGGACGAGACGAGGTTGATGCCCAGGGTGAAGTATACGAGCATGAAGTGCCAGGGCGCGATGAGGATACGTGCGAAGAAAATGGCCAATGATATCTTGAAAAACATTATAGTCAAGACATAGTTGGTTTCATTGACAATGACCCACTGCGATTGTCAGTCGAAGTAGTAATGTAAAGAGGGGTCTTCTACCTTGAACATAACCTTCATGTCAGCTACAGTGCCGGTTGATTTACCCCCTTTCGCAAAGATAGAGTAGTCCACCGCAATACACTGACAAGGTTACCTACGGCGTTATCAATATTGATGAACTTTGATGTCTCTGATAAGATTGGAACTCACGGCAGAAAGTAACATGAAACCATCATCCCAGCCAAAGTTCGAGACGATGAAAGTTCGCGTCCAGACTCTGAGTGAAACAAACACCCAATCCAAGACCAGGAAAGTAATCACAATCCTGTCTTGTAATTCGGTTGCTCGTTTTATGTCTATGTAGCTCTGGCTTTCCATGGTAGGCATTCGGGAACGGGTGACGGTGTTCCCGCTTGTTCAAGCACTGGAGGTCCACGGGTAATGTTATCCCAGCGCGAAGGGTGGCAAATCGCTCCAATTGAAGCAACGGCCGAAAAGATTTGAGTGGGCGATATACCGGAAGTTCGCGTGTGGAAAAAGATAGGAGAACGATGAAGAAATGGGTTGGGTGCGCTGAAGTGCTGCGTGGCACTGCAAGCTCACAGGTGCCGTCGAAAGCGATCACTACACAAGGTATAACAGCCCTCTATTAACCTTCTTACAAGTATACCTTCGGTATCTTTCGCCGGAACCTTTTTACAGGTATACGGTACCTAGGTATCTTCCAAGGATTCTCCGGAACCTTGGAAATGAGAACTTGGGAGAACCTCGGAAGCATTTGGGTTCAAGCCACACCCCCGTAGTTCGACGCAGGGACGCGTGACAAGGCTTGCCCTTGAACTGAACCCCAAGTTGTCGAAAAACCGCCAAACTCTTTTGTGATGAACAGGGCGCCAAGGAGTTCGGTTTAGCTGGTCTCCCAGCGAACCATAGTTCAAGTCAATAGGTAAACTTTTATATCAATAGTCAACAATATTTCTTGTCTCATTATTACAATGTGTGCTACCTTAGGTAGGTAGTAACATCAAAAGGTTGGCAAGCGCGTGCTAGCCCGCTTCATCCACACTTCGACAGCACATGGGCAATTCATACGATTCGACATTGTATACAAGTTCAATCAACCTCAGCTTTCCACATATACACCAACGCTCAAACTACATATGTGATGGCGTAGCGAATAGCAGTACATCTAGGGCGCCACCAGACCCGTCTCGTGCACATTGTGAGCAAGCATAACGACAAAATGGTGCAGTAGCGACGCCAGCACTAGGACAATTATAGTAAAAGAATGTGGGAGGCGCGGTATGTAACACGTTGGAGGGTGCACCTATCGCGAAAGCGGGACAATCCGCCCAGGCGGGAGGTTCTCCGGGTACCACCACAGGCGAGAGGCTCGAATGTGAAGGGTACCATACCTTTGTACCCTAAAGCTTGGGACTTGATAGCGGCCACCCCTATAAGCTGCTACAGCTAACTATCTCACTACGCTAAGGCCCATATATACCTATATATGCGCGTTATTAAAATATTATTAAAATGTTTATAAAATATAACTTTAAAAGCTATTTTCTCTTTATAAATCAAGGTTATTCTACATTTTTTAAAAAAAGTAAAAAGCACAAAATCTTATTTAAGATAATTTGCTGTTGCTTAATAAGTTTCCTTTAAAAATTTATAAAAATTTAAAGGTTGAAAAAGGTGACTTGTAGGGGTGGCCGCTATCAAGTCCCCTAAAGCTTCTATCATCACTCCGCACTCTAACGACGCTTCAGTTCAAAGCCGCCCACCAAAAGACGCCCACACGAGAGCTAGCACAGAAGCCACGGCGCACAATCCTAACTGGGGTTTTATATGCGGTGCGTCATGATACAATCATGTGAGTATTGCTTCTTTGTTCCTGCATACTCTGGTCAGGGGTTGGGCGGTATGCGAACGCAAGTGTAGGGTATTACCTGCATTGCATACCTGTACCATGAGATGAGAGTTTGTCCTACTAGTCAGCAACCAGGCACCCCTATCCCTTGGACGTGGCCGCTTCCAAAGTACCCAAAGTACATGATCGCCCCCCACGTCCTACGTCCTACGTCCTACGTCCTACGTCCTACTCAAACTTCATCTTATTCACCAAGCTCCCAATCCCCTCCACATAAACCTCCACCTCATCCCCATCCTTCACAAAGCCCTTAGGATCCTATCTCGCAAGTCAACACAGCACACAGCACTAGCACACGCACCAAAGCCATCCATCGTCCTCTACGACCTCTCACCCCACCAAACAACAAAAAACCCCACTCACCATAAAAACCCCCACCCCAGACGGCGTCCCCGTCATAATACAAGTCCCCGCCCTCAACGTCGTCCCCCTACTCAAATGCTCTACAATCTGCCCCACACTCCAAATCATATCATTCGTCCCCGTCACCTGCCTCACCCCGCCATTCACCTTTGTCCAATACCATATCTTATTCGGATCGCCACCAATCGCCTCCAGACTCGCAATGCACGGCCCAATCGGCGCAAACCCATCAAAGCTCTTCGCATAGCCAAACTGCCCGCCGCTGACACTCACGGGGAGCTGGAAATTCCGCGCGCTCACGTCGTTGCCGACCGTATAGCCGAGCACGTACGAGACGTATTCGGCGGCGGGGATGTTTTTCCCCGTGCGGCCGATGACGATGGTGAGTTCGCCTTCGTAGTCGAGTTGGGATTGGCAGGCGGGGTGGATGGGGATGGGGGAGAGGGGCCCGGTGAGGGCGGTGGGCGGTTTGGTGAAGATGGTGGGGTAGGTTGGGATGGGGAGGTTGCCTTCTTCGGCGTGTTGTTTGTAGTTTAGGCCGACGCACATGATTATTGGGGTGGAGGGGAGGGGGGCGAGGAGCTGTGCGGGGCGCGTTAGAGGCGGTTTTTATCTGGCATGGGACGGGATACGACTCGAAATCGGGGAATACCTTTGAGATGTTCATCTCCTTGTCCGTCTTTTTAAATCCACTCTCCACATCTCCATCTACCACCCTCACCACCTTCCCCTCAATCTCCTCGTCGGCACCTCAGCCCCCAAATCCCCATAATACGTCTTCCCATCCTCAGCCTCAAACCTAACCAAGCGCTCAAAAGCCGCCATCCTCAAATGCTGCTGTACACTAAACAATCTTCGACTCTGCTCTTTCACGTGGAACCTCGAACTCAGCGATCTAGCCTTGGCTGTGATGAGGCGATGGGCGAGGGGGCGCGGCGTCAATTGCGGTCGTAAATGGCGATAGAGCAGCGAAGTCGGGTGCATATGCATGTTGGGAGTGTCCAGCGAACGACAGCATTCATGCAAGGCTGCGGAACGCGGAGGATGCCCCGCGTTCGTCCTCGTACGAATGCAGTGCACCGATGGTGGGGTCGACGACCTTCGGCATTTGAGGCGCCGGCCTTTTTTTCTGAGCTTGTACCTATTACGGGCGCCGAAGTTCGCATGTTCTTTTAATGCCGAGCTGGTGATGTGCAATATGCTTGGTAACAACGGCTTCTGCAGAATGCATCTGGTGAAGAATGTGAACAGTTCGATCGATTGAAAGGAGCCGTAGCTACACTTTGGATATCTCGGACGACTACTTCGTATGCCATGCGCAGACCACGCTCATGAGGCGGCTGATGTGTGAAGAACGCCTGCCCCTACGTCTTACCCACTACTGAAAACAATCCAAACCCTACCCCATCATCTCCACATCGCCATTCTCATTCTGCACCTCGGCTGGGTTGTCAAGCTTGCTCAAGCAGCCGGGGCAGTTATGCAGCACCGTATGACAGAACATATCACAGTCGATGCAAAAGTGGCTTTCGCAAACTCGACACTCATATCTCGAGCTCTCGCTCGCTTTCTGTTCTTGGCCTTCATCCTCAAGCCTTTGTCGCTGATCTGCGGCCCCATCTAGCGTCCCGTTTGCCGCATGTCCATTTTGTTGCTCTTCGCCGTCCGCCTCGAGCGCTGGTGGCTCCGGAAAGGCGGACAGACAGCCAACGCAGGATTTGCTGCCTGTTTCTCGAGCGCGCCGCCAGCTGACTTCGGCCCAATTGCGGAGGGGAAACAGATGGTGGTAGCTGCGCGCAAGATGGGTCGAGAGGAGAAGTGTGAGTTGGCAGCTGGGACATGTGACGGGCAGACTGCAGACTTTGGCGCTGCATCTGGAGCACGTATAGCCACCTGTACTCAAGATGCCGTGGCACGCACACATCGTCGGAGTATCCTCTACGACTCTTGAAGGAAAACCCATCATCATGAGCGCAGCCGCCGATTCCGGAGGTGCGTCCATTTGTGCTGTCTTGGTTGCGCGGACTACTGGAGGGGTTGTAGTTGCCAATAGAAGCTCGCGAAGAAGTTCTTGATCCGTAGCTACGACATATTCGCTCTCGTCGCCTGCATTTGTTTTATTCACAATCTCTGTGCATATCTTTAGACGAGCACCCATGCCAACTATGCTGACGCGCACCCGGTCTCGTACACATGCTCGGATTGTTTGGTGTATATCGCCCGGATCTAATGACAGCAAGGAACCAAACACAATGATGACTTCGCGTGTTCCATGGCTCGGCGTATGGTATAACGTAGCTCTCGCCAGCTCCAATGCGTTCTGCAGGCTGGGCGCTCCTTTCGGTTCCTTTGAAAAATCTTGGGGATTTCGCGGCGTCCTCAGGCCCAGGATTGCAGCCGCATGTTCCGCTGGGTTGCCAGATAGCTCCGATACCCGTATGCAAAGCCCGTCGTGCATACCCAGCACGCTCATCTGGGATATAGGATTCTGCTCGAAGAACTCGCGAACATATTCCTGTGTGTACTTGATCATCGCATGGAATCGACTCGGTCGCATATCCTTCTCCAACATAGTCTCGGATAGATCGAGTACGAGCACGACGTGTCGTATTATACCGCGCTGAAAGGGTTTGGTGTCTTTCCGTAATCTAGCAAGCTGCAATGTCAGCGCTTCCACATGCGAGACACACGATGAAGTCGTGCCTGCACGTACCGCTTCCGTTTCCTCTCCTCCTCGATATGATGTATGCTCTTCTCTGCTACTCCATCTTCTTCTATCTCCTCGACTGCTGGTATATACTCTTCTTCTGATGACGCGCTACCCCTCCGCTCCCAAGCCTGTGCCGCCTTCCGCTCAGGTACCTTTGCTGGCTTCGCCTGCGCCTTCCTCTTTCCCGGCACCGGTGCTTGCGAGCTCGATCCGCTCTTCGGCCCTACGTACTCGTCGTCGGAAGCGGACTGGCCATCGTACGAGAAGTCTGAGTCTGCCATCGGCGAATGGGGAGTATCGGCAGCGAAAGCGGTATGTGGAGTCGCATCGGCGACCGACGCTCACGATAGCACTTCCCAAGCGGCAGTTGTCGCGGACCAGGTATATTTTTTGAATCTAGCACTAGCACAGCGCTTCTTGTTGCGGTATGAGGCAAACTGTAAACAAAGAAATAGGGCGGCGTGGGGAGGGGCTTGTTTTGGTTACGTCGCACACTTCTCTCGCTCGATTTGTGAAAACCAAAATGTCGCAGGCTGAGGCGGAGCGACTCGGCGGACAGCACGGGGTTGGGCTGTGCGATGTATGAAAGATGGTGTCGTTGCCTTGCGAAATGCGGCATATACCACCCGCGCTGGGGTTCCGGAAACGCATGGGCACGTGACGGTCATCGCACGCGTTTTCTTGGAATCGCATGTGAATAACCACAATATCAACGAGTATCCAACAAGTGGTCATTGTAGGCCCCTGTTTACCAGCACCCCACAGCGTTCAGTCCTACATCAGGGCATTTTCGTGCTGTAGCATTACATATTGTGGAGTAATGGAAAACTCATGCCAAAGCACTGCATTCGTCTATTATTATTTAAATTCAATCTACATTATGTGTACATCGTAAGTAGATACTAGCATAACGGCCATCCTAAGACTATCCCCCACCCCATGATGCTAGAAGATCATGAAACATTAGATTTTCGCCAACGCCTGGTATATTTCCTTCCACTGCTTACGATCTCGTGAATCTGACACATGCATCAAGGAGGATGCATCCATTAATGAGCCAGGCCAATAAGTAAGTGCACACGCGCCCGTGCAGCTGAGTAACATGCCTTGGCCAGGACACAGCCTGATGATCAGAAATTACGACTTCTCACAGTCTGTCCGCTTTCACGAATAGGACCCCACACCAGGCGTAGTAGGAACTGGCCAGTCGTCCTCCGTGATGCTCGACCAGAACACCCATATCATGACAACCGCGAGCAGAGTAAAGAGCGTCTCGAATAGGCCTCCGTTGATTTTTCCATTGGTGCCATTGCAGATGTGCACGCTGATGACGTATTGGAAGATCTGTCCGATCGCGAAGAGAATGACGGCGGCACCAAGATAAACTATGATATATATTAGCGAAGAACAAGACCTTGACAAGACGCGCGTACCCATGGGCTTCTTTTCGCCAAGAACACGCAAGACAAGGAATGCTTCGAGCAAGACGAAGACGGTCAAGAAGACCAGAGGCGCTAGCTGATAAAGCGTGTAAAGCGAGTAGCTGCGATTGCTGTTCAAGGTGTCGTCGAAATAGCCAGTCCAACTGAACCCGTGATCGAGCGCGATGAAGCCGGTGCCGATGAAGAGCACAGCGGCGGACCCAAAAATGAGCCCAAGTGACATAGCGGTACCGTCGTCGAGTAGTTGGTAGCCAACAAGACCATTAAGCATTAAAATCCATGTCGTTGCGACGATAGCGGCGATATGAACGGCGACAAAGGCCTGGTATGCTCGTCAGTCACGATCAGCTCAGCTTGGAATTTTAGCATACCCTTCGCACTGCCGAGTCAAGCGGAAACCCGCCGACGGTGAAGATCTCGCAGATACTGACGATGATATATCCTATTAAGAACAATTGCATTTCTCTAGTCCCAGTGAGTATGACACATCAAGCGCAATGTGTAGATGAGGCGGGCGCACCTTCGTCCGACAGCTGCTTTCTTCCGTTCAGATCTCCATAGCAGGAACAAGCTCGCAAGAATTGCTATGGCGCAGAGGAGTATCGAGCCTGTTCTGGTCAGCAGCGGTCCAACCGGGCCATTGCTCGGTGTACTGACCCAGGTTCGCCAGATATCTGCCTTGGCTTGCATCCAACGTTATTCCTGTCAGCGTGCACCCACCAGGCCATCCTGTTCCCTGTTTCGTAGGCGCTTGGTCGAAGAGCTGTTGCGCGACGCATTAGCAATTGTGAAGGAGAGGCAGAGGGTATGCGGTTTTCGGGGCTCGACGTACGTAGCATACTGCAATGAGTCAGTCCACATGTCAATTGGCACAAGTAAAACCGCAAAGCGTGATACGTACCTGGTAACGTGGACCAGAGGTTCCCGCTGTCGCGACAGAAGGTGTTGAAATAGCCGTACCGTGACATGGTGGGCAAGGGTGATGGGCGCCTAGAGCGCCTAGCCGTCGCCTTCGGGATCCAGGCGTATACGGTCGCTGAAATGCGACGAGGGAGGGTGTATTATGTTCGCTCAATGGGGTAACGATAGTGATGGCGGAGGAGACGACGACGACGGCGACGCGAGGAGGAAGCTCGGGGTGCGTTGTGTGGCTGGTTTGAAACAGGATATTATTGCTGCTTGGCTAGGGCCCAGGGGAGAGGTCGACACTGGACAGTGCACACTGCAGGGCTGCAACGGTACCCACGCTAAACACGCGCGCGACTGGTGTTGGCGAGGGCGAGGGCGGCGACGTTTAGCAGCAGCAACAGCTCGGGACAAGGCGTCGGTGGTGCAGCTTTCACGAAGACGAAGACGGCGGCGCCCTCAAAGGAGCAGCCAGCTTTCACGCAGCGCCCAGCCGACAAACAAATTACACGAACCAGGCACTGCCCAATCACGCTGCCGGAACGCTGCCTCTAACCGGTTTCAGGGCCGGGCATGGCAGGGGAGGCGTGCAGGGCCTTGATGCTAATAATGCATCATTGCATCGCCCTCGCAGCCCTGGAGCACTCCGCATCACGATTCACGACGACGCATCTCACGTCGGCTGCGCTTCTTCCCTTCTGCGACAAGAAACGCAAGTCGGGACGTGGCACAGTGGCCGTTGGGGGGCATTCACATACGGCGTGCGGGTGACGGATGATGGATGCTCTTGTCAGTTGTGATGGATCTCCATCCGGGGTAGATGGCCGATACTAGCCAGCATCAGTAGCTGCGAACATTCACATCATTTTGTTTAGTAAAGCCGTGTCCGAACGTCTGTCGATGGCCAGCGTCCAGCAGCCATGAACCCGGCAGCGAAGATTGCAGCCTTGCATACCACCTAGCGCAGAGGAACGATGATTTCATTTGGCGTGCACGCGTCATTCGAGATGGCGTTCGCGGGGTTGTTTTTTTATGCGGCAATGTGGGTCAGTACACGTCTTTTGGAGGACGAGGCGATGTTTTGTGCATATGCTTCTGATGTCATTCCCGTGCGGACTCTGGTCTTCATCATCTCATCCACGGCACACTGTACTGAGTACTCGAGCTGTGCAACAAGGCGTAGTTGTCCACGGAAGGGACATATATCTTCATATCGTTATCTGTGTTTCCAACTACCTTCTTCCTAGGTATTCAAAAGTTCGTACAGGAGCAGACCCAGCTACCTACTAGCACCCTCGGTATCTACAATCCGTGTAGGCACCCTGGAACGCTGCTGTTCACGTGGACCATGGTCCCAACGCGGGGGGAGCGCCATCCCAGAGTGCTACGGAAAGCGCGCTGCAAGTACAAGAGGGTCTGCGCCGTTGGACTTGTCGTGCTGCAGCCTCAGCGTGCACAACATGCTCTCCGGCAGGGCAATTCAATGTCTTATCGCTCGCCAGCAAGGCGCACTGACGCTTGGCGACGACCAGCTTCCAGCGCTGAGCGCGCATGCACCTGCTGGCAGCTGTCCCCCCCCCCGTGGACCTCTGTTCGCAGTCTTTTTGGTCACGACGCCTGCGGCACCTGCCCCCACTCCCGCTTATGCCCCAATGTGACCGTCCTGACCGCCCTACTGCTGTACTATCCGTTTCCTTGCCCTGGTCCGGTGACGTGCTTCCTTCTGAACCTGGAGTCAGGCTGCTCCCACCAGCCGCCAACCTTCAAAATTCCTTCCCACTCGCATACCAGGAGGCCGGCCGGCATCCCGCTCCACACCTTCTCATCCTCGGCACACCACCGAAACAGCGACGCGGCCCACCTGCTCGACGACCACGACAAGGAGAGCACCCGCTCCTCCTTCGACACCCCCGAGTCCGAGTCCGACCTCTCGCTTTGGAGCGACACGGGCGACCTCGTTGACCAGCTTGCCGACCGAGAGGACCCCCTCCGTATCCGCCTGCGCGAATCGCTCGAGGGAGGCCGTTCCTCCCAGCCGCGACGCCAGCAGAAGCGCGTTCGCTACCAGTCCGAAGACAGACTCAACGAAAAAGAAAGCGCGCGGGCCATCAGAAAAGAGGATATCGAGATCCCGATCCGGGACCAAGGTCCATCTCCAAGGCAGAGCGAATACTCGCCGCCGTCATGGCGCCCAACGATGGCCCTTCCCGTATCCACGGGCTCCACGGCAAGAAGCTGATGTGAGTTGGCCTGATAGCGGCACGGCCTCCATGACTGACATCTCGCCAGCTACTTCACCAGTGTATTCGTATCTTTAGGCGTCTTCCTTTTTGGATACGACCAGGGAGTCATGTCCGGTATCATTACGTGCGCCGCCCCGCATCCCTTCGCCATGGACCATATCTGATAAAGCATGCAGGGGTGTCTATTTCAAGGATTATTTCAACCAGCCAACAGCCGCTGAACTAGGCACCATGGTTGCTATTCTGGAAATAGGAGCTTTGATTTCGTCTCTGCTGGTGGGCCGCATAGGAGATATGTTAGGCCGACGCAGAACTATTTTGGGGCTCCATCATTTTTGTCGTCGGCGGTGCCTTGCAAACATTTGCCAATGGCATGCCGCTGATGATGCTCGGCAGAATCATAGCTGGTCTGGGTGTTGGTACGCTGTCAGCCATTGTGCCAGTCTACCAATCGGAGATCTCCCCGCCGCACAACAGAGGCAGGCTTGCTTGCATTGAGTTCTCCGGGAACATCACGGGATACGCTGCAAGTGTTTGGGTCGACTACTTTTGCAGTTTTATTAAGAGTGACTGGTCGTGGAGGGTACCATTGTTCATGCAGTGTCTCATGGGAGGTCTCCTTGCCGCCGGAAGTCTGCTCATCTGCGAATCTCCGAGGTCTGTCTTGGCCCCATCTGACCAACAATCTACTGACCGAGGCCAGGTGGTTGCTTGATAATGATCATGACGAAGAGGGCATTGTGGTCATCGCTAACCTCTACGGCAAGGGTGATATACATAACCAGAAAGCCCGAGACGAATACCGAGAGATCAAGATGAACGTGCTGCTACAACGCCAAGAGGGGGAGCGCTCTTACTCCGACATGTTCAAGCGCTACTACAAGCGTGTGTTCATCGCCATGTCTGCCCAAGCCCTAGCGCAACTCAACGGCATCAATGTCATCTCATACTACGCCCCTTTGGTCTTTGAAGAGGCGGGTTGGTATGGTCGTCAAGCGATTTTGATGACCGGTATCAATGCCCTCACTTACCTTCTATCCACGATCCCGCCTTGGTATGTGGTCGACACATTGGGTCGCAGAAAGATTCTCCTTTCTGGAGCAGTAGCTATGTGCATTTCGCTCACTGCTATCTCCTACTTCATCTTCCTTTCCACCAGCTGGACGCCTAATCTGGTCGTCATATCCGTCATGATTTACAATGCGGCATTTGGTGCATCATGGGGTCCGATCCCGTGGCTGTACCCGCCTGAGATCCTTCCGATGAGCATCCGGGCCAAAGGCGCTAGTTTGAGTACGGCAACGAACTGGGCTTTTAACTGGCTTGTTGGAGAAATGACCCCAATCCTGCAAGAGCATATCAAATGGCGTTTGTATCTTATACATGCGTTCTTCTGCGCTTGCAGTTTTGTCATCGGTAAGTCCGCTGAAGAAGAGGATTTCGAATTGCTGCTTACCAGGACGCAGTTTGGTTCATTTATCCCGAGACGGCCAACATTCGTCTAGAGGACATGAATTCCATCTTTGGAGACGCCACTTCAGTGCAACCAACTCCGCAAACCTTAGCTGAAGCTGAATCCTTGTTCAGTGGAAGTGCTCGTTCCCCTGTGCCATCGCTTGATATCCGCAGTGGGCGCGGAGCAGAAAATACCATTCCTGGTCTCGACATCAACCCTCCCGAAATTATAGAAGGCCAAGACACCAAGGCGGCAAAGGAGGGCGAGGGCATTGGCGGGTGGATCTCCAACATGGTAAAGAGATCAAAGGGCAACGGCGAAGGCGACAGCTCAAGCGGGCAATACAGACGCGTCGGACAAGATGAGGAGGATTAGGTACGCGTCTCGCGGCGTGTCCCGTGATGGTTGCATTATCTACGTTTTTGGAAAGGGCTCAGCATACCATCAAGCCTTCGCGACGGGCGTAGACTTTCGTTTTGATAGAAGGCGTATAGCATGGGTCGATTTGACTTGGGAGGCCGTCAAGGCCGGCGCAACTTCACTTGTGTAGTTTTGTGGGGGTTGTACAGAAAGCCTATTCCAGCTCTGGTAAATGCAGAAACGAAGAATGGTTACGGCTAGCGTAGGGATGTCACAAACGCTGCAATCAATATACGTGGCTCGGCATTGCCAGGGCTGGCCAGCGTAGCAACACTGGGGCCTTTGATATAGTGGCGCCATGCTCTGCTCACTATTTTTTCGCCGATTTCCAGGTCATAACTGTGGCTGCATGCATTTTCGTCAGCGAGAACATTCAGTGTTGGACTGGACCGGGACGCCGGGTTTCACGTGAGCACTCGAGCGCCTTGGATGACAGGTGTTCTTCCCATTTCGGGGTGAGCCCCTGTTCTACGCGACTGGCCCTTGCTCAGCTCCAACGTCGCCTTGCCTCAATTTCTATTTTCGTATACCACCTCTCCTGCCACGGACCCAGCGTCGACGGACGGAAACCTGCGCGGGCAACTCGTCCTCTTCTCTTCTTACTTCCTTCTAGTTGCAATTGTAATAGTTTCCTATCGCCGCTCGTTTGTGAGGTGGACCGCATCAAGCCACCCGCCTCAGCCCCCACCGCGACTCGACCGCAGGACGTAGATTTTCTCCTGGGCTGCGGCTGCCCGGGCACGAACGACTGAACAAGCCACACGGAATTCGTGGTACCGACGACTCTACAACATGGCGTCGAACGCGCAGGCAACAGGCGCAGATCCGAGGGCGGAGGAGCTGCGGAGAAGAAACGTAGCTGGTCAAGCGGCCGCAACGCCCGCCGTGGCACAGGCTCCAGAGGCAGAGAAGTCAAAAGACAAGGTAGGCATGCTCTGGGGCATTCAGCTCCAATCGTAAATCTAGCCAGCGTTGGAGCCGGCAGCTAACTTGCGTCCAGCCTTTCAGCGTCATCGGCTTCCTCGACGAGTACGAGTTCATATGGGCCCCGCTCCTCTTTACCGCGCTCGCCTTCTTCACGCGCATGTGGAAGATTGGCCTCTCCCCAATCGTCACCTGGGATGAAGCCCAGTACGTCGCCCCGTGCCTCGTTCCGTGAGCTTGTATCTGACCTTGGCCACAGTTTCGGAAAGTTCGGTTCCCACTACCTCAAGCGCGAGTTCTACTTTGACGTCCACCCGCCGCTCGGCAAGATGCTGGTCGGCCTCTCTGGATACCTCGCAGGATACAACGGTTCGTTCGAATTCAAGTCGGGAGAAACGTACCCCCCGGAGCTCGATTACACCTTCATGCGCCTCTTCAACTCGGCCTTTGGCGCCGTCTGCGTTCCGCTGGCATACTTCACTGCGAAAGAGCTCAACTTCCGTAGGCCGACCGTATGGCTCGTTACCCTTATGGTCCTTTTCGAGAACTCGTACACCACCATCAGCCGATTCATTCTGCTCGACTCCATGCTACTGTGCTTCACCTTTACGACCGTCTTCTGCTGGTCCAAGTTCCACCGTTACCAGCGGGACCCATTCTCCCCAGAGTGGGGTCTGTGGTTGATGCTCCTTGGTGTATCCATTGGATGTGTGTGCAGTGTCAAGTGGGTCGGTTTCTTCGTCACCGCATTGGTCGGTCTGTACACGATCGAGGACCTCTGGAACAAGTTTGGTGACTTGAAAATGCCAAAGGTAGGCTTGACCCAATTTACAGAAACTAGAGCTAACGAGTACAGACTGAGTTGGCTACCCATCTAGGTTTCCGTGTCTTTGGTCTCATTATCATTCCTCTTGCTGTCTACATGTTCTCTTTTTACGTGCACTTCCTCATCCTTGAGAACAGCGGTCCAGGTGATGCCCAAATGAGCTCGCTTTTCCAGGCCAATCTCCGAGGCACTGCGGTCGGTAAAGATAGCCCGCTTGAAATTGCCTTTGGCTCCCGTGCGACTCTAAAGAACATGGGCTACGGAGGAGGCCTTCTTCATTCTCACGTCCAAACCTATCCCGAGGGCTCAAACCAGCAGCAAATCACCTGCTACCACCACAAAGATGCCAACAACGACTGGTTCTTCTATCCCAACCGACATGAGGCTGATTACCAGCCAGAAGAGGAACCCCGTTTCCCTGGAAATGGCGATGTCATTCGCTTGATCCATGCTCAGACCGGCCGTAATCTCCACTCTCATCAGATCGCGGCTCCGGTCACCAAGGGCGATTGGGAAGTCTCCTGTTACGGAAACACCACCGTCGGCGATACCAAGGACCACTGGAAGATTGAGGTCGTCCGAGATGCCTCCTCATGGGATTATTCCAAAATCCGAACTTTGACGACTGCTTTCCGATTGAAGCATGTAGATCTTGGATGTTATCTCAGAGCTGGAAATGTCAACCTTCCACAATGGGGTTTCAAGCAGATTGAGACCACTTGCGTCAAGGAAAACAAGCCCCGTGATGTCTACACCCACTGGAATGTTGAGAGTCATTGGAATGAGAAGCGTAAGTGAACACAAATCTCCTTACTGACGCCGTACTGACGCAATGCAGTCCCCGCTGGTGATCCAGGCTCTTACAAGTCTCCCTTCCTCCAGGACTTCATTCATCTTAATGTTGCTATGATGACTTCCAATAACGCACTCGTGCCCGACCCGGACAAGCAGGACGACCTTGCTTCCAAATTTTGGCAGTGGCCTTTGCTCCACGTCGGTCTACGCATGTGCGGTTGGAATGATGATAGTAAGTCGATTCGATTCTTGCAAAGTTCCCCTATCTGACATTAGTATAGTCGTCAAATACTTCCTCCTTGGCAACCCGGCCGTCTACTGGGGCTCCACTGCTTCGTTGGGTGTATTCGCGCTCATGCTTTTCTGGTACCTCGTTCGATGGCAGCGCGGTTACGACGATCTCAAACCTGCCGACATGGACCAGATCCATTACTCCGGTATCTATCCCGTTGTCGGCTGGATCCTTCACTATCTTCCCTTTGTCGCCATGGGTCGTGTCACTTATGTCCACCACTACTACCCTGCCCTCTACTTTGCTATTCTAACCTTTGGATTCTGCATGGACTGGACGACACGCAGACTGAATAAGCAAGTGAACTGGGCCATCTTCGGCGCTCTGTATGTCGTCGTCATTGGCCTCTTCTGGCTGTTCAGGGCTATTTCCTTTGGGATGCAGGGTCCGAGCTCCCAGTGGAGCCATCTCAAGTGGTTCAGCAGCTGGAGGATCACTGATTAAGAGATGGACATACAGAGCAGTCCCTACCGTGTTCTACCACTCTTGGGTGACTTGCACAGGAGCCACGGCTAAAGGCTAATGTCCGGCTTCGGAATCACGCACACCACCATACTTTATCCTTGTACTATCTATTAGCCTCCTTTCTACTCTATCGTTGGTCTTCATGTTGCGGTCCTTGGGAATAAAAAGGTCTTAGAGATTTTTTAGGGTGGGAGGAATCACGCTGAGCGCACGGTGTTTCAGGAGATGGTAAGGTCTCTTGGGGAGTCTGGCTTGGGTTGATGATCTGCTAGTAATGGGTGCCTTTGAAAAGTGTGGTGTTGATGCCGGTTTGTGTTTCGTGAGGACAATAGACGTACTTGGTCCCGACTGTTAGTCTGTAATTTCTATCGAGTCGACCGTGAGAGGCCGAGTAGAGACTCTAGACGTGTAGAGTAGACTGAGCAGAGCGCCGCACGAGCGCGGGGCAATTCTGCTCGCCGCTCTACCCGAGTGTTTGTGGCGGGGCCGCCACATTCTGCAGCGTTCGGCATCGGTTGCACAAGGACAGCCGCTTTCTATATGCGGCTAGCAGCATCGCGTTCCTACCTAGATCTGCATGCCTGCTGCCGTGAGGGGAGGGTCTGCGAATCAGATGGTATGCAACTGTAGCGAGCGCAGCAAAATCGATCAAGTAGCCGTGTTGCCTTCATGCTTACGTTGTCCATTGGCGTCGAGTGCCATGAGAGTGAATAGCTGGTTACCTAGCGTTGCACGTGGTGTTACGTCTTGCACGTTTTAGTAACGTGTTTTACAAGCGAGCGGCCTATACAAGCAAGCAGCCTACCCTACTAACTTTGCGCACCTCATCCTACAATCAGCTATTGCTGATTACAATGCAAGCATTTATAATAGCTAGCGGCCTGCAGCTAAGGCGTATGGTATTCCTGCACCTACTCTCTCTGCACGTATACGAGGCGCAACCGATAGCCGTACCAGCCATCAACACTAACAGCGATTGACTCCTCTATAGGAGGACTTCCTAGTAGACTGGATCCTCGAAGAAGACGCACGCGCCTGCCCTCCCTCACACGCTCGCGCTCGAGAAATGGCCAATCGAATCCTACGTATGAACGGCGATAATCAGCCTATTGGCAAGCTCTGGCTATCCCACTTTATCAAGCGACAGCCACGCGTCGCCTTAGTTATTGGTAGAAAACTCGAGGCTTAGAGAGCTAATGCAGCGACTCCAGAGCAGTTACGCGCGTTCCTAGAGCGCTACAAGCAGACTTGACAGCGGTTCAATATACAGGCGGAGAATACATACAATATGGATGAGACTAGCGTCGCTCTAGGAGTATGTACAAACACTAGAGTACTCTCTAGTAGTCGAAAGAAAAAGGCTTATATTCGATTACTAGAGAATTGCAAGTGGGTCTCTATAATTGAGTGCGTATTTGCAACAGGGCGGAAACTACGCTGCGCGGTCATCTTCAAAGGCCAGAGCCTACAAACTACCTGGTTCCTATCGTCCTACGTACCCAGCTGGCTGTATACAACCTCAGAGAATGGATGGACGTCAAACGCGATAGGTGTTGAGTGGTTACAGCGCATTTTTATCCCCGAGACGGCTGTAGGTGATGGCTAGTACCGCCTCCTTATCCTCGACGGTCACGGCAGCCATATTGACATAGACTTCCTATGGCTTTGCAAACAGCATCGAATTGAGCTTCTCTATCTACCTGCGCATTCGTCGCACGTCCTACAGCCTCTAGATCTCGCTCCATTCTCTGTAATCAAGTCTAGTTACCGACGCCAGATCCAGGAGCTCGCATCGCTCGACGACGCCGCACCTGTTAAGAAGGAGCGCTTTATTGCCTGCTACTATCAAGCTAGGGAGGAAGGCTTCACAGAGCGTGTGATTCGAGCTGGCTGGCAGGCTGCTGGTATCTGCCCATTCAACATCAATCACGTGCTCAGCTCGTCGCAAGTCTCCCAGAGGCCTACTACGCCTACGCATCAGCAGCAGCCTCAGCAGCAGCCTCAGAGCTTCCTCTCGACCCCTCAAGGCCCTCGCGATCTCTATATAGCGCAGCGCGACGTCCAGAGCGTCGAGAATCTAGGTCGTAGGACCCGGCTACTCCTACAGAAAGCAGGTAAGGCGCTAGCAGCTGCAAATGCTAGAGCTGCAGGACTTGAATCAGAGAAAAGACGCCTTGAGCATCATCTACAAACTGCTAGCTCTCAGCGTCGTCGAAAGCGCATTCAGATAGACCCAAATCAACGCTTTGCAGAAGTAGAGACTATTAGAGAGGCTATGCGCGCAGCTGAGGCTTTAGCAGCTCAGCAACGTAGATCTACTGTAGCAAGCGCTTCAGAAAGGGCTGCAGTAGTTATAGCAGCTGCAACGCTTGAATCTATGTGTACTCAATGGCAATTATAAAGGCGTTGTAGAGAGAAACCGCGTGTTTTGTGCAGGTGTTGCGTTTTGGTGGGGTGACTCGAAACCCTATGTGACTCGTATCTGTATACGCTAGCTTATTCTTTGCCACGGTAAGATGCTTAAATTCACCCACGTTCCACGTGAGACGAACAGTCGCGCTAGCCATCTCTAATTTAGCCTCCACATCGCACACACCTGCCACTTTTGCGGGCAGATATTTTCTCAAGCTCCCCTCGCTCTCTCCCACCTCAACGCCAAACTCGCGTGCTCTCAACTCAATTGGCGGTTTATCTGCTTCAGCAAGCTATAGTTGGAGACGTCTAGTTGCGACACATTCTTTACCATACCCTTTTCCGGACCCTCGCAGGTGAGTCTGGTACGCCACTGCACACTCGCCGTTCAGGTACTCATCTACCCCAGGTTTAACGCACAATCCTTACTCTCAACATGGATTACCAGGCTCCGTCTGCTGGCGCCGGTGGCCGCGGCTGCTACAACTGTACGTCCCGCCCAACTCTCGTCGCTAAATCTTCTGCGCTTCTCAGCTCGCAACTTGATCGCGGAATCTGGACGGACGTCATTTTACTAATCTCCGCGGCTCCGGCTCTGACATACTAACTTCTAGCTTACTAATTTTAGCATGTTGCTTCTGTTTTGTCTATTGTTTATTGCGGCTGCGCGTCACCACTGTTGTGAATTTTGGCTAATTATTTATCAGGCGGCGACACCTCTCACCGTGCGGCCGAGTGCCCCAGCAAAGGCAACCCTACTTGCTACAACTGCGGCGAGAAGGGTCACTTGTCCCGCGAGTGCACCTCCGCCCCGGCCGAGAAGTCTTGCTACCGCTGTGGTGAGGCCGGTCACATCAGCCGCGAGTGCACCAAGGACGGCGGCCCCCCAATGGGTGGTGCTGGCGGCGGCCAAGAGTGCTACAAGTGCGGCCAGCGGGGTCACATCGCTAGGAACTGCTCCCAGGGCGGCGGTGCTCAAGGTGGCTATGGCGGCGGTTACCAGCGTGGTGGTTATGGCGGAGGCGCGGGTGGTGGCTACGGCGGACCTAGGCAGACTACCTGCTACTCCTGCGGTGGCTTCGGTCACATGAGCCGTGACTGCACCCAGGGACAGAAGTGCTATAATTGTGAGTTATTGCTAAACGCACATGAGTGCTCGGCTAATACAATGCACAGGCGGCGAGGTCGGTCACTTGTCGCGAGACTGCCCCTCCGAGACGACCTCTGAGCGTGTCTGCTACCGCTGCAAGCAGCCGGGCCACGTTCAGAACGCCTGCCCCAACTAGGTTCCCTACTTCAGTCGATTGCTCGGCCCGGACTTTTTTTCAACGCGACGATTGGCATGTCGACGAACATTGGATCCGGCGCTTCGCTTGGTTACTGGACCTACGATTTACGAGTCATGGGCACCCCTTTACGAGTTTCCTTCCCTGTACATGTTCTCATTTTGCGGCCGACACGCCGTCTTTGACCCCTTTGCGCACAAGCATGTTTCATCGCCTGGCATGATTTGGACACGGTTCTTAACCGGTTGGCCCAATTCGTCAAGAGGAAGGTTCTGAACGGAAAAGAAAACGTCGTCGTCACGAAGCGGAACGAATTTTGCATTGGTGGAAGATGGGGAGGAGCGGATTTTGAAAGCAGAGCATGTGATTGTGGGATGGATGTAGGTTGAGGACATCCCGGTCGCCCATGTAGGAAGAAATCATGGAATTGAAAGTCACGTCCGCTGTCCGTTGGATGTGGAATTGAATCAAGTCGACGTGCTTGTTATGTCGTGCTGCGATGTGCTGTGCTGTGCTATTGTGCTTCACTTTTTTTCTCTTGTACACTGGACTTGCTCGCCCTTGTGACCTTGTTTGGATGTGGCGATGATGTTCTTCCCTCTCGCGGAGGAGAAGAAGAATCAGGCTTGGCTGTAGCTACTGCTCGGAGGTGGATTCTGTACTTTTGGCAGTGTCTTGCGTGTATTGCACATCTCGAAGTGACAACTCTATTCTATCGCTTCCCTTCTCATGCCATTGGCTTCTGACTATATCATTCGTACCTTGCAATACTAGAACGAACAGGCGCGGATATAACAAAGGGCGTATACACTAGTTGTACTGGATAGGATGGGTATTGCGTTGTGGTGGTTAGGGGGTGGAGGTGTATGGTCGTAAGAAGATAGATAGTCAAGTAAATCATTCCCGATGAGAAGATGGTCAAGATTCGTACCTACGGATAGCGAAACCTAGCCTAGATATACTACCTACATGTGTATACTATACTACTCCACACCTCACCTCACCTCGCCTCACTTCACCTTAACATCTACTAACCCTAGAAAAACCCACCACCCTAGGTTAGGAAGGTATACAAACAAGCACCGAAACCGCGCCTACAAGAAAAAAAACCTTCCTCACCCTACTCCCTAAGCCACATACATCCCTTCCCTTCCCTTCCGCGTACCAAACACCGCAACCGCCCTGCCCTACCAGGCCGACCTAGCAGGCACGCAGAAAAGTCCCTAACGCAACGTATACAGACAGAGAAAGAAAGAAAGAAAGAAAAGAAAGAAGGACGAACATAACCCACATGCAGTCTACCTTGGCTTATCGTTTTACACTTAACTACATTATCGACTGCAACGTAACACCATCTACCCAACTTCCTACCATACCTCCTACCGCCTACCGCCTACCTCGCACTCCTATTCTTGTCAACCGCTATCCCCATCCCCATCCCCATCCACACTCCCCCCCTCCCCACAAACCCACAAACATACGCACACGCTACCACACCACCTCTCCAGCTTCACACACTCCACACCCAAGTCCGAAAAACGTAAATCCAATGCTAGTAGCACAAGCACGACAGACGATAAACCCATTTACCCAAAGGACGACATCTATCATCCACATATACAGACGAGCTTCTAGCCTAGAGATCAATCTCATCTCGCCACCATGATGATAATCGGGCCGTGATGACAATGAACAAGCCTTGTTGCGTGAAAGTATACAAAGAATCAGAGCAAGGGAAACATGGTACGCGTGACTACGTCGTGTTGTAAACGTCGGCATGTGCATTTTCGATTGCGGGCATGCTAAGCTGAGCAGGTACAGCATCATTCACAGACAGACCACCGTGAGACGAGCATGTGGATAATGGTTGCCATGTTCTTTGAGATAGACTATCTTGAGGCATGGAGGGATCCAAAGCTGCCAGGCCCTGGGTGTAGAGCGCTGCATGCCTTGTGGATCCTTCCAGAGACTCCGTGCTCTAGACAAGCACGACGTTTACATCGGCGTACTATGTTCCGCACGATACACCTTTTCTCCTTTCGACCTTTATACCCCGCAGGTCCCATTTTATGTCGGCTCCATCAAAGCTCCTCCAGATCCTCATCGCCCAAGTCAAGCGGAGGGAAGTCGCCTACCTCGCATCGCTCGGGTCGGATGAAGACGCCGTAGTTGATACCACATTCGAAATACCGCTTGCCCTTGACCGTGCCATCGTTCTTCCCAGTGGGCTCGTCAAGCGTGACGCCGACCCAAGAACCAATGCCGGGGATCTCAGGGACGCTGCCAACGTAAGATACCGTTCCTCGTCGGGCATCTGATTCTGGGAGGAGACGGACGCGGCAACCGAGTGAGATTCCTGTAGACCTCAAGTTAGTTGAATATCTATTAAACTGTATGAATTGTTCGAGTGGTTTTTTCTTGCTCTCGATCTCGCTCGGAAATTGTTCGCACTGTTGCTGCGCCGCGACCGACTTGCAGAAGTGAAGTGACCGACAGAACCATTGCGTAGATGTTCCAGAGGCAGCCTTTCCGGGTAACAGTGAGATGCCAGATGATTCCATTTCTGGACACTTGGCTGACACTCTGCGTTGTGGGCTATTGATGCATCTCCACAAGCACACAGAGCTCCCGTTATCGGATGTAACGGTGCATTGCTAACCGCGGTTGACTTATTGGCCGCCATCGAGTCTCGTGTCTATCCCCGTACTCGTCTCTGGACTTGCTCTAGGCAGTGTTTGAGGAGGGGATGATATGTCGCCTTTGAAGACGTCCTTGACAGATCTGGGCTAAATCGAGGAGGGTTGATGTGAAACCAGATCGGAAAGGCTACTTCGCAACGGGTGACTCAAGCGAATTGTCCTTGTCAGATGGCGGTTCAGATGCCTTCGAGATTGGACATAGTGGCATCATTTCCTGTTTCGCCAAGGCGCGATGCAGATGGCCCAACAAGGAAGTCGCCAATACGAGCGAAGCAAGCACATTGCATATCATGCTCTTTGCATTAGTCGCTCGAGAAGAGACAACATGTCTCTAATAGAGGGCGGAGACATCGAACGAGCTTGATCCGCTTGCGGGAGTGGCGGTCAGAGAGTAGACCGAGTATATGCAGGTGTCCAATCTCGGCGCTTCACGAAGCATGGCCGTCATGGCATACAGCAGCGACTTGAACTTGGTTTGGTTCTGGCACCAATCGTACGAGTTCGCGAAAGGATGAGCAAACGATATGCACTCACTTACCTCGCTCTTGGACCTCCCGCTCGGAGGCTCGGATCTTTTGTTGTTCAATAGAGGGCGCATTAGGATCGAAGCGTCCAAGCTTTTGATTCTTCTTCCAGGCCAAAACACTGTCGGACCGAGTCTCGTACTCTGCGCTCGGCATAGTGTACTTGGGTACGGATGACAGATCGGTGAAGTCTACACGGGCTCCCGGCGGGCGAATGTCACCGACCTAAGACGGCAACGTTAGAAACATGCGGCATCGGTGTGAATGTTTTGCTTCGAGGGATACCCAGGGCAACTCCTCATTTCAGCATATGAAACGCAGGGATTGTTCAAGTGAAGAAGATGATCAATTTCGTGAAATAAAGAAATGACGTTGACGGATGAAGAAAGCAACTCAGACGACCAAAAAAGGCAGGCTCGCAAGGTCTCCCATGCGTGCACCAGTGTGAGCACGCGCGAACTGGTTACAGCGGCAGACTTTTCTAGCAACAAAGACTAGCAGGGTATACAATGGATAACGTGGGACCGCGATGACAAAGATCGAGAGGGGCGGAGTGCATGGCGGGGCATCGGATGCGTACAAGCTGCAGGCCAGGGTCCAAAGCCTCAAACCGCTGACCTATGACGAGAGCAGCAAGACTAGTGCAACAGCACACTCGCACTCGCAAAACTGCACTTGCAAAGGACGCTTGCTAGGAGCTCACATGGAGAGCCCAACCTGTGTCAAACGGGCGATGTGGCAGCCCGCGAGAGGCTCGAGGGCAAGCCATGACAGGAGAACAAGTGGACTCACGGCGATTTCGGCATGTGGCTGCAAGGGGAATGCGCCGAGCTGTGCGCTCTCTTCGTCGGCAGCAGAGATGGCGGTTCCATGCTGCGAGCCCACACGCAGCGTCAGCTGTTGGCAGGACGCGGGGATGCCGGTGATGGGCTCGAGGCGTGTCTTGAGATGGGCGATGGTCCACGAGGGCGATATGCGGCGCTCGGACGAGGCGTTGGCGGAGGAGATGAGCAGGGGAACGTCTGCGGCGGTTTGCAGCGATTGCAGTGACATGGTGGCGAGGAGTGGGCGTCGAAACAGCCGGACAGACGGAGGAGGCCGCAGTTGCTGCCCCAGATGAGAAGCCGAAAGCGCAGGCGGTGCTATGTTCTTCCGGGGGAAGGTGCGCAGGCGTGCATTCACCGGCGGAAGCGACCGCAGTGTGGCGTGCCTGGAGCCACGAGGGGGCAGTCTGGCGGATACTCTGGTGGTTACTCTGGTGGTGCTGGCGGCAGTGGTGGGTGTGTAGGCGTCGGGCTCAAACGGGCAGCTCTAGCGAGCCGCGCACGCCAAGGCCGTAGTTCGGCGTGAAATGGGAATCACTCACCACCTGCCGCCCCGACCTCGGGACCTCGGGATCCACCACCTCACGTGCACCGGTGCCGGCGTCGTGACCGGCTGCCAGCCCTGGAGGCTGGAGCCCTGGAGGCTGGAGCCCTGGAGCCCTTCTTCCCCCACGCCTCCGACTCTGGCTGCCGTGTCACGTCCCGCACCCATCCCGTGCCGCCACGGTACAACCGTTCGCGACCCCCCGCCGTGCCCTCTCGCATCTCCGCCCGTCCCAACCGGCCGGCCTGCCTGTTGCGTTTCTCTGACCAACGCCTCGCGCGCGCTTCACCATTCCGCCGCGTCTGCCCGCGCGCTTCGTCAGCCAAGGCCTGTTAATGACACTCCTCCCCCTTCGGCCGGGGCACAGATCATCGAGCACCCGTTTCATGGCCGCCGTCAGCCACCCGTCATGCCATGGCTGCAATTCACTCGCCCACGAGGCCAGAGTTGCCCATGTCCTGTACATACACGCACGCCTCGGCCAGCCACACTTCTTGTGCTGCCAGCGATGCACCGCAGCCCTTCCCAACACTGATAGCGGACGGGCCTCACCGCCTGTTTTATGCACTCCTCACTAAAAATACCGACTCGCCGTGCATCCTTCGTATCCTGACTGATGAAGTGTTATTAGTGCCCGGCAGACTGACAGCACGCAGCCACGCCGACCGTGCCGGCTGCGACGCTGTAGAGTGTGGCGCAGCAGACAAAGCCACTGGCTGCACGAGACGCTCGGTCGGGACGTCGCAGCCTCAGCCCGGCGCTCTGGAGGAAATCATGTTCGCAGCCGCATACGGATTGCATTGCAAAACGGAGGACGCGGTCCAGCTTTTCGTAACGCTCTCCACCGTGAGCCCATCAAGCCTTTTATTATTCAAGAACACTGTCCCCGTGCGCCCTCCACGCCAGGCTAATGCAGTTCGGGTGTTTTAGCACCGCTCTCAAACGACGACCAGAATGCAGCGGTTCGGGCGTGAATCAGGCATCTTTACACCGCCTTATGCGCATCATCATGAATCCCCGGCCGACCCGTTTGTGATGCTGTTTCGCATACGCCATGTACGGCGCCCTGCTGCGCTGCTTTGCACTCGTACTAAACTTGTTATAACACCGGCCGGCAACAACGTGGCCAGGTTCGAGACAGCACATACACACCACGCCCTGTCCTTCACGTGGAGGTGGTGGGACAGCAGATGGTCAGTCTGCGGCCGTGGTTCGGAGCTACGTATCCGTCCGGATGCATGCCATCTTGTTTAATGGCGAAGCTAAACGTCACGGCCACCTGCTCGGGGCACTTCACCGCAATTCACCCCAATACACCGCTCTTCGGAGTCTTCGCACATGTCTTGCTTGACGTTGATGGAGCTGGCAGACGGTTGGGGTTGGCAGACCAGGAACACCAGACCACGGAGCGTAGATGCAGGCATTAAGCTTTCGGCGTGAACAGTCACCACCTGCACCGTAATGAAGTCAGCGTTCGCGAGACCTTTTCGGTAGCGACCCTTTTGGCGTCAGATAGCCGTAGGGCAGGGCGAAGGATGTGCAGATCTTGTTCGCCGCGCTACGCCAGGTCATCGCGCTTCTTCTGCAACACAACCCGGCCCATGCCAACAAGCTCTCAGATCCCTGAGGTGGTTCGCTGCATCTGATTCGCTGCATCACCTTTTTGCATCTGTGGCCATGTTGAGGCTTCGAATGCGGGAGGGTACGAACAACGTCTTGACAGCGCGTCCTGCTGCAGCCCTGTTATGCAGCCGTTGCGGCCTGACGATCGAGAGGGCGCCAAATCAACCGAGACGTGCGAGTAAGTGGATATGAAGCAACAAGGGGACGGAGAGATGGGAGCCAGAGCCCCGGAGTGAGTAATGCTGCAATGTCGGAGACACGTCATCGCCGTCTCCTGCTAGCAGCGCCGGCCATCTGCTTTTTTGTTGCAACTAACGGTGGTAAATTTGGCGTTTGGTTTCTTTCTTTCAGCAGCATACTCCTTAAGAGGATCAGCTGTCCTTCGTCGACAGGGGTCCGTGGCTAAGCATGGCGCCGCCAGCACAGAGCTAGCCAGCGTCAAGCACAAAAAGTATGTAGTCAGTGTCAAGTCAGAGACGCCAATGAGTGCATCCTAATCCGCACCCCCGCATCCCTACCGCGGACGCACAGCGAGACCACCAGGGCCAGTCCAAGAAACGCATAGCATTACAGTTGTAACGCACACCGGTGCTAACTCCCTCTACTGCCCTATCCGTGCCCTCAAGTACCTCAGTCCCAGTTGTCCGCTCGCCAGGCCGCATCCATTATTCCTCTCCCACGCAACAACGCCTTCTTCAATCCTTTGATCGCATCTAGTGGCTGTCCTCGTCTGTTGTTTGGTTGGCCCCGTTTCACGCCCCTGCCCACTGCGCAGTGCTATTTTCTCCATAGTTCCGAGGACAACCAGTCAGCACCTGTATCGGCCATAGTACCTTCCAACTGGTCCCTTCGACAAAATTGGAACATTAGACGCTACTCCAACATACCACCGCCTCGCTCTTGCTTTGCCGTCCCAATTCCGCCACGGCATTCTTCTGCACTGCAGCTCCTTCCGGCTTTTGTCTAGGACTACAACCTCGACCTCTTCTGCTCAAGCGGTGTACCGAGCAGCATCTGTTACTGCCTGACTAGTGCAATAACGCCACATCTCGCCTCGCGTTGTTCTCTCGCCAGCTTGTACCCCATAGGGCTTCCATTTCGCCAAAACAAAATCGACAGACAGATCTTGACCGGCCGATATACCGGGTACACATATTGACCGGGTTCGTGCACTCTGCTTGATCGTCGACACCTTGACCCCTCGACATCCCCCATCAGTCACAATCGGCAGTTTTGTATCTTCGGTCCCAATCCAACAGGTCGCTGTAGACAGGAGACAGGAACATCTACGAAACCTTATGGGCTGGTTCAGAACCGGTCCACCCTGCCCACCGTGGATATCAATCTGCTCATCGAGCCGCGGGGCTCAGAGTCCCCGGCGAGCAAGAGTCCCCTCTCAGTAGCTTCAACATCTACTGGAGGAACAAGAACATTCACCTCCGTCACAGCTGCTCCCTCGGCATACAGCCAGCCTCCCGCTTACGCCACGCCATCGCCTGGTCACATCGCTGCAACACCAGTTTATGACCTCCTCGCCAGGATATGGCATCACAACAGCCTATGCGGCACAGGACCCACGTCTACTGCGTCGATGCAAGGTGGACCAGTGCTTCCCGCGATCTCAGAACTGCATCGACACCAGGAACCAGGCCCGCCGCCACAGTTTCGACCTCTCTACTCTGGGGCTTCCGTCACATCCATGATGCCGCAAGGATCGACAGGCGCGAACGTATCACCTCCGTCACAGATGCTCAAGAGAGCAAGCTCGCAGACACCACTTGCCGAGGAGAGTCCAGCAAAGAAGCAATCCAAATGGACACCGGAAGAGGACAACCTTACCATTGAATTACGAGGACAAGGTATGAAATGGGACGATATTGCGAAGCGCCTCCCGGGAAGAAGCTCCATTTCGTGCCGATTGCGCTACCAAAACTATTTGGAAAGCGGGCGGTATGGGACGAGGAGAAAAAGAACAAACTCGCGCGCCTTTACGCTCGGTATGTACTACGCGCCTTCCTGCATCCGCCAGCATCTCGCAACCATGTTCGCGGTATCCCGCTATTTGGTCATCCATCGTTCCTCCCTGAAACGTTTGGTGTACGAGCAACCCCACGCACGCCTCATCAACACCCCACTGTATGCTTACTGGGTTTGTGGCGTTGAATTCAATTTCGTGTGCTGACTTCGACGCAGATTCAAGGACCAGATGTGGCAGAAGGTGGCCACGGAAATGGGCATCCCGTGGCGCTCGGCTGAGTCGATGCACTGGCAGCTAGGAGAGCAAGAAATGAGCGCACGTGCGAATGCTCCCGTCTTTCAACTACATCCTTCGGCAACGGGTACAGGCCTCAACTCTCCGCCCAACGCGTCGGCTGTGCCTGTACCCGTGTCGGGGCAACCACCGCCTCCCCCCCCGTCATTTGTACAAGCTCAAGTACCCACATCCCATGGCTTCACACCTGCAAATGCGGCCCAGCTGATGCCTCATCCTCCTCCAACCGCACCACAACAACATCAACAACCACCTCCACTACCGCCGGGCCGGTCCCACTCCTACCACCAGCGGTCCGACAGTGGATCAAGCCAGGGACGAAGTAGGGACAGCTCATTCAGTCAAAGGCGGGCGAGGAACAGTGTACCGCCTCAGCTCGGCCCAACCCTGCCACAAATCCACCCCCGGTCCGAGGCCGACCTTGTCAGTGGAGCCAGAACAGCGCCTGCCCCTGACACCAACATCAAGAGGGAAGACGAGGGACCATTGAGTGAGGCGTTCGGGAAGAGGAAGCGAGAAGACGAGGGTGTGCAAGGTTTGCAGGCAGAAGCGGACGCCAGAAGTCTGAGTGGGAGGAGCCCCGATCGAGTGTCGCAACGCAGTGGCACCGGGAGCGTGAAGAGCTTGAGAAGGAGCATAGGGGACGCAGACGAAGCAGAACGGGCAACGGCCGATCCACCGACCTCCACAGCGTGATGGATATTCCATGCTATACCCAACTTCCAGTATAACATGGCCTTCTGATGACGGCGTGTCAACGACACGCTTGGAAGAGCAAGCTTGAACATTGTCTTTTCGGGCAGGGACCGCAAAAGCGTGGACTTAATACGGAGCATATTGGCGGTTGGATGGTATATAAGGGAACAACAACCAGTGACGGCATGTACACTCGGTATATTAGGACTGGTTGGTATAGGACGGAGTGCTGTTGCATAACGACCTGGAACTCAAGACATGGTGGCTTCAGCGTCAACTTTTCGCATCTACAAAACGGCGGCACCTACGATTGTGGCATTTAGCGTGGGTGGCGTGTTTCTTACTCTCCTTATCTCCTTGGTCTCTTCGTCTGGTTTACAACATCATAGCGTCTGCTTTTTCTTTGGGATCCTGGTCTGCTTTCACCCATTGTTCTTATAGATATACCATATTAGCGGTAGCGCTCACGATTGTGCATTTGCAGCGGTTTCTTCATCTTGTCTTCCTTTTCCTGGGTATATATTTTCCATTCAAGCATTTGTTTTTGAGTATCATTGTTTGAAGCATACCGTATCTACAGCGGGAACGAGGTAGCGCAGCGCATCCGACCAAGGCGGAAAAAATATTTTCAGTTCACTTCTTCCGAGGCATACATATATCTATTAGAAACTTGTTAGGCATAGCTGGTACGCGCCAAAAATGCAGAATCACCGTTGTTGGTATTATGGAACGCATATACTATCTATCAATCTACTATCTGGCGAGATATTGTTCCACCTCCCACGCTCGGTCCCAACACACCATGGCCGCGGAGAAGCCTCGGCCACGCTTGTTCGCTCACTGGGAGAAAAAGCAGGGTGCTGTGGAATCTCGACGGAGACAAAGAGAGAACGAGAGGGCGGTGAAGGCTGCTCCGCCGACCGATGACGTATTCACTTTACTGGAGGGGAGGCATGGAGAGAATGTGGCGGTCAGTTACGTGGCGCGCGGCCTCTGCGTTGTCCACCACTGCCACCGCTACTACCTATCTGTTCATGCATCCATCACATCATCTTGCTTCCATAGACTACCGGTACTGTGTGGCTCATCTCATTGCGTACCGTGCTGGTCCTAGTTTCTTTCATCGCGTTGGGTAGCATTTCTGTCTGGCTCAGCCTCCTTTCTTTTGCTTGCCTCACTTTTTTGTTCGAATAATGGCGGACTGTCCGACGGACGCTGCGCCCGCGGCCGCGCCCGCGTATGGGCTTGAGTCGCGATGGACGGGTAGGGCTGCGAAGGCGAGTCACTGTCCGCTTCTTTTTTTCTGGGACCGTGACGGAGGGCCGCCCGCTTGCTCGCGAGGGGGATGAGTCATACAAATTTTACGTATGTACATTGGGAAAGCGGAGGCGGAAGCAAGCGGCTACATACCCAGGTACATATGTAGGTAGCCGAAAATGCCCAGGGTGACGGACGAGACAAGACGAGACGAGGGGTGCCGGTGCGGTTGCTTGGAGGGGGGGTTGGTTGGGATGGTGTGAAAAAATTTCCCGCTTGCGGGTTGCGCTTGCAGGCGAATTTTCGGAGCGTGCTCGCTGCAGGGTTCCCCATGGGAGCTGGTTTACGGGGACAAGGGCTTGAGCTTGGAGGGTTTTTGTTTTTGTTTGGGGAGATACGATGGGAACCTTGCGGGTGGGAAGGGAGATCGCCCGAGACCATCATGCATCTGTGGTTGTTTCTTTTCTTGGACGCATGATGAAACGCGCGTTTTGGGGGGGGGGGGGGTGTTTTTCGGAATCTGTGACAAGTGACATATCGTGGAGAATGGTTCACATTGGGCGAGTAGAGGGCTAGAAAGTAGGTGCTTGGTGGACATTTATTGGAGTGGATGTCATTATTGAAGCAACGCTGCTGATGTCGTTTCATCCTGTGGTTTGCTGGTCGGCAACTTGGCGTTGAGGGAATTGGCATTCGGTTTCGGCATTCATCATTCAGCGGCCAGCCCAACCTGTTCGTTCGCAGCCAAGCGAAGCATGACACCACCTTCACGCTGAGACGGCGCCCGTCGCCATGGAACGGTGGAAGCGCACTCGGAAGCCATGCTATGGATGGAAGAGGTATGGTACCTCGGGTTGGAGGCACAAAAGGGGGGCAGCGGGCCGGGGGCTTTGCGGACGGATACCGGTAGATAACTGCGGTGCGCGGCGCAACGGCGCGGACAGAAGGAGACCTCGTGATCCACGATGTCGGACGACGGAAGGCTCCCTCCTGCAAACATGTTCGACGACTTTTCTGATTCATGCAAGTGCGGCGAGCCTACCAACATAAGGTACATGGATAGAGACATGTCTCGCAGAAGCGAAATGAGCCCGAGGGTTTGGCGACTGCTTCATTCAGTATGGCCGTGCATGTCACCGTTGTGTCAAACAGGTTTACATGGCACCGCACAGGTTCGGTGGTGAGACGGGTGGGGAGGGCAAAACGATGCTCGGGCGTTCGTTGTCAGGTGTGACATGCATGAGCCTCGTGTGGCTCCTGGTGTGTTAATTGTTCATGGCACCGAGTTCCACGCGCCGGGAAAGCTTTACCTATTGCACCGATGCTCGACCGCCTGGTCCGACAAGGTTCTCTCGCGGTATCATCACCAAGTCTTTCAAGCACAGGTAGGTAAGCTGTGAGCAGGCAGCAGCCATGCTCTTGCTCAACTTTCCAGTTCCTTCGGCAAGCCGCTAGCGACACGATAGTTCATGCTCGAGCGCGCGATGCAGTCGGCACCATGGCGTAGTTTCCCCTGGCGTAGTTTCCCCATGGATCGGTGGGGCCATAGTTGTACGGTACGATTCCTCGGCATCAAGTGTAACCGCTGGGATGATGAAACGGGACCAGTTCGATGACGCTGAACCGCAGCATGGCTGATAGATTTCTAGCGGGGAAGGTTCCACATCCGGAACCGAAACTTTGACATGGCATGGACAGGGCGTCCGAACTGGCTGTTCACGACTCGGTATAGTTTGGTGTTTTGCGGAACCGGAAAGACAGCGGGTCGACTCGATAAGCTCTCCACACCCTCTGAAGTTGCTTGGTTCCCATGCTCATGCTCCGATACCTCCAAGCCCCGAGTACAACGCCACCGTGTGAGCAAGCCTACAAAACAATTAGTTCGAAACGTCTATCTTTAGCAAGGACAACTTGTGGTAAGTTCGTTACGATGGCGGAACGAAACCATCCTGTCGCCATTCGTCCACATTGACCAGAAATGATGCGAGCTAGTCGGGATGGCGTTGGCGCGGAGCAGTTTGGCGTCCATTAGCGTAGGTACGGGCGACTCGCGACCAGAGCTTGAGGTCGAAGGTTTGGCGCTACGAGGGGTTCGCACGGAACGCCATGTGGAAGCGGAGATGAAAGCGATGGTGATCTGGGACGGTGCCGCGACCGAGGTGCGATGTCAGGGGTAGGTGGCTGATGAACTGGTGACGGAAAGGACCTCGGGAGAGTGTTTGGGATAATAATAGGTCGTAGCTGAAGAGAACTAGAAATTAAGATGAAGTGGATTAATGCACAGAAGCGGAAAGGGTGACCAAGGCTTGAGGCTGGAGCAATGTTTGTGGATGAGTCTTTGCGATTGTAGATGGTTCTCAGTCGTCCATCCTTACCATAGGTAGGTATGAAATTCTAGTCAGAGGTTGTAGAGCATTTTCATTCAGAATAGGTCTTCTCCAGGAGTCGTTTCTTCATACCTTCTAGACGTCAGATAAAGCGGATCTTTCAAACAACATGGAATGTCACCACACCGTTTGACGAATCTGAACAACTCTGACCGCCAACCCGCCCAAAACCTTCCATCTCCTCTCCATCTCCTCTCCACAAGGCTTCCCAGGCGAAACAACTTCCATTAGGCCCCCACAAGCCAGCATTTCCACCCAAAACTCGTGACACCTCACCGACCAACCAAACCCCCCAGCACCGTCGCACAACACTAACATCATTACAGCCACAAATACAATACCACCTCCGCCTCCCTAAACCCCCTACTCGCCCCAATGAAAATATGATCTTCACCGGATACGAAGCAAAAGACATGCCAGCAACGCACCTACACCGCCTCGCTCTACTCCCCTTTCTTTTCAAACGCATTAACGCCACAACTCCCGGGGTCTGCGATTTGCTCGGGCAACCCGGTCGGAGGCACGTATGCCTAAGAATCCTCGTTCTACGAGTCGTATGATGGGGTAGGATTGTCATCATATGCACGAAGGCTGTAGATCCCTATTCATCGATCTGTGTCGGTACCTAAGCGGAGCCCGAAAAACTGCCCATTCATTTGCACACCATTCAGTTGATGCGGCCCGACCCTTCTATTCTGAGGCAGACGGTTACACGGCATCTGGGGAAGCGGGATGGGCTTGAAAGTTCACTGTCATCACAGCGCAGCAAGCAGGTAAGCCAACCAATCAACTAACCACAACAGACCTGTCTAGAACGTCAGTCTTCATTTCTCACCATTGCACGACCGCGACCGAAAAGCTGAATTGAGTGCATGCCAGCGTGACACAGCACCCACCACCCATCTGTCGTTCGCCATTCCGCTGTCAGAAACGACGCTGAGACCTATCACTTCTCACCTACCATCTCTAGTCATCTAATTCGATAACTACACAACCCAACCAGCCCGCAACCCGCCTCCAAAGCATCTCCCAACCAGCATACATCCATACCCTCCCACAACATTACCATCTCTTACCCCATCACTCCCCGCAAACAACCAATTACAACCCCCTTCCACCGCTTTTCCACTCCCCTCTTCCGCGGCCGCTCACCCATGCTTCGTCCAATGTCCCACCGCATACGCAGCGACATACGCCACCAAAACCACCGCGACACACCAGGATACCGCTGTGTCTTGTGATGCACTCGTTACACGGCGGAAGCGGGCAAGGGCGACCCGACTTCTGAAGCGCGAAACAAGGCGCAGTCGGGTCGATCAGCAGGTCTTGGACGGATGCAAGACTCAACCAAGAGAGCGGTGAAGAAAGTTGAAAGTCGGTGAGGAGTACTAAGTTTGGAACTTGCTCGCATCGCAAATGATGAATCGACGCGCGAGAGGGTCGCGTGTAGTTGAATGAGGAAATTGAAACGTGTAGAAGCTCTACACTGATGGGACTATACGTAGGAACGGTACTTTTGAAAGCAGTCACCTGACCAACTGCAGTCGAGGTATGGCCAGCGAACGGAATGAACGACAACATCTCATCATGCAGCCACCATAGCCGCCCCACAGACAACTCCACACAATAGCGCGAACTGCAGCTTCACCGGACATAGGCGCGCAAGCTAACCCACACGAGCAGAACGCCAATCCATCCATCGTACTACCAAGAACCACGACCCTGGGACGTACATCACCCTGGAAGCACACATCGGGAAAGGTCGACGTCACCGCCAGATGCCGTTCCTCACCGCTCCTTTGCCAGAGCATTTGACGAGTCAGGTCTCCGGTGGAAAGAGAAACCAAGCCTCATCAATTGATCTCAGGATGCGACTCGAGGCCCTGTGCGAAGAAGAGGCGGCTCGTACCTGCGCTAACATTCTTGATGCTATAATTGTTGCCTGCGAAATAGGTTAGTGACTGGTCCCAACAAGCACAGTAGCGTAGCGCCAAATCAATACGGATGCGAGATGTGGCGCGGTGTGAAGGCTAGTGGAACACGACAGTGATGCGATGCAAAGTAGCAAAAGTAGAAAGACGAGCGAAAAAGAAGCATAGGGAGCAGGCGGGGAGGCGGGGAAGTGGTATGCGCGTGCGCGAACGACGGAGCAGGGCACAATGTTACACAGCATGGGAGAATTGCAGCAATGCACTGATGTCAGCCACATCAAACTTGCTTGCCTAGGCGAGCGTGCAACATCGCGCAACATCAAAGCATGACGGTTGGTCTTGTGCCAATTGCCACGGGGGTCGTCGGATAGGACACGGTGGATAAGCATAAAACAACTGCCGTCGTACAGAAAGAGACATGTGTGTGGCAGTTGGAATGAGACATAGAGAAAGGGAAACAGTGGAAAGGAACTTACCACGAGGAACCTGAAATACACCGCCGCGATGTACTGTAAACACACTCTCGTGGATCTTGGCCTCCACAGCACCACTCGTGACATGGAACACCATGTGCATGCGTCGCACATTCTTGCTGCGCTTCATCTGGTCTGCATCAAGCTCGATGAAGCCCCAGCTTAGAAAACTCTCGTCGCCTGCCGAGGCCAGCTTCTGGAATTTGAATGATGCGTCGGCGACATCAGTTGGTGAGATGCCTTTATGGGACCAGCCAAGGGCTATCACTGTTAGGATTTTCACTGCAATTTGATAGCATGAAGACACTTACTAGACTCGACGAGCGTCTCCGTCGTTATTTCCGTTAGAGGATCGAAGTCCCTGTATATACCAGCAAAAGTGCCTTCCTCCTCCTCCCATGGCTCAAGCTCCTCCTCTTCCTCATCCTCAGCCGCAGCAAGTGCGCTCTTTTTGCCTTTGGGCGGTCCAGACTTATGTTTCCTGGGCGGAGGCTCCTGGAATTCCTTCTTGACGATGGCTTGCATGTTGCCGCGGGGATCATAGGAAATCGTCTCGTTCGCCCAGAAGTTGATCGGTGCCACGCGATGTCTGCCAGTCAGTCCCACGCGCGCCACTGATTCTGGCTCCAACTCCCGATATACCGACAAATGTCGACCACGGCCAAACCTTGAGCCTACTGATGTTACTGACATCTGATCGAGTTCAGCTTTTGATATGGGCTTTCCGTAAACATCGACCAGTTTTCCGCTTTCGATGGCTTCTGTTGTCAGCTGCTTCTCTTTCTTCTCCGACGCCTTAGGATCAGTCTTCTTGGGCTTCGGCGCAATTTTCGGTTTCTTGAAAACGGGCACTTCGTTCTCCTTCTCCTGGTCCGACTCCTGTTGCATATGCTTCTTCTTTGTAGGGGGCGCACTCTCTGGCTGCGGTTTCTGCGGCTGCGGTTTCGCTTTTGCTGGCCTTCCTCTTGGTTTGGCTACCACAGGTGAGGTGTCGGCTTGCTCCGCAGCTCCAGCGGAGGCTTCCAAAATGGAGCTTGGTTCCTGTTCCGTGATATCAGAGACACGTTTAGACCTGCGCGAGGGTGCAACGGGTGCAGGCGCGGTTTTTTTGCCGTTCTTGAAGGGCTCTGTAGCTTTTGGCTTAGGTCCTCGTTTGCGCGGCTTTGGCGCCTCCTCTTCTGCTTCCGCAGGCTCAATGGCATCGCTCTTTCGCTTTCGGCCCCTTTTAGCAGGCGCTTTTATTGGCTCAGAGACAACTTCGGACTCTTCTATGTCAACTGTCACTTCAGTCTCCGGTTCCACTTCCGCTTCGGCACCTGTAACGGTATCGTTTCCCAGATCAGGAAGATCACTTTCTTCCGCGACACCGTTGAGCATTGCTGAATCTTCGGCCGCAAAAATTTCTTCCTGTAAACTTTCTTCCATCATGGCACTGCTAGTGGCACGACTTGGGGACGGTTCGATGCTGTATACGCTCCGTCGATTCCCTCGCCGTTGACCAGATCCACTCAAAGCCGGTGTTTCCTGCAAGCTGGATTCTTCCTGTTCGAAGTCAAGACGTCGACTAATGGCAGGGTGTGACGCAGAACGCGAAGGGCTGGAAGTGGGGTTCGTAGTTTGCGCTCGACGCCCCATGGATGACTGCCGGCGTGGAGAAGATCCAAGCGCGGTTTTCATAGGCGAGCGCGCTTTGGGTGGCGGTAGGTGAGTCCTGGCGCTACGAAGCAATTTGGTGGACGTGGCTAGGTCTGGAATGGAGCCTGGGACCAAGGTCAGTTTCCCACTGTGAAAGCCGTTGGCGGCGCAAAAGCGCTTGCTCCTCTTACTATGCGTACTTTCTTGTATATCCATGGGTTCTGACTCTGAAAGTGTGCCTCCAGTCCTACTCGAGAATGCGCGCTTTGGAGGGGACTTCTCCGGCGAGGAGAAGATGCCGGATATGGGTTCGAGGCCATGCTCATCGCGCACACCTCTGTCTTCGAGCGTGATACCGGTTTTCCTATCATTCTTAGCTATGCGACGAATCATACAGGCCGCGTTTTCCAGTGTCTTACCTTCCTTGCACGCCGACATCGTAGAATTGGTTCTCGCGATTTTCGCGTTTTCGTGTGGGCGCCATACCAGAAAGAAGAAAAGGAGTGTACGGCCAGGCAGGACAGGCTAGAATCGACGCGTTGGTGAGGGTGACTTTGCTGTTCGCGGTTGCGTAGAGATGTTGGTCGTGGCGGACGTGTTTTGGTGTTGCGCGCGCCGCGGCGGTTAGCGCTCATGGCTTGGCAAGCCTCTTTGCTTGGAAAGTCATATTCTCGTTTCCACCAACGTGAAATATCGAATTGCTCTTTTCTTACACTAGAACTCAATACGAGTTATCACTACTACTACTACTACTACTACTACTACTACTACTACTACTACTACTACTACTACTACACATGGTGGCGCGGCAAATACCTGTTGCCCATGCTACTCAACGACTGCAGTCCTTATATTCCTATGGTTCTGATCGACCATCGGTCCATGTATGCTAGATTGAGATACGCACATTGAGACTGTAATGAATAGAAAGCCATCTCACGTGCCAAATAACATAAAAGCTACACATAGACGGCACCGACTTATCATATCACTAGGTGTTGAGACGTTCGATCAAGCTCGAGCGTGCAAGAAGCATATGCAACCAATGTGAATAATCGAGATGCCTCGTACCACAAGTGTGCCTGCCCAAACTATCACACTATCTCGGTATGGTGGCTCAAAAGGGTGACGGAGTGTGTTCCCCTCACCTAGAGTACCAATCAGGCGCATTCGCTTACGCTTCGTTAGTGCCAGAGCCCGTATTAGCCTCCCACAACCCATCACAGCCACGGATATATAATTGCAAACTCAAAAATTTCTCCATCAAAGAAGCCCAGTCGCTTTAGCTCACTTGGGAGAGCGCCAGACTGAAGCAATCCGCTCTGGCGGCAAACTTTGGTTCTACCGAACGAAATCTGGAGGTACTGTGTTCGATCCACAGAAGCGACATTTTTTTGCTCATTTCTGGCTTATTGTTTGTACTATCTATCTGCTTCCCTTTTTTTTATAGACTGATTAATTACTTACTACTTGGCTAGGTTGAATGAAGGAGCGAGTCCCTTTTATTCACATGTTAATTAATATAATAGATAAACACTGCACTGCAGCTACACGGCAAAAGTGTAGGTATAGTTGTTAACTTAGGATTAGTTATCCTAGGATAACACGATTAGGCGGGAGTTTGGAACTCTGCGTCTATTATCTGCTGGGGTAACACACAGCGACAAAGTGTCGAGCTGTATGTAGGTAACTAGGCTGGTGTCTATATATATCTACGAGTGCCAGCATATGTTTGTACATCCTGGAATTACTCAATGCGACCGAGGGAATGCAAGCAAGAAAATCACTGGTCGCTCATCTCCATATACGATAATAAAAGACGTGTGGAGTCTACAGACAGGGTTGTATCTCACATGTCTTCCCTAGAGACCGACTACACGCACGTTCATCCATTCATTCATGCACGTCCTCTGCATCTCAGAACCGCTCAATCCTGTGTACCCAAAAATAATAACATCCAGTACCAATCTCGCCACTCTACGTCCTCTATTCATCTCTAAAGATCCACTTTCCTCCTCGACGCATAGCTTCCAACCACCTCTCCCGCACCTGGGCCATCTCCATCTCTTGTGCCTTCTCTCGATCCTCTTCCTGCTCCTGTGTATTCGGAAAGTCTATCCTCCAGAACCCAGGCGGAGTCCTGCGTCCCTCATATGCCTGCCTGTGTTTCCCATGCTCCGTTGCCATCTTCCTAGTCCGCGCCTGCAGTACAATCTCTTTTCTTTCGTCCTGCGACATCTGCGTCAATCCAAAGCTGTCGTACGCATCGCCCAGGTATTCTTGTAAAAGCTTTTCTTCCTGAGTGGAAGTGAGGGAGGCGGCGGCGGACGCGAGTGTGCGGAAAGTCGAGCCACAGCAGGCGGGATTCGTGCAGCCGGGGAGGCAGAGACGGTCAGTACGCTTGCGGACTGTTTCAGAGAAGGCGTACGAGTAGCCCTGGTTGTAACTGGGATTGGGCTTGAAGTCTTGGATTCTAAGCTCAGCGAATGGCTTGTCGCGGAGAGGAACCTGCTCCTTTGACTGTGGTGGCGCGGGAGCCTTGCGCGCGGGTTCACCTGGTGGGCCCATTCTCCATATTTCTTGTCCGTCCGGTACTAGACGGGCACGAGCATCAGGGCGCAGGTCTGTTGCTGGTGCTTTACGCTGAGGGGGCCTAGCGCAGGGTGTGTACGGACGGATTCGTGGAAGAGGACGGAGTGGGAATTGAGCGTTCTTGTTTCGCCGGCGCGGTTTTTGGAGTAGCGAGAGCATTCTTCTTGGGCGATGGGGACCCTTTGGCTGCTCGTATTCGCTCATTGAAGTGCTCTCGAGCAAGGTTTGGTGGTGGCCGCTTTCTTCGTTCGTTTACGGGAGGCGGCTCTTCTCCGGACTCTGCTAAAATATTGAATTCAGTTTCTTTTCGAGCTTCTTCTCTCTTCATGCGCTTTTTGGGCGCACCTTCAGCTATTCTGTTTACCAACACATTTGGGTCCAAGGGCTGCAGAGCATTACCAGGTTTTCTAATGGCATCTCCGGGCTCGCTCACGGCTCTTGTGTCTTCCATCTCGACAGCCAAAAAAGAGCGGGGCCTAGCCTCTGCTACATGCGCCTCTTCACTCGGCTCTGACTTAATCAGGTTGCCACTGAAAGGTGCGCTGTTGGATCTTTGGTTGCGTAGCGTTCCAATTGTGTTCGAGTGTATCGTATTCACCCTCCGTAACGCCCGTCTTGGGGTCATGATAGCATTTGGTCCCGATTCGTCGAGGTCCATAGTCTCCTTCCGCAAAAGTTGATGGATTGCAGACTCTGGCGGAGGACTGGTGTATTGCTCTTCTTTTACTCGCACAGGTTTCGCCGGAGTACCATCGGAGGAGCCATCAGTGTAGATTCTGAATCCGGCTGATGGCTTCCGCTTGCGTTTGAGGGACCTTTCGGAGACGAATTGAGGCACGTCATCATCAGTCATTGCGTCCGCTCTGCGTGCTGTTGTTTCATGATTCTGCTCTGCAACTTCGTCTTCTGTCGTCTGACTTGAGCCCAGCTTATCTGAGCCGGGTTGGCCTAAAAAAGCGATTCTGTCGTTGTCTGAGCTAGAAGTCGTTCCTCGAAGGTTCGTCGTAGATAGTGGCGGTGACACATCCTCCACCTGCTCAGCGCGTTCCCCCTCTTCGCCGTCCTCCACGTGTTGTCTATGAACCGGGTCTATGTCTGCTTCCATTTGATCTCTTGCATTAACGTGTTCATTGCTGTCAGTCGCATCGGGGTTCTTCGGCTGCAGCGTAGCTCGTGAAAGGGCAATCATGGGTGCAGGGGAGGATCGGTCTTGGGCGACTAGCGACAGTGGTGTCCTGACAAAAGTAGTTGATACCGGACTTGACGGGACACTCGGCCCTAGCTCGTGAGTCTCAATTGGCGCAAGGTTCTTTGGTGGAGCTTTCGTGGTACGTTCTTCCGATTTCATCTTCTTCCCAATATGACGGTCGCAGTATTCCTGCCAAGCTTTCACGCTCTCTTTCATATCTTTGTTCTTCTGCATGACGGCAACATTCTTTCGTTCCAGATACTTGATCCTCTGAGCAGCATCTTTATACCGCTTGTTCAGTTCATCGTATTTGTCGGTGATCTGTCGGTACTCTTCGACCGGGATGGTGGCACCATCCGTGTTGGACCTTACTTCTTCCGCCGAGGGTGTAATACCACGGTTCTGTTTTTGAAGCAACCTTTTCAGACGCGCATTCTCCTCTTTGAGTTGCGCGTTCTTGACTAATTCATTGCTGACATGGTTAGAGAGAATCTGATGATGCTCGTCTTCTATGAGCCGTGAGTATTGCACTTTCATTGGCTGGGATCTGACATACTCATCTTCAACTCCTTCTCGCGGTCCTCGGATCCTAAATCACGGATTAGTCGTTCAGCATCAGATGTAGAGTGGGGTGCATACGCTTCTTCCACTCCTTCTCGATCTCTGGTTTAATAACCTCATCGTAAACGCGCGCCCAAAGGCCCTTGTTGGTCGCCAGCCACGGATCCAAGTCCGCCATACTAGGTATTATTGATCTATCCCGGTGGAGACCGTGTTGCTCATTGGAAAATCCAGGGAATGCAGTCGCTGGTGTTTGTGAGGTGTGGTTTACGTCTGCCTGGAGCTCCGCGGGATGGACGCGTTCGGCGCGTAGTCACGCGGCAGACTTGGCATCGCACAGGCCACCTCTACCACTCCAGCATCAATGAGTGGGGCAACTTTTCTATACTTGAATCTCATCATGAAACGGGCACGGAAAGATGACGAATATTGCGAGCTGCCGCCTGTAAAGGTGCGCAGGATACTCGCGGCCGACAGACTCTCAAAGCTGAGCGACGAGCTCCTCGTTCGCATCCTGTCCTTCGTTTCGGTGCCTTCACTACTTGTCTGTCAACGGTACGTATATCACCATAGAATCTATGCTCTGGTTACTAACGCGGTCATAGTATATCCAAGAAATTCAAGCGCCTTTCGCTCGACTCGGAATTATGGAAAGCCGCATACTACAGGCAATTTGTGTTACCGCGGGCCGTGCGAATACCTGGGATCAAAGACACCAACGCCACCTCCGACCAACTGCGATATTCGTCGAAACTCTCGAAATGGCTGGACGACGGACACCTTGTCAAGGATGGTAGAAGAACAAACTGGAAACAGCAGTACAGGTTGAGGCACAACTGGGCACAAGGGCAGTGCGCGGTCAGCGAGATCGTCGTCGCCGAAAGACCACCGGAACCACCATTACTCGTAATGATGTCGCCGGGGACGATATTCACAGCGGATTCAATATCCGGTCTCCGCGCATGGAGCACCAAGCATGAACGCGATCTGGTCACTTCCATACCCCTTGTAAACAGCACTGGTATCTCGCACCTCCCCACGTCGATGGCAATAGACACAGGCGACAATGAGGCGAGGCATGAAAGAGTAGCGGTAGGCTTTGATGATGGTATTTTTATCGTCTTCGAGCTCCGCAAGGACATGAAGGCATTCAGGATCCTGTTTGAACATGCGCCCTCAACCAACGGGATGCTGTCGGCGCTGGCATACTCGTCACCTTACCTTCTTACAATGACAGAAGATCAATTACTTTCGATATACGTCTTCTCCGAAATCGAAGAGCCGGGTGCTACTTTGGAAGCGCCAAAGCTACTGTACTCATTGCGGTCGCATACTGTGTGGCCTCCAGTGTCCTTGTCTATCCGTACGACTACGACCAGCGTGACCGCCGCTATTGCCTACGCTCTACCAACATATCTATCTGGCTGGACTGTGGGTGTGCAAGAAATGCGACTATCGCTGCAAGGCGAGCTATTAGAATCTCGCCTTGCGACCGCGGCCGCAGCACTACCACACGCTCTCCGGCCAACGGTCCACGTCCTCGCCTCCAATCCATTCTTCATCTTCTAGTCCCATCATCACATCGTCGACCTCAGCAAGCACGCCCATCAACTCCAAGCCGACGTCCATGTCCTACTCGCATCCCTACCTCCTCGTCGCCCACCCCGATAACACGCTCTCATTATACCTCGTCCGATCCACAGCTTCTTCGCTCTCCATAAGCGCAGGGACTCGTCTTTGGGGCCACACGTCGTCCGTGTCCGGCGCGCACGTCGGCATGCGCGGAAAAGCCGTGTCGGTCAGCCGGTTGGGCGACGAACTTCGCGTCTGGGACTTGGAAGGCGGAATGGCGTCTTTGGCGAATCGGAAGCGCTCCCGAAACGGCGAATTAAGCGTTCGCATACAGCCTTTGAAGGGGAACGAGTCGCCGGGTGATAGTGTAGATGAGGAGGCCGATTCGGGCGTTGGGCTTCGATTCGCGCTTGAGCGGCGGTTTGATGACTCGGCGATTAGTAGGGGCTGGGTGGGGTTCGATGAGCAGAACGTGATTGTGTTGAGGGAAAAGGGTGAGGGGAGTCAGGCACTTGTTGTGTATGACTTTGCTTGAGGATATATGCTGGGTGCCGTGGTGGTGTGAAGTGAGATGGGATCTTGGAGTGATACGTAGTATGCGTAATGCATGATATATCGAAGTATATATTCTTTCCGCGGCGACGTGCAGGGGAGATGTGGTCCTCATCCTAACTCCTCTTCTATCTATCGTCTTCCACTTCCCGGTCCGGGACCTTTTACCTATTGTTCATGCAGCACATTCCCCTGTTGAACTTCTGGAACAGAGCACGATCTAGTAGTTCCGTCTGGAAGGGAAGAGGGAAAGAGGAATATAAACGAGCACAGCAACTTCAATGCAAGGGATACCCACGTAGAGATCGTGAATGTAAAGTTACCGACCTAACGAACGTAACTTCTTCACAGCGAAACCCACAACTACGACCAGCTATCATCACCGTCATCTACATCACCTCGTCAACTCAAAAAACCAAAAATCTACAGTTTAAATGCTATATATCTTATTCCTCTCTAGATACATGTCGTATCCCACTATTCAACACCTCGTATTCAACACCGCGACCCTCTGACGGCGGAGCCCAGGGTGCAAAGACAACCTTGAACCACCGCCGCCATCGCGAGATATGATTCTCGTCTTCGTTCCAACGATCTTCGCCGTTGACCTGGATGAGCAGGGGTCGGCTAGCAAGGACGGGCCGCTTGGTCAGGGCGATCCGACATGCGATCTGGTTCGTCCACACGAGACCGAGAGAAGGAGTCTTTAGTGTGTGTGGTGGGTCCGAGCGAAGGTCGCCCCAGCCTGTGAACCAACATTGCTGGTGGTCCAGGGCTAGGGGTTCGGGTGAGAGCATGATTTCTTCTTCTTTCTGGGACGCTGGATTTGACGGGGGCTGGCTGATGGCAGCCTGGGGTGCGTTCTGGCGGTCCGTGCCTTGACTGTTGGTAGACGTTGTTCGTGAAGGGGTATTGGAGAACGTATTTGGAGGTGGTTTGGAGAAGCGGTCAGCGACCTGGTTCGCGACAACGACTGCGATCCCTTCGGTGCGGGCCAGGTCACGCAGTAAAGCGCCCAGCTGCACCAACTGGGTACCTCTCTTAGCCATCGAAGCTGCACCGTTCCTCACACCGGTCTTCCCGAACTCGGCGCGGTAGTTCGCGGCAACCGAGTCCACAACGACAAGACCCACATTGTGCTTTTTGATGGCTACCGGCAGCTGGAAGCGTAGTATGTGCTCCTGAGACTCAAGGTCGGGTGTCTGGATGCTCAGTATGCGCGATAGCGAGGGTTTCTCTTTCGACGGTAGCGGGGCAAGTAGCGGATGAGTGGAGAGCAATTGGGTGAGGCGGTTGGTAGCGAGCGCGGCTTCGGTGGATATGTACACGGCGGATTTGGACAGACCGTGTGGTAGAGGCAGCTGCGATGCAAGCAGGAGCGTAAGCAGTAGTTGGGTTTTTCCGGCTCCACTGGAGCTTGTCAGCGTATGTAGGCAAAGGCGAGCAATGCATGATGACAAGCAGTGGAGATTGGGGCGTACCTCTCGCCCGTGACCTCGACCAGGTAGCCCGGACGCAGGCCGCCCAGCAGAGCAGCGTCGAGCTTTTCGTCCAAGGTGCTTATGGCGGGAGCATGGCCAGAAGCAGACAGAAAGGCGTGGCGGCGAGCTTCCTCTGCGCCGAAGCCGAGGTGCCGGTGCAGTGCCAGGACGACTGCGTCGGCCAGGCGCCGCAGCTCTCCCGGCGGGAGCTGGGCGCGCTTGGCTACATGGGCGGGCTCGAGGGTGACCAGGTCGTTTGTCGAGATGAGGGCTTTGTCGAGCGAGGGCAGCAGGTGGGTGTAGGGCTTGGTGTTGAAGTCAGGCAGCACCTGCAGCAGATCCGTCATGGGTCCGGCGCCACGGTCATTCTCCACGCGGCTCTGGGAGGATGGCGAGCCTCTGGTGCAGCGCGAGAAGAATACAGAACACAGCCCTCTGCGTGCATACACATACACATACACATACACTTCGAGCGGCGACGGCGAGGTGAAGACGCGCAGGGACGAGGCTGACTAATCCACGCGCCTTCCGTTCCCCCGCGAGACGTCACTCGCCTAGTAGCAATACCCCGCACGTTCCCGGTGAATGCTGAGCCCCCGTGCCCCGCCCCCAAAAGAGACAACGACAGCACGCCCAGCAGCGGCGTCGAGGGCGTCGAAGCCTGCTGTCCAGGCATCCGAAGATGATCACGCTGCCCGCGCTGCGAAGGTGCTCCTGCTGCTGCTGCTTGTCCCATGCCATTCCCATTCTCCATATTAATAGCCGGCATCTGGCCCGCCCTCACACAGCCTTCCCTGACGCTCTTGTCCTACTACTACCACTTCCGCCCGTCCGCAGCAACTGAAAGCCGTCCGTGCAGCAGGGTAGCCACACCTCGGGGCATCCTCTTGGCCGGTATTGTCTGATTCTCGCCTGCGAATTCGCTGCCGCAGCCTTTTCCCCCCCTTCCGTCCCCATCGCCGCGTCTCCGAGTCCCCACGCGCGACTGATAGGTGAGTGAGATCACGTTGACAGCTCCCAGGCCCCGACACCACGTCGTTGCGGATACAGCCCGCCTGTAGCTTGCAGCACTACGCGCTAAGTCCGTCTCCGTTTCCTTGGTGTCTCCTTATCTGTCCATACGCTGTCTCCACCCGCCCCATTTGCGGGTTATCTTCGTCCCATCCCATATAAGAATCTTGACCCTCTTGTACGGCCCACTCCCCGCCCACTGACGCCCAGCGCACCTCGATGCCGGCCTACTGTCTCCAAGACTGCCACTACTTTTACCGCAGCGCCCTGCGGCTACTCTCCATTAGCACTTACATCTCACCTCTCTACGCTTAGCTAATCCTCTCATCATGACAGCCCGCACCTTCACTCAGCCTTTGTCACTGAACGGCACGCTGGCAACTCAGGTTTCCAACATGGCCACTTCCGAGATGAACGGCTCGATCCGCTCAGAGGCTTCCGCAAAAGAGAGCCAGGCCTCCTTCCCTTCCGAAGCAAGGGATCCTCTCGGGCACCACACAAACCCAAACTCAAAGCCAGGCATCACCTTTGCTCACCAAGAAAAACTTCCTAAACTTCCAATCCCCGAGCTCGATAGCTCATGTAAGAAGTACCTTGCCGCCCTCAAGCCATTGCAGACGCCCAAAGAGCACCATGACACTATTCACGCCATCCAGGACTTTCTCAAGGCAGACGGTCCGGCGCTGCAAGATAAGCTAAAGAAGTACGCGGGTGGAAAAGCCAACTATATTGAGCAATTTTGTAAGCAAGCCCGTCTCCATGTCCAGAAGTCTGGCAGATCCCGGCCCATACGTGTCACTATGTTCCAAATCGGTGTTACCTCACAGTGATCATCGCAGTATGAGGCATGCGCTAATATACCTGTAGGGTACGATTCCTATCTAAACTTCGACAATCCTGTGGTGCTTAATCTAAATCCATTTTTCCTACTGGAAGACGATCCCACCCCAGCCCGCAACAACCAAGTCACCCGTGCAGCCTCATTAGTGGTCTCGGCACTTTCATTCGTGCGCGCCGTTCGGCGAGAAGAGCTTCCTCCCGATACCGTTCGAGGCCAACCCCTCTGCATGTATCAGTTCTCCAGATTGTTTGGCACCGCAAGGATACCCACCGAGAATGGTTGCCAAATCGGTCAAGATCCCACCTCGAAGCATATTGCTGTCCTTTGCCATGGCCAATTCTATTGGTTTGACGTTCTGGACGATAATTCCGATCTTATCATGAGCGAGAAAGATATTGCGCTCAATCTCTCAGTCATTGTCGAAGACGCCTCTCAAATTCCCATCCGCGAGGCTGCGAAAGGTGCTTTGGGCGTTCTTAGCACCGAGAACCGCAAAGTGTGGTCGGGTTTAAGAGATGTGTTGCATCGAGAAGAAGGCTCGAACAATTCGGACTGCCTGAACATTGTCGACTCCGCCCTTTTCATATTATGCCTGGATTACACGGAGCCGCAGACTGGGGCTGACCTTTGTATGAACATGCTTTGCGGATCAAGCAAGGTCGAACAAGGAGTGCAAGTCGGTACCTGCACCAACCGCTGGTATGATAAGCTCCAGATTATCGTATGCAAGAACGGAAGTGCAGGGATCAACTTTGAGCACACTGGTGTTGATGGTCACACCGTTCTTCGTTTTGCATCTGACGTGTACACGGACACTATCCTCCGATTCGCAAGGACCATTAACGGCAACGCACCCAGCCTATGGGCGTCTGTCAGTCCCGATCCAGCAAAACGAGACCCTGCCAGCTTCGGCGATGTTCAAACTACTCCGCACAAGCTCGAGTGGGATATGATTCCTGAGCTTAGTACTGCTTTGCGGTTTGCCGAAACTCGACTCGCAGACTTAATCCAGCAAAATGAGTTCGCCACGTTGGAGTTCCCCCATTACGGGAAGAACTTCATAACTTCTATGGGCTTCTCTCCCGATGCTTTTGTCCAGATGGCGTTCCAAGCTGCATACTATGGTCTGTATGGCAGAATGGAGTGCGTGTATGAGCCGGCGATGACTAAATCCTTCTACCACGGAAGGACAGAGGCGATAAGGTCGGTATCTGAAGAATCTGTGGAGTTTGTCAAAACTTTCTGGGGCGAGAACCCAGCAGCTGCAAAGATCGATACTCTGCGAAAGGCTTGCGAGAAGCACACTGCGACAACCAAGGACTGCGCGAAAGCACAAGGCCCCGATAGGCACATGTACGCCTTGTACTGCATTTGGCAGCGAGCCATAGATGAAGATGGTGCCGAGATGGCAAGTAGTGATGGCTGGGATTCGACGCGGCCTTCGAGTCCAGAGGCCGTCAACTCCACCGTCGGCTCCCCGAAGCGCAATTCTGTTCTGTCTGAGAATGGCTCGATCAACAGCTCGCCACCAGCTCCTGTGCAACATCAGATGCCAGCCCTATTTGCTGATGCCGGCTGGGACAAGCTCAACAATACGATTCTCTCTACCTCAAATTGCGGTAACCCTTCTTTAAGGCAGTTCGGCTTCGGTCCTACTTCAGGCGACGGTTTCGGCATCGGCTACATTATCAAGGATGGTAGCATCTCCATTTGCGCATCATCTAAGCACAGGCAAACCTCTCGATTCATCGATGCCTTGGAATCATACTTCCTCGAAGTTCGTAAGCTCTTACGTCAGATCAAACGACGAGGCACCTCTGCCGACAAAACAGCGTCGCGGGCCCGCGAAGCTGAAGATCGACCCAAGGCAGCGCGCGTCAAGAGTCGCGGTCGCATCATCAAGAGCGATGGAAAGGCACAAGCGCCTGCGGTGGACGAAGACGTCGCGGAAAGCGACGACGATGGTCTCGGCGGATGTAGGACTTCCCTTTCTCCTCCTTCTCCTTCTACCAAGCTCGATCCCGTTGTAAACGTCACACTCCGCCCCGCTGCACCCCTTACACCTCCCCAGTCGCCCCCTTTCAAGCCGCTCACTACCGTCCACGTGAGCTCCCCGCGGCGTCCGACCATCAAGACGTTTAAAACGCGGAAGTGCACGAGGGCGGTGGTGAGACGCCTTTACCCGAACACATTCTCTTCTTCTTGATCTTCTTTCGCGCATATTTCTGCTATGGCTTGCACATGTATGTTTTTTATACCCCGTCTAGACAAGACTTTACATTTGCCTTTCTTTTCATATACATACCCCTCACGCGCATCGCATTGCTGTTGTTTCTTCTCTGTGTGTCATCTCTTTTCATTTTGCTGATTCCCTATTTTCCCAGATGGCTTTTTCGACGCCGGAATGCTCCTTTCGGCGCTCAGAGCGAACGAGGAAGACGGCCCGATGGAGGACCAGCGCGCTGTTATTAGGAGGAATATTGGGCGGAGGTTGAAGTTGGCGGAGTATTGAGTGGGGAGGAAGGGTGGGAATTGGGCGGGGATTTGTGGGGTGATCGATGTAGGGTTGGGTAGTGTGGCAGTATGTGTATGCCTATGTGATTAAGCATGTGCGATTGTTTTTGTTTGGTATGATGTGTTGTGTTGTGATTTGGTGACATGTGTCTACTCGGTCGCCCGCGCTGACTGTGTCTTGAGATGGTGGCGTGGCAGTATATGCATGGAATAACCACCACCATCACCACCACCATCACCACCACCAACCTGCAATGATGATCCTCCCTGTTCGCGCTCATTGTTTCACCGCTGTACACTGCTCGTCCGATCGCGCTCCAGATACACGCCTCTATATAAGCTCGCTCTTCCCGCCCTGCAAGGATTCTCTTCTTACACTACGTCTACCCTCTGCCTCTATCTCTGGGGCACTTAAATGTATATGGAAAGTCACCATGGAGAGTGTGGCTGTTTAAAATGGTCATCAGCTACGTGATGGGTGTTGGGTTTGGGTGGACTAAAACAGGACGGGAAAGGAGCCTATGTGGAGAGAGGCGGTTGTTTAAAAACCGATATGACCAGAAATTATGGGTGTGGGGTTTGGGTGTGGACTAAAACCCTGCAACATGGCTGCCATTTGGAGAAAGAGGGTTGGGTGTTTAAAAACGTATCTGGCCACAGTTGATGGGTGTGGGGATTTGTGTGTGGGATAAAATCTATAAGCAAGAGTGATCATGCGCAGAGAGAGAGAGGGTGGCTGCTTGAAAAAAACTGGAAAACGCAGATATGGAGAGCAGGGGTGTGGAAAATTCGAAACCTCAAACTGGGTGGAGAGATTTCTGGGTGGCTGTTTAAAAATTAGCTGGAAGTGGCAGTGGAAGGTGCCTATGGAGGGGTGCGTGGCTGTTCAAAAAAGAGACCGCCCAGACGGCATGGAGAGATTCCCGGGTGCCTGTTTAAAATCACCTACAAGATGCTGGTATGGAAGGGGTGGCTGTTCAAAAAGCCACTTCGCAGTCTTCTATGGAGAGATTCTTGGGTGCCTGTTCAAGGATCCATACAATTTCCCCATGGAGAGGGTGATATCCAGAATCGATACGCGCAATCGAAGATGCGTGTCTCTTGGTCTTCTGCGGACTATAAGAAAGGCGTTGGCGACCCGTGTGCATGAGGTGGGGGAGGCTGCGGTGTTGCACGCTATAAAGCCATGATGGGAAATGGCTAATGAGAGGCGGAGGGGAGGGGAAAAGGGGGCATCTGAAAATCGTCTTGGAGGCCCTCCATGGCTGGATCTTGGGCGTGAGAGCGGTTATTTGGTTTAAAATGCAGTACACATTCATTCACGAGGAAGCGCATGATAAAAAATCGCCTTGTCGAAGTCATGGTTGGACTTTGGGGTATTAGAGAGGTATTTCTGGTCGGTGTGGGGCGACAAAAGAGAAATGTAAGTCGCGCATAGAGCGAGAAAGGTCACAGTACTAGGAAAAAAGTCTAAGCCCTGCGTGTTACCCCAGGATAGGCGATACGAAGGCTGAATGTCCTCAGACTTGTGTCCTGTAGCTGTGTGTCAAAAGATTTAAGTGGCGAGGCGTGCTTAGAGCGGCAACTACTGGGGCGTTGAAATGGTATGGGGCATGCAGCGATGGATCCAAAACCATAGTGAAGACTAAATGAGGTAAGTGAAGTTGACATGAGATAGATGAGAACTATATAATCTTACAAGCAAGACGATGTTTTTTTTCTTTGTTTTCTTTTTTACAGATTATTTTTTAAATTGAAGCATGATACTAAAATCCCTCCCCGGCTCCTCAATGGCGCGCGTTCGGTTCAAAATTTTGGGTACATGGTCTTACGTCTTGTAGTGGAGGGCGTCTGGACTAAAATTCAGGAGACACAGGCGGTGTGTGGTGTGCTGGGAGTGTGGAAGATGTCTAGATTAACATGGAATGGGTTAAGGTGATAGCTGCTGTAGCTTTTGGGATTGAGTTGAGGCTCTGAGCATGAAAACGGTCGCAGAGGTAGGTAATGCTGAGAGTGTGGTGGTAAGTCGCTCATAATCTTATACATGCTTTGTCGGTGATGCTCGTTACGACGCATCTATCACAAGTGCTTGAAGTAGAAGACTAACGACTGTATTTATTACAAAGGAAATTACATTTAAGAACAACACACATATCTCAGTTCTTCTCACAGGAAGCACAAAACTGGGTCCGCTCTCTAGTAGCTTTCGGCATATGAAGAATCCGACTTCTCTCCCACCTGAAGCATAGGGTCCGTTTCAAAATTGGCTCTCTTATAGCTTTCGGCATACGAAGAGTCAGACTTCTCCCCAACTTGAAGCATCGGATCGATTTCGAAATTATCTCTCTTGTAGCTCTCCGCGTACGACGAAGAAGCCTTTCCCCCGACCTGAAGCATGGGATCTGTCTCGAAGTTGGCGCGCTTATAGTTCTCCGCGTACGAAGAGTCTGACTTTTCGCCAACTTGGAGCATAGGGTCGGTATCGAAATCTATACTCTGTCGTCAGATGAAGAGTCTCCTTGGCGATTTGGCGTAAAAGCCACGATGAGATGAAAGCAGTGAGAATTGAGCGCTCCAATCCGGGTGCTGTACCTTTTCGATATCCTCTTTGGAGTCAGACTGGTCATCAATCAACCTGAATTCAATCAGATTGATTGATTGATTGACATGGCCAATCAACCACAACTCAACTTGGAGATCCCTGATTGATTGATTGATTGAGTTTAAGTTGAGCTCTAAGTATATAGTAAAATTATGTTTTGTAGAGTAAATTGTGAGGGGCCGTTGTACCTAGTTTACATAGGATATACGCCTATCGATAACCCGCTTAGTAAGTACCTCGCGCGTAGCCTTAAGGCTTAACACCACGACTTCTTTTAACAGCCACCGCAAGTACCTTACCGAAACTACCTACCTACCTACCCACGCGCCTACCTGTACAGATTATGAACGAGAATCTTCACAAGGCCTTTGAGAAAGCAGCCGCACGCGCAAATAGTAAGCGCCCGCCTCTAAAAGCCGCCTCTAGGCGCCCCGAAATCGACGCGTCCGAAGTCTTTAATGACCTTGATCCCTTACCCCGCGAAGATTCTGATATTAACGACGACGTATACGACGGCCTGGATTGGAAAAGAGTACCTCATCTGCAGAAGCGGCCCTACGAACACTCACGCGGGTCTAAACCAAGCTGGATATACCTGTACGGCTGGCTAGTCTGGCATCGAGAGCAGTAGAAGAAGTACTGGCTTTGCAGGTACTGCCACACCCATAAGAGATTTGGTGGAGAGTATAACGTTGGTCTCTCTACTAGCTCTGCAGCGAGCCATCTGGCACAATTCAAGCCTAGCCACGGCTACGATAAACCAGGCAAGATCGCAAAGGCCCCGGCTGATCAAACGTCAATACTCGCTGCCATGCAGATGAAGGGGACTGAGGTATCTCAAGAGGTGGCCAACGAGCTGGCAGGAAGCTTCAACCGCACCAAGTTTCTTCGAGCAGTTACTTATTGGATCGCTGACGACAACCAGTCGCTCCGAGCGATTGAGAAACCCTCCTTCCGCGCGCTAGTACAGGCCGCCAACCCACTAGCCGAATCCTACTTATGGAAGAGCCATGTGTCCCTCCGCGATGATATTGTTGCCGAGTACAAGGCGTTGATACCAGCCGTCGTAGAGCATCTCCACAAAGCGACTACCCTCATCCACCTCTCCTTTGACAACTGGATGTCGACGGGCAACAAGAAAGCGATTACGGGAATCTGCGTATACCATCTTGATGAGGCTGCTAAGCCGGTGGACTACCTGCTCGGCCTGCCCGTGCTACACGGGCAACACTCTGGCGCGAATATCGGCTCTCTAGTATCTGACACGCTCAAGGCCTTTGAGATAGATAGAGAACGTGTTGGCTACTTTTTTTTGGATAACGCTACGAACAACGACGTTGCTGTAGAGTTCTTAGCAGAAGATCTTAGCTTTTACGCGCCTTATCGCTGGTTACGCTGTACATGCCACATTCTCAACCTTGCCGCGCAGGTGATTATATGGGGCAAGGACAAGGACTCTTTTAAGAACGAGGAGCTTAATATTAACGTAGGGCTACCTCACTATACAGTACTTTGCTACGTTAACGCTTAAGCAGGAAGAAGAGGGCTTTATGGCCGAGTGGCGACAGTTTGGTCCTATTGCGGTACTATTTGACGCGATTTCTTCTGCCATATTTTCGCCACAGAACTAAGAGCTATTTATAAGACTTTAAGAAGAGGACGCAAAGAACTGTAACCAGCTGTTTAAGCTAAGGGAGCTTATTAAGCCTGTTAAGACTCGCTGGAACTCCTATTACGATTGCTTTGATCGCGCCTGCGAGCTCCACACGCCCCTCGACGCCTATATCCACCTAAAGATAGAGGAATACTAAGTAGCTGCAGCCACTTGCTAGAAAGAGCCGCGTGAGCAGCCACGCAAGTTCATCTAAGAAGGAGGACTGCAGACAAAGGACTGGGCAACGATAACTGAGTATAAGCAGCTGCTCGAGCTGTTTAAGGAGGCTACTATGTTACTATAGGGCAGAGGCGCTTCTGGTAGCCACGGTGCTATTTGGGAGGTTCTTATCACCTTTAAATGGCTATTAGCTCAACTTGAAGCTCAAAAAGAGAGACTGCAGGGTATCGATTACGAAGATCCTGACGCGCCAGAGGATCATCTCAAGACTAACGTTAATAACGCCTACGCAAAGCTCTCTAAGTATTACAACAAGCTTGGAGACTCTCCCATCTACTTCGCGGCGACGATCCTCCATCCCACGTACAAGCACACGCTCGAAGACCTATGAGATGTACCAGACGTCTATAATGAGGCTGTGGAGGGCCCTCATCCTTTTAAAGGCTGGTTAGAGCAAGGCCACCAGTCCTTCTCACGACTGTGGAGGTCACATAAGGATAAGATGGCCGCAAAGGCAAGTGGGCAATCATCTCCTGAGGGAGCTGCACGGCTACATAAGCGCTAGCGCGTTAGCAAAGCGTTAAGGCGAGATGACTTCCTCCGGAACTCTATCAAGGCAGGCCAAAAGCAGGTAGCTAGTACGATCGACGATGAGTATGAAATGTGGAAGCGCGAGGCGCCTTTGGCAGAGGACGATCCTCTCGCAACCCACCCGATCAACTACTGGCTGGTTACGCGCTCTCGATACCTCGTTCTCTCTCAAATGGCCCTTGATATCTACTCTATTCCAGCTGCCTCGGCCGACTGTGAGAGGATCTTCAGCGAGCTCGGAGATCTACTTGGCGTACGACGGCTCAATATGAAGCCTGAGTTACTTAGCGCGTTGCAATCCATCCGATCCTGGAGAAAGATAGGCCTTAAGGCCAAGTAGCCAATCAACTCTCAATCAATCTCAATCAACTCAACTTCGAGCTCCCATCTCGTCAATCAACTCAACTCAATTTGAGCTCCGCACAGCGGAGCTCAATCAATCTCAACTCAATCGGAGCTCTGCCAGGAACTCAATCAATCAACTTGAAAGGCGTTAGATTGATTGATTGATTGATGACCAGTCTGATCTCATCTCTTACACGACCACCTCCCCCAACACCCCTACCCCCAACCAAAACCACATATTCCTACAAAATACCAACGTACTCCACCAAAAAAAACCCCCCCGAGCCCAGTGAAGCCTTCTACTGAGAAAAAAAAGGCAGGGCGGGGGAAAAGAAGACACAGGCCTAGTTAAACTCTCATAACAAAACGCCTGTCTGTTATCCAGCCCATCCCATCCTACCATAGCGCCATGTAAACCACGAGAAAGCCAAAAAAAAAAAAAAACCAACGACCATCCCGCCCACCCCCCACCACCAGTGCATGCAACTATTAAATACATCTCCATCAAGGCTTAGCCATAACATCGACATACCTCCCGCCCTTCTTCTTCTTCGCGCCCGCCCCCTTCCTCGCCTGCGGCGCACCCAACAAATCATCAATACTACTCGCCGTACTTATGCCCGTACCAGGTCTACTCGGCGGCCCCGAGCTCCCCAACGAAGGCCTCACCAACACAGGAGCCTTCGGACCTTCCGTGTCAGACGGAATGCCCGGCGTCGACGCCCGCGAGCCGGGGATACCCGCAGGCGGCGGCATCGACGAGCTGCGCTGGAAAGGATTCGATGTAGGCGGTGCAGCCAGGCCGTTCGAATTCGGCAGCGAAGATGGCGGGCCCATTCCATTGTTGGTGTTGTTCGATACGTTTCTGCTGGGCGGGCCACTTCTAGGCGGTGGAGGCGTGGCGATGGGCTTGGTTGCTTCGGTAGTGCCGCCTTTCTTGTTGACCCACTTCTTTAGGTCGGGATCGTACACAAAGGAGCTCTCCTCGCCGAGCTTGGCCTTGATAGGCTTGGGTGCCGCGTTGTCGTCTTTCTTGAACCAGCCTCCGAACCAGCCGCCGCCGCCGGACTTTTTGGCCGCTGCTTCCTTGTCGCGTTTGGCGTCTTCTTCGGCAGCTTTGCGGAATGCCTCGTCAGCTTTGCGGTCTGCGTCGGATCTGCCCCTGATCTTGAGGTTGGCGACGCGGCCGGCGAGGTCGTCATCGTCGTCGCTCAAATCCATGAAGGATTTCCTGGGTTTGAGCGATTGTTTGGGTGAGTCTTCTTCCTCAGGTCGGTATGGCTGGTAGGAAGGGGGTTCGAATGAGCTCGACGGAGGCTCGTACCCACTTGACGCTTGTGTGGTTTCTGCAGGCGTGTCGCCGAAGTTGGTATGATAAGGCTGATATCCTCCGAATGCTGGGGCGCCTTCTGCTCCTAGAGGCGTTGGATGGTAAGGGCTTCCATATGAAGTCTCAGTAGCATTGTATTCTGATCTGAGAGGAGAGTAAGAGTGCGATTTAGAGAGCAGCGACTGGTGGGCAGAGGGGTTGAGCTGAGATTGTGAAGGGGCGTACGTATTGGAGGTTTGAGTCGAGGGAAGGTACGAATCGGAGACTGCGCGCATGCCTGTGTTCCCATCGTTCGATTCGAGTGAAGGACGACCATTTGGCTCGTACCTCGACGGGTTCGAGTCCGTTGATGTCCTTGGTGCATATGTATTCGAGGGCGCGTACCTCGAGTTTCCAGGAGCAGAGGGGGCTGCTGCAGATGTACCAAAGCCAGAGTAGGCGCCATAGAGGTCCGCACTGGACTGCACAGGACTGAGCGTTGTTGGCGTATTACCAGCAATCTTGGCGAAGGGACCGACTTCTCCCCCCGATTGGTTGGACGCGGCGTCCTCGTCATCTCCCGCAATGAAGCTGTTGAATTTGGAAAGCAGCGAGTTGGATACCTTATCCATACTCGGTTTGGAGATCCAAGACGAAGAGCCATCCTTAGGAGACTGCGAAAGGCGGTTGCTGAGATCATCCAGCATGGCCACGAAGCTGCCATTGTAGTAAGGAGAGATCCGGGTAGTTGATTTCATAGACGTCGCAATGGCATCGCAGTATGCCTGCGCATCGGCTCGGTGGCCGTATTCGGCCAGCTGATATGCGTGCGCAAGCTTGTAGTTCTGTAGATGTGGGATGATAGGAGACGAGCCTGGTTGTGCGGACAGGGACAACCCAAATTCGTACACTTCGGTCAACAGCACCGGATCCAGATCAATGCCTAGGTCTAGTGGGTTTTGACGGTGGTCAGCGCCAATCAGTACGATGTCCGCCTCAGGATCGTCGACTCCGTTAATGTGAGCCTTGGACCACGCAAATATGAAACAGATATGCGCAGCTTCAACTCGACCATAACCTGCGAGCAGCTTTCCGAGCGAGACTAAAGCAGCTGAGTCACCCTCGCTCCGGTTGTTCAAGACCAGAGAAAGTGTCTCACGCCATTTGTCGAGGCCTTGGAGAGCATTCTGAGTAGATCCTGCGCCATCCGTGCTCACCATCTGGAACCCGGCTCGAGCGGATGCGGGGACTAGTTCGTCGATGCAGTCCTCATGGTTACCGGCGAAGATCTCATACAACACTGCAAGAGCCTGGTTGTTTCGTCGCATTTTCTTAACCTCTTTCTGAACGAACTCCTGCACCACCTGCTTCCAAATGTCTTTGCCTAGGGTCGAGGACAACAGCATAGCGTGTGCCCATAATCGTTGATCAACCGCATGCCAGACAGCTTTCTCACGATCACCTCTTGTAAGAAGCGTCATCAACTCCTCTACAGCACGAGGTTCCACTGGTTCGGCTTGAACGCTGGCCGTGTTAGACCTTGATCTACCCACTAGCTCGGCTGCAGTTGTAAGTGATGGTTCGCCGTCAGTGTGGAAGTCTGTCTCAGGCGAGAAGAGCTTCCTAACGGCAGCATCCACTGCAGCGTTGCCATCTAGATGACCGTCATGGTCGATAAACACTAGCATGACCTTCCAGAGCAGAACCTTTTCTTCAAGCCGCTTAAGTTCGTCTGTGGTTACTGACTGGTCCAACCCGGGTGTATTCAACTGAGCTTCGAGTACCTCAATACGTCTGGTAAGCCATATTGAGACGTCCTTCTTTTTGCTTTTTGCTTTCAGCGGGCCAGGGAACTTAGTGATGTCTTCAGATAGCGGTAAAGCTTCCTTGACGTTCTGAATGCGGACTTCGCCTGGACTGCACTTCACCATAGGTGCCGATGCACCGCCACCGTAGCGAGGAACCCGTTTCGGAAATGTCGTTACGATGGTGCCGCCCAAGCCCCATTTGAAGACGGGATAGCCTCTCCAGCGTTCAAGTGGATCAGTTGCGCGCTCATCAGACGGCGCCATGAACTCATACTGCAGAGAATCCTGGCGGCGGTGAGGTATGTGGTTGACATTTTGGGCGGACGGTGTCGCGATAGCGGATTGTGAATGTGCCAGAGCACGTTGAGACGGAGGCATGGTAGACGCTGGTGCCGTAGGTGGAATCGTCGACTGATACTGGAGCCCATAATTACTCCTCTTTCTCGGTGAACTGACAGTGGATGGCGGAGTACTTTGCGAAGGAGGTGTCTGTGATCTCACAGCTGCTGGCGAAGGCATGCCTTCAGGTTGTATTAGTTCGTCCGACTCACTGACACCTTCCAGCGGAGTCTTGAAAGGAACACGAGATACGTTATCAGCCGAAGTCAAGATAGTTTGACTGTCTGATGCTTGTTCCGAGATAGGTGCTGATTCGCGGGATTGGTGTGGCGAAGTGTGATATGCAAGTGGACTAGATGTCCGAGGCGCATAGGGCTGTGATGAGGGTCGAGGAGGTCCACTTAGCGACGGAGAGCCGTACTGGCTTGCAACAGGGGCAGCATGCCCTTGCGGAGACGCGGGCGCAGGCGAATATCTAGCATTGGCTACTGGGGCAGTTGGAGGGGCTGGGGAATACCTCGCATTGGCAGTGGGCGCAGCTGGCGGATGTGCTGGCGCTGGTGAATATCGGTTCGACGGAGGCGCCGGAGCAGGCTGGGGGATAGGCAGACTGTTCGTCCGCATAGGCGCTGTGGGTTGATCGGGAAATACAGGTAATCGCTCTGGCTGGTGCAGTTGGGAGATGAGGTTGTGAGACTCCGGCCGAATTTCATTTCTTAGCGAGGACCCAGACGCCGTACGCTCTTTAGGAGGGAGCCCGTGGGCTGGGGGTGGTTGTGACGTGCCCTGCTGGGGCGTGTATCGTCCAGATGGTTTCGGTTTGGATGTAACAGGCAACTCGGCGAAGAAATCGCTCGCAGGCGCTCTCGCCGGGGCAGGCTTTGGAGGTGCGTTAGGTGGCAGGCTCGTCGTCTGAGGCTGCATGGAATGGCCTGAAGACAGGCCCGTAGTCGTCATGCTAGACGGTGGCAGAGGAGGCCGAGCAGGGCCGGCATTTGACATGCTGCTGGTCCGTGGAGGTGCCGCAGGTTGCGCAGCTGGCATGGAAAGGGTGCGTGGAGCTGGTCGTCTGCGTGTAGATACGATGTCCTCTGGCAGATCATACGGTGAATGGTAACCGTCGCGGGCTTTAGCAGCAAAGCTTTCTGCAGAACTCGGCATCTGAGGTCCAGCAGGCGGCTGCTGATACGCAGATGGTTGGCCATATGCGCCATACGCGGCATTCGGTGTAGGAATTGACGACGTTTGGTTCGGCTGGGAGAAGTATCCAGATTGGGGAGTGGACACCCCATAAGGAGTTGCAGACGGCTGCGGAACCTGTGCAGCTGCAGCTGCAGGAGCATAGCGACTCGTGCTCGGGGCGGAGACGGGCTGTACCGGCTGTTGCGATGTTTCTGAAGGTTCATCCTCCAGAAAACCTTCATCGTCGGTCAGCTCAAAGAGGGGCGCAGCTTCCCCTGCGTCCGGCAAGAAATCGTCGTCCATATCCAAATCCCACATCGAGTCACTTGCTGCAGGTGGTTGACCTTCCGACCCCTTTACTACATGGGCCCCGGGACTCTCTTCTGACTGCGCGGGTTCTACAGGTTGGCTAGCTGCTGCTGCACCGAAGAAATCATCGCCGTCTGCGTTGCCCCAGCCGTCGGCCTCTTCTCCAGCATTTCCACCGACCTTCGTGTGACCAATAGTCTCATCACCGACAGTCGTACCGCCTGCTTCCGGGTGGAAGGTGTCCAAGGGCGTCTCTAGCGGGGCATCCTGTGGCATTCCCCCCACGTCAAACACCTCACCAGATGCGCCCCAATCATCCGTTGCCGACGCCGTGTCAGCAACCAGTGGCGCATTCTCGCTCTCAGCCATTGCCTCTTCCAAAAGCGTAGTCTCTCCTTGGTGTTCGTAGTTGTCCTCAGCACGGCCGTGCGAAGATTCCGCATCGTATTCCTCCATGTCCTCATGAACACCAACGTGGCGGGTACCATTTGCGCCCCCCTGCTCATCTTCGGTCACCGTCTCCCCTAGATTCGAGCGCGCTGCTGCGGTTGCGAGATCATTTTGTCCGGCATAGGGACGTCCGCCCTGATTCGCCTCAGCCTCGAATGGCCGAGGAACGCTCCCGGAGTCTTCGCCCTGGCTATAGCGGTCGGAAGATTCACTACCGGAACCGGACTCGTGTCCAGGAGCGCCATTGCTCGTACGCGCGGGCATCATAGGCACATCATCCTCATCGTCCTCTTGGCCCTCTTCTAACTCGGGCTTCGACTGAGGTATGATCTGCGGAGATGGCTGCAGCTGGTGCGCGACGGATGCATTGTGCTCGTTGGCTTCGTTGTTTGGCCGCAATGCGGGATTCCACGACGAGACGGGCGGCGTCGCGGCGCCGGCGTACGCGTAGGAGAAGTTGGGCGCGTCTTCGTCCATTACATCGATTATGGTGTAATGTTAAGGGGTGTATGCAAATACTATGCGGACGTGTCAGCGCCGAGTGGCAGTGCAAATGGACACGAGCGATGGCAGCGGCGCGGATAATGGATAATTGCACCGCTCAGTCGACAAGATCAATGCTCTCCAAATCTGCTGTCGAAGCACGGCGAGGACGACGGCAGTGCCTCGGCCGGGATGCGCTTGACGGGCAGGTGCAACCGTGGCACAGAGGCAGGAGGCGCGCTCCCCTTTCCAGCTGGAGGACTCGACGTCACGGAGCCGACGTACCTATACAACAGAATCGAAACGCGTGAAGAAAGGTCCTCGCAGTGAAAGAGGCGCGCAAGGGCTAGGGAAAGGACACGATGCACGGCTGCATGGTTGAATGTCGAATCCAAGGCAATCTGTTGCGCGCGCGGCGGAGGCCATGTGTTCCCCCGGTCGCAGGCCGGCCCTTCCCAAACAAGTCGCTGAGCCACACCTGTGGCGCCCGGCACGGAAGGTGCGACCACGACGCGCACCCTTCACAGCCCGCTGGTCCGCCGCTTTCTCTCTCTATACAGCCGTGAACGTCCCCTCGTTCTCATCGCCGTAGACGTAGCGTAGCCATCGTAATCCAGAGAGTGTTGCGTGCACCCGTTGGAAACCCGCATCGCCCGACGTGCAATCTGGCCGCCTGGAGCTCCGCATACCCGAAAGCTCCAGCAAGTCGCAAGCCGATCACACACAAAGCGCGCATGTGGAGGAGATAGCGAGACCAACTCCGGCCTGCGTTGGCCTCCTCCCATGAGCCATGGCCGCGCCACACCAGTACCACCAGCCAAATGCGCCAGACGACGGCGACTCCGACCTCGACCTCGACCTGGAAGAGCTCGACCCCCTCGCGGCAAACTCGACGTCTTCTGCCTCCCCGGCCAGGCGGACGTCTAGAGAACACAGGAAGCCCTACCATGAGCTGGGCGCAAGGATACCGCTCAGGAATCTGCGGGTGGGCAGGTTGCGGGGAAACAGACGGCGACAGGAGCCCGAGGAGGAGGATCTGCGAGGGCTGGTGGACGACGACGATGGGGCAAACAGGCACTCGGACGGCAGCTACGGGCAGTCTGGGGACGACGACGCGCCGTTGCTGTCCTCGCGCCACGAGCGGCCGAACCCCCACCCACCACCGAGCGCTCTGTCCCGCTTCCAATCGACGATACGCCTTCCCAGCTTCCTCAGCCCGAACTCGCAGGCCATCCAGCTCGGACAAGGCCCTCCAGAAGAGGACGACGCCGAACAGGAGCATGACCCGACCTCACAACGAACCATCACCGTCGGCCAGGCGCAGACTGCCCGATTTCCCGCCAACGCCGTCTCCAACGCGAAATACACTCCCTGGAGCTTCCTCCCGCGCACCCTGTACAACGAATTCTCCTTCTTTATCAACATGTACTTTTTGCTTGTCGCATTATCCCAGATTATACCCGCTCTGCGCATTGGATACCTTTCGACCTACGTTTTCCCACTGGCGTTTGTTATTACAGTCACTCTGGGGAAAGAAGCCTTCGACGACATTGCACGACGACGGCGAGACGCGGAAGCCAATTCGGAACCATACACGGTGCTGAAGTTCGAAGAAAACAGCGCTGGGAGCGGCCTTGCGCCGGGCAAGAACTCCAGCAAGAAGCGCAAGTTGCGCAAGGCACGAGGGGTCAGTGGCGGCCGGACTACCGACATCGAGGATGAGGAACAACAGATAGCCACGACCAAGGGCATGCCCAGCGCTACTTTCTGGGAACTCACTAGGCCCTCTCGCAGTTTAAGAGTCGGAGACATAGTCAAATTGGGCAAAGACCAGCGTGTTCCAGCAGATATGGTTATTCTCAAAAGCTACTCCCACGAGGCTGCTCTTCCGACTCCAGCCAGTCAGATGGAGGATTTGCCCAGCGAAGGATCGCCAGCAGCCATGAGTGCTGGTGAAGATAATGCCGCCCCTCCGGGCTCGTCTGGAGAGGCCTTCATCCGTACAGATCAGCTAGATGGAGAGACAGACTGGAAGCTGCGTTTAACATCTCCGCTAACGCAGAATCTGGATGTGGGCGAGTACACTAGGTTGCGAGTTGTTGCGGGCAAGCCAGACAAGAAGGTCAATGAGTTCTATGGTACAGTTGAGCTTCAACCGAAACAGCGACGCCAGTATGACCCCATGAACAAGAGACGGGACTGGCCAAAGAAGCCCAGTCAGCACCGCTCAGCATCGACAACACGATATGGGCGAACACCGTGCTCGCTTCGAGTTGCGATGTGCTAGCTGTGGTCGTTTATACTGGACCTCAAACACGTCAAGCGCTCTCAACGTCGCAGTCTCGATCAAAGACTGGTCTGCTTGAGCTTGAAATCAACTCCTTGACGAAGTTCTTGTGCATCTTTACGCTTTCCCTGTCATTTATCCTCGTCGCTCTTGCTCGGTTTCACGAAATTGATGGCCAGCAGTGGTACGTGTCGATGATGCGGTTTTTGATTCTTTTCTCCACTATCGTTCCTGTTGGTCTGCGTGTCAACCTTGACATGGGCAAATCTGTTTACGCGTGGTTCATCGAACACGACAAAAGCATCCCAGGGACTGTAGTACGGACCAGTACGATCCCGGAAGACCTGGGTCGAGTAGAGTATCTCTTGAGCGACAAGACGGGCACGCTCACTCAGAACGGTAAGAAGAAGCAACCTACCGCATATACTTCTGCTAATTGACACAGAGATGGAAATGAAGAAAATCCATGTTGGAACAGTGTCTTACGCCAATGAGGCCATGGATGAAGTCACGACATATGTTCAGCAGAGTTTCACTACCCCAACTGGGGAGCCCCCGTCATTTGTCACACCCTCGTCTACCTACGTCGCTCCCCTCACCTCAGCAACCCGAACGCGCAGAGAGATAGGTTCACGCGTTCGCGATGTTGTGCTCGCCCTCGCCCTTTGCCATAACGTCACCCCGATAACGGAAGAGGAGGATGGGCAGATGGTCACTAGCTATCAAGCCTCGTCTCCTGACGAAATTGCGATCATTCGGTGGACAGAGATGGTTGGGCTTCGACTGGTGCAACGCGACAGAGAGTCGATGACACTTCAATCGTGTGACAGTGGTAACATAGTTGTCCGCGTGCGAATCCTAAACGTGTTTCCTTTTACCTCCGAAAGCAAGAGGATGGGCATAGTCGTCCAGTTCTATTCCGGACCGATTAACTCCCCCTCGGAAGAAGATGGAGATGTTTGGTTCTACCAGAAGGGGGCCGATACGGTCATGACTTCTATCGTCGCTGCGAACGACTGGCTTGACGAAGAGACTGCCAACATGGCCAGGGAAGGTCTTCGAACTTTAGTGGTGGGACGTAAGAAGCTTTCGGCCCAAGCTTATACAGAGTTTTCGAGCAAGCATGCGCAAGCGTCGTTGGCATTGCAGAACCGCGATGTTGTAGTCGCAGAAGTGGTTAAAGAGTACTTAGAGCAAGACTTGGAACTACTTGGTGTCACTGGTGTCGAAGATAAGCTGCAAAAGGACGTCAAGCCGTCGCTCGAGCTGCTCCGCAACGCTGGGATCAAGATTTGGATGTTGACGGGCGACAAGGTAGAGACTGCTCGCTGCGTGGCGGTAAGCTCCAAGCTCGTGGCTCGTGGGCAGTACGTGCACACTATCGCAAAGCGTAAGACTCAGCAAGCTCATGCATTCGTCAAGTACATCTCTAACAAACAATAGTAAAACGCAAAGACCTCGCACATTCCTCTCTCGACTTCCTCCGTGGCAAGACCGACGCCTGCCTCCTTATCGACGGCGAATCCCTCGCCCTTATGCTCACACATTATCGCCAAGAATTCATCTCCATCGCCGTCCAACTCCCCACTGTCGTCGCCTGCCGCTGCTCGCCCACTCAAAAAGCTGACGTCGCATACCTCATCCGCGACTACACCAAGAAGCGCGTCTGCTGCATCGGCGATGGTGGAAACGACGTGTCTATGATCCAAGCCGCCGACGTCGGTGTAGGCATCGTCGGCAAGGAAGGTAAACAAGCCTCCCTCGCAGCCGATTTCTCCATCGAGCAGTTCTGCTATCTGGTCAAGCTACTGGTGTGGCACGGACGAAACTCGTACAAGCGAAGCGCAAAGCTCTCCCAATTCGTCATCCACCGCGGCCTCATCATCTCCATCTGCCAAACTGTGTACTCGATCGCGTCCTCGTTCGAGCCCAACGCCCTCTACCGCGACTGGCTCCTCGTCGGCTACTCCACCGTATACACCATGGCGCCCGTCTTCTCGCTCGTGCTCGACCGCGACGTCGACGAGTCGGTCGCAAACCTCTACCCGGAACTCTACGCCGAGCTCAAACTCGGGCGCTCCCTCTCCACCAAGTCCTTCCTCATCTGGGTCGCCGTCTCCATCTACCAAGGCTCGATGATCCAAGGGCTCTCCCAACTCCTCGTCGGCGTCGGCGACCCCTCGACGGACATTTTTAAACGCATGGTCAGCGTCTCCTTCACCGTGCTCGTCTTGAACGAGCTCGTCATGGTGGGCATGGAGGTCACGACGTGGCATTGGATCATGGTTGCTTGTATTTTTGGCACGGCGTCGGTGTATTTTGGGAGCGTACCTTTTTTGAACGAGTATTTTGATTTGGGGTTTGTGAGTGGGGTTGCGTTTTGGTGGAAGGTCGGGGTGGTGGCGGCCATTAGTCTTGTGCCGCCTTATGCGGCGAAGATTATTGGGAGGACGTTGAAGCCGCCGAGTTATCGGAAGGTGCAGGGTGTGTGAGGTGGGGGTGGGAGGGGATGGGAGGGTGGATGCTGTTGCGTTGGGTGAGCTGGGTGGGCAAGGCGTTTGCGGCGTTTTGGCTGGGTGCATAGCGTGTTCTTTTTATCTTTGTTTAAGAGTATTATGTATATTTTGTATTTTTGCATTTTGCATGTGCTTGTGTGGGCTTGTGCAGCGAGTCGTTGTGTATGTAGAAGTGCTCCTCATGCGCTGCAGTTGATGATGGTGCTTATTCCTTATCCTAGTATAACCTTTGGCAGATGGGTATGTCGGGTCATGGCAGGGCATCTAGCGATCGTTGCTTTCTATTTATTTAGGATGGTGAGGGCACTGCACTGCGCGTCTCTGGCACCCATACACACGTAGGGTCTGTTGTGATCTGTTTGCGACTCGGGTTCAGTCTAAGGTTCATGGGCATGGGATAGGGCGTCCTTCATTGCCGTCTTTCCTTCTATGGTCATGCGTGAGACGGCACGGCACATGCTGGCTTTACGCTTTTTCTTTTTTCTTTGGAATGAGGCGATATGTGGGGAGTTGGTTGTGAGGACTTGGGGCATGGATGCTTTTCCTGGCTTTTTTTGGGGGGTACGTGCTGCTGCATATATATATATATAGCATGTGAGGCTGTTTTGTTAAGTTTTTGGAGGCGTAGTCTAGTCTAGTCTACTCCACACCACATGCAGGACGGAACAGGACGGGACATGTTGATGCAAAGATGCAGTTTTGAGATGGCGCCCGGGGGAGGACATGCGGGCTGGCAGCGTATGTTTTTATTGAGGTCGAGTGTGTGTGGAATGTAGGGGGGAGGGATGGTGAGGTAGCGGTGGTGGTTTTATGCGTGTGGATGCGAAGGGAGGGTGTAACGTTGGCCTTTGTATCGTTTATGCTGGGAAACACAGTGTACTCGGAATTTTGTTTTAGTACTGTATGTTGGGTAGTAGTGCGGGGTTAGAGAAAGGGAGTCGTTCTTGGATAGGCTATGGCCATAACACTGTAGGTGATGATGTTATATGGTGGATATCTGGGTGAGTTTGGGTCCTTTCGAAGGAGCTGTAGAGAGGACGTGAAGTGTTTTTGTTTTCTTTTGGTGTACTAGCGCACACTGCGCACTGCACACTATATAACGTTGCATAAACCCGTCCCTCTCTTGTATTAACTAAGCCCCAAATGGTGAGTACTGCGGGTGATGAGGATAAGTCAAATCACCCTCGCGGTTTTTCCACGTCGCTCTTGGAACTGCTCCCTTTGAAACAAAAAGACATAAGTATCGACCGCCTCGCTTTTTGAACGAATCACACCCAGAGCATAACATACCTCCTTCTTATCTTGTGTCCGACCGCGCATCGGCAGGAACATGTTGTCTTTTTAAGTGCTGCCTTCGAAACAGAAATACATGAAGTACCAACCACTCTCTTTTTGAACGAGCCACAGCTGGTGAGTACTGCGGGTGTTGAGAGTAAGTCGAACCGCTCTCCCTGCTTTCCACGGAGATTCCACATAGTATGAATCTCTTGGAAAAGAATTCGACCGAACCAAATAACACCAACTTCTCTTTCAATTTTCTTCCGTGCCTAACTGCACGCGAAGACCACACACTTTGATATTGATCGTGGTTTGGACATAGGAGATAAGGTAGGGACCGCTTTCTGTGATATGAGAAGGACACAGCGCATGGGATATTTCTCCGTCTTTTTTTTCGTGCTTGTCGTAGAGAGGCGCACGCAGGGCAGCATAAGCATCTCTCTCGTGGGTTTGCACAGTGAGGAACGAAGTGCGGCGAATACTGCGGGTGTTGAGAGTGCCATAGGTAACAACCGCAGTGTGGGGACATCTCCTTGACGCAGACGAACATTTGAACTGCGACCGCAGACAAGGGGCTTGGGTTCGAGGATATTTGAATCGGCTGGGTGGCAAGACGGCGTTTTGAAGAGGCTGAGAAGTCGGGGCCTCGGGAGCTAGTCGAAGGAATCGGACCTTGTTAGGATGCAGAATGTGCTGTAGCCAGCGTGGAGTTGTGATAGCATGTGAGGGGGCGACATTTTGAAGAGGTCGGCCCACGTCCAGGACATGGAAGGGAGAGAGGGTTTAGGTCGTAGGAAGCGAAGAGGTGTTTAGGTTGTAGGAAGTGGAAAGGTGTTTAGGTTATAGGAAGCAAAGAGGTGTTTATGTTCTGTTCCTTTCTTCACACTCAAACCTTTTTGCTTCCTTTTTGCTTCCTACAACCCAAACATGTTTTCGCTTCCTACAACCTAAACACCTTTTAACTTCCTATAACCCAAACACCTCTTTACATTCTATAACTTAAATACTTATTTACGTCTTATAAGAAAAAAGTGGATGATGGAGGGGTTTATATACCTATGAGACTTAGCAAGGGAAATAGTTCTCCGGCTAACGGTGCGGAGACCTGTATGCAGTATGCCCTAAGTTTTTGGGGGCACTGGTACCTATGTGCGTCGTGTGATAGGTACTAACGACGGTTTAATATAATAGGCTTCTGTATCTAATGGCGCGAAGACCTGTGATAGTGGGTGCACTAGTTATATTAGGCGATATGTGAAAGTTATGATTTGGTCTGAGCTAAATTACTGTGATCTCGCCACTTATAGTGCGAGTTGTTAACTTAAAGGACGGAATAACTGAACTACCTAAGGTGTGGATGTAACTGATTATTTTGTGGCCTGATGAGGTGGCATGCTGCGACTGAGAATTTAAAGACTGGGTTGAGGTGCGTCTAATTACCATGTGAACCTGAAGCTGCTCCTTTTGAGATCAAGAGCGAAACATCGCAAACCTTTCGGTACAGATAAATATGATTGGTGACGATCGGAGAGAGTCTGAGAGACTGGTAGCTCCGGACGCTGATTAATCAAATAAATACCTTCGAAAACAACAACCACCCTCGACGACCCCCTTCCTTTCCTTTTTTACCACCATGGCCACATCGCCGCCTTTTCCCTCACCACCCTATTCCCGGCGACATGCATCTCGAATAGATAACTGCGCTGGGAAACTCGCTTTCGCATCCCTTCTTACCAGGCACCAAGCTCATACCGAGTAAGTCAAGATGGCACTGCATGATTGGCTGAAAGGCTAACGCTTCTCTGTAGATATGTGTGGCGTTAATTAAATCTACCTAGGGGTAGGACGACAAAGGCTTTCATCTCAAATAACATGACAAAAAAGCAGAGCCCCCTGCTTAGGTCTGTAGATATATAGCTAGAATTCCTCTTCGTTGTTCCCTTCATATCCTCTTTAAAGATGACTGCGCGATTACGGACGCCGTTTCAGTCTCTCTCAGCAGACAATTTTATCTCTAGAGGTTCAGCTAGACAAGTTTTCGCCATCAGCCAATCTGTTGTATTCAAGTGTCCAACACTTGTCGATAATCCTATGCAGGCGCAAGCAGAAGAAATAAAAGAAAGCATTAAGAAGCTAGAAAATAAAAAGGCCATATACTAGATGCTAATAGAACATTAGCATCCCAACATTATATATAGCCTACTTTGCGTTCTAAAGGGCATTTTTCTATATTAGCAAAAAATAACTCTTAAGACTTATATTAAGAGGTCTCTAATATTAGCTATAAGTCTAAGTACGCAAGAGCGATATATCTAACAAATCACCAATACCCTAGCCTAGATTAAGCATCTTAGTTATGCCTATACTAGTAGGGATCTTCAGCTAGCAAATATATTTCTTAGCACTAGGGAAGAAGTTAGACTAGGAGATTTTAATGCAACAGTTAAGAGGGGCAAATAGCTTATAGTGGTGAGCGAGCTATTTTACAAGATAGATAAAAACTACAAACCTCCCTTAGCTAGCCCACTTAGGGAGCAATTCTCACTAGCATCTTGCATTTACACTATCCATTTTAGGCATTAACCCTTTTATAATATTAAGGCGCCTATTAGAGTTCAGCAACTTATTATAAATTAATTTCCTTCAACCACAGCAAATCTTGTCTTCAGCGACTTAACACAAAAATATTGGCACAGCAGTTATTATTTAATTAAGGCGGTAGAACACGATATTATAACCTTGCTAGGAAAGTACACAGACGCAGAAGGGGATTTAGAAAGTAATACGCTAGTCTTAGATAACATTAAAGCACAATATACTAAATTTCTGGAAAAGAAGTCTACCGCAAGCATGCCGTAAGGGTTGTATATTTAGACTAGGCCGATGGTCCGATATTAAGCAGCTTCGTTTTTATGATTCCGACTAGAGATGGTGAGATCTAATGACTTCACTATACGATCACATTTTAACTGGATCCACAATCTGGGCACTGCTCTTCCTGGACGACATGCCTAAATCGTAGTTATTTGTAGGATCTGTGCAATTGGAGCCTCGCTGCTTGGCTTCGTCGCATTGCTGGATATATCGATACTGCTTGACTTCGTGTCCGCAAGCGTATGTGACTCGTGGATGCATTTGGCACATTCTGTAGCTTAGTGGAGCAACTGCATGGCATGTAACGTCGGCTATGCGGTAGCACAATCACCCAAAAGACACGTACAGGTGCAACCTTTTGGAGCAGGGCCTGGTACCTTTTTACGTACGTTCAAGCAGAACATTTATCCACTGAAGCATGAACTCTAGGTGTCCCAAATGTGAATCGTGAGAAGATGCTGTGGAAGGTGCAGGACCGCTGCTTCTATACATTCCTTATGTCTATCTATATCATACAAACGCGTGGCCGCTCATACATCTACTCCATCACTAGTACCCAACACTTGCATCGCAAAAATATGGGGAGGCGCAGCCTCGATCGAAATAGGTCATTTGTAAGCAAGCAAGCTCCCGCAACAAAAGCCCATCGATGCGTACCCAAGCCGTTTTTACGTTTTTTTATATCGTTTTGCTTAGCTTTTACCAAGGAAACACAGCAGATATTACGGGTAGCATAACTGTAAAGACTGTGTGGGGCGTGGGTCGGTGTTTGCAAAAAATACAGATAAAATAAGCGGCGAGATGAACAGAACGAGTGACGACGCCACCCAGTTCCCCAAAAGTACGCCCCCCATCTTCCCTCGTTCGTTCCTGGTCTATGTTTCTTTTCCCGATTGACATGGGTTTGTCCTGCTTTCCTCCCACTCACGATCTCATTACAGTGCCCAAAACAGATCGCAAGCCAGCTCGTCTCATCTCTTTCCGGACGAGCCCCTCCTGTCCCTCCTACATCCTGCGCCAGACGATACACTAGATCTTGTTGTCCATCGTAAACCCTGGCTGCTGTGCGTGCGCCGTCAGAGTCTCCGTGCTCTCGTTTTGCCACCTGTACAACTCCAGGCCGCGGCCAGTGACCGGGCGCGAGAAGCGGTTGTGCACCATGATCGACTTGCGCTTGGGGTTGACATAGGCGTTGGTGGGAAGCGCGTCGTTCTCGGATAGAACACGGATCTCGGCAGGCTCCTCCTCCATGATGGGTTCCACGCCTTTCCAGCGGTAGAAGGCATCCAGGGCGGGAATAGACAGGCCGTGCCAGATGATGGAGAAGAGTACGAGCCAGTAGACTGTGGGGATCATGGCAGCGACCAGGTTCTCTTCCTCTTCGGTTTCAGCTTCACCAGGCTTGGGGAACAGGTGGCGTGTGTGCTCGACGTAAAAGACGGCGCCGATGCCTATGTATCGTTAGCTGGGTCCATTGTACAAGGTAAAGATGGTATCGACTTACCGATAGGTCCGAAGTAACCCGCAAAGAGCGCCTCCTTCCAATTCTTGATGCACCTCGGCATCACCTTGTACATCATGAAGATGGCTGGGATACGACGGAAGATGACGATGAGGATGCCGAGGAACATCAGCCTGGTGATCGTGATACCGGTGACGTCGGGCATCTGGAACTCCTTCCAAGGGATGATGGTTCCAATGTACATGAAGCCGCCGAAGTTGAGAATGACGTCGAAACAGCTGTTGACTTCATCGTGTCGCTTTTCCGCCTCCTCCAGGTACATGCCATTCCAGTTGAGCATGTTTCCGGCAACGAAGCAGGCGAGCAGGTCGTCGGTACCCAGGACACCGCAGACACCGATGATGAAGAGCTGTGTATTGCGTTAGTATTGTTCCCGTGAATGTTCGATTTAGGAGCGCAACATACACCGATGGCCATCGGCCAGAGCAGGAAGCTCTCCGAGTCGATCCACTTCTTCCGCAGTCCGAACTTGATGGCATACATGCTGCCGTAACCGATGATGATACCGATGATGATGGACATAATGATGATGTAGAGCCAGCCTTCGACAAGCCACTCCTCCATAGCTTTGGGAATGCCACCTCCGAGACGTCCGACTTCCTCTTCGCGCTTCATCATGCGGGCTGCGCCCTCGACAGCCGCTTCCATCCCGTCCTTGAACTTGACTTCTTCAATATGGGCGTGTCGGATAAGGTACGTTGCGAGGCTGTAGGGTACGTTAGGCTGCTGATATGTTTGCTCATCCATGAAGCTTACAGGAGGAACGGAAAGCCAAAGCCATCGTTGGCACCAGCTTCGGCGGAGATGATCTCACGCAAGGCGCGAGGGACGAACTTGTCAGAGAATGGTCCCTTGGCCACGGCCTGCGAAAGGATAGGATCGGTGCAGGTGACGCACGACCCGATGACAAGGGCAGCCAGAAGGGTCAGCTTGGGGATCGCGATGTAGACGCATATGCTGGTGCAGATCCACATGATTGTCATGACGGGGAGTAGAAGAAGCAGCATCTCTTTATGTTGGTTTGTAGATATTTTGATGGGAGCTGGAATCCCGCGATAACCAGTTGCACGCCAATAACAATGCGGCACAAGCCCTACGAAAGCAAAGTCAGTATGAGACCGCGCAGATACGCATTGCTGTTCTTGAGAGAACTCACCAGGGTAATGGCTTCCTGCTGCCCCTCAGCAGCTGAACCCCATTTCTCGGCATCGAGAAATCTCGCTGCTATCGGTCCAAGTGCGATACCGATGAGGACCGCAGGCACTGTCGATGATGTTAGCGTCGCTCTTCCGCTTGACGTCGAGGAATTCAGAAGACATACAGGCTTCACCCAAGTACCATACTTGCTTTATCTTAACTGAGATGAATCCATAGGCAACGATGAAGGCGCCTGGTTATGCTAGTTAATATTTAAACTTTGTTATCTGGTACGATTCGAACGGACCTAGGACGGAGATGACAATGTTGAGCTCGCTGATATCAAGTGTCGGCATGATTGCGTGTGTAACTCAAACCACTCGCAACTGCGAACAGGTTCGGGGAAAACCCGACCGTAAATCTATCGTGGATCGTATGTTGTCTATGGCGATAATGGAGGACGAGAATGGGAAGTAAGTATGTCGGATCGCGAAAAAATAGAGGTCGTGCCACAAGCGTGAATTCCAGTCCAGCCGAATCAAAACTCCGAAGACACCAATCAATAAAGCTAAACTGGCTAAGAACGGAAAGAAAGGGATGAAGTGCCAGACTTCTGACGGTCACCTCATTTACGGCGTTGCGGTATTTTATTTAAGAGAGCGGAACCGCGCTGGACAGTCTTGGAAGTGGTTGGCTTCCAATGGTCTGAAACGCTAATAATGGACCCTCCTTGTGCCAGAATCGGGTCTGGGCTTACGGTTTCGCACTACGTCGTCGACGGAAAAGGGTGGGACTTTGGCCTCACCATTCCGAGGTCCGTGGCGGAAGGCGACGCGCTAAGCTGCTATCACCCATGTACCCATGGGACAGGACTTGGACTTGGCACATACCTGCCAAAAGCCAAGCATTGATGCAGAGTCTTGTCCGGACATTTGCCCGCAGATTGTCGTTTCGCCGCAGCTTGGCCTAAGGAGATCATGCTTATGGTGTCTCGGCTTTCAGACTTCATACGCTACCAGGATGGCAGACTTAGCCGCCAAGGTCGGCAGTGCATGCTGTGAGCGGAGGCGGAAACGTAGGACGGCGGCTCTCTGCGCGTGAATTAAATCCCTCATTGTTGAGCCTCACACGCGGCCCCGGGAGATGACGATTGACTCTTCGATCTGACACCTCCGGGCTTGGCCAGCCCTAAGCCTCAATATCACGGTACCATCATCCCGTGGAGCTGAACATCCGCCGGAAGCCATCAGTGAGCAGAAAAAGGAAAGTCCGGTTGTTGAACTCGACACTCTCCGATGAACCTTGGTTCGTACAGCCATCTTTGATACTCAGTGAATGGTTCTTCCGAAGAGAGACGGTTTTGCGATATGCGATAAGTTGCTTGAAATTGTGATAGCCGTGGTGGTTGGTCGTCTTCCCGCTTGGCACCTTGGCACCTTGGCAGAGGCGCCGTTCCAGCCGCCTACAGCGGAAATGTGAAGCGCCAGGGGGGGTGCCAAGTGTGCCGGGAAGGCCGTCGCCAAGCCCTTCCTGAAACCCGAACAGACTCCAATCCGGTCCATCTAGCCCAGTGAGGCGTACAAAGGCTCTGTTCTTGAGACATGGCTGTCGAGCCAACGCATATCATGTAAGAGCTTGAACAGCACGCTGACGACTGCACCTAGTTTTGTGAAGAGCGTCGTTTCGAGGGCGCGCGTACCTTACAGCCTGGGAGGACCCCGTCAATCCAGATCTAACCCATCCAGGACTTCGGATGCCGCAGTGGACACGACGTTATTGGTCAAATCTTTCAAGGTGAGCAAGGGCTACGATGTGCTACATGTGGGTACTTCTCCATCGGAGTAAATATGACGTCGTGCAGGGTTGATCCATTAACATTTATCCCACTGCTTGGCGATGCCTGATCGTTTCTTGAACTTTGTTCGGCAAGAGCATGTAGCTCCAACTCTTGAACACCACGAACCTGGAAATAGGTACGTTTTCCTCCACGCGATTCATAGTTCTCTTTCTCTTTTGTCGCTGCTGCGATCTTAGTAGTTGCTCATCATAGTTCCGTTCATATTCGATGTCGAAGTACGTTTTCCACAGACGTAGTACTTGGCGGTATGGATTGATTGCGCTTCACTGTCCCATATTATCTGTTCTCCACATGCCAAGTCAATCAAGCAGCTGCAGTCCCTGTCGGCGAAGAAAACATGAGCTTGTTTTCCCCAAGGCCAGTTCAAACGGCAGTTGACAACGGGCTCATAACGCCGAAGGTTTGCGTGGAGCGTTGCACCGTTGGCGGACACTCACTGGCATTCTACGAATTCATCAAAACTCCACTTTGGAATCTGGATGAGCTTTTGGATGAGCTCCGCATCTGCACGGAAAAACTCACGCAATATTAAAAGACTGTCCAAGCACTTCCTTTACCTTTACCCAGACATTCACAGGCTAATGGAAAATCGGCTGCAGCATGATTGCATGGCGTTGCAAAACTTTGGGTCTGTAGGGGCCACGGAAAGCAGAGCCGTTGTATTTGATATTCAGTCGAACTCCAAGGCGCCAAGGTCTAATTGGTATTTGGAAACCGCACATGCTGTCATGCTCGATGGTCAACGATCTGTTCCTCCAGCAGTCGCACGCAATGGCGCATTGCTTACCATCGGCCATGGTGCAGGCAGTTGACTCTGGGCTAACTAGTCCCTACCTTCGACCATCGAACTGTTGCGAAGCTTACCAGCAAGAGTTGTGTGGTTCTCAGCCTCGGCTCTCAGCGCTGTCCGCTGGCGAAATTGCACCTCACCAGCCAGATTACCTACCAAGTTCGTAAACCACATGTTCAACTTTTCCATTAAATCGCGCACCTCACGTGCAGCCAAGTAAAGCCATTTTTCGCATCGCCATGCGGCAACTACATCGATTCCTCGGCAGTCTCGCACCATTGTTTACCTCGCGTTTCGGCCAAACTATCTTCAGTCCGAAACGCGTCCGCGAACGCGGTTCGACAGAAAAAAAACTTGCTATTTGGAATACCGACTCCTTCAAACAGGCGCGTAACTGGTGGATTTGACATCTCCTAGCTCGCGCACTTGAAGAGTTGTGAATCGTTTGCCGTCTATGCCAATGGTAGCTTTGTTTGGTGCGCGAAAAGAAGAGGCGGCCGGGAAGCGAGGCCAGAGTCGAGCCGCAGATAGCACGACCGGCTACGAGGCGAGATATTTGCTGTTTACTTGTGGCTTGCTGGAGTGTAGAGCTGTACACGGTGTTTGGAGAGGAGCGAAGACTCACTGACAAGCGCGACAATGGCCATATGGTACGTACCTGGTACTAGTAGCTTCGCTTCTAGCATACAAATGCCACTCTTAGGTCGTCATGGCCGTGGAAATTGCGTGATCGCATGGCCCGTGAAATGGCATGGGTCATGGAGAAGTGGGTATGTAGGCCATGTTATGATTTGGGTGGTTGTCTGCAACGTTGAGTGCTGGAATCATAATGGCAGTCACGACCACAAGCATCAGAACTGCAACTGCTCGTCGACCAACTCGGAGAAAGACGAAGAAGTCATCGTCGGCCACAGAATCTGTGGCGCTGCGAAGGTAATTTATCGCGATTCTATCCGCTTTTAACCCTACCAGAATCTCTGGCTCAACTTAAAGCCACATTTCATTCTACGACGAAGCGCGACGCCAACTGGTGCATCGCGAAGGCAAAAGCACACCTGCCGCACATGTTGTTGCGATATAGGTGCTATTTTAATCCATTGTGTGGGTCAAACACGGGAGATAAACAAGCCAGCCAGTACCATGGGTGCGGGGTCAATGCGCGCCGAGCCTCAATGCGCGCTCAACACCAAACCAGCTCAGCTAAACTTGAAGCTGCAGAGCTCCCTACAATTGCTATTATTATAAGAATTTCTGGTGATGAGGTCTATGAATCTTAATAATTAATTATAGCTATAAAAATCTACTCGGAGTTCTAATATTCCGGCCCCGGCGCGACTGAGGCTGTAGAGGCTGTGATGCAGCACCTGAGGCCTCAGCAGCATCTATAGCCTTATTAATAAGCTTTTTTTCCCTTATGCCCTGCTTAGGTAGCCTTAATGCCTTTTTACTACCTTTCTTAGCTATTTTTATACGATTCTTGTAGTGTTGCTAAGCCCTGCGAGCCTGCTGCTTCTGGGCTCGCTCAGCTGCCTGATCCGCCTTTGCCTTCGCTCGAGCTGCCTGAGCCTCAGCCCTCGCAACGCGCTTCTCTTGGAGTAGTCTAGCCTTCAGCTGCTGGCTAGCCCTCCGAGCCTCAGCTGCCTCAGTTTTTTGGAGTACTAGCTGCTCTGCCTCGGCCTCTTTTTGCTGTAGACGATCACGTGCCTCCTGCACCTTCCTTGGGGACCAGAAAACAGCACCCCCTAAGTACTCAGTAGGCTGGTTATCCAGCAAAGGCTTGCCACGCTTCCTACGCCTCTTCTTATTGCCTAGTGCTGCTCTTAGTCCCTTATTTTTATGCTGTAGTAGCTGTTTTTGTACGGCAATTGAGTGCACTGTTCAGCTTAGCTTCTTTGCCTTATTACTATTCCCTATATCTACTGCAGCCTTTAGGAGCTGGTTGATTTTCCTCCAGTTAGACGCGCTGAGTACTGAGGTTGAGCTTTCTCTTGATTCCCGCTTGGGTAGGCTGGTCTTAGTGAATCTCTTGAGTATAACCTCTGGGTTGAGTGGTGCTATGCCAGTAGCCTTAAAGGCCTTAATAATCAATGGCTTCCTGAATGAGCTACCCTAAGCCCTCTAGAATAGGCTAAAGAAGTCTCTTTTTGCGATTGACAATAGTCCCTGGCACCTGTGTAGGAAGGCTGAGAGCTTAGCTAAGTAGGCAGTGGAGAGAGGCTTAAACATAATAACGTTGAGCGGCTGTAGCGTATGCGTTGAATAAGGCGGAAATATAGCTAGGAGTATCCTATTCCGGTTACAGTAATTAATAAAATCCATAGTAAGGTAGGATCCATGGCCGTCAAGGATAAGTAGTTGGTAGGAGCGTCCAGCTTTCTCCTTAGTACAGCGATCGAACACCTGCTTAAGCCACGCGAGGCCTATCTCATTATTTGTCCAGCCAGAAGGCGATGAGGTGATAAAGGCTGAGTGTTCCTAAGGGTTGATTTCTTCAACCCAGCTTGATTGTAGGCTACCTGAGGCAGCCTGATAGATGAGGGCTGGATCTAGCCGATCCGTCGGCGCATATGCAGGCTAGGAGCGAAATCCACTCACGGCTACCATCCTGAATAGCCTGCCTCACCTCCTTGCTCTCGTACAGCTGCCTACTAAAGATCCGCTTTGAGCGAGTAGTAATGCCTAGTAGGATGCCTTTTTCGTCCATATTGTACGTGTGCTGAGGCTCGATATCGTATTGGCTAATTTTCTGCTGTAGTAGGTCGAAATATAGGCTGTACTTTGTCTCTAAGTCGGCTTTGTGGCGATTGCTGTCCATTCCAGCTGTCCATCTTAAAACTAGATCAATGCTATGTCGCTTAACGAACTGATCAACCCAGTACATGCTAACGCTCGTTTTGGCTATACAGGCTGCAAAGTTCTAGATCATTTGCCGTGTAGGTAGTAGGCCTCGCTAAGTGAGTTTTTTGATATAGCGTATAAGCTCCTGCTCCTATTGAGGGCGAAGTTTTCGTCGGTTGATTCCCTCAGCTGTACGCGGCTGCGTTACAGCCTGGTGTCTCCGGGTGAGCGTAGAGCGTACAACGCTATGCTCCTTCGCGATTTTTGTATAGTTGATAGAGTCTCCAGGTTCTTGCGATTGTATCGCTTCAAGCGCAGCCTCAATTGACCCCATATTGGTAGCGATAGGTGGTGTTGAAGCTTGAGGTGTTTTCGTGTTGAGCGCGCATTGAGGCTCGGCGCGCATTGACCCCGCACCCATGGTACGCGATGTGGGTCAAACAGGGGAGAGAAACAAAAGTCGTCGGATCGTTATTGCATGGGGTCGACGGGCACGTGTGGCTTGTCTACCGCCTTGTGATGCTGTTGGTGAACTGAGGGTGTAGTGGTAGTGTTCTTTTATCTGTTCACTCTTCAGTCCTTTGTGGATGTCGCCCGACGGTGATGGAGATGTCTCTAGCTGCGATACGTATCACGTGGAAGCGAAGAGTCGCGTCCCCAACGCCGGTCTCTCAAATTCATGTGGGAGCTTTCTACACATGAAGGTAATGTAGTTCTCCGGGCTCACCGCGTTCCGAGCAGCAATGATGGCGCGGTGTTCGAGAATGCGAAACTGCCGCGCCATATGAAAAATCACTGAGCTGGACACATAGCGTGCATTTGCGTGTGATACCGAGTCGTTACCAGTTATTCTGCACGTGCAGTAGAGAAGCCGCGAATTTGTACCTTAGGTATGTTGGTGGCGATGGTCAATTCTTCATGGATAATGCATGGTGTAGCTCACCTGGCGCTTTTCCGGAAACAAACTTGACGCTGCAGCTCAGTTGAAGCTTGCGAGCTTGTAAGCTTCGATGGCATAGGATCCTTGTCAATTCACAAATCGCGTCGTAGGTGGGCAAGAGATATCTGGTGGCCATGATTCTACACTTTTTAGAATTCTTGCATGTGAATCGCGATTCGTGTCTCTTCTTAATTGACTGCTAAGTCTAGAGCGTGGTGTTATATATTTACTGCGGACGTAGTCATAGTTCTTAGCTGCTTAGTAGGTGGACAAGACATTAGATAGCCAAGATTCTGGGGTTTTTAGGATTCTTACATGTGAATCGCGATTCCTGCCTCTTCTTGATTAACTGATGAGTCTAGAGCGTAGTGTTGTATATTCATCACGGACGTCGTCATAGTTCTTGGCTGCTTACTAGGTGGACGAGAGATAAGATAGCCAAGATTCTGGGGTTTTCAGGATTCTTGCATGTGAATCGCGAATTACGTCTCTTTTTGATTGACTAATAAGTCTAGAGCGTGTTCTTGTATATTGCGGATGTCATCATAGTTCTTGGCTGCCAAAATCTTGGATTTTTGTGTTCTGAGGACTGGTAGACACTGACTGTCTTCTCGTGGACTGGACTACAATTGCATCAATGTTGATGTTGAGCTGGAGAAAGAACCTTACCGCTTCCAAAGTCAGCTCAGTCATGGGCATTCTGCTCACGTGTTTATTATAATGCCTATGTGGAATCTTATGAAAGAGAAGGGAGAGCTCGCATAGGTCACTCGATCCATATTTTCCCTAGAGCGAGAGTCGAGTCAGTAAAGTTGCGTTCAGGCACCTGAGAGTACCATTAACCATTTCCCACCACAAAAGACCATTTTTTCTTGACTTTTGTGATCCTCTCATCCTTCACTGCAATGTGATACTCTGCAATCTGGTATCGGTCACTACCACGCGGCTGACGATAAGTAGCACTATTTCGCGGCCATTTCTTCTAGCGTCCTTCTGTATTCGAGGAGGAATTCGTCCATCATACGGGCTCTTGCAGGTACGGGAATCGACACTATATTGTCGGGGAAGACGCTAGCCTAGATATTCAAGTCTCCATCGTGACACCCTCATTCGCACCCTGCACGTAAAAACAACTCAGCATTGTCATTAACCGCTGCAGTTATTCGCCGCAAGGCACGGGAAATTCGGTCATACGTGTTCTTGGGTATCCTGATCCTTGCCTATTGTTCACTATAGGCCTCAAGTTTCCCGTCGGAGAACATGCCCATCTGTGATTCGCTGTTGGCGTTAGCAGTTTCCCGACGGGAGAGCCTACAAGGCAATATGACAGGACTCCAAAAAGCATGCAAGTAATCAGAATTGTGAACTCCGCAAGCCCTTCACATCGTCACTATGGTGTCTATATCCTCAGTGAAAATCAACGAGCAGCGTCTCAACCGCACTCTCCAGAGCACCTGCACAGAATGGGGCGCTTTGGCTGCACCATCTACCGGTATGTGCCGCTTGTCTCTCAGCCAAGAAGATAAACAAGTACGAGACTGGCTCGTTGCGGAATGCAAGAGTTTGAGCTGCGAAATCAAGATCGATCAGATTGGTGATATCTTCGCGATTCGACCGGGTACTGCGCAAGATAGAAAACCAATTGCAATGGGCAGTCATCTGGATACTCAACCAGCGGGTATGTCGAATTAAACACTCTTTATATGAAATAATTTTTTCATTTACCAATCGATCTTAGGTGGCAGATACGATGGGGTCCTCGGTGTGCAGGCTGCCCTCGAAGTTCTCCGTACCCTATCCTACAACAACATCTCTACTCACTGTCCCATCGCACTCATCAACTGGACAAATGAAGAAGGTGCACGCTTCCCGGGAGCGATGATGGCCTCTGGTGTCTGGTCAATGAAGTCTTCGACTCCGCTCGAAGCTTGCTGGGATCTTCAAGACAAGAAAGGCATACGGATAAAGCATGCATTGGAAGCGATTGGGTACCTAGGAGAGACGAAAGCTGATTACAGGAATAACGGACTGGAGTGCCACTTTGAACTCCACATCGAACAAGGTCCATTATTGCAAGAAGAAGGCAAGAGCGTGGGCATCGTCACGAGCGTGCAGGGCATGAAATGGTTCGCTATAAGAGTTGAGGGAGTTGAAGGGCATGCTGGGACGACACTGATGCCCGGTAGGGCGGATGCTGTCGTCACTGCTTCTAGGTTGATCACTGCGGTGCGCGATACGGCAGTGAAGACGGAACTCGGCGTAGCTACGGTGGGAGTCATCAAGAGCGATACGTCTAGTCAATCAACGATATCTGCAGGTGTGGACTTCATCATCGACGTGCGCTGCTCCACCGATGGCATGGTCGACCAACTCGCCCGTGCCATTTTCAAGACCTTCGACACTATTATCGCCGAGGAGAAGAGTGGAACATCGTACGAGATCAAACGGTCATGGGGTCTGCCTGAGTCAAAGTTCCACCCGCAGTGCGTCGATGCAGTCAGAGCTGCGGCACTCAAAGCAGTCGGTGAAGACCAGGTTATGGAGATGAAGAGCAGAGCCGGTGAGTTTTTCCCAAAAGCGATATAACAGAAAGTCAAACGCTAATTTCATACGTGACTTCCAGGTCATGATGCAGCGTGGACATCTCGCGTATGCCCATCGAGCATGATATTCGTGCCGAGCCATCACGGGCTGAGTCACAATCCAAATGAATACACAAGCCCTGAGCAGTGTGCAGTTGGTGCGCAGGTATTGCTGGATGCTGTGCTGTATTACGATCAGAAGGTTAGAATAGGGGAATACTAGATATCTGATCGATACAATGCAAATTCAGTGGAGTATCAGCCACAGCTTCGCCTACTACCGTCTGTCTCAGTGCGTTCGAGTTACGAGACTGGATATTCTAACATGGCCTGTATGTTATCTACAGCGGGTTAGGGGTCAACGAGCCACCCACCTTCCACATGTCTACTTCGTGAAGTTTCCGGTGTTGATCCTTAGCCTGGCTGGGTGTAGATATTGCAGTAATAGATGCTAGAGAAGAGTAAAAACTGGCTTCTCCTTGTTAGATGGGATCTGCCGTACTTTCTTGGTATTTCGCTGGGATCTATTTTAAGTAAATAACGTGTTCATTTCTCCAAACTCTTGAACCATAACGAAGCTGCTGACTGAATACACATCCGTTATTGTTGCTGTTGTCAGTAGCAATTACGAATGTCCCACTAAATAAAGGACCAACACTAAGATTGCGGCCCCAAACCCATAAATGGCCATAGCTATTGTTAATTGATGAACTATCATTAGAAAAGGGGACAGAAATCTTTTTACCGAGTATTGCGATCCAGAAGCGTGTAGCGAAAGCTGGACCAAGGGCACCAAGATAGGATAACATCAGGCTTCTTTGGGCGCCAACAGGGTCAGCAGTGATCTGGAATCCAGGAAGTCTCTTCTTCTAGAATCTTATGAACTCGGGAAGTAGTTCTTTTAAAAGGAATAATGTTAACAGCTGCTTTGATAGATAATATATGTCCGACCTACGCAAAATTTAGAATAGACACTGACAGACCCCTTGCTTCTAGAAATGTTTTGTTGTACCTCTTCGATAGTACGACGACAAGGATTTCCGTGTTTTTCTTAGTGAACAAAAAGAGAGCACCACGAAGATGATGCGTGCAACATTCGATATGCCAAAAACGGAGCCAATAATCTCCTTCAGCTCGATATAGACCTTGAGTGACCAATTGATCCCCAATGAGGTCCGGTCTTTTTCACGATAGGCTCGGCCCAAGGGAGGCGTCTTTTCGGTGTCGTTGACGCTGTTGTCAGCAGCGCTTGCAACGGTCGATAGTACGCTATCGTGAGGCTTATGGCCATTACTTATCGCTCGTTTTTTGGTGTTGTTATCGATCGATCGCTCAAAATAAGCAGGATTACGTATGATAAGCCGCACTACGGCAGTAAATTACTATAAGTAGTTTAGCGTACAAATTAGAGTGAATTGAACTCTGGGAAGGCTGCTTCCGCTGCTGTCTGCTCCCTGTCCTTTCGCTCAATTTGATCACTGCGTTTGATGAGAGGACACTCAACTACGCGGTTCTTAAGCCAGTTCTTCTGTAGTTGGATAGCCTTAATAGTTGATGCTGATAGGCTGTTTCGATCGTTAGTGATAGTGCGTCCAGCTGTACTGAAGCAGCGCTTACACTCACAGCTGGTACTTAGGATAGAAAGGAAATTAACAGCCATTTTGAAAAGTACAGGGTACTTGCTGCGGCCAACTTTCAGCTACTAAAGCCACGGGTCAGCTATTAACTCCTGATAGGCTTTGTCTTTGTTTAGGTCCTTGTTAAGATTGTTAATGTACTCGTCTAATTGAGAGCTGCGTTTATGCTGTTTGTAGCCGTGGTTGCTGTGAAGGTACTCTTAATTAACCTCTATGATAGCTGCAAGCGGATTGTTAGTGTAGCTAGCGGGTAGCTTGCGTCTTTGGGGTTGCTCCTCGTTTTGCGTTTTATTTGATAATGCTTTAGTAGTGAGATACTCCTTGAACGTGTTGTGGAGAAAATTGTTAGCCTTCCGCTGCCAATCTTGGTAATCACGCTAGTGAGATTTGAACCAGTTAAGGCGCAGCCTAGGGTGGAGAGCTGTAGCGATAGTATAGAAGCTCGGAGTTGGTTCTATAACAAGCTTCTCCCAGTAGGTGTTGAGCTTCTCCAGGCCATAATTGATAGCTGATTTGAAGTAGCTCTCATCGTCGTCGTCAAACTTACTAGCCGCAGTGTTGTAGTGCTGCCACAAGGCTTGAAGGTTGATAATAGTTTGCCATAATGAGCCGAAGCCTGACACGCTGTTGCTGCCTTCAAGTGCTTTGCAGAGGTCGTACGGCACCTTTAAAAAGATGATAAGATCGTCAACTTCTAGCCAATCGTCGTCGGAGAGAGCGTCAAGTATAGGGTTGTAGTGAGAACCATCACTATCATCGTCGGCATCAAACTCCTTGTCGTTCTTGACAGTTTGTCGATATTTGCGTTGGAAGGCTTTGATTGGCTCACGCAGCTCACTGCAACAGAGAAGCATGAGATAGACTGAGTGCCAGCGTACCCCGCCGTCCTGGAGTAACTAAAGCTTAACAAGCTTCCATATAGGGTCCTCATCACCAAGATCGCTAAAGACTAAATGAAACAACTCACGACGTTTGTGTGAGGCACAAACAGCTCTTACAAAGTTGTGAAGCTTGCCAACAACGCCGTGGTTGCGGTAAAGTCTGAATTGATCAATAGGAGCTGCCTGAGCAAGCTCTTCTTCAAACTTCGAGACTCCTTCACCATACAACGTTGCTTTGACAATAAGGTTGATAATGTGACCTGCGCAGCGGATGCGGTGCTGAGTACCAAGGCAGAGAGTTGTAGACTCCCTGTTGAGGTGTTTAATGAGTTTCTTGTCGTTGTTTGTAGCGTTGTCGCCTACAAAACAGTTAAAGTTTAACTCAAAGTTGTACTTTTGCATAACGTCAAGTATTACTAAGGCCTGCGCACTAGCTGTGTGATCACCAAGGAGGTTGCGGAAACCTATTAGGAGGTCTCGTTAATTGTAATCAGCGTCAACGAAGTGAGCAACTACACTCAGGAAGCTGAGATGGTTGGCGGACGTCCAAACGTCAACGCTTATAGCAACCTTTCCAGCAGCTGATTGGATGAGCTGACGTACCTCAGCCTTCCGATCCTCGCACTGCTTCCTGATGTATGACGAGAGTGTGTTTGACGAATTAGGTAAGGCGTGTAACAGCTCCGCACGATTCCAGGTTAACAGGCCTCGGGTTGAAGGGTTCGTAACGTCTTGGAAGCTCAAATCTCTCATGATCGTCCAGTCAACAACTGAGGCTTGGAAGCTATCCTCCTCCCAGGGCATATGTGACGGCTGAGTTGAAGAACCAGGGACGTGCGCAGCAGCTGTGAAGGGGGACTCCGGTAGAGGTATAGGCGCACTAGGGATACGCCAGCCAGTAGATAGATCAATAGAGTGTACTTTCCGCACGTGATCTTGGATGTGTGTAGTGCCGTTGATAGCCATAGCGTCATTAGTTTGACGACTTTGGTGACAAATCTTACACAGCCAAAGCTTAGTAATGCTGTTATCGTCCTCAGTGTACTGTAGTTGAAGCCCGAAACGCCATATATCGGAGAGCGCACGGCGACCGGATATATAGGCCTTATACCTGACGGCATAGCCTAATCGGGAAGGCTGGAGCCGCTTACCCTTCCGATACACATGGTGGAAATCGACGTCAAACCTCACGCCGCATACAGCTGTCTTATCTGTTGGCAGCGGGTAATCGTGGGTGGGAGGGCCTTCGGGTAACGGTGAAGGTGATGACGATGGAGAGCCAAGACAGATAGCAGATGAGGTTTGAGAGCCAGGTTGGGAGGACGACGATAAGGCTTGAGAGGCTTAAGAGTACTTAGAAGCTCTCATCTTGCCAAGCCTCTAAGAGCTGGGCCCATAGTGGGTTGGTGAAGGTGTTGCTGGCGGCAAGGCATTGTGTGAAGTGTGGTTATTAGCCAAGTATTAATGTATTATTAAGAGATGCGGATGTGTATAGAAGCGTAGACAGCTTTAATTAATTGCGTGGGTGTTCTTTTGGGTGGGTTAACGATTGACGATTGACGACTGACGATTGCCGATTGATTATGGGCGTACGGGCGTTATGGTGTTTGGGGGATGATGCCGGAGGCGTCAACGTCGGCTAGCTGGCTGCTAAGACTCGTAGGCGAGGCCTCGCCTCTATTGGCCAATAAGCGATAGAGGATTAGGCAGCCCTGAGCTATCCTGGGGCTGCTCCCGGGGGAGCAAAGTTAGTAGTTAAGCCGCCTAGGTATAGGTCTATTGCACGCGTCAGCGTTCAAGCACATAGGACACTAAGCTAGTACAAGGTTCTTACGCATACAAATATCGTCTGTGCGCGCTAAAAGAGCAAAAAAACGCGACAATCGCGTTGTGGCGTGGACATGCAAGAGGTGGTAATACTGTTGATCTTGTACGCGAGGTTGGTGTTGAGGCCCGCGGAGTTTAACTACCCCACAAAAGCCGCAGAGCCGCACTATACCTAATTAGGCCACAACACCACTAAAGTATCGCGATTATTACAGTACTACGGTAGGCCTCACTACTATCGATCGACTACGGTATCGCCTGCCTTGTCTACTATCGATCGATTGAACACGTGACGATAGATGATAGATAGTACCGACGATAGTACGGACCGTTGCAAGCGCTGGTTGTCAGTATTCGGCGCTTCTTCATTGCCAAACTATTTCGGCGCGTTGGGCGATAGCATGCTGAGCCATCTCACATAGCCTCACAGGCCTAGCCGTGGAAATTAGGGCAGTCACGAGTTCGCAGACATGGTTGCTGCAGCTAGGTTTGGGTCGGGCAAAGCGAATGCTAGGGTGTCCCTCGGGTTGCCTTCTCGAAGTCGTTCAGGCAAGCTAGTATAAGGGCTTAACATGCATAATTTCCACCTCTATGAGAGTGACGAGTGGAGCGCCATGTGTAGGCTAAGATGGATTTCTTTCAAATTTGCCTAAGTATTGTCATGAACTGAAGCTGTGATTATGACTTTGCTTCAGAAAGGAACGTACCGACAACAAATACCTAGCCATTAGACCTGGGGAACCTTGGAATAACCCGCTGCCGGTTAAATATTCAACAAGATGATTGATCTGCGCCCGATGCTGTCGGAATTAGAAGAGAATGGAATGGCAACCACAATGTACCTCCAGGTTTTAGCGGTCGTGTCTATCACTAAGAATTTGTTTGTTAACTAACCAGAAACAGTTTAAAAAAGTGAAGAGAGCAGTTTCAAGCCGCACGATGTATCTGCTCTGTAGGTCAATGTCATTTATATTACTATAAGCATCCATCTCGCTTACATTTTAAGTGAGAACATTGCATCTCATAAGCAATACAGGCTGATGATAATTGAGACCTGAGTGAGATATCCAGGAATGGGCTAGTGCACAAGCCTTTGTAGATGACGTCATCGATTGATACATTCATGTGCTTTCACCAGACCGATATCACAGCATCCAAGCCCTTGGTCGCGCATAGAGCATGCCTCTCACTTGTAGGTTTTTTCGGTTAATCTCACCTGGACTGAAAGTCATCAAACACCTGCCAATTGCTCGTCCGCTGTTCCAATGCTTGCACACTTTCCGCATCCACAGGTCTTGTTACCGCAAGGTCTTGTTACCGCAAGGTGCTCGACATGTGTTTGATTTTGCTTTTCAAGCTGAACAGTTTAATTTTAAGATACTGAACCTGCAATAGAACTAGATAAAGTAGCACTAAATACCCCTCTTATAATTAACCTATAAAAGGATAATATTACATATCTAGCAACTATTACTTCCTCCTATAATACTTATAGAGCGCTAGAATATACTTCCTATACTTTAGGTAGAGACTATTACTATCTTTAATATACTTAATAAGGGATTATATTCTTTTTAGCTCCCTTTTAATAAACGCAGTATCCTCTTTAGTTTCTAATATATATTGCATATTAGCAATTGCATAAGATTAATTTAATAAGTGTACCTTTAGGTAAGTTATAGCACCTTGCTACTGCCTTCTTAAGGACCTTTACATACTCTATTTTTCTATTATCCTCTTTCTCCTTCTCTTCCTTAGCCTTATATAGCTATATGCGTGCGTAGTAGTAATTATTATTAATAAGCGTTGCTAGTAAACAGTTAGGATAGCGTAAATAGGGTATTAATTTTAAATCTATCTATATTATATAAGTATTAATAAGTATAGTAAAGTTAAAGTTAAACTTACTATAATAAACTAGATAGGTTGTTATCTAAATAGTGGTTGTATAGAGTCGCATGTGATAGAAGTATAGTTGTGTTGAACTTTTGGTTCGGCTCCTTGTAAGTCACTTATCGCCCGAAAAAATTCGGCCCCTTCTACCGACAAAATTGTGTCGGTTGCAACAATTGTCCGCATCCACAATGGTCAGCCCTACGAAGCGCAAGGCAGAAAAGCCGGCTCCTTAGCCAAAATCAAAAAAATCCTAAACTTGAGATACCGGAGTACCATCTCACGCCTTCAAGACGCGACGAGGATGGTGAGATTGTTTGGCCAGCACCGAAAGGGCAGATTGAGCGGGCGAGAGAGATCATCAAAGAGTGGTATGCGTTTAAACTTGGAGTTATCTAGATAAAAGCTAATATCTCACAGCGCAAATTCTCAGAAGCCTACCCTGATGCTTCCGGACAAGGACGCTGACGGACTCTCCTCTGGTGCTATTTTGCATCACACGCTCACGTCGCTTGGCCTCTCACCCGACCTTATATCAGTGTATTTCCCGCCAAAAGGAGGGAACGTGCATGATCAGTTTACCCGGAAGCAGAGTTGCCATCAATCAATCAGGATCAATTTTGAAGCTGTGATTGATTTGATTGATACTCAGAGACCTCAGAAACTGGTTTGATTGATTGAAGGTGATTTTGGAGGCGTATTGATTGAAGATTGATTGATTGATTGACGGAAAAATCGCCCAGAGATGATATTTGTGTGCAGGGAGCTACAGAGGCTCATCCCACTGCGATACCTGATAGATCTCTTGTATCTCGAGCTCTGAGAGCTCTACTGGGAGCTCTCCGTCGGGCGTCTCCTGGGACGGAGAATATCCAGCTCTCAGCCAGCTCCGTACGCAGGTGATTGTGGAAAGCAATTGAGGGCTCATTTTTCGACGTTTTGGCTCCATCATATCGCCAACCTCAGAGAACACTCTCTCACAGTAACAGGAGAATGCCGGGATTGACAGGAGATCAATAGCCAACTGAGAAAGGCGGGGATACGTATCGCGGAGAGATAGCCAATACCTAATAGGATCTGTACGGTATGTGTGATCCTTAGGAACGCTCAATTCATTGTGCCACCAGCGATCGAATTCGTTGGTACTGTCAACGAGAGGAGCTGCAGTTTCAGCTCTTAGAGGCTTAACGTGTAACTCAGCGTAGTTGTTAATATTATTAACGCGTTTTAATCGTTTACGCGGAGGAGAGTTGACAGGGCGGGCATCTTCTAATTTGTACTTAGCCTATAGCTCTTAGAACTGCCTATTAGCTTTTTCAAGCCATACTTTGTACTCTCTAGTCTACGAGTTTACAAAGTAATACTTGTAATATGGGTGGAGGACTGTAGAGGCGTAATAAACTGGCGTCTCTTCAAGCAGCGTGTAATACTTTGAGAGCTTTGTGTGGGCTGCTGTCACGTTGATTTTTAAGTGGTCCTCCGGAGCGTCGGGCTCATTAAAATCAAACGCTCGTAAAGCTTTCGACAAGCTGCTCAAACTGAGAGAGGAGGTACTCAAAAGTAGGATACACCTCGTAAATCGCTCCAAAACGGCCAGAGTCGCCGCGGCCTTCGAGTCTCTTTGTGGCCTCCTTCAAGGGCTGAAGGACCTCAATATATTGATTGATTGTAGCCCAATCAGCAGCGCTAAGGCCTTTGGTGGGAGCTCCAGCGTCAGAAGGAGCCTTGCCGCGCGCGCGAGCTGAGGACTTATCCCTCAACGCCCTTTCCGCCCTGTGATCAACGAGGGCATCAATTGGGCGGTGGAGAAGGACGGCTCTCACCATAAAATCAAGGTAGCTGTTCCAGCGCGTAACAACAGGCCTTATGAGCTCTAAGAGCCGCGCAGGCTCTCCCACCTCGCGCGTTGACTGCTGAAAGTCGTTAAAAAGGTCATGCTGCTGAGGCGTTGATATTGAGTGTACGACGTCCACAAGGACTCTAATAGGGCCCTTCTCTCGCCACTCGCGCAGGTATTTCTCCTCTACTTTAAGCTGCGATGCGTCGTTGTTAAAGGCGTCTTTGTTAGCTCCAGATATTACAGTTTGCCCTACTAAATTGAGCGAGTGAGGACAGCAGCGGAGGCGCCGGTCCCGCGGGAAAAAGTCGTAATAATTGCCTAGCGCGTTGACAGCCGTATCATTATTTGTCGCGTTGTCAAGCGTAAAGTACCCAATTGAGCTGCTGTCAATCCCAAAGGCCTCTAGCGTTTTGATAACAACTTCAGCGACTCTGTCGCCCGTATGCGCGCCACTGAGCTGAGGGAGGGCGAGAGGCAGGTCGCAGAGCTTGCCGCGACTGTCGACGTAATGAGCGATGAGCCCACAAAACGCGCTCTTGCCACCTTTCATAGTCCAGCCGTCGAAGCTTATATGGACCTTACTGAGCGCGCGAGAGAGCTCAGCTTGCACCTGAGGCTGGAGATTTGCGTATAACCTTAGCAGAAAGGCAGCGACGCTTGTATGGCTGCGGAAAGTAGCCAGCTCAGCCTCTGGGTTGGCAGCGCGCAGGAGCTTTCGAAAGGACGGCGTTTCCACCTCGCGCAGTGGGTGATTGTTCTTAACAAGCCAACCGACTACAGCGAGTCGAAAACGCTGCTGATTGAAGTTTCCGAGGGCGTTGGACACCTCCTGCGACACACCTACGCCGCCGCGTATGAGAGTCCCGAGAGTACGCTGCCCTGACTCCAGTTGAGCTGACTGCTTGCCGGGGCGAAGGTGCCCATGGCCGAGTCGCCTCTGCTCGACGTAATTCCACGCCGCTGTCGTTGAGCTTGTTGTCTCCAGTATCCCTTTGGTGCCGGGCACCCTGTGTATGTGGCAGTGGTGACAGACGAAGAAAATACGCCTCATGTCCGCCCGGAGCGCGACGCGATATCCATGAGCGTAGAGCACTGATTTCCTGAACTTCTGCGTACGCAGAGGCTTTGTATACAGCGGCAACCTTACCCAGTCGATCCCGTCAAAGTTATCTGCAAAACGAGCGTCGAATTCGAGCCCAGGGCTGTCGGAGCCAGGTGAGGAGGCAGCTGAGGGAGCAGTGGCAGCTTGAGTTAACGCAGCTCGAGCTCTTGGCGTCGGAGTTTCTGATAGTCCACGGGAGGGCGTCGACGCATTCGAGGGCCCTAAGAGCGTTGCGTCAATTAAGGGCAGAGCCTCTACGTTGAGGGACGCAGCGTTGCGGTCCCGGAGCTCAGTCTCGAAGCTCTGGCTGCCCTGAGACTCCGGCAGCTCCTGTGTGCTCTGTGAGTCGAGCGCGATGACTGGAGGTGCCGCTGGCCTTGCCGCTGTACTCAGAGAGCTCCTTTTACCCTTATTTCGTAAGGCCGGGGCCATTGTATGAGTGTGGAGGGGAGGGCGCGAGAGAGCGTTAACGTGTTTGATCACGTAACGTGCCCGTGCGCGCAATGCGCCACTTCGCGCAATGCGCCACCCAACACAAAACGTGTCAGACTTCAACACCTCATATCTCCACCAATATGCCTCCAATTGACGACGCGCTTGCTGAGATAGAAGCGCTGCAATCTAATGAAGAGTTCTCCTACAGGAAGATGGCTGCCAAGTATGGTATCTGGAAGTCTACCTTAGCGCGGAGGCACCAAGCTAAAACGCGCTCACGTGAAGAGCAAGCAGCTGCGCAGCAAAAGCTTAGCCTACAACAAGAGCAGGAGCTTGTACAATACATAGAAGGGCTCACAGCGCGTTATTTACCACCCACAAGAGAGATGATACGAAATTTCGCGTCAACAATAGCCAAGGAGCTAGTGAGCGAGAGCTGGGTTACGCGCTTTATCAACCGACACAGCATCCATTTAATCTCTTAATGGGCAACTGGTATGGACAGCAATCGCCACCAAGCCGACTCAGGGGATAAATACAGCCTGTATTTCAACATCCTAGGTGATAAGATTAAGGAATACGATATTGAGCCTCGTCACATATACAATATGGACGAAAAGGGCTGCTTGATTGGTATTGTTGGCCGATCAAAACGAGTGTTCAGCAGACGTATGTGGGAGAAGAAGGAGGTTAGAGCATCTCTCCAAGATGGCTCTTGTGAATGGATTACTATCCTAGCATGCGTCTGCGCTGATGGATCAGCCTTGCCGCCAAGCCTTATCTATCAGTCTACTAACAAGGACATACAATTAAGCTGGGTTGAGGATATCAAGGCAGAAAAGCATGACGTACACGTCTCCTCTTCACCCTTAGGCTGGACAAACAATAATATCAGCCTTGCCTGGCTTGAGCAGGTGTTTAATCGCTACACCAAGGCAAAAGCTCGACGATCTTACCGACTACTTATCCTAGATAGCCATAGATCTCATGTTACTATGGATTTTATCGATTACTGTGACAGGAATAGGATCCTCTTAGCTATACTTCCCCCTCACTCGACGCATACGCTTCAGCCACTTAATATAGTGCTCTTTAAGCCTCTCTCATCAGCCTACTCAGCTGAGCTCACGACCTACCTCCAAAAGAGCCAAGGCCTGGTCCCGATCAAGAAAGGCGACTTCTTCCCTCTATTCTAGAAGGCTTGGAAAAGCTCCTTAAAGAAGGAGGTGATACTTAAGTCTTTTAAGGCCACTGGTATATCACCTTTCAACCTAGAGGTCATACTCAAAAGATTCACCCAGACCACCCAAGATGAGCAGGAATCACGAGAGAGCTCTACATCAGTACTTAGTGGATCTGACTGGCGTAAACTAGATCGCCTTGTACGAGCTACAGTAGAGAATCAGGGCAGTAAGGACGCGCAGAAGCTCAGCCGCTCACTCCACCATATCTTAGTTCAAAATGAGCTACTTCGCCATGAGATGAAGGGGCTTAAGGAGGCACTACTAGTCAAGAAGAAGCACAAGAAGAAGGGCAAGGCTCTTAACCTTTAGCAACGTTAAGAGTACCATAGGGGAGCAGTCCTCTAGTTACTAAGGAAGGTTAGGGAGGCTCGTGTACGTCAGTCTGTAAAGGAGCAAAAGGAGAAGGAGCAGAAGCTTTAAAAAGCTAAGACAGCTGAGTTAAGGAAGGCAGCTAAGCTGTATAAGGAGAGAATCGCAGAGGAGAAGCGTGTGGCGCAGGAGGCAGCCAAGGTAGCTAGGGAGAAGGAGAGGGCTAAGAAGGCAGCAGAGCGCGCTCGCGAAAAGGAGGCTCGTAACGCAGCAAAAGCTCTACAATCTACCCAAAAGGGTAAGAGAAAGGCCTCGCAGCCATCTATACAAAGCAACAAGCGTCAGAAACGTGTGGTTGACGCTCTAGCTACTAAGGAGGCCTCAGGTGCCGCATCAGCAGCTCCACCCAAGACCACGCGGGGGGGCCGCAACGTCAAGCTTCCTAGTAAATATAGATAGTACAAATTAATCGTAGCTGTCAGGTTACTATTACACTAATAGATCTTACGATAATATTCATTGTGCCCGGCTCTATAGCCCCAATTTGCTTGAGCTGTTTTGATGTTGGGTGGCGCATTGCGCGAAGTGGCGCATTGCGCGCACGGGCACGTTACCGTGGGTCACCACCTGGTGCACGGCCCCATCTGGTGCACGGTTTCCAGATGCCCACACCCACAACTTTTGAAGCTGTAGAGTCGCATATATATTGTATTATCGCGAGATTTTTTAGTGGAGGGCTTTTAAGGACCTATTTGATCGATTGGCAACGATAAACTACGTGCGATACCTCTGTGGAAGGCGTACTTTGCGGGTGCGCGTGGCAGGGCCGGGTGTAGGCACCACATCAACTACAGATGATATATCCACACCAACATCCTCTGTCTCCTTAGAGACTTGAGGAGGTGGTGCAAAGGCCTTTGGACGGCGTCTATTAACCTTTTTGGAGAATTGTATGTCTTGTTGGAGTTGCTTTTTGGCTTCGCGCGCGATCCTAGCTTCTTCGCGCTGCACGGCCTTCTCGCGCTGTTCTTGAAGGCGTATTTCTTTGGCCACCTCTCTCATGCGCTGCCTCTCTTCAAGCATGGTAGCCTTCTCCTGCTTCTGCTGCTCCCTACGCTTGATCTCCTCGGACTTCTGTTGTTGTAGTAGCTGCTCGTCGGCATCCTTTTGTGCTTGGCGATCGCGGGCGTCCTTGACTTTGGATGGCGACCAGAATATAGCTCCCACCATTATACTCCTGCGGTGCCTCAAGTAATAGAGGCTTGCCACGTTGACGGCGCTTCTTCTCATTGACAAGGGCCCCTCTGAGTCGCTCGTTTTCATGCTGGAGGAGCTGTTTTTGTACAGCCATCACGTGAATCGTCTGGCTTAGCTGTTGGGAGCGTCGATCGTGGATATCCTCCACTACCTGGCGCAGTAATCGCTCAATCTTTCTCCAATCTGAAGCGCTGAGTACGGAAGTAGTACTATCGCTTGACGAGGGCCTCTCAGTCTCCTCTATTTTGAACTTCTTAAGTATAGCCTCTGGGTCTAACGGCGAAAGCCCTGTGACTTTAAAAGCCGTTAAGATCGTCTTTTCCTTGAACGTTGTATGCCAGGCCTTATAGAACAAGCGGAAGAAGTCTCTTTTTGTAATCGCGGAGATGCCCTGGCAGCTATACATAAACTCGGAGAGCTCGTTTAAGTAGGCAGTTAATAGAGGCTTGAAAAGGCAGACATCGAGCGGCTGCAAGGTGTGGGTAGCGTGGGGAGGATAGATGGCCAGAAGAATCCGATTGTCGTCACAAAACTTAATAAACTCCATCGATATATGTGAGCCATAGCCGTCAAGGATGAGTAGACGATATGATCGTCTTGCCTTTGCTTTTGTTTCGCGATTGAACACCTGTTCAAGCCATGCGAGCCCTAGCTTGTTGTTGGTCCATCCACTGGGCGATGAGGCAAAGAAGGTTTTGTGCTCTGCGGGGTCGAAATCTTGAAGCCATGAGTCTTGTATCTTACCAGAAACAGCCTGATAAATTAGCGCAGGCGTGAGATAGCTGCCGTCGGCGCAAATACAGGCTATCGTAGTTATCCACTCCCTGTTGCCGTCCTGGAGTGCTTGTTTAACGCCTCCGTGATCATATCGATGGCGGGAGAACACGCGCTTCATTTTTGACAGCACCCCGATTAAGAAGCCTTTCTCATCCATATTGTAGATATTGCGAGCCTCGATATCGTACTGAGTTATCTTCTGGTCCAGGAGCTTAAAATATAGGGCGTATTTGAAGGCAGAGTCAGCTCTGTGGCGTGTGGAATCGATGCCGGATGCCCATCGAGATACAAGCTCAATGTGATGCCGCGCAATAAAGCGATTAACCCAGTTTTTTCCTGGCTCTTTTCCTGCTATTTCTGCTGCGAAATTCCGTATCATCTCCCTTGTAGGTGGTAGCCCTCGTACACAGAGCTTATCAATATATTGTACGAGCTCAGTTTCCTATGTAGAGTTAAGAAGGCGCATATTATCGACTTTCTCCGCATAGCTGCCGAAAACCCCGCGGTGACGCTTCGACAGCAACGTTCGATCAACACCGTACTTTTTCGCAGCCTGAGTATAATTAGGCTTCTCTCCAAGCTTCAGCAATTTTAACGACTCTAGGGCAGCCTCCATTGGGTGTATATTGGTGGTGTAAAGCGATTCTGAAAGTACGGGAGATTTGGTGTTGGCCGTGCACGAGGTGGGGCCGTGCACGAGGTGGTGACCCACGGTAGCCGCCAGGCTCTGGCGCGCTGCAAGAGGTGCAGAGAGACTAGGCACAACTCACGTACATGCAAAAAAGATACTTTAGATACTGCTTAATTTATTTTATTAATATCTCTAAATTATCTCTTGACGTGGTTGAGATGTACGCCTATAGAGGTGCGCGAAGTTAGTAGGGTGGGCCGCTCGCTTGTATAGGCCGCTCGCTTATAAAACACGTTAGCCTATATTCTATACACTTGTATATTTAGTCTACTATTAATATTATCTCCTTTTACTCTACTATACTAGGCTTAATAGTAAAATAAGTCTATATTCTATAGAATGTTAAAAACTATATCTATAAGATCTATATTATTAATAACTTTATACTTTAGAAGATCTTAAACGTAGTTAAATATTATTTGCCTAACACTTATAATATTAGGTAGTATATCTAGCTATAGGTACTTAAAATCTATATACTTATTATCTATTACATCTTATATAATAATACTAATTATACTATAGAATATAGTTACGTTATAGCTAAATAGTCTAGCTAGATTCTATACTATTACGCTATTAGAGATAGAGTTTTACATCTTATAGAAAGCGTATTATATTAATAAGTTCTATTTTAACTATAAGTATATAGGCTATATAATATATATAAGTATTAAAATAAGTATAGTATATTTTAAGTAAACTATATAGCGTAATTTTAATAAAATCTATAAACTACCTATAATTTATATATACACTTTTTAACTTCTTACACTTAAAGATAAGTAGGTCTACTAATAATACTATGTACCTATAGAGTTAAATAAATAAACTTAATAGTAGGCATAATTGCAATTTTAAGTCTATTATATATAAAGTATACTATAATTATTAGCATTACTTATACACACTATAATTAAATGCTTATATAAAATATATAGTAGTTGTTTTAAACTCTAATATATATTAAATTATCTAGCTAGAGAATTATAGTTAGTAATACTAAAGTAGTATACTTATTTTAACTAAACTAGTAGCACTTATATTACTACTACTATTACTATTCTAAAAATATACAAATATTAGACATGCTAGTATAGAATAAAGTCGTTAGTTTAATTCTAATAAAAATAAAAGCTAAATATACTGTAATAAAAACTCTAGTAAATAGTATTATTTCTTAATAGCAAATAGTATTTTACTACTTAATTAATATATAAGAGTTTTTATATAGTAGGACTAAAGAAGTAGTATACTTATCTTATATTAGAGAAAGAGAATTCTAGGTGCTAGAATCTAGATTCTAAATATGCTTTTTTATATTCTTTACAAAACACTTTAAAGTATAGTTTAGATTAAGGGCTTAGAGAGTGTATTTTTTTATGCCTATAAAGCGCTTATTATATATAATATATAGATAACTATATAGATATACTTTATTTAAGTACGCCCTATATTATTTTAGAATTACTATAGCTTACTACGTCTAAGTAGTAGTTATAATTTTCTCTAAGTGTAGATGCGTTTAATTTTAAATTACTATAACTTACTATATTATAGTACTAGTTATGACTTCTTCTATTACGCCTTATATTAATCTTAAATTACTATAACTTACTATATTTTAGTAATAGTTATAATCCCTTATAAAAAGTAGATAAATAGATAAGAGGTAATAGTATAAAAAGTGGATAAATAGATAAGAAATAATAGAGTTGGTATTATTAAACTAGTTAATTAGATTTAATAAATAGGTTATCTAGTAGTCTATATACAAAATAATTTAGACTGAGAAATACTTAGCTTTGTGTAGTTTAATTATACCTTTAACTTTTATACGTGCTAGTATTTTAAACTAGTATTTTAACTACTATTTTATATATAATAGTGTTTTATATACGAGCTATTATTTTATATACAAACTAGTATTTTATATACGCGCTATTATTTTATATACAATCTAGTGTTTTATATATACGCTATTATTTTAACTTTTATTTTACTATTACTTAGTTATAACCTTAAATAATTTATTTTAGAATAGTTTATTAATCTTTAGTTTATTATACAGTAATATATTTTATAGAATAAGTCTTTTATATATTATATTTTGTTTTTAGTAATTTAATAATATTGCCTTATTTAGTATATTATTCTTAGTCTTTTTTAGTAATAGCTCAAAATTGTTAATGCGCTTAATTACGACAAGTCGTCAAAAGTTATCAATTTAGAGAAATTAATTACGAGCTTATTTATATTACAATAGCGTATTTTATAATTTTTATTAGGTTAGTGTTATATTATAGTTTGTTTTTAGTCTAAAGTAATTTAATACATATAATATTGAATTTTTTATAATTATCTTTTAGTAAACTTTTTATGCGTTACTTAAAATTAGCTTTGGCTTTAGTTGCGACTTTATTGTTTTTTAGGTTTTTTATCTATTTATCTTTTATAATAGCGAAATTCTAACATATTATTTTATTATTTATTTTACTTACTAATATAGTTTTAATACTTACTTATACCCCCTAATACCTATAAGCTTCTAGCACTAATATTAGGTTTACTTATAGTGTATATAGTATATCTAGCTTATTACTACTACTATTATTAGTTATCTACGCTTGCACGCCGCTTGCATAGCGTACTTGCTTAAATAAGCTAACTTAATAGTAATAATAATAGCTAGAAGAATTTTATAAATTTATACAACGCTTTTATTACACTAAAGCTTATTAGTAAATACTTTATTTTCTACCTTTTACTACCCCTCTTAGATTCTATTACTAACTAGGAGTAATTATATCTACTAGAGTAGAAATTTAACCTTATAGTCCTTTATAAACTAAATAAGCCGCTAATTTAACTAGTATACTAGAACTGCCTTATAAATAGTTAAGTATATCTACCCCTTGCGCTAGATAAGTATCTAATAAACAGAATAGAACTCTAGCGTAGTTACTTTAATAGTAGCAGCGTATATTTTTAGTAAGTACTTTTTTAGGAATAATATTAATACCTAAATAGATAGTAAGGCGTGGGCGTAAGTATAGATATAAAGAGATAGTAGGGATTTTATTAAGAATAATCTTAATATAGTAATAGAGCAATAGTATATCTAGTATATATTACCCTTATTCTACTACTTAAAAGAAATATACCTATTAATATATTAACTTATACTATTTGCGACTTAGAATAGTAGTTTGCAACTTAGAATAGTAGAAAATAGATAGATAACTTATAGCGTAGCCGCGCTAAAGCCTTTATCTCTTCCTTAAAGTTCTAAGTAGCCTTTTTATAAAAAAATTACTTATAGAAGTAGCTCCGCGCTAAGACTACTAAGCTCGCTTAGTAGTTTAAACACGTATTTTTATAATTACCTTTTTTACGCTCTTTTTAATTACTGAGTAGAGGGCTCTGCTGTTTTTATTTTATTATTTAAGATAAAAGCCTTTGTTATGCTACTCCTAGGTAGTTAATTTAACGCTATATAGATTATAATAACTTATAATAGTTTGTAAATATAAAGAAATTAAACTACTAATAAGTTAAAATTTATAAAAGGCTAGCAGAGTATAATTTTATTATTATCTACTAGCTAGGAAAGAAAAACCTAGTAGATAAACTATTAAGATACTCTAACTATATAAGCGAGGTGTAATACCTAGTAGAAGAAAAAACAAGGCTTATATAGAGCCTTTAGGAATATTATTAAGTAAAAATACTTTTAATAAACTAACTACCTAATTAATTAGTGTAATTATAAGGTTTTAGTAAGTAGTATTCTAGATATAAAAATAGCTAAAGAGGCGTAAACCTAGAAGAGTAATTATAAAAGAGCTAATATTACTAATAAATAGTAGTTCCAAATCTAACTTAAAGACTAAGAATAAAGTTAAGGCTCTAAAAGAGCTTTAGCCCTAATAGTTAGGGAAAAAATTATTAAAAGAAGGCATAATAGAGTAAAATAGAATTAAAGTACTTCTAATAAGTGTAAAAAAGGTAAACGCCCTCTAAATATACTATAATAGCCCTATAGAAGGGCATTTTAAGGAAAAGAAGATATTAAAAAAAGTTAAGAAAGTATTTTTAATAGGAAGAAATATAATATAAAGTTAAGAACTACTACTAAGACTATTTAAAGTATAAAATATTTATTACACTTTAATACTAACTATATTGTCTTTTAAATTCTTTGCCTATACTAAATAGCCCTTAGAAGAATATTACTTTAGATTTTATTATAGACTTACCTCCTAGCTAAACACTTAGCTAAGTCTATAATACTATTCTAGTAATAGTAGACTATCTAATAAAGATAGCTTATTATATACCTACTAAGGTAAATTAGAATATAAAAAACTTAGTAGAAGCCTAAATTTAGAATATTATTAGGTTATATAGTACTACTAAGACAATCCTATTAAATAAAGATTTAATAACAAACTCTTACTATTAGGACTCTTTTTATTATTATTAGCCTATTACCTACGAATAGATAGGCAAACTAGAAGGCAAAATTAAATACTTAAGTAGTATTTTTAAAATTTTTGCTATCTAGAATAAAATAACTAGGCAGGATAGTTACTAATTACAGAATTTGCGTATAATAATAGTATAAATATAATAACTAAAGTAACTTCTTTTTATATATACTATAGAGCGGATCCTTATACGCTAAAATAGCCTAGAATACTTCTTAATAATAAAGAATTACTACTAGGTATATTAATTATAGTAAAAGTTATTATATTATAAGTTTAATATAAAATAGAAATTATAGTAGTAAATACGTACTAAAAGAAGTACGCTAATAAAAAGAGAAAGTACCTTAGTCTTAAACTAGAGAATTAAGTGTTTATATCTACTAAATATCTAAACTCTATTTAACCTAAGCGTAAACTTAATTAGAAGTTTATTAAACTAGGTATAGTTAAATACCTTATAAGGAAAGAAGCCTATAAAGTTAAATTTCTAAAATTAAATATATACCTAGTTTTTTATATATTATTATTAGAGCTATATAAATAAAGGGGAGCTATTAAGTCTTAAGTAGGTTCTATTATAGACACCCTACACATATTTAGTAATAATATATACTATATAGAAAAGGTGCTAGAAAGTAGGCAATTATTAGTTAAAATCTAGAAATACTTTATTAAATAGAAAAGTTACCTTAAAGAAGAAAACTTATAAAAGCTAAGTACTAATCTAAGTACTAACACTATTAAAAAGTTCGAGAAAATAAAAAATATTCTAAGATAATATTAAAGAGATTTTTACTTAGGTTAAATAACTATAAAAGGGAGATAAAGGAAGAAAAGAACCTTTTTAGAGAATTTTTTTTTCTTTTCTATAAATAAAAGGTTAAACTTAGGTTAACTATATAGTTAAAGAACTACTATAAGAAGTATACTTACTACTTTTAGTTATTTTCTCCCTATAAAGGGATTTTTTTACTATAATTATAAAAGTATTTAATAGTATAAAGTATTATAAAGGTAATATTAACTTAAAAAAATTATAGTACTTCTAAAAGTTAGTTAAAAAGAACTATAAAGAACTATAAAAGTATATTACACTTTACTTAGAGCTAAAAAAAGAGAATATTTTAAAAACCTAGATTTAAGATATTTTAGGGCGTCGCTGCCTGCTAAAAGGTATTATTTAAGTTCTAACAAACTCCTATATTATAGAAAGCTATTACTTCTAAGAACCCTAAAGTATAATAGCCTTAGAAGTCCCCCTTATATATATATATTTGCCTAAGGCCCTTAAAAAAGCTAAAAGTACTACTAAAAAGCTAGAAAGGCACTATCTATAACTAAGACTATAAGTAAAGCTCTTACTATTACCCTAGTACTTATAACAATATATAAGCCTATACTTATTTTATAATTATATTAGTATATAATATAATAAGAAAAAAAATTGTAGATCTTATTATATTTAAACGTTCTACTTTTATAAACAGCGCAGTTAATTGCCTTTTTATAATAATATTACTTTGTCTTATACTTTATATTAATTTAAGCATATTTCTTAGTAAAGTAATAGGTAGATCTATAGATATTGCTACTATTATAGATATATAGGTTTTAAGTATAGGGCTTAAATAAGCTAAGAAGTAATTAGTTAATAAAAAGTACTATAAGAATAACTACACCTACTTACTATAGTTTATAAGCCTCTTAGCAGTCTTATAAATATATTTCTTATTCTCTTTAAAGTTATTACTATAAAGAATAACCTAAGTAGTTATAAAATAGTTAAGCTTAGTATTAAAGTTAATAGGGCACTATATTATCTTAGTTAGTAGTATAATAGTGCCTAATAAGGATATATATTACTATAAGATAATATTTATTCTAAATTAAGTAATCTCTACACCTAAATAGCTAAACTCTATTAATTTAAATTAATAGGAAAAGCTCTATATTTAGGAAATAATAAGTATATAGAAGGTCCCCTTTATAAATAAGTTTAATATAATAAATATAAAAATTAGCGCTAGTAGGTTAGTTATAAGCTAACTTTATCTACTATATAGTAAGTATCTTCTTAAAAGCTATTATACTATAGAGAGGAATATTAGAATATATTAGAATATATTAAGATAATAAAAGTAGGATAGTATATACTAAATTAACTAGTAAAGGTGTAAAAAGTAAGAGTAGTATAAAGGTAAACAAAAACTAAAATAACTATACTAAGTCTTACTTAATAGTATATTTAGCTCCTAAATTAGTTAAGTGCTTTAGAGCACCTTAATAGTATAATAGCGCCTATAAAACTAGTAATTATTTACTTTTTAAGTAGAAATAATAAAATTTTATATATTTTAATCTGCTAAAGTAACCTAGGTTAGGTTAATCCTAGAAGGGGGATACTATAACGTTTTTTTATTACTTAGCTAGTCTAATAGGACCTTATACCTTCTTTAAGTCTAGTAGAGATTTAAATAAAAACCCCCTTACTTTAAATAAGAGTACGTAGCGATTCGTCTTATCACCACTTACTTTCTAATATTATTCTATTCTGCCTTACTAACTATTAGGCGTCCTAGTAGTATTCTTATACTAGACTACTAGCTTTGTTATATAAAATCTATACTAGAAGATATAGTCCTCTTATTTAGATTTTATAAGTTTATCTAGTTTAATCTTATTATTACTTTAGATAATACTTAAAGCTTTATTAGGTATATTATTCTTTTTAAATAAGTATAGTAGTTACTCTTTAGGTTTCTTATTATAGATTGTCTTAATAGTTCTAAATCTTATATACCTTAGTAGTCCTCTTTTATAAAAAGATCTACTTTAACTAATCGCTTAGCTTATTAAGAATAATTATCTTCTTAATAATTAGCTTATTCTTTTTATTACTTATTATAGCAAACTAGAGCTTATTAAGTTAATCTCTATTATAGAAAGCGTGTGTGTAGTAAGTAGGTAAAGTGTAAACTATAATTAAATTAAGCATAGGCTAGACTTATAACTATAAGGGATAAGTAAGGTAGTAAGTAGGAATAAGAAACTAAGTTAATTGTAACAAGCTAAACAAAGAAACTGCTTGAGTAGCAAAATTGTGATTAGCGACTAGTCTACATCAGGTTAGCTGTATCATGTGATATCGTACTCCACACTAACAAATAGCCTCATACGAGCACCAACCGTGACGCCGAGGGACCAAATATCCGAGGCGTGTCGGCAGGGTAAGCTGCGCCAGACTTCGGGTGCTCTGCATGGGAGGCTCTGGAGACGCTGGGATGTGGAGGCGTCTTTGATTACTGTAACGATGAGAGCTGGAGACAGACATGGTGTGACGAAGTCTGCTTACCATTCCCCAGGTCTCCTAGTTTCGCCACCGGAGAACTCCCATCGATATTAGAAAGGTAGATGTTGTTCGGGTTTACGTCTGACTCTGTGAGTTTTCAGGAGAGGATATGGAATAGGGACCTCGCCGCGGTACCTGTATGGATAGCATCGAGCCTTTTCAGAACATCAAGAGCTGATAGGACAGCTTTGGACACGGCTTTTGGGAATTTTCCTGGCTGCGGAATTCAGGTGCGGTTATGGCGCGGAGATCGTGATCCATCCATTCGAACACTAGACTCGGGGGGTCGACGTCGTCTTGCTGCTCATCCATCTATACGGTATCGCATAGCGCTCGAATGGATGGGCTCGATGCGATCTCGGAGATGCTATAATTCCGGTGTTCGCGTCTTAAGCACATCTTCTCTTCGGGTGTGGTTGCTGATTTTATAACACCCCTGGGAGGATGCGTGAGCTGGCGTCTGTGTTGGGTGGTAGGGAGGAGGAGCGGTTAGGTACCATTTTGCGTGGATGGAGGGACTGGTTAATACTTTTGCTTTGAAGACGGTGGAGCCTTTTAGGGGGTGGAGGAGTTCGTATTTTCCTGTTGCGCTGTGGAGGATTTATCCGGTGCGGAGGGCCATGAAGGGAAAGAAGTGGGGGCGAGGAGGATTGGGGGTGTGCTGGGTAAGGTCCTTGGTGGCGTGACTTAGCGGCGTAAGAATGGTTCTTAGGCCTAGTCAGCAGTGTAATATATGCGTAGCATACCTAAAGTAGTTAGCTGCTTACCGGCGAGTATCCGCCACGCTGTGCTAATAGTCGTTTTTACTATTTCTCATCATAGGCGCAAGACGTTCGGTGCGCTAAACGGCTATTTGCGCTTTGATATGACTTGGTTTAACCCTTGCAAAAGGTATCCAGGCTACGTAATAGCGCTCGAGGAAATGTTCGACAATGCTACCTTCTAGGACTGATAATGCAACACTAGACTACAACAGATCACAGTACTCCCTACAGTGAACTTTCTAGATCTAGCACGGAAGGCTATTCCATGACTTGCATAGAGCCTGGCAGTCTAGAAGGTCGAGATCACACATGCTGCTAAGTAAAGGTCACCATTCGGACACCACTCGATATATGAGGGCAGCATTGCAGCTGACACTGCTCTCGTGACGACCTGTGTGCTCCTCCGCGCTCATTCCGACACGGCCGGGAAAAATCTGGGGTGCATTCCTTACATCTTGCGGCATATCGGCTGGGGCAAGAGCGAATCAACTGGGTGGCTGATTCGGCAAATAGCAAGTCGTGGAGCCGTAATTAAGTGCACACTATATTACCATGACGGGCTTCGCCAACCATCGTCGCCTGAGCGTACTTGGCGGATAGTGCGCCGGGTTGGTGTAAATAAGCAAACTGTGGGGTTGCGATGTTATATCGAACATGTAATTTGGGTGATGCGGTATGACGATCGCAGGCAACACGGGCCGGAGCACGGAGCGGACAAGACGGCGCCGTTGATCAAGAGGGAAAAGGCTTGGAGGGTATAAATTCGAGCATTTGTCTGCGTAGAAGGGTGGCTGTTTTCTCGTGGCACTTGAGTTCGTTTAACATATCGATTAATTTGACTTTCACGTCTTTACGCTTCGCTTCGACGTTACGCTATCTTTCACAATGAAGGCTGCTATCGTGCTTCTTGCTTCGGCGAGCGTCGCCTCTGCGCACTCGACGTGGCAGCAGTTGTGGGTCGGGTCTACGGACAAGGGAAAGACTTGCACCAGGACCGTCAGGGACAACAGCCCTATCGATTCGCTCACCTCGCCCGACATGTTCTGCGGTCGTGGACCCGCCGCCTCCTCAGGTGTCTGCGAAGTTGCCGGTCCGTCTTCTCCCCCTTTCAGATGCCCAGCGTGGAAGACTAACAAGACTGTGTACAGCCGGCGACTCCCTCACCGTCGAGATGCACGCCCAGCCCGGCCAAAGGTCGTGCAGCAACGAAGCCATTGGCGGAAGACACTTTGGCCCCGTGTACGTCTATATGGCCAAAGTGGCTGACGCGAAGACCGCAAAGGACGCCTCTTTCTTCAAGGTTGCTGAGGACGGTTACACGGGCACTGAGGCCTCGTGGGGCACTCAGATCCTGAACGCGAACTGCGGAAAACGAGCCTTCACTGTGCCGAAGAGCCTCGCTCCTGGTGACTACCTTGTCCGTGCTGAGGCGATTGCTCTGCACGCCGGTGCGGGCAACATGCAGCCGTACGTCTCTTGCTACCAGGTCAAGGTCACTGGTGGAGGCAGTGCGACTCCGGCTGGTGTCAAATTCCCTGGTGCTTACAAGAGGAGGTGAGTTTCAGTGACGATGCATTTGTGGTGTGAAGTCATGCTGACGATGTGTAGTGATGCATTGTTCAGCAAATCGCTCTGGGAGCCCAGCTTCCAGTACACCAGCGTTGGTCCGGCTGTCTACTCTGGTTAGAGAACGTAGCCAAGCGAGTCAATTAATGTGCAGCGTCTTTGTTAAATTGTATTCATTATTATTGTTGTTGATACTCACTCGTTCCATGACTAGAGAAGAGATCTGTGAATATGATTAGCACGAGTCCTTAACTTTCGAAAGCGGCAGCATGATGTTTCAGGATGCGCACCTGACCACTCACTTTATCCATAAATGCATGCGCCAGTTTGTTGCATGCCACCCTTTCCCAAACGCCATCCTTTTCGAACTCCAAGCCCTAGCCCTTTATGGCTCACCGACAATCCCTCTAAGATACCAAAACATGCCCAATCTATAGAGCGCATCTCTAGCTTCTACAAACTCCGTGTGCGAGTCCTTGAAAATCCGAAGCGCCTGCACCAAAGCCTGCCTATATGCCTCCCTCGTCTCTTGATCTCGTAAACGAGTTGCAAAGTCATCATATGACAGCCAAACTCTGCCCTGACCATCCATGTCGCCAAACATCAAGCCGTGGATTGCCTCATAGCACACCTGGTAGAAGAGCTCCGTCTCGGGCTTTCCACTCTTCTCCACCCTGCCCGCTAGCTCGAGCAGATCATGCTCGAACACCTCTCTGCGTTTGAGCTCTTCGAGTAAGCAGTGGATGGAGGTGTCTTGTGGAAACTTGGTATGCGGCTCGAAGGATGGGGAGTAGTCATAGGCCGACTGGATCATCGTGATGATGGGTGAGTAGCGATTTGCGTGTTCGAAAAAGCACTTTGGCTGACTTTCTTTGCGCTGGATCATTAGAATCTGTATTTCTGTTACTTTTTCCAAGGGTAACTCACGGCTCAAAGTTGCAACAATTCCAACTTTTGGTCGTAGTATCCCGAAAACGCCACTGTGCAGGTCGCAAAAGCCCGGAAATTTAGGGTCAAAACTTCGACCTCCGAAATATTCAAATTTTGATTGATAAAGTTGAACAGATGATGAGAGCAAAATAATCCGTACATACCAATATTTAAATGTCGTTGTACCTGTCGCCCAGAGATACTCACGCTGTAGTCACGCCGTCAGGCGAGGACGCCCGAGCCACGCGACTTTTCCCGAATCACCCCAGGACGAAAATTTCAAACACTGAGAACCACCTTATCCTATCGCCCAGACCGCCCTTTTTCAGGGTTTCCTAGCAAATTCGATTCACGGAGCCTTGATAAAGTAGTTGGCCAGCGTGTTTTTCTGCGCTGGCTTCCAATCTTGTCCTTGACGCTCCCTTCCGATTTCTTCCGCACATTCTCACCCACTCCCATCAGTTTCTTGAATTCTTCCCACTCTTGCATGTTCACTATTCCTCCTGAGGCTTCTTTATGCCCCCTGGCGAATCTATCACCAAGACGCGCTCTCAGATCTGGCTGATCTGCCACAATCCTTTCTAAGGTCTTGATGATGTGGACCTTTGCGTCGCCCTCTCTTGCTCGTGCATTCTTCGCCACCCTGCAGGAGAAGTTGACTTTACCAGGGAGATAGCTTTCATTTGCGCACATAACGATCTCGAGTTTGTCCGATTTAAGGAAACCTGCCCAACGTGTGGCGATGACGGGATGCACTTGAGCGGCTGACTTTATCGTGAGTACGGCAATGGTCGCGTCTTGAGAGAACTTGGGAGGCGCATACGCCCATCGCTCAGTTTCCTGTTTGACTTCTGCTTGTGCGTCACGAAGTTTCTCGGCCTTCAAGAGAGATGCTGGGCTTTCTGCAGAGATGACGGCGTCCCAGACTGCATCGACATTATATGCTGCCGAGCGCCGTGGCGCGTTCACAAGACTAACTGCGTCATGGATCGTCTTTTTCGGATGCTTTTTGAAAGTTGCTGTCATATCGGGAAAGGGTGGTTGCCATTCAAAGTGTTACCTAGATCGCCATGCGTTCCGAGAGCAGCAAGCCAGGACACTTTCTCTTCCAGGTCGGGATGCAAGGGAAGATAGATGTTGTACGTGAGAAGTGAGCTGACTAAACGATGAATAAGATGAGCGGTAATCCACTATGGTTTGGCGGGTTTACTCACTAGCTACCGGCGGGCAATCGTAGGCAGTCACATACTCTGCGCCTTCCGGGAAACCACCTTCCTCTGCGAAGTGATGATCGATGATGAGACAAGTGTGCGGAGAATTGCAAAGAGCTCCGCTACTTCTACTTCCCTGGTCTAGGACAAATATGTAGGCCGGTACTGTCTTAGATATGTGCTTCCGGGCAGAGTTGATATCAATCAATCAGGTCAATCCTCCGCCCATACAAATTTTGCAGCAATCAGGATAAGGGCCATTATCCTGATTGATCTTCCTGATCATATTGATCCGTTTTAACGTTGTTTTTAACGCTAAGATGGCTTTTTGAAGCTAAAAAAACGACGAATATAGTGATTTTTACGCGTTTTTAGAGTTTTAAGCAATTTCCTAATCGGGTAATCAACTAAGTTAGCCAAGCACCTCGAATTATCTGCGTCTGCCCTCTCCATTAACGTGTTTGATCACGTAATGCACGCTATCGCGTAATGCACGTTTTCGACGATTTCCGCCCATCCACAACTTGAAGCTGTACAGCTTGTATATATTGTAAAATCGTCGGATTTTCTGGAGTAATAATCGGAAGAGCTTATTCAACAAATACAGCCCTTCTATTTGCTACCTGTAGCGCTCTAGGAGGCGTATTTGACGTGTGCGCGTCGTGGGCGCGATCTCGGGCATCTCGGGCTCGTCAACTTTGACAGGCTGTAACTCAGGCTGTACAAGCTCAATATCTTTCGGATTTTTTGCTGGAGGCTTAAGGCTACGTTGATTACCCTTTTAGGAAGCTTTGAGCTCGTCGCGGAGTTGTTTTTCAATTGCGCGGGCCTCTCGCTTTTCTTGAGCTTCAATAGCCTTCACCTCGCGCTCGCGAGCGCGCTCTGCTTGAGCCTGAGCCTTTTCAAGGCGTCGCTGTTGCAAGAGGGCTTGCTTTTCAAGCTTTCTCTGCTCTCTGGGTTGGGCCTGGATGTCCTTTTGAAGCTGTATCTCCTTCTCCTCCGCGTCCTTTTGTGCCTGCCAGTCGCGAGCCCTCTGGACCTTGGCTGGCGACCAGAAAATCGCGCCACCGTTGTAATCCTCCGGCGTCTCGAGCGCCAGGGCCTTACCCCGCTGGCGGCGCTTGCGCTCGTTAACGAGGGCCTCTTTGAGCTGAGTATTTTCGTGCTTAAGGATCTGATTTTTCGTTGAAATCGAGTGGAGCGTACGCGAGAGTTTGGCAGCCTGAGACTTGTAAATATCTTTAACAACTTGACGTAATAAGCGCTCGATTTTACGCCAGTTGCTGGCGCTAAGGACCGACGTGCTGCTCTCGCTCGAGCTGGGGCGCTCAGGCTCGCGAGTTTTAAATCGCTTGAGGATCCTGTTGGGATCTAAGGGCACGATCCCAGTAGCCTCAAAGGCCTTAAGGACCGTTGCTGACGTCAGCGCGCGCTCCCAGGCGGCCCAGAATATCCTGAAAAAGTCCCTCTTTGTGATGCTGGAGAGGCCCTGGCAGGCGTCTATAAAGCTCGCGAGGCCGTTGCTGTACGCGCTCGCAAGAGGCCCGAAGACGCCCACATCCAGCGGCTGAAGCCTATGGGTGCTGTGAGGCGGAAATATTGCCAGCAGGATCTTATTGGCGTCGCAGAAATCGATGAAATCCTTTGTTACGTGAGATCCATGCCCATCGACAATCAAGAGGTGGTACGACGTCCTTGCCTTTGCCTTCGTCTCGCGGTTGAACACCTGTTTGAGCCAGCTGAGCCCGATATCGTTATTGGTCCATCCTGAGGGCGAGGAGGTGAAAAAAGCCTTGTGGATTTCAGGGTTGAAATCCTGGAGCCAGGTGTCTTGTACGTTGCCAGAGGCTGCCTGATAAATGAGGGCAGGCGTGAGGGTAGAGCCGTCGGCGCAAATACAGGCTATTGAAGTTATCCACTCGCGATTGCCGTCCTAGAGCATCGATTTGAACTTCCCACGCTTGTATTGCTCGCGAGAAAAGACGCGCTTTAATTTAGAGAGGATTCCAATAAGAAATCCCTTCTTATCCATATTATAAATATGGCGCGCGTCAACGTTGTATTGCTCGATTTTTTTAGCTAATAGCTTAAAGTAGAGCGCGTACTTAAAGGTCGAATCAGCTCTGCGGCGTAAGGCGTCGATGCCAAATGTCCATCGCGATATTAAGTCGAGTTTGTGGCGCTCAATGAAGCGTGACGGCCAGCAAGTCCCAACGTATTTTCCAGCTATTTCTAACGCGAAGTTTCGTATCATATGGCTTGTAGGAGGTAGCCCTCGCGCTGAGAGGTCTTGAATATACCGTACGAGCGTTGCTTCCTGCGTAGCGTTGAGTATTTGTTGATTTTCGAGCTTACGCGCCATCGATTGGGTTTTATTACGCGCGCGCCGCGACAGAGTTGACCGGCTAACCCCGAATCTTTCGGCGATTTCTGTATCCGTAAAATGTTCTCCTGGTTTCAGCAATTCGATTGCCGCAAGAGCCTCGTCGATTGGAGCCATATTGGTGGAGTTATGGTGGGTTGAATATTTCGCGATTTTGGTGGGGCGCGTGCATTACCATGGGTGCGGGGTCAATGCGCGCCGAGCCTCAATGCGCGCTCAACACGAAAACACCTCAAGCTTCAACACCACCTATCGCTACCAATATGGGGTCAATTGAGGCTGCGCTTGAAGCGATACAATCGCAAGAACCTGGAGACTCTATCAACTATACAAAAATCGCGAAGGAGCATAGCGTTGTACGCTCTACGCTCACCCGGAGACACCAGGCTGTAACGCAGCCGCGTACAGCTGAGGGAATCAACCGACGAAAACTTCGCCCTCAATAGGAGCAGGAGCTTATACGCTATATCAAAAAACTCACTTAGCGAGGCCTACTACCTACACGGCAAATGATCTAGAACTTTGCAGCCTGTATAGCCAAAACGAGCGTTAGCATGTACTGGGTTGATCAGTTCGTTAAGCGACATAGCATTGATCTAGTTTTAAGATGGACAGCTGGAATGGACAGCAATCGCCACAAAGCCGACTTAGAGACAAAGTACAGCCTATATTTCGACCTACTACAGCAGAAAATTAGCCAATACGATATCGAGCCTCAGCACACGTACAATATGGACGAAAAAGGCATCCTACTAGGCATTACTACTCGCTCAAAGCGGATCTTTAGTAGGCAGCTGTACGAGAGCAAGGAGGTGAGGCAGGCTATTCAGGATGGTAGCCGTGAGTGGATTTCGCTCCTAGCCTGCATATGCGCCGACGGATCGGCTCTAGATCCAGCCCTCATCTATCAGGCTGCCTCAGGTAGCCTACAATCAAGCTGGGTTGAAGAAATCAACCCTTAGGAACACTCAGCCTTTATCACCTCATCGCCTTCTGGCTGGACAAATAACGAGATAGGCCTCGCGTGGCTTAAGCAGGTGTTCGATCGCTGTACTAAGGAGAAAGCTAGACGCTCCTACCAACTACTTATCCTTAACGGCCATAGATCCCACCTTACTATGGATTTTATCAATTACTGTAACCAGAATAGGATACTCCTAGCTATATTTCCGCCTCATTCGACGCATACGCTACAGCCGCTCAACGTTGTTATATTTAAGCCTCTCTCCACTGCCTACTCAGCTAAGCTCTCAGCCTTCCTACACAGGTACCAGGGACTATCGTCAATCACAAAAAGAGACTTCTTTAGCCTATTCTAGAGGGCTTAGGGTAGCTCATTCAGGAAGCCATTGATTATTAAGGCCTTTAAGGCTACTGGCATAGCACCACTCAACCCAGAGGTTATACTCAAGAGATTCACTAAGACCAGCCTACCCAAGCGGGAATCAAGAGAAAGCTCAACCTCAGTACTCAGCGCGTCTAACTGGAGGAAAATCAACCAGCTCCTAAAGGCTGCAGTAGATATAGGGAATAGTAATAAGGCAAAGAAGCTGAGCCGAACAGTGCACTCAATTGCCGTACAAAAACAGCTACTACAGCATGAAAATGAGGGACTAAGAGCAGCACTAGGCAATGAGAAGAGGCGTAGGAAGCGTGGCAAGCCTTTGCTGGATAACCAGCCTACTGAGTACTCAGGGGGTGCTGTTTTCTGGTCCCCAAGGAAGGTGCAGGAGGCACGTGATCGTCTACAGCAAAAAGAGGCCGGCAGAGCAGCTAGTACTCCAAAAAACTGAGGCAGCTGAGGCTCGGAGGGCTAGCCAGCAGCTGAAGGCTAGACTACTCCAAGAGAAGCGCGTTGCGAGGGCTGAGGCTCAGGCAGCTCGAGCGAAGGCAAAGGCGGATCAGGCAGCTGAGCGAGCCCAGAAGCAGCAGGCTCGCAGGGCTCAGCAACACTACAAGAATCGTATAAAAATAGCTAAGAAAGGTAGCAAAAAGGCATTAAGGCTACCTAAGCAGGGCATAAGGGAAAAAAAGCTTATTAATAAGGCTATAGATGCTGCTGAGGCCTCAGGTGCTGCATCACAGCCTCTACAGCCTCAGTCGCGCCGGGGCCGGAATATTAGAACTCCGAGTAGATTTTTATAGCTATAATTAATTATTAAGATTCATAGACCTCATCACCAGAAATTCTTATAATAATAGCAATTGTAGGGAGCTCTGCAGCTTCAAGTTTAGCTGAGCTGGTTTGGTGTTGAGCGCGCATTGAGGCTCGGCGCGCATTGACCCCGCACCCATGGTAGAGGTTACTTATTCTAGACGGTCATAAGAGCCACCACTCCCAGGATTTCAAGGATTATTGCCTAGAACAGAAGATCCTAACACTCTATATGCCAGCGCACTCATCTTATATCCTCCAGCCGCTTAATATAGTCTGTTTCGCGCCACTAAAGCTGAAGTACTCCCAGCGCGTGCGGGACTTGGCGCGCCGACGCGTCTTTCATATCGACAAAGAGGGCTTCCTACTAGCCTTTCGCGACGCGTTTTTTAATGTGTTTATACTAGAAAACTGCAAGAAAGCCTTTAAGGCCTCTGGGCTTGTTCCTTTAAATGCGTTAGTAGTAGTAGATCGCCTTAATGTGCGTATTCACACTCCACCTTAGGGTACCCTACTGGATACACTATGGTAAGCCAGGACCCCAAGCAATACCCTCGAGTTTGGATCCCAGTTAAAGCTCGTACGCGACTCTTTTATTCGGTCTCCACCCGATGCTAAATCGAGCTACTCACAGCTTATAAAAGGTGCTGAACTTATGCTCTACTATAGTGTACTTTAAGAGACCCGCATTAAGGAACTTAAGGAGCAAATTAAGGTTCTAATAAAGCGAAAAACGCGTAAAAGAAAGCGCATTTAGAAAGGTAGGACGCTAGGCTTTGCTCAGGGAGCAGATTTAGGAGTAGAAAGCCCTTCTATTAGGGTGAAGTTGTCAAAAAGGGCGCAAGGTAGTAGTGAGGGAGAGGCAGGTCCCTCAACACAACGCCGCTGTGGGAGGTGCGGAGAGCCTGGGCACAACGCAAGGACCTGTCAGATAGATAAAGAGATAGAGGAGGAGTCAGATGTTACCCTTAGCGGCTTATTTTCAGATAGTGTTGATAGTAAATCAGAGTGATTTTATTATAGGTTACTATAAGGTCAAAAATGACAGGTTAACTTCATCTTGCAATAGTACGCACTCAGTGACTAAAAATTAGATAAAGTACTACTTAAGATATAGTATGATTCACTGCGAATCATAATAAGTATACTATATATTGCCTACGTATAGTATGGTAGATAATATATCGTATATTATAGGGAGTCTTGTTGTAAGTTCGTACTGCCAAGAAAGACTCCTTAGCTTTGCGCGGCTGCACGACGTAAAAAGTAGATTAAATAGTAACTTGGTATATTGTAAGTTATAGTAGGTTATTATGAGTCACTATGAAGTAACGTTGGTGGTGTTCTATAATGAGTTATGAGGGACCTCGAAGTTGCCAAGAAAAACTGTCCGGCGGACTGATCTGTCCGGGCTACTGATAGAATATGTTAGCTTTAGTTACGGAGGTGCCTTTCAAAAGCCTTTTCCTGGACCGTGCACGGTGGCGTAAGCCACTGCTCTTGGCGCTAGCACCCCTCATAGCAAAAATCCCTCAATCTTCATCATTGCTACTCTTCTATCTACCTGATAATGCCTTCGTACGACATTGCCACCCGAGCTCAAGCCTTGACTCTAAAGCTGGCTGGCTTTTCTGTTGGTTCCACGTCGGGTCGTGTATACACGGTAAAACAGTAATAAATAGATAGTCAAAGATTCTGGTTGTAAGTTGTTGTCCTATCCTCACCGTGGAGGTGAGGATAGGGCAGACCCCCTGTCAAACACTGGCCAAACAAGGAGGCAAGGCTAGGGGTAGAACCCCTGTAACAACGCTAGCTACTTGGGGAGAGCTACTGCCAACATTTTCAAATACTGAGATCGAGTCTATAACTGGAATCCAGCCGCGCACGGTTAATGCTATCTATCGCAAGGCTATCACCCGAGGACTAAACCCCGCTGAGAGCAAGACGATCCTTGACAAATACGTTGAAGATGGCAATCGATCCGGCCGCCCAAAGAAGCAAACTGAGGAGCTAGTTGAAGATGTACTGTTAAAGGTCCGTCGAGATCGATATGCTCGCGAGAAGACCTGCGCTCAAATCGCAGCAGAGATTGGAGGAGTGTCAGATATCACAGTCTGGCGAATCCTTAGAGCATCTGGATATCGAAAGACAAAGCCCACCCGCAAACCAGGGCTAACAGATGAGATGAAGCGAGCCCGTTATCAATTTGCTCTTGATTATAAGGACTGGACAATTGAAGACTGGAAAAAGGTTATCTGGTCTGATGAGACATCTGTTGTCTATGGTCTTCGAAGAGGGGGATACCGCGTTTGGCGTCTACCTTCTGAGCGTTTTGTTAAGTCCTGCATTCGGCCGCGGTGGAAGGGGTTCTCTGAGTTTATGTTTTGGGGTTGCTTTTCGTACGACTTAAAAGGCCCATGTCATATCTGGAAGGCAGAGACAAAGAGCGAAAGAAAGATTGCAGATTAAGAACTAGAAGCTATAAATAGAGAACTCGAGCCTATTCTTAAGGCAGAGTGGGAGCTAAATACGCCTTTGGCTCGAATGGCCTTCGAAATCAGCCAGGACGAAAACCACAATGGAAGTGGGATAGAAAGCATGGTAAGCTTGAAAGAGGGAGCGGAACTGGGATTGATTGGTGGAGATACTGCCGTCAGGTGTTATTCCTAAACTAATTCCCTTCGTACGAGAATGTGAGAAGACTCAACCTGGGGTAATAGTTCAAGAGGATGGTGCAAGCCCACATAAGTCTTTCTATAAAGACAGGCTCTATAGCTTGGCTAGGGTCGTACAATTACTATGGCCTGGAAACTCCCCTGACTTGAATATGATTGAGCCAGCCTGGCCTCATATGAAAAGAGTAACAACAAAGAAAGGGTCCCCTCGGTCAAGAGCTGAGGCAGAGCGTGTATGGCAAGAGGCATGGGGGAGTTAGAACAGTGGCGGATTCAGGCTTGGATTGAGAGGATTGAGCGGCATATTCAGGAGATTCTTCGTCTTGAAGGTGGTAATGAGTATAGAGAGGGTAAGACTGAGAAGGTACGACGGTTTGAAGCTCCTATAGTAGATGATTGGGTTGATATTGAATAGAGATGTCTCTCGTACGAAGAATTTGGTGGCGTTTTTAGCTTGCGCCACTGTGCACGGTCCAGGAAAAGACTTTTGAAAGGCACCTCCGTACGGAGGTGCCTTTCAAAAGTTTTTGCCCACCTTGGCGAGCAGGGGTATGCGCCACATTCCAGATCGGGAAGCATCTCCGAGTTGACGTGGCCACTTCTCAACCTCAGGCCTTACCCTCTGTAACTACTACTCTCTGTCAATTGATCTATCTAGTACTGTCGCTATGGTTCATCACGATAACTCTACTCGTGCCACGGTAGTCGTTCTTAAGGCTATAGGCAAGTCAAACAATGAGATCACCGGACTCACTGGAATCGAGAAGCGTACGATCAACTCTATATACGCGCGAGCAATCGAGCGAGGTTTCGATCCAGGCCAGCGGCCGCTGAAGCTTGAAGATAAGCATCTTGAAAACGCCTATCGATCTGGCCGGCCATCAAAGCAATCTGAAGTCTCCGAGAAAGTAGTCAACACCGTACGCACTGATCGATATGGGCGAGAGAAGTCTTGCGCTGACGTTGCTGGCGCACTTAGCCAAGAAGGATTCAATATCTCAGCTGCCACAGTCTGGCGAATCTTAAGGAAGGCAGGCTTCAAGAAGACCAAGCCAACGAGGAAGCCTGGGTTGACGAAGCAGATGAAGGAGGATCGATATAAGTGGTGCCAGGCCCATCAAGACTGGACGCTTGAAGATTGGAAGAATGTTATCTGGTCAGACGAAACGTCTGTTGTTCTCAACCATAGGCGTGGAGGATATCGAGTATGGAGGAAAGCAGATGAGGCCTTCGTACGGAGCTGTATTCGTGAGAGATGGAAAGGCTACTCTGAATTTATGTTTTGGGGCTGTTTCTCGTACGACAAGAAGGGCCCCTGCCACTGCTGGACGCCAGAAACAAAGAAAGAGAAGGAGGCTGCTGCTGCTCAAATTGATGAACTGAACAAGGAGCTTGAGCCTATCAAAAAGGCTGAGTGGGAGCTTGAGAATGGCATGCGTCGCCTAGGTCTCCGTACCAAGCCTGGACGGCTGCCCAGTGGAGATGGAACCAGAGGACTGGAAAGCTCAGCCGAGGCAGTGGCTCAGGAATTGACTGGTACCGGTACCAGACAACAATTCTGCTGCCAAAGCTTATTCCTTTTGCAAAGCAGTGTAAGGCTACGCGGCCTAGAACAGTTGTACAGGAAGACAAGGCGCCTTCTCACGACCACTACGTTCAAAGCTATATATAGCATTCATGATGTTAAGAGGATTATCTGGTGTGGTAACTCTCCTGATTTGAATTCTATTGAGCCTTGCTGGCCATGGATGAAAAGGGCTACTACGAAGAAAGGAGCTCCTAAGAATAGAGCAGAGGCAGTACGGGCATGGGAGCAGTGCTGGAGAGAGCTGCCTCAGGAGAAAATACAGGCTTGGATTGAGCGGATTCCATACCATATAGAACAGATCCTTGAGCTCAATGGAGGCAACGAGTATAAGGAGGGTCGGAGGCTCAGGAAGCCAGAGCTAGAGCCAGCCGGAGAACGCTCTTAATTAGGAATAGCACAGAACCCCCTGCTCGCCAAGGTGGGCAAAAACTTTTGAAAGGCACCTCCGTACTTTATAACTAAATATAGGTATAGCTAATATAACTACGCTATATGTTAGGGATAGCCGCCCATCGGCCCATCGGACCTCCGCTCGGCCCGACGTTGATCCGGCTCCGTGCGCTAGTCCCAATTAGGTAGTACTAGCACACTCTTATGGCTGCTGCCACACAGGTGGTATGCGACACCTAGCATCCTTATTATAGCAATTCAACCTGTTCAACAATTGAGCCCGATTGCTCCCTTACAGCATTACCTAGACTTTGTCTTTTATTATACCCCCTAAGTGTTTAGCTTCTATATTCTATACTTATATATTAGGTGCTAAAGGCTTAATTATAATCCCCTAGGCTATACACTAGTAATTAACTTCTAGTTTAACTATAAATATTTTATTATCCGCTTTAATTATCTTAACTAAAAGGTTAAATTAGTTCTTAATAAACGTTATAAAAGTAGCTAAAGTTTAAATAATAAATTAAACTATATAATTGTCCTTAAAGTAGAAATCCTATATTAGTCCTAAGTATTAATTAGTAATTAGCATTTAGCTCTTCTCTTTTATTAAGCTACTATCCTTATAGCTATAGAAGTCTATTATAACTTATTCTCCTAGTCCTTTATTAATAAGTTATAGTGTTTAGCAGATTAACCTTCTAAATTTAACTTATCTATAGGCGTGACACTATACTATAGTAATATCTTTAATTTACACCCTCTTAAATTACTACACTACCGTGTTTCCCCACTAAACGCACAGACCCCACTCAACGCACAGTTTGAGGATGGCCACCACCACTGCTTTTGAAGCTGTACAGCCCTATATAGATCTAATTATCACGAGATTTTTTAGAGGAGCATTCTTGAAGGCTTATTTAATTAATTGGCAACGATAAATTACGTGCGATACCTCTGTGGGAGGCGTACTTTGCGAGTGCGCGTTGATGGGCCGCATGCCTCCACCACCCCTTCAATGGCTGCTGGATCCTCAACACCAACCTCTGGCTCCTCAATAGTATCAGGAGGAGGTGCAGGAGCCTTTAGGTTACGCGCCTTACCCTTTTTGGCCAATTGTATATCCGTCCTGAGTTGCTTTTCGGCTGCGCGGGCGTGTAGGGCTTCTTCGCGCTCTGCGGCCTTCCGCTGTTCTTCTTGCAACTTGATCTCCTTCGCAGCCATCCTTATTTGCGCCCTCTGCTTAAGTAGGACCTGTTTCTTATGCTTTTTCTGCTCCTTAGCGAGCTTTTCGCGATCCTTCTGATGCTGTAGTTCTTCTGTTTTGGCGTCTTTTTGAGCCTGGCGATCGCGGGCAGCCTTAACTTTAGATGGCGACTAGAAGACGGCGCCGCCAGCGTAATCCTTGGGGGCTTCGAGTGGTAATGCCTTGCCACGCTTACGGCGCTTCTTCTCATTAATAAGGGCATCTCTGAGGCGATCATTTTCATGCTGAAGGAGCTGTTTTTGAGTCGCTATCGCATGGATAGTGTGAGAAAGCTGCGCGGCCCGGTTATCACAGATATCCTCAACTACCTGTCGCAGAAGTCGTTCAATTTTACGCCAATCGCTTGCGGAGAGTACTGACGACGTACTATCGCTGCTTGATGGACTCTGGGGCTCTGGATTCTTGAATTTCTTTAATATAGTGTTGCTATCCAGCGGAGAGATGCTGGTGACTCTAAAGGCGTTGATAATCGTTTCTTCGGCGAAAGCGATCCTGTACGCCCTATAGAAGAAGCGGAAGAAGTCGCGCTTGGTGATAGATGTGAGTCCCTGGCTATTGTACATAAATTGGGTGAGCTCTTCGGTATATGCAGCTGATAGAGGCTTGAATAGGCAGACATCTAGAGGCTGCAGCGTATGGGTGGAATGCGGCGGATAGATAGCGAGGAGGATTCGATTTTGATCGCAGAACTCAATAAATTCCATAGTAACATGTGAGCCATGCCCATCAAGGATTAAGAGTCGATAATCGCGCTTTGCCTTCTTCTTAGTCTCCTCTTGAAAGCACCTCTTAAGCCAGGCAATCCCAAGTTCGTTTCGTCCATCCAGAGGGTGATGAGGCGAAGAAGGCCTGGTGTTCTTGAGGATCGAAATCCTGCAACCATGTATCCTGGATATTGCTAGAAGCCGCCTGATATATCAGGGCGGGATTGAGAGAGCTGCCGTCGGCGCATATACAAGCTATGGTCGTTATCCACTCCCTGTTGCCGTCCTGGAGTACCTGCTTGACGCCTCCTTGATTATATCGCTGTCGGGAGAACACGCGCTTCATTTTTGACACCACCCTGATTAAGAAGCCCTTCTCATCCACATTGTATATATTTGACGGCGCGATGTCGTACTGCTTGATCTTATCGACTAAAAGCTTGAAATAGAGGGCGTATTTGAAGGCCGAATCGGCTTTGTGGCGCTGGTTATCGATACCGGATGTCTATCGCGATACAAGGTTAATCTGATGGCGCGCAATGTAGCGATCCACCCAGTGTTTTCCTGGCTCTTGATGGGCTATTTCTGCTGCGAAATTTCGTATCATCTCTCTTGTAGGGGGTAGGCCTTGTACACACAGGTTATCAATGTACTGTAGTAGCTGTTTTTCCTGTGTAGTGTTGAGGAGTCGCTTTTTTTCGGCCTGTGATGCATAGGTGCCTTGAACCCCGCGATAACGCTTCGAGAGCCGCGACCGCTCAACGCCGTACTCCCGCGCAACCTGGGATATATTAGGACGTTCTCCTAGCTCTAGGGATTTTAAAGCTTCAACAGCTGCGTCAATCGGGTCCATATTGGTGGAGTTATGAGGTGTTGAAAGTATACGCGTTTTGGTGTTGACTGTGCGTTGAGTGGGGTCTGTGCGTTTAGTGGGGAAACACGGTAAGTGCTTAAAAGTACTAAGGTCTATATACTTTAGTTACTTATACTATTATAGTGCGTTTGCCTTTTATAAAGATTTCTTAGTATATAAGGTAATTCTATAAGTATAAAAAATTGCCTATTCTATTAGTTCTAGTTAGTATTCTAAAACCTATTAGTTATAGAGCTCGTATAGTTTAGTAGTAACTATATTATCTACTTATTTTAGGCTTATAGGTTCTAATTTAGTATTCTACTATAGCCCTTAATACTATAGTATTTTAAAAAACACTAGATTGTATAAAAGGTCTAGGCAATAGGCTATATTATTAAGGCGTAGTATCTACTATCTAGCTAGGCCCTTGAGTTTAAAGTAAACTATACTATATTCTCTAACCTATATTTGTGTATTTCTAGCCTGTATAAAATCTTTAGGAAATAGAGAGTAAAATAAAATAAATTAATTAAAGTTATTTATAATATAGCAAGTAGTGCCTAAATTAAGAATTAAGAAGTATTATAGTAGGTAGCTTATAGAATTAGATTAATATAATACTATATTAAAGCTAGCTTAAATAGTAGAAATTTTCTATCTATCTAGTTAATTATTATTAATCTTAGGAGTAGGGGTATATAAATTCTTAATTTATAAAGTTTAAAATCTTAGTCTTTTTATCTTTCTTATCTTTTCTTATAGATCTAAATTATTTCTAATTCTATATTATACTATATTTATAAAATTAAATTATAGCCTAAAATACTCTAGTATATATTCTAGATATATATAGAAGTAGTTTTTTAGACTATGCCTTTATCTATAAGTAGGATATTTTCTACCTTTAACTACTATTATATCCTTTTTTTAAAACTGCTTAGATATAGTACTTTAACTAAAGAATTATTTTTATTAATATCTTTCCTATTTATATTAGTTATTTATAGAAAATAGCGCGTCTTTAGTAATATAAAAGGCGTCTCTATTATTGCCTAAAGTAAATACACTACTAGTAGTAAAAGATAGCTTACTAGTAGTAAAGGTATTCCTATACTATTTACCTTTAATTAGATAGAGTATTACTATATATTTTTAAAAGTATTTTATTATCTGTTTTTTATTATATTTATATCTTAGTACCTAGTTTTTCAAAAGAATACGCTCTAGATAGGGGCTGCCTTTATAATTATAGTTAGGAAGTCCTTTATAGTATTATAGATTAATTATACTTTAGTAATATTATTTATTTCTACTTTTATAGCCGCCTAATTATACTTAGTTAGCTAGATATCCTAGTTTAAAAGTTATCTTATTAGCTTAAGAGTTTATATATATTATACTTTTACTTTATCCTACTTATTTTCCTTATTAATACCTACTATCTATACTAGAGATTTAATCTATTACTAAATCTACTCTTTAGACTTATAATTATTATATTATAGGTATTATAATATAGTTAATTAGATATAAATGTAATAGATTAAGGCCCGGAGGCGCCGCGGTCCTAAGGCAGGCTGGAGATAACGCCTTATCCCTACCGCTAGCCTAACTAGGCCTAGCACCTAGTGCCCACCGCGCGCCCACTATATAGTAGGCATAGGTAATTACTAGGATCCCTATATAGTATCTTACCTATAGAGTTTAATTAACTATTATCTTAACTCTAACTATTAATTCTTTACACTATACTTCGTTAACTTTACGCTCTATATAATATTTTATTAGGCCTAGCAATTTAAAAAAGTTAGTATTAAACTAATAGGCAATCTTATAACTTATGTATATTAACTAGCTTACGTAAGCTTATACTATTAATAGTTACTACGCGTTATAAAAATACTAGAGTGCTATTTAGTAGATAGAAACTAAATCTATATAAGAAGCCTAGTAGGTAAATAAAATATCTAGGCCTAATAATAGTAATGTGTTATAACTAATTAGGAGACAAACGCTATACTAGTTAGAAAAGTTATCTTAGATACTAGTATACATAATAATAACCCTAAAAGATGTAACGTACTCCACAAGCGAATCGATCACACAAGCGAATCGATCAGGGATTTCTTGGCACCGCGAAACACCACCATCAATGACACGACTATCCAATTTTGTATGATAATTACATTACGCAAGGTTTCTTACGTGCTGGGCAAGTCCTTACGTTATGCCCAATTGAATTACACCCACTGCAGCGGCGCCGAGCTCGATTTGAAGGCCCTGGTGTCGCATCACCATCCTCACTTTGAGCAGCTTCTGGAGGCTCTACACGCTCCTGTGATAGCTCAACTGCCTCTTTAAATGTAAGACTCTCTCTTTGGGTAATATACTTGACTTTCTTCTTGCGCTTTTTAACCACTTTAGCATTGTGAGCCTGCGCGCGCTCAAGTTGCTCAGCCATAATTGCTGACGCTTGTAGGGCCAATTTGGCACTCTTTGCCATCTTTTGCATCACCACCACTGTAGGTGACATTGATCGTCGCTGAAGCTCATGTTGTCGGCGCCTTATAGCTCGCTGCTGCTTCTCAATCTGGCGAACCGTTTTCGGGGTTGGTTACCGAATTTGTTGAGGAAGAGGAGGGCTCGGAGGGTGGTGGGATGTTGATCGCACCCAACTTGTCAAGCACCTCGTTGGGATTGAATGGAAAAATACCTGTGGCTTTAAAGGCGCTTTTAATATTGCTGTTACTCAGCGCGTAAGGACGAGCAGCAGCGTAGATCCGAAGGAAGTCGTCCACATCAACGTGGTTCTGGCCATTACGGGCCAACATCTCCACCCCTTGACGATAGCGCGTCTTAACCGCACTGAAGCAGGCGACATCTAATGGTTGTAGGATATGCGAAGAATGTGAGGGTAGCCACAATGGGACAATGTTGTTTCTCCTTGCGTAGGTCTCGAATGGCTCTGAACAGTGGCTGCTGTGTCCATCCATAATAAGGAGTCGTTTCGATCCTTTGGTATGTTGCTTTGTACAAGGGTCAAACACCTCTGTAAGCCATATATAACCCAGTCTGTCATTAGACCATCCGGTTTCGCTATGGGCGATCATCCAGTCATCTGGAATGCCTGCATCCTTATCAAACCAGACGTTCTGGAACACCTTCCCTTTAGCGATGACCATTGCTGGTATACGGCGTTTGGCGACGTTTATGCATTCAATAACCGACATCCAGTCGCGATCTCCAGGCTGTATGTGGTATCGAGGGCCATCTGCTGCCGTCACAACTTTGGCTGTACCAATATCACCTCTTAGGAAGCCAATCTCGTCCATGTTGTAGATATCGTCATCTTGGATGCCATGCTTGTTCGCCACATTCTTGAGGAGCCGAAAATGTTCATTAATCACCTCAGGATCCTCCTGTTTTGCTCTTTGATAGTCGTATTTCTTGCTCTGCGCAATTTGCACTTCAGGGGTGCGTCTAACGTAGTTGTTGACCCAATTTTTGCCAACTGGCCGCTTACCCCGCAGTCGACGCAGCATATTTGCGGTGTCTTCAACCATCCATTTGCGAGGGGGGTATCCGCGAGCAGCTAGGTCCAATATCCACTCTGTTAATGTCTGTTCTTCGTCATCGTCAAGGTTTCTGCTGTTTGCGACGGTTTGGGAGCGTGCAGGATGGCCATGATGGCGGCGCAGGAGTGTGTTGTAGTTCACGCGGTATATGCGCGCTGCTTCCCTAATACTTGCGATTTGATTATTTTGTAACGCATGTATAGCACAGGCAATTCTGCCTTCTCGCGTAGAGTCCTGGATCTTTGAAATTACAGGCATGGTGTTGGTAAAGATGGATGGGTGCAGATTTTGGTGGGTGTCTTGGCACGTCTGATCGATTCGCTTGTGTGATCGATTCGCTTGTGGAGTACGTTATAAGAAATAGCAAATAAGCAAAAGTAAGTATACTACTTACGCTATAGCTTACTATAAGTATCCTAACCTTTATAATTATAATTATAGAGTATAGCTAGTAATAATAAAATATAAAGTTAGGTTGTGCCTAGTATTCTAGGCTAAAAATAAGTTTAATAGCCTAGCTAATTCTATAACACTATTTATATAACCTTAGAGACTAGTAGTAGTTAAGTTAATATAATGCCTATAATACTAGAATATACAGATTTAGACATTATAAACTCCTATTTAGAAATTATATACCTTGAGAATAATTACCTATAATTCTATATTACCTTTTCTAAAAATAATAATAATAATAATAGTAAGGTCTGGCTAGAGTTATAAGAATATAATAACGCTAATAATAATTCTACCTATACTTTCTAGTTAGGCGCAGACTGTCCTAAGAGTAATAGACTCGCTCTTACTAAGTATAATACTATTATTAATAATATTATTAATAGTGGTAATAAACTACTTAAGTAAGTAATAAAAAAACCTTATAACTAGGTTATTAATATTCTAGCCCTTCTTATTACCCTCTGTAATACTGCTTATAGCAGAGATAATAATCTTAAAATCTAAGCTTTATAGTTATAGGAAGTGTCTACTACTACTACGCTAGATATAATAGAGATAGTTAAGTAGCTTATAGTAACCTAGCGTAAGTTAAAGAAATATAAGTAGCTATACAAAACCTAAGACCCTACTAATAATAATAATACTACTAACGCCGTTTCTTAACTCTATAAAGAACTTAAGGTTAAGAAATATAAACTTACTAAGGCATATAAAGAAAATAGAAAGTTATAAGCCTAACTAAGTAAGCACTTAATTGCTATTAATAACTAAGAATATTAGGTTAAATGCTTATAATTAGAGTTAGACTAAGCGAGGGCTAAAGTTAAGAAATATAATAGTAATGCTAGCGAGTATTACTAGTTATAAAAGGGAAAATAATAAATATTACGCAACTATTAGTTTAACTATAACAAAGCTACTTATAACCTAGAAAAGCTATAGTATAACTATAACTAGTTAATATAGGATAAATAGAATAAAGTTATTAACTTAGTATGTAGAGTTTTATATTATAAGCCTAACTTTTATAAGTATATAGTTCTAGATTAAAACACTAATACTTATAGAGATTTTTATTTATCTAGATAAGTATCTCTCTAAGAATAGGCAGGTCTACGCCGTAACCTCTCTCCGGCCGCCTATAATAGCTAGATATTATAATATAATCTCTCTTTCCATTGCAAACTCAGTGTATTATTTATCTAAGATACTACTAAATAAGTTAATTATAATAAGTAATAAGATAATAGTTATAGACCTTATATCCCTTAAGCTTCTTTTATAGTTGCTACTTTTACTACTACTACTTTCGCATCTAGTAGTAGGCATTATTTGCCTAAGATGCCTAACTTAGAAAAATTTAATAGTAAAGAAGATAAGAACTATAAGAGGTGGCGTATACTGGCTATTAATAAATACAAGATTGCCTTTAATAAGAAAGACTAGCATATTGCGTACCTTATAAATTATATTAAAGGCGACGCTTAGGCGTTAGTTTAGAATATAAGGCCCTAGCACTTTATAGAGTATATTAAGGCCTTAGATAAATTCTATAGATATATATCTATAGATAAGATTACTTAGGTGTTAAATAATTTAGCTAATTTCTTATAGCCCCTTAAACAAAAGGCTAGTAAGAGTTTTATAGTATAGGGTATTTGTTTTATAGTTATTTATAACCTTATCTTTATACTAAATACTATAATAATTAACTATGCCTAAAAGCTTATAAACTAGTCTATTACTAATACTACAAATATCTATAAAAAAGATACTAATAGTCTATTATAGTACTTATGCAATACTAGCAATATTAATAAATAATGCTAGTACAATACAGTCCTAAAGGCAAAGGCCATAACTATAGATATGTCTATAACGCGAATAAAGATAGCAGAGCCTTACGGTTTATTAATATTATTAAAATAAAACCTTAATAAGATTATATTTAGCTAGACTAGAAAAGAGAGGTGTATATTAGCGTGCTTAAAACTATGCTTTAAGTATAGTAAGTCTAACTACTAATAACACAACCTATATATACCCTGCTATAATAAGCCTACTATACTATCTACTAATATTTCTATATTACTTACTACCCTATAAGCGCTGCATGCTAATAAATTAGAAACTAAAGATAATCTTACTAAGGATAATATTAAAGTTAACAATAATAGCTTTATAATTAACTTAGAAAACTATATATAGGAGCTAGACTATCGTAGTGCTAAGAGAATATTAGACTAGATTTAATTAAGTTATAACTAATTTAAAACCACTACCGCTCTTGCTATCCCGCTTAATTAAGCCTATTCTAGTAGGCACTAAGTCTCCTTTATCTTCTTAACTAACAGTCCTCTTAATATAATAAGTTAGTTAACCTTTCTAGGTTAAATATAAACACTATAAGGATAGTAAAAAACTTTTATACTTATTAATATAGGGGCAAGCGCGTGCTTTATAAGCTAGTATTAGGTAAAGTAATATAGTTATAAGATAATTAAGACTAATAAACTTATATAACTAGTATTAGTAAATAGTAATAAGGTTAGCAAACTTATAAAAGCTATAGACTTTACTATTAAATATAGTAGCCACACGTCTACTATGCTATACTATATCACTAATATTAGAAAATATAATATTATTCTCGGTATAAATTAGATAGACTACTATAAGCCCTTAATTTAGTTTAGTAAAACCTATTTTATAGAGTTCGAATTAAATTACTGCTAAACTAACTTCTTATACTAAGGATAACCTAAAACTATATACTATAATTAACTATTAAAGAGTAAGTTACGCAAAACTTTACTAGTTAGTAATATATATATAATTAGTGTATACGCCACTGTTTAATTAGCTGCCTAACACCCTAATAATATTGTCTGGGTAAAGCCTTATTATTAGGACTTGCTTAAGCGCCCTCCTAATAATAACATCTTCCTTAACGCGTTTAAGGATAGCTTTTCTAGTTTAGCTACTATAATAACTAAAGAGGACTTTAATAAGTATGTAAACAAGCTAAACTAAGCATCTTAGTTAGATAATAAGCTTTATAGCATAGTCCCTAAATTTATCTTTAATAAGTTTAAGTAAGTGTTTAGCGCTATTAAAGCTAATACTCTACTTTTACGCTGTAAGAGAGTTAACCACACAGTTAATATAGATCTAAGCTCTCTAATTCTCTAACCTAAGATCTATAGGCTAACGCGCACTAAAACTAAAGCGGTTAAGAAATATATTAATAAAATGCTAGGCAAAGGGTTTATACGCCTAAGTATATTACTATAGATAGTGCTAGTACTAGTAGTAAAAAAGCCTAGAGAAGGTCCCTAGATTTATATTAACTACTAATAATTAAACGCTATAATAAAAAAGAATTAAAACACGCCTCTCTCTATTAAGAAGACGCTTACTAGAATAGCTAAAATCTCTATTATATTATTAGTAGACGTTATTACCGCCTTTATACTATATAAATTAAAGAAGGCAATAAAGAGAAAATAGTATTTATAATATAGTATAGGCTATATAAGCATACAGTTATGCCTTTTAGACTCTGTAATACTCTAGAGACTTTTTAGACTTTTATTAATAAGACACTTTATAACTATCTTAATAACTTTTATATAGCGTACTTAGATAACGTTCTTATATATAGTAAGTAAGAAGATAAGTATAAGGCGCGCATACTTAAGGTAATTACTAGACTTTATAATATTAGTCTATTCTTAGATTCTATAAAGTGCAAATAGAATATTAAATAGGTAAAGTATTTAGAACTTATACTTACTACTAATAGTAATAAAATAAATTCTAAAAAAGTTAAAACTATAGTAAATTAGCCTATACCCTAGTGTGCAAAGGACGTGCAAGTCTTTCTAGAGTTTACTAACTTTTACTAATAGTTTATCACTAGGTTTTTATACCTAGCTAAGCTACTTACTAAACTTATAAGGGACAGTGCATAGAAAAAGTTTCTACTAGCCCTAGACTTAAAGGCTTTAGCTATATTTAATAAACTAAAGAAGGCTTTTTACAACGCTAATAGAAAGATCCTAGCTTACTTTAACTCTAATTTAGAAATATAGCTAAAAACTAATACTTTTAACTTTATATATACTATAGTACTTTTATAAATATATAATAGGGTATTATAACCTATTATATTATTATTATATAAGATAATACTCGCAAAATACAACTATAAAATATATAATAAAGAACTTGTTACTATTATCTAAGCTTTTAAAAAGTAGTAGTTTAAACTTACTAGCACAAATAATCCTATAAAGGTCCTATCTAACTACTAAGCGTTATAGACGTTTATAACTAATAAATAACTTAACTACTACTAAGCTAAATAGGCTAAGTTTTTATCTAAGTTTAATTTTAAAATTATATACTGGCCTAGAGTTTAAGATACTAAACCTAACGCCCTAATATATTATTTAAATAACCTACCTTAAGATATAAAAGACGCGTGTAGGCAATACTAATAGTAAGTTATTATTAAGCTATATTAGATTAATCTAGAACTTAGAATTATGTATATAGCGTATAAACAAAATACTAGCGCGTAGTATATAGTTTACTTTGTCTAGATTATAACTTTCTATTTTATATAAAGTCTTATTTCTATTATATATAATATATATAATAATAGTAAAAGGTATAATATTATAAAATAAGTCGCGCTTAGTAGTATAGTAATAAGCACTTTAGAGAAGGAAAGTTTACCTAATAATATAAAATCTATTACTAACACTCTATAACTCTTTAGTAAGTACTAACACTTATAATAAATAATTCTAAAATATACTTACTATGCCTTATAATAAGCAACTACTAAACGCACCTAGCGTGCCCTATAATAAGTAACCCTAAGCGGCACCTGCTGTGTCCTAGGTACCTACCAGACCTATTAATAAATAATTAAATAATATATCTACTATAGAGTCTAATAAGTAACTACTAGTAAAGGCACTAAGTATAGTAAAACTAATAAATAAAATCAGTTTAGTATACCTAGCAGATAAGGATTTAATGGCAATTATAATAGCGTTAAAAGATAGTTAATAGAGAATTCTATATAATTTTATATATAGAGGCACTAGACTAGAGCTTAGTAATTATTAGTTATATAGTAGTCTACTATACGTATAAGACAAAGTATACGTTCCTAATATTCTAGAACTCTACGTCTATAAAATTAACTATATATACAAATTGCTTTATAGGGGATAAAGAAAAATATAAGAGTTATATAAAATTAACATAGTAGTATTTCTAACTTAATATAATAAGTAATATTACCTAGTATATTAAAGCTTATCTACTCTACTAATATATAAAGACCTACTATAATAGTAAATAAAGTCTACTTTATCTACTACCTATACTAAAATAATACTAGACGTTAATTTTAATTAATTATATTACTAAACTTTTGTCTTATATAGTTAATAATTATACGTATAAACATATTCTTATTATAGTTAACTAACTTAGTAAAAAATAGAAGTTTATACTAGTTATAGACTTATACATTAATACTTTTATATAAGCCTTTATTAGATTTATATAGTGTAAAGAAGAATACCTAAAGAAAATAGTGTTAGACTAAGAAACGTAATTTATATCTTACTTCTAGAAACGTTTTTGTTAATATATTAGCACAAAACCTAAGTTATTAATATTACACTATTCTAAAACTAATAGATAGATAGAAAACGCTAATACTTTTCTAAAATAATACTTAAGAGCATTTGTTAATTACAAATAAGACAACTAGGCCACTTTACTACCTATAGCTAAATTTATTACTAATTCTTTAATAAGTACTAGTATAAATATAATACTATTTTACGCCACTAAAAAATATAAACCCTAGTTAGATCTAGAGTTACTACTACTAATTAATAAGACACTAATTGCACCTGCTAAAGCTAACTATATCTAAGCTAACTATTTTATAGAATGCCTTTATTAGTTGCGTAATAATCTCTATAAAAGTCTTAAATAGGCTTAGGTAAAGTAAGTAGAGTACACTAATAATAGAAGGCAACTTACTAAAGTGTTTAAAGTTAGTAACTAAGTTATAGTTAATTTCTATCACGCTTATATAACTTAACCTAGCTAATTTTTAGACTATAAGAACTATAGACTATTTATAATTATTAAATTAATTAATAATATAGCCTATAAGGTAGACCTTTTACTATAGATATAGATCTATAATGTGTTTTACCTATAGTTGTTATATTTATATAAGTAACTACTATCTAGCTAAGTACTTATACTTAAAGGCCCTATTAAAATTGCTAACCCTAGTGTCTAAGATAACTCTAACTACAAAGTTAAAGCAATTTTAGCCGTATAACTTAATTAAAATCTAAAGAATCTACTTATATATAATTATAAGAGCCTTCTATAGTATAAAGTTAAATAAAAGAACTACTTACCAGAACTAAACAACCTATTATATAAGCCATATATAAACTTAGTTAGTTTGTTAGACCTAGTCTATAACTAGTATAAGGCTTACCCCTCTACTCCTATTTATAGGAAGTTTACTACGCTAATAGGCAAATAGAATATATTATTACTAAGGATAAGCAAACTTAATACCTTAATATAATATAATATATAGGTAGTAAGTATTTATATTCTTCTCTACTAATATAAGTTACTATTATAGAAAGGATGCCTCTACTATTTATATTACTATTAATATTTATTATAGTAGTTACGCTCTTAGATAATATAGACTAAGATATTAGCGTTATAAGTATAATAGTAAGATATCTATATATTAGAAATTACTTATATACTAGAGGCTGCCTATATATTAGAGACTATATAGTTAAGTCTAATAAAAGTAACTATACCTAGTAATAGTAATTACGCTTAATAATAGTAAAATACTATAACGTGTTCGATCACTCATCCGCGCACCCCACCAAAATCGCGACGCGTCCTCTCACAACTCTCGCAATGCCGCTCCCCCAGCACGTCCAGCAGGCTTAAAAAGAAGGGAGACTTAGTCTCTCGATGCAGGCGATTCAGAATAAGCAGGTTAAGAGTCGCCGCTAGGCTGCGCGACTATATAATGTCCCTAAAACGACTATCTGCGACTGTGCCAGAGGTGCTCGCCCTTAAGCTATTGCTAACGTTCAGAAACGAAAGCTACACCTTACTAAGGAGCAATCCCTAGTAGAGTAGATCCTAGACCTTAACCAACGCAGATTTCCGCCCCATATTATTAACGTACGACAAATGGCAGACAATCTGCTCGCCGCGCAGGGCTAAGAGCTACCTCCACAATCAGTTAGCGAGAATTGGGTGTCGCGCTTTATTAAGCCCTAGGCAAAGCTCTAGACTAAGTGGAATCGCAAGTTTTACTCACAGCGCGCAAGATCTAAAGACCCTGTTGCAATCCGCGCATAGTTTAAGCTTGTAGAGGAGACGCGCTAGTTATATGGCATCCTTAATACAGATATCTATAACTTTAACAAGACTAGCTTCTTGATAGATATTGCTGCGACGTTAAAAGTTATTATAAGCTTTAAGACAGTTAGCTGTGCGGCGACTATATAGCCAGGTAATTATAAGTGGGTAACAATAATTAAGTGTATCAACGCGTCTGGCTAGTCTATCCCACCCTTTGTGATCCTGCAAGGAAAGCTCCACCAAGCTAGCTGGTATTAAGGCCTACTACCTACCGAGCTGGACACATGGCTGGAGACTTTAAGTGGTAAACTTCCACCAACATACTGAAGCCCGTACAATAGGGGCCTACTAACTACTTATCCTTAACGGCCACAGCAGCTACGCAACGCCTGAGTTTAATAAGTACTGCGCAGAGAACAAGATTATTACGCTCTATATGCCCTCTTATACATCGCACCTCCTCTAGCCGCTCAATATTAGCTGCTTCTCACCTCTTAAGGTTGCGTACAGCCACTAAGTGTCTGAGCTTGCGCGACAACACGTCTTCTACATTAACAAGCAGGACTTCTTACAAATATACCTAGGCATTAGAGAGACAGTCTTGTTAGAGCAGAATATCTAGGCTAGCTTTTGGGCGACAGGGCTAGTCCCAGCCTGTCCAGAACGCGTCTTGTCGTCGCTCACAGTAGTTAGGACGCTGTCTCCGCCAGGGGCAGCAGCTAACGCTGAGGTTGCATGGACGTTAGTGTCAGATACGTAAGTATCTTTGATGAGATGAGATGAAAGTGATGGATTTGATGATGAATTGATTGTCGAGTGATCTCTGTCGGAGAAGCTCAGCTATCGTACGCAATATCTATCTAGCGCTAAGACGCACTAGTAATAGTGCGGAGTAGTGTAACAGTAGTACGCCAGTCTCCTTTGTGTATTTTACAGTGATCTCACAGTGAAATCACTGTAAGTTACACTAACTGTGTTAACTTGCGATAAATTTAGCAACAATCCTTATAAAGGAGAATAGGAAGCTCTAATAGGCTATTTAGTAGTAGTAGCGTAAAGAGCAGCAGCGCTAATAGTATATAGCCTGTGGAGGAGCTATATAGGTAGAGGAAGGTTAATTGCTTGCTGTAGAGGCTGAAAGGGTGCTCTAGTAGATAGAGCAGGCGGGGCAGCTAAGTAGGCCTTAAGCACCGCCAACCTGCAGCAAGTGCTACAAATAAGGTTATATAAGGACCTAGTGTACTACTAGATAGCGCGCACTTAATAAATCTATTTACTACCTATTTTATTGCGTTGTTAAAGAGCAATTGTAGGAAGACGCGTCGCGATTTTGGTGGGGTGCGCGGATGAGTGATCCGCGCGGATAAGTGATCGAACACGTTATACGCACACGCTAATATTACTACCTATAAGTAAGAATTTAAAAGTTATAATTTATAAGCTATAGTTATAAGTTATAATTATATAATATATAGACGAAATTTTAGCAACTTAGCCTAGCAGCTTATACCTAGATTACTAAGAAACACTAGATTTACTATAGTGCCATTATATTAACTTCGCATATAATCTTAGCAATATGCCTAATTAATAATAAAACTAGCCACAGATACAACGTATATTAAAAACCCAGGTATAAGATAATAATTTTAGGGACTAGGATACTAGAGATATAAGAATAGCATAGTATTATTATAAGAGCAATAGAACTACTCTTTTTAGAGGGGGGGGGTAGTATAATAGATTAATGCCCGAAGGCGCTGCGGCCCTAAGGCAGGCTGGAGATAACGCCTTATCTCCAGTGCTAGCCTAACTAGGCCTAGCACCTAGCGCTCATCGCGCGTCCACTATATAGTAGGCGTGGGTAATTACTAGAATTTCTACGCAGTATCTTACCTATAGAGTTTAATTAACTATTATCTTAACTCTAACTATTAATCCTTTATATAAATAACTACTTTCTTAAGACTTATTCTCTCCTCTTAGTATTTCTTATTCTTAATCTTGTAGTTCTTATGCTATATTTTATAGAACTTAATATTATTCTTATATACCTTAAGGCCTAAGTTTTATAGCTCTAATAGGCGCGTTAGAGGGTTTTATTATTTATTATTATTTACGCAAATAATTAGCTAATAATTTACTATTTCTAGTAGTAATAGTAGTGTTAGCTTTTTATATAGGAGTTTAGCTTTATCTAAATTAATAATAGGCTATATATCTATTAGCTTATATTACGCTTTTAGTTACTACAGCTATAGTATATAGTTAGTATAATTAGTTAATATAATTATTAAGTTATAGAGTATTAATAGTAATATTATCTTTTTTTAGAGTTTATTAAAGTAGTAAGACTCTTAATTATTAAATTTAAGCACTATTTAAGCTTATTAAAATAGGGGGTCTAATAGATAAGATAGATAAATAGTTGTATTGTTTGTAACTTGTTGGCTCGAGGTCTAATTTAGAGGGTGGAGCCGACCACGTGCCCTTGTTCGGCAACACGGCTCTAATCTGACACCTCCTAACCTCCTTGTCGAGCTTATCGACCCCCTTAGTCGTACCAACAACACTTCACCAATCGAATTGCTCACCACTCACTCCTCACTACAACGTCTTTGCTCCATGGCTCCAAGGCACATACATATCCACCAACCCAATCCACTCCCCATCTGCATAATGCCCCTACATCCTCATCACCATCACGCTCTTCACCCCCCAACACCAACAAAACAACACCTAACAAAACATACAAACATTCCCCACACATCTAGAAACTTCTTAAAACACAACAACACAACACAACAACACAACACAACAACACAACACAACAACAGCACTACGGCAGCTCACACCAGCAAGTCAACTAACTACCCACCACTACAAACACCACACCACAACAACAACATCACTGCACAAACACACACCCTATAACTTTTAACTTTTAACTTTCTTTAACTTAACCTATCATATCAGAGACACACACAGTGAGAATTAGAAATTAGGCGCCTTTCCTTGATCCTCCCCCTCGCCTCGCCTCGCTCCCCGTAGGGCCTCTTCTTCTTCATCCTCCGCGCCTTTATACAAACACACACACGCACACACAAACCCCAGCCAACCACATACATGATTCAAAAAAAAAGCCTCAAGGTATCGCTCACATTTACACTGTGCATCATGGTATCTTTGTCTTCTCAAAAATCTCTACTTTACCTTACTCGTCATCCTCCTCCTCAGCAGCCCGTGTAGCCAGGACATAGCGTTCCACACCGTGCTTGTCCCTTCCGTGCTCGAGCGCGAGCTTGCCGAGCGCGGCAATCATGTCTTCAATGGCCGGGTTCTTGCGGCTGCGGTCCTTGCGGCCCAGGTCGTTCAGCCATTGGATCTTGTTGAGCACGTAGTACACCATGGCGATGACAATCGTGACGCCCAAGCTGTACAGCCAGACAACGACGACCGTGACAACATCGACCCAGCCGTCCTCGCGGAAGTTGGTGACGCTGGGAGGGCTGGTCTGGTACGGCTCCCCAGAAAGCCAACCGAAGATACAGAAGCGTAGCCAAAACGTCGACGGCAAAGATGGCCCCAATGAGCTGGAAACTCGGGAATGTCTTACTTCCACGAGTGACAAAGATGAGCCAGTTCTCAGTGAGAGCGATTTCGAGGAAGAGAATCTCTTGCACGGAGCCGAAGTTCTGGATGATACCCCCGCTGGGCATGAACAAGACACCTCGGATAATCCAAGTACCGAGAGCGAGCAGGAGACCAAGGATGACGGAGATGAGCCAGATCTTAGGCAGTTGCCATTCCACAGGACGTTCATCTGAAAAGGCGTTCTACAAGCGATCAGGATACAATTATACAAATCGAACGAACAATTGACTCACATCGTAGGCAACAGCGACCGTGGCCAAATCGGCAAACAGAGCAATGAAAACGATGAGTTCGGCGCGGACGGACTCGTTGATGATGATCATCTGGGCGGATTAGCCTAAGTGGGTAGACATGCACTTCCACAGTGACTTACGGATGTGACAAGATAGACTTCCAAATGGATACAGAGAGCAATACGGTATTCGATATAAGCCTTCATACGCTGGAAAATCTGGCGGGCAATCTTAATAGCCAAGACGATTGTGCTGAGACCGGGGGCAAGGAGACGATATCGGCAGCGGCCTGGGCAGCTTCGGTGGAACCTTCGACGGCGATACCACAGTCGGCTTTCTTTAGCGAAGGAGCGTCGTTGACACCTAACAATTAGCATAATCAAGATGACGCACCGGAATTTACGTACCGTCACCAGTCATGGCAGTCAAGTGACCCACGCTGCTGCAACATCTCGACGACCTGGTACTTGTGCTCAGGGAAAACTTCGGCGAAACCGTCGGCGCGCTCGACTAGGTCGTGCTGCATGGTACCAGAGAGTCCTCCGTGGATGAGTTTGGTAGAGTTGTACACCTTAGTACCTAGGGCAAGCATTTTGCAGGTTTCCTTAGCGATGGCGATGGCATCACCAGTCAACATCTTGACGGGTACACCAAGCTGCTGAGCCTCGATAATAGTCTGTGCGGTATCCTCACGCGGCGGGTCGAACATAGATAGAAGACCGAGGAGGATCCAGTCGCCGTCATTCTTCTGGTAGGCGACACCGAGGGAACGGAAACCTCTCCTAGCGAAATCGGCTGCCTTCTCGCGGAACAACCTAGCGGTCTCCTCGTCGCAGTTGGACAGGTTGAGAATAGCCTTTGGAGCTCCCTTGGCGCAGACGTACTTGTCGCCGCCCATGTGACAGACGGTAGTGATGCGCTTGGAGACAGGGTCGAAAGGCGTGAACTTTTCCGTCTTCCAGCCCTGGTTGAGAATTTCACGGGCCTTGGGGTATCGGCGGATGGTGAGGAGCGTGACCTTGTCGATGGGATCGAGGGACTTGAGGTTGTGGGAGGAAGCAAGCGCAGCGACAGCCATCATCCAATTGACATCTTGACCCTCGGCCACGTAGGGCTCGCGGATGCTGAGCTGGTTGGCAGTCAACGTTCCGGTCTTGTCAGAGCATAGCACGTCGACACCAGCGAGAGACTCAATGGCGGTGAGCTTCTGCACAATGGCGCGTTCCTTTGCGAGATAAGCAGCACCGACCGCCAATGTGGTGGTCGTGACGACGGGAAGACCGACGGGGACACCAATGATGAGGAGGATCAAAGCGTAGTGGAGGAGAGTGGTGGAGCTCTCGGCGCCCCCACGTGGGGTGGCAATGCCAAGATGACGGAAGAAACCACCAATCCACGCAGCGAGGATGAAGAACATGACCAAGACGAGTAGAGCGGTACCGATCGAGTTCATGATGGCCTTGAAATGTCCTGCGATGAAGTGTCAGCCCAATCCAGGCACCCGCGTGCGAATAGACATACCTTGGTCCTTGGCTCCCTGGACAAGACTCGCAGTGCGGCCGACGAAGGAGTGGCGGGCAGTGGTCAGGGCAATGGCGTATGCTTTTCCGCGCTTGCAACCCGTGGTGTAGTAAGCGACTTCGCCCATGTACTTGTCGACAGCGAGAGACTCTCCGGTAATGGCAGACTGGTCGGTAGCGACGAGCGAGTGACCTTGGGTGATGGGGCGCTCTTCGTCAAACTCCTCGTCATCCTTTTCATCGTCGGGATCCGAAGTGTCGTCGAACATGTCCTCCTCCTTCATCTGTAGGTACCTTTCGAAATCCTGGGGAGAGTCGTAGTTGCAGATGAGACGCACATCAGCCGGAACCGTGGCGCCTTCTTCGACAATAACAATGTCACCGGGCACGACTTCGCGGGCGAGGATGGTCTGCTCACCACCGTCGCGGATGACGGTGGTCTTCATGGCAATGTCACCGCGGAGACTGGCCACGACGTCGGCGGCCTGCTTTTCCTGGTACCAACCGACGAGGGCGTTGAGCAAAAGAATACCACAGATGACACCGAAATCGATCCAGTCGCCCAGACCGGCGGCCAGCAGAGCGGCGATTTCCATAACATAGAGAATTGGGCCTTGGAAGTAGCTGAGGAATTGCTTGAGCAGGTTAGTCTTCTCCGTGGCCAGCTCATTGAAGCCGAAGCGCTTGCGCCTCAGATCGGCCTCGTGCGTGGTGAGACCTTGGCGGATGTCGGTGTTGAGCATCTGCCATTGGAAGTTAGCATGGGCGTCAATGGCTGCGATGGGCTCGCAGAGCTTCTCGTACCTCGTCCGGGACGGTGCCGGCGTCGGGGCCGGCGGGAGCATTGCTGGTCGAGGCCCAGAATTTCCACCACGGGCTCTTCTTGGGGGCGGCGTCCTCGTGGTGGCCGGGCGAGCTGCGCGGGTCGCGGTAGAACTGGATGTACTTTTGCAGCGCATCGTACTCATCCATGCCCTCGAAGGCGGTCAGCGACACGATGGACTTGGAGCGCGTCGCGACCGAGGCATTGCGCTCGACGTCGTCGCTGTGACCGCGAGCCATGCTGGTGAAAGAATGCGGGGGTGCGGTGGACGCAGGCAGTTATCTCATTCAAATCGCGAAGCCAGCAACGTCACCAGCAGCGTCGACAGCAGTGGACGGGCGAGGGAGGGTGGAGGGAGATCGAGGGCTGGCGACAAAGGGAAGCGGCGCGAGGAAAGCTTCGGCGCTTGCTGGGGGGAAGGTCCGCTTTATGATGGATGCTGGGCTTTGACGTCGACGGCTCGTAACGTCGTACTGTTAACGGTCGTGCGCGACTATTTTTCCAGGCCGCTGCTATCAGTGGGGGGCGGCCGGCCTATCCGACCGTCAGACCCGCGCGATTTCCGCAGCCTGAGGGCGCCCAAGCAGGCAAGTCGTGATGTCGCTTGGGCGATGCAAGCTACGCAGCTACGCCGGGCAGAGCTATTGGCGCCTTGTTTCTTCTTCGCATCCGTGCATGCGCCAGGGTCCGTGGGCACCTTAGGTGCGCTGTTAAGACGGCTCTGTACGGGCGATGTGGGCTCTCTGTTCACGCTGTTGCGCGCTTTTCGCGCTTTTCACGGCCCTCGCCAGGCGCGGCGAGCCATTGGCCAATGGGCGTGCGAGGCAGTGATGGGGTATAAACTTTTACAACGATTTCTAACACAATTTACTTAATAAATTTAGCGATAATATATAATCTACTATATAGCGTTAAATTAATTACATAGAGGTAAAATAATAAAGAGTTTTATTTTAAATACTCTATAGCGTTAAATTAACTACCTAGGAGTAGAATAACAAAAGCGTTTATCTTAACTAATCTAAAAAAAATAGTAGAGCCGCCTACTTTGTAAATAAAATGAGCGTATTATATATTTATATATTGTGTGTGTTATTAATTAACTACCTAGGGGTAGAATAATAAAGGCTTTTATCTTAAATAATATAATAAAAAAAGCAAAGTCCATTACTTAGTAATTAAAAAGAGCGTAAAAATCAAATAGTTATAATAATAATATAAATCTTAATAAAACAAAGTTGTATTTATAACAAACACATAAACATGCAAGGGAGCCACTAGCGCGGCAGCGGATTACGTCAAGCATGACGTTGGGATTTACCAACCGCTCCAACAAGGATGCCCTCGGCCGGCGATGCGTCAACAGCGGCCAGCCACGCCCTAAGCTTTGATTGCCGACGACAAGCTTCGGCCGGACTTGGCACCCTGGCCGGCCTCCTTTTGCTCCTTTCAACGTTGCCCACGCACCCACGCAAATCTCAATCTCGCCCACGCGACTCCAATTTCGCAGCGCTCCACCCGCAACGCAACGTCGAACGCGAACCACGCGCTGCAGCGCCGCAAACGCGCCGCGGCCCATGCGGCCCTACCTAAAAGAGCTGTCATGAGGAGTTTGAGCACGGGCCATCTCACCTGGACACCTGGGCAGCTTTCCCCGCACGTGCCCGTGCCATTGCCCGGGCGGCGGACAAACACACCGAGCTGCAGCCGTCTGATGAGTAAGCCAACGGCCCTTGACGCTCATTCGCCCGTCCCCTCATCCTTGTCCGCTTGCGTGCAGCTTCTGCTAGCCGCGACCTCTCCTCGGTCGCATTGATTCACATTCCCAGTGTTTTTCCTTCACGATTCACTATTGCATGCGCTCCTGAGAAGGCTGGCCGTGCTGTCACGGTGTCAGCGTCTTCAGTCGCGGGCAAGGTGGACCTGCGAGGCTGGGGCAGCCCCAACCGAGATGAGATGAGACCCGACACGTGACGTCGAAATATTGCCTCTCAGGATCACCCCAAATGGAGCCTTCCGTTTTGCGGGAATAACCACACAGAAAACTCGTCGCCGTTACCGCTCCTGGCCTCCTGGCTCCTGGCCTCCACCCAGGCCCGTCCAGGAGCGCCTGTCTCGCCTCCGAGTCCCGGCCACACAGGCTCGGTCGGGTGTGCGGTGCGACGTGTCACCGTGTCTGGTCCCCTCGCATTCGTTCACGTTTCGTTGAATGAGCGATGCACGGCTCCCCGGCCTGCCGTGTGCGGGTGGCGGCTCTGGCCCTGTGCGCGATTTACACACATGCCGGTCCTCGTCGGAAGGAGCCCGCCCTCGTTCAAATTGCGTGCGACACGCCGAAACGACGCTGGCCCGCACACTTCTCTGTTGCCCTGGTGACGGCTGACTATGCACCGATGAATGCACACTGCTTCAAAGTTCAAACCCGGGTGTTTGCTGCTGACAGCTAACAAACGCGAAGCACCCGGCCGCCCCGCTGCAGAAGCTTTCATCCTCAGGCCGAGCGAGCGAGCAAGCTGCCGCCGACCAACGCCCATCACTGTGATGTCAAGGAAGCCGCACCGCCGATGAAACTGCCCGACGCCACTTTCTAGAAATTTTTTCTTCCCTCGCCCCAACTCCGATGCCAACGAACATGCATCCGCACTGCAGCGCTTGCCTGCTCACCGACACACTTGGCGGCCTACTGGTGATGAAAAAAAAGCCTCATTCAAGCAAGGCTTGCGATGGCAGGTCCAGATCAGAGAATTAAAAGCCTCATCTCGTCTCATCAATTACTTCTGCACGGCGAGACGTAACGTCCAAGACAAGCCAGGCCGGCCTTTTTGACGCCCGTCTGGAAATACCGGATAGTCTACGCACACACGCTGCCGCCAGGCTACGGGCTTATGTATAACGAGTTCCCCTATGCGACGCTTTATTTTTCTTGGGTTGTCGTCGATTGCTGAGCATTTCACTGGTGGATTGTTGGCCTCGCGCAATTCGTCGTTTCTGCCGGACAGTACGTGCGGTGGATGGCGCGTTGGCCCATATAATATACACATGTGATTGTCTTTTGTTTTCTACGCCGAACTGGTTGTAGAAGATTTAGACGATGGCGTGGGGTCGTTATCTGAGCGATTTGCTGTGGTGCAGGGTGATCGGGCGCGGGTGGGCGGGTGGCTGCGGTGCGAGTGCGAGATTGGTGAGGGTAGCCTGTCTATCTTGCGTTAGGCGCGTTTGGTACGTACACGTCAACCTGACTTGAAATTAGGGTTGGCTAACCTAAAATATGGCTAGCATACCCTACGTACTAAAGTAATATAGCACGTATAAATAAGTTAATATTTAAATTTAAATATATTTACTTTTACTATTTGTATTACTACTACTATTATAGCTACCTTTAATAATTTTATAGGTATAAACCTTAAAATATATTTTTATTATATTTTTTTTATAACTAAGAGGTTTTTAATATAAATATTATAATAATAGCAAATATTCCTCCTACTATTATATACACAGAAAAGCATTTTAAGGTGTTAATAAAAAGGGGTTATATTTATATTATATTCTAAGTATATTTTAATAAGCTTACTAAAAATACTAATAATAATAAAATTAAATATATAAAGGAAAAGTATTATATATATAATAATAATAAAAATTTTTACTAAGTAATTTAAAATATATTATAATCTTATTTAGAATATATTTAAAAGTGCTAATAACTATATAGTTTTATTTTACCTTTTAAAGTATATTAGTTATCTATAATATTAAGTAATACTTATTAGAATTAGCGAAGACTAAAATTTTTATTAATTAGCCTAGTACTACTTTTATCTAGATTTAAAAGAGTAAGTATTAAAAAAAAATTTTTAAATATATTTTAGAATAGTACGAGGCCTTAATAAATAAGTATAATAAGTATATAAAATTAGAAAACACTATATAAATAGCACGCTACTAGTATATTATAGTAAACTTCAGTATTCTAGCCTAAAAACTACTTATAATTGCCCTAAGTAGAAGTAGTGTACTTAGGGCGCCAGAATAGTATTGCGTCGCCAAATATAATAGATAAAGAGCTAGATTTAAAAGATAGTAGTAGTTGTTAGGGATTCCTGAGGTGCGGCGCGCCCGGCGGAAGGTTCCGCCGAGCCCCGGAACCTTACCCGATTAGGCATTAGCGCCTCGGCTACGTGTGGGTATATAAGGCAGCTGTTAACAGTCTTTATACGCCACCTCGATATCTTAGTAAAATCAACTTCTTGATTTCAACCTTTGATGCCTTGAGTGATCCCTTACACTATATCGAGGTCCGCGCATCAGCTGCGACATGCTGTAGGGTCTCTAAGCACGACAGCTTGGTGCCCCTGCGCCCAGGACAGGGCCAAAATCCGACCACCCCGCCGTTGCGAAGCGACCGCACACCCGCACGATCGATGTTGCCAGGATAGGCAATGCGATTCACGCATCCACCACATCTGCGACCTCCCACATCGAGCCCCACACGATTTTGTATGAATGGGTATGGCGCGACTGCCACGAAAGGCCCACATTGGAATTAACGCTTCGGGACGAAGCTTGTTGAAGGGGGAGGTGATGTTAGGGATTCCTGAGGTGCGGCGCGCCCGGCGGAAGGTTCCGCCGAGCCCCGGAACCTTACCCGATTAGGCATTAGCGCCTCGGCTACGTGTGGGTATATAAGGCAGCTGTTAACAGTCTTTATACGCCACCTCGATATCTTAGTAAAATCAACTTCTTGATTTCAACCTTTGATGCCTTGAGTGATCCCTTACAGTAGTAGTTATATATTAAAAACATAGATTTAGTATACTAAGCGTTACTAATATTATAATAGTAGACTTATACACTAAATATATAGCGAATTATAGTTTTGCTATTCTATTACTTATACTACTTCTATAGTTATAACTTTGTAGTCTACTATAGCTTTCTAATAGTCTACTAATTAAGAGATAATATATAACTTAGTTATACTAGATAGTAGACTATTTATTAACTATTATTAATAATACTACTATAAAGAAAATTAATAATAAAATTAATAATATTTTATATATATTTTGTTACTATTATTATATACTAGGTACTAGATTTTAGTATTTTTTATTTTACTTCTCTCTATATATAGTGTAGACTTAACTTTAGTTAGAATTTCTATATAATAAATATGTTTAATACTACTTATAATATTAATATTTTTTAAGATTCTAATACTAGTAAAATAAGAATGTGTTTTTATTATATTTTAAATATATTTTATTAATATTATATAGTATAGTTTTTTTATAACTAAGGGGATTTCTATTATGGATCTATAGCGGCACCTGGCTCGGAACCCGGAATAACGTTGATCCGGCGCTAGGCCCAATCCGGCCACTAGCGCGGCAGCACCCATAAGGTGCTGCCCTTCTGCCTACCTACTTGGTATAGCAGTATTTCATATACTAGGAATCAACTTACTTTTATCCCAACTATCGCGGGCCTAAACCCTTACAATTTCTAATAAAAATATTATAATAATAGCAGTTATCTCTTCTACTATTATTAACACAGAAAAGCGTTTTAAGGTAGTATTCCTAAAAAGAGGTTATTATATAGTATAATTTAGCTAAAATAACTAAAAAAATTATATTTTAGGCAAGTCTACTTTAGATAATATTTATTAGGCTTTGTATAGTAATAATATTTAAAATAAGTAAGGTAAAACTTATTTAAAAGTTATTCTAAATATATTCTAAAAATACAAGTTTAATTTTAAAATTAATTTAGTAAATACTATAAAACTGCTAAATACTTTAAATTATAAATAGTAAAATATTTTTATAAATATTTTTTATACTACTATAAAGTTCTTTTATATAAATTTTTTATATAAAGTAATTAAATAAAAAAGTAAAAAAATATATTCTAAACTTAAAATAACGTACTTTGCACTCGAGTCGGACACTCCATCGAGTCGGACACTTTGCCAAGACCCCACCAAAACGTACTATCAGCAATAGTATAACGCGATGCCTCAACCACACAACGAACTACTGGCGTTAAAAGAAGCGCGTATACAGCTTGCGATCCAGGCTATTAAACAAGACGCGACACTCTCTTAGCGACGCGCTGCAGCTATCTACAACGTCTCTCAAAGTACACTTAGCGACTGACGCGCTAGAAAGACGTTTAGACGCGACTGCGCACCTAACAAAATAAGACTTACTATAAGAGAGGAGCAGGCGATTGTAGAGCATATACTCAACCTAGACGCGCGAGGATTTCCGCCTCAGCTTGATGCTATAAAAGATATGGCTAATTCTTTACTGGCTGCACGCTACTACGAGCTAGTTAGCCAGAGGTGGCCTTATAACTTTGTTAAGCGCTAGCCAGAGCTTAAAGTCAAGTTCAATCGAAAGTACGACTACAAGAGAGCTCTCCAGGAGGATCCTGAGGTGATACAAGACTGGTTCCAGCTTGTGGAGAACATGAAGGCCAAACATGGTATCCTGGACGAGGACACCTACAATTTTGATGAAGCAGGCTTTATAATAGGCATGATATCGACTGGAGCAGTAGTCACAGGCTCTAAGCGTCGAGGACGGCCAAAGCAGGTGCAGCAGGGCAATAGGGAGTGGACAACAGTCATCCAAGGCATCAACGCGATAGGTTGGTGGATCCCACCCTTCATTATCTTCGGGGGCAAGCACCACCTCTCCGCCTGGTATAAGGAGAAGGATCTACCTCATGATTGGGTTATTGCAGTCTCTGAGAACGGCTGGACGACAAATGAGCTTGGTCTGCAATGGCTGAAGCACTTTGATGAGCATACAAAGAGGCGTACTACTAGTGGAGCACGTTTGCTCATTATCGATGGCCACGAAAGTCACAACTCGCTCGAATTCTAGGATTACTGCAAGAAGAGCAATATTGTTACTCTCTGTATGCCCTCGCATTTGTCGCACCTCTTGCAGCCACTTGATGTGGGCTGTTTCGCGCCTTTAAAAAAGGCGTATGGGCGCCAAGCTGAGGATTTGATGCGCAACCACATCACGCACATCACTAAAATCGAGTTCCTGCCTTGCTTTATTGCTGCTTTCAAGGCTTCGTTTACTGAAAGTAATATCAAAGGAGGCTTTCGAGGTGCTGGCCTAGTGCCCCACAACCTAGAAGCTGTGATATCGCAGCTTGACGTCCGCCTGCGTACGCCTCCACTTTGTACTATTCGCGATAGTACATGGGAGTCGCAAACTCCGCGAAATAGTACAGAACTTAGGTCGCAATCGACGCTGGTTAAGCAGAGGATTCAAAGGCATGTGGATAGTTCCCCAACTTATATGGTTGAGGCGGTGGAAAAGCTCGTCAAAGGCGCCGAGCTGATGGGGCATTCTTTGGTGTTAATGACCAAACGCAACGCCGAACTTCAAGCTGCCAATGAGGCCGCCACACGACGTAAATCATATAAAAGAAAGCGATTGCAGCAAGAAGGAGTCCTTACAGTTGAAGAGGGCCAGCGACTGGCTACTCTAAAGGACTTTGGGGTGCGTAGTGATGGCAAGAAGGCAAAGAAGAGGGTGCGCACTGATGGAGGCGAATCCGCTCAACGGCGCTGTGGACGCTGCGGCAAGCCTGGGCACAATAAAAAAACCTGTAGGCAGCTTATAGAAGTAGATTCTGAATAGTTTAGCCTATTTAGACTATTGAAAATAGTTCATGTTGACTCTATACTATCGTGAATAGTACAGAACTTGGTGGGGTCTTGGCAAAGTGTCCGACTCGATGGAGTGTCCGACTCGAGTGCAAAGTACGTTACTATTTTATCTTTATAATTATTTTTTGCAAAGTAAATTTACTTATCCTCTTTTATATAGGTTAAATAAAGTATTAGGTGTTTTTTTTAGTAAAGAATTTAATAATATTTATTAAAGTTAATGTAAAATATATTAGAAATATATTTAGAATATATTTAATTATCGCATTTTACCTTTTTTATTAATACTTTACATTGCTTACTTTATATTATAGAGCTTTAACTTACTTTTTAGGCTACTTCTTAGGCTACTCTATAGGCTGCTCTTTAGGCTACTTCTTAGGCTCCTTTTTAGACTGCTTTTTAGGCTTCTTTTAAGAAGAAGGCTAAGTATTAACTAAATATATTTAAAGTTCTAAAAAGCTTAGTATAGCTTTAAAGCTTTAAAAAGCTTAAAAGTACAATTTTACTTAATAGTAATCTTTAAAATTAGTATATAAGTATAATAGTGTTTAAAATTAATTGTAAAAGTATCTTAAATATTAATTTTCTTTACTAAAATCATAATAAATTTAAAACAAATTTAATAAGTCTTATACTATATAGCTAAGTAGATTCTTTTTTAAAAACGGCTCTATAAAAGACTTTTCTAATTAGAATATTATATTTGCCTTTATTAGTAGTAGTACACTTAGGCATACTTTCTAAAAGTATTATTTAGCCTTTATACTATTAATATAGTACCTAAATAACATATTCTATTAGTAGCCCGGACAGATCAGTCCGCCGGACAGTTTTTGCCAAGACCACAACACTTCACTATAAATTATAATTTCTCAACAACACGACGCGTTATTATCTAATTAAGAAGGCAGAATTAAGCTTGCCCTTCACGCCTATTAGAATAAGCAAATTTCAAGCCTGCGATGCGCTGCTACAGCATATAATATCCCAAAGTCTACACTAAGCGATTGAATTAACGGAATCACCGCCCAAGCAGATACACGATTAGGCATGGCAAAGCTTACCGCGACTGAAGAGCAGACGCTTATACAGTATATCCTCGACCTAGATTCGCGAGGATTTGCACCCTGGCTAGGTAAGGTGGAAGATATGGCTAACAAACTGCTGGCTGCGCGGCATAGAGACCCTGTAGGACAATGCTGGGCTTAGCGCTTCGTAAAGCGCGTACCTAAGCTTAAAATGGCTTTTAATTGAGCGAAGGACTGACAGAGGATACAACAGGAAGATCTAGAGGTTATAAATGTGTGGTTTTAGCTAGTAGAGGACACAAAAGCTAAGTATAGAGTGTAGGATAAAGATATCTATAACTTTAATAAGATAGGCTTCTAGATAGAAGTTATTGGCTTAATGAAGGTTGTAACTAGTTTAGAAAGACGTTCTTGACCTACGCTTGTTCAGCTAGGCAACCGCGAGTGGGTCACAGTGATTTAGAGTATTTGCGCTGCTGGGTATGCTGCCCTGCCCTTTATTATCTATAAAGGGCGAGTCTACATCTTAGTGTGGTATGAGGAGACTAGTATCCCCCGCGATTGGAAGCTCTCAGTCTCTGAGACTGGCTGGACTAACAACGAGCTTAGAGTCGCGTGGTTGAAGCACTTTGACGCGTATACAAGGCCGCGCATGGTGGGGTTATGGAGGTTACTTATTCTGGACAGCTATAAGAGCCACCACTCCTAGGATTTCAAGGATTATTGCCTAGAACAGAAGATCCTAACACTCTGTATACTAGCGCACTTATCTCATATCCTCTAGCCGCTTGATGTGGTCTGTTTCGCGCCACTAAAGCTGAAGTACTCCTAGCGCGTGCGGGACTTAGCGCGCCGACGCGTCTTTTATATTGACAAAGAGGGCTTCCTACTAGCCTTTCGCAACGCGTTTTTTAATGTGTTTACACTAGAAAACTGCAAGAAAGCCTTTAAGGCCTCTAGGCTTGTTCCTTTAGATGTGTTAGTGGTAGTAGATCTCCTTAATGTGCGTATTCACACTCCACCTTAGGGTACCCTACTGGATACACTATGGTAAGCCAGGACCCCAAGCAATACCCTCGAGTTTGGATCCCAGTCAAAGCTCGTACGCGACTCTTTTATTCGGTCTCTACCCGATGCTAAATCGAGCTACTCACAGCTTATAAAAGGTGCTGAACTTATGCTCTACTATAGTGTACTTCAAGAGACCCGCATTAAGGAACTTAAGGAGCAAATTAAGGTTCTAATAAAGCGAAAAACGCGTAAAAGAAAGCGCATTTAGAAAGGTAGGACGCTAGGCTTTGCTTAGGGAGCAGATTTAGGAGTAGAAAGCCCTTCTATTAGGGTGAAGTTGTTAAAAAGGGCGCGAGGTAGTAGTGAAGGAGAGGCAGGTCCCTTAACACAACGCCGCTGTGGGAGGTGCGGAGAGCCTGGGCACAACGCAAGGACCTGTCAGATAGATAAAGAGATAGAGGAGGAGTTAGATGTTACCCTTAGCGGCTTATTTTCAGATAATTTTGATAGTAAATCAGAGTGATTTTATTATAGGTTACTATAAGGCCAAAAATGACACGTTAACTTTATCTTGCAATAGTACGCACTCAGTGACTAAAAATTAGATAAAGTACTACTTAAGATATAGTATGCTTTACTGCGAATCATAATAAGTATACTATATATTGCCTACGTATAGTATGGCAGATAATATATCGTATATTATAGGGAGTCTTGTTGTAAGTTCATACTGCCAAGAAAGACTCCTTAGCTTTGCGCGGCTGCACGACATAAAAAGTAGATTAAATAGTAACTTCCTATATTGTAAGTTATAGTAGGTTATTATAAGTCACTATGAAGTAACGTTAGTAGTGTTCTATAATAAGTTATGAGGGACCTCGAAGTTGCCAAGAAAAACTATCCGGCGGACTAATCTGTCCGGGCTACTAATAGAATATATTATATCTATATATAAACTTTTTAAAATATAGGTTTATTATATTTTGATAACTACCTTTTTACGCTTTTTTTAATTACTAAATAGGGGGCTCTACTTTTTTTATTATGTTATTTAAGATAAAAGCCTTTGTCGTGCTACTCCTAGATAGTTAATTTAACACTATATAGATTTATATTAGTTATATATATTATTAGATTAACTATCTAAGAGTAGAATAACAAAGGCTTTTATCTTAAATAATATAATAAAAAAAGCAAAGCCTTCTACCTAGTAATTAAAGAAGAGTGTAAAAAGGTAAATTATAAAGAAAAGTATTACTTATATAAAAATAGATTTCGGTAGCTTACTAAGTACCTTTTTTAAATTTTTTTTAGTTTAAGGTTAAAGTAGGTTAAGATAAAAGGTTTTTTTTAGAAACAAAGCTATATCTCGTAACTATACTATAGTAAAAAGAAATCTAGCTATAATATTTTTTTCTATATATAAGCTTTATAATATAAATAGATAGTCCTTTTAAATAAAAGTATAAACTCCCTCTACTTATTAGTTTTTAAGTAGCTCTACTATATTTAGTTACTATATTTTTTTATTATATTACTAGTGTGTATATAATATTATATAATATTATATATAAGTTCTAAGCCCTATAACTAAAGCGTGTTAAAGTTTTTCTAACGTCTTTCCTAGCTTCTAAGATAACCTATAATAATAATACTCTATCTACCTACCTATCTACTATATTACTAAATAATCAATACCTACTGTTTAATCTTTTACTACGTTACTAGATAATTAACTACTTAGAACCCCTAAATATATATTTTACTACTATAATATATAATAAATTACGCGCACGCTCTTTACTCCTAACACTAAATAGTACTCTACTATTCTTTACTAATAACCTATTAACCTATTAACCTCTAAACACTTAGCTACTATTCTATATATCTTTTATATAAATTCTATAGTATAAGTGTGTATCTATATATTCTCTATATCTCTAGCACCTACTTAGTATAGCTATTATTATAAAAGTAACAAGCTATTAATTAGAAATCTAATATTACTTATAGCCCTTAGTAGTAACTACTCCTATAAGCTATATGGTAGTATATAGCTACTAGCCTAAACTCTTACTTTATAAAAATATTTATATTCTTCTAGTTTTTATTCTTAATAGTTATAAGCACCTTATACCTAAACTAGTATAAAGAAATTTATATTATAAAACTTATTCTACCTTTAATTTTAGACTTCTACTTACTAATATCTATATTCTACTTAGTATAGTAATCTAATTCTATAGTAGCTATCTACTTACTATAACGTAGTTTACTAGCAAGTAATCTATACTAGTAAGCGCGCCACCTTTGCCAAGACCCCACTAAACTATTTTATTTATTATTAGACTGCATCCCAACACTACTTAAAAATATATACTAAGTTAATATATCTAGTTTAGATTCTTCCTCTTTAACTCCCTAGCAGGTTTGCGTATTATGTCTAGGTTGCCTATAGATACCACAACGCTATTAAGTTAATAGCCCTATTGCAGCGCGACTAGTACCTAACAACTATTTACCCTTCTTCTGTCCACTAGCGTTCTTAGAAGTGGCTAGCTAAGATTCCTCTACTACTATAAGTGATCCCTAATGCTAGATATACCTCCTTTTACGCGATTTTTGCCTTATAGTCTCCTTAATTATCTTGCAAAGGCCTACAATTTTATTTAACACTAGTGCCTAACTATGTATTGCACTTAGAGCGCCTTTTTTAAGCTTCTTAAGCACCTGCATAGTTAAAGTTAGTAATAAATTAAAGTAATCTCTAATTCTCTTGCAAACTAGTGTTGATTGCGCCTTAAATTCGCGTAGGTTACTTGGTGTTTTAGACTCCTAGGTAGTAAGCTCTTTAATAGGCAGACTAGGTGTATGGATGCGGATATTAAGGTGTTGCAACACCTCCTCTGGATTTAATAGGACTAGCCCAGCACCGCGAAAACTACCCTTAATTGTCTCTGCAGAGAAAACCTTTAAAAACGCAGTTTTAAAGGCTAGAAGGAACTTAATCTTTATAATATAGGTTATTAGCTAACACGCTAAGCCCAAGATCTCAGCACTATATACCTTCTTTAGTAGGGAGAAATAGCCTATATCTAACAGTTGCAGCAGGTGTAACAAATATAGCAGCATACAAAGAGTAATAATCTTATGTTTCTTGTAGTAATTCTAGAACTTAATTAAGTTATAGCTCTTATATCTGTTAATAACTAGCAGCTAATAGGTTCCTTTAGCGCTTCCCTTTATATGCGCGTTAAAGTGTTTTAACCACGCGATACCGAGCTCGTTGTTTGTCCAGCCGTTCTCGCTGATAGCGATTACCCAATCGCCAGGAATTGACGCGTCTTCGTACTAGGTGGAGATGTGACGCTTGCCGGCGTAGATAATAAAGGGAGGGATTGCCCCTCCAGCAGCGCAGATACCCTGGATCACCGTAATTTACTGGCGGTCGCCTGGCTATATCAATTTAGGTTTCGCACGCCTCTCTAATGCTGTAACTATAAGCTAAGACCCTATAACCCCTATTAGGAAGCCTGATTTATTAAAGTTGTAGGTGTCCTTATCTGTAATGCTATACTTGACTTTAATGCCCTCTATAAGCTTAAACTACGCGTTTATAACCTTAGGATCTTCCTGTTGTGCCCTTTAGTTGTCGTATGACTGAGACCAACGCGTTTTAACTTCACGTCTGCGCTTAATAAACCTATCTGTCCAGTTAATGCTAATAGGTGGCTTTCCTCTCTGTAAACGTAGTGAATCGGCCATTGTGCGGATCATAAGCTTCGAAGGAGGGAATCCACGCGTGTCCAGCTCGATTATACGATCAACAAGCGCCTGCTCCTCGAGGAGAGTAAAATTCTTTGATTTAGGTGGGTTATCGCGTCGTGCAGTCGTTCCGTTGCGTCTTCGATTGAGCGTTCTGCGATTAACGTTATACAGCCCTGCTGCTGCTCGCTCTGTAAGATTTGGGTCTTGTTCGATAGCTCTAATAGCAATAAGTAACCGAGCTTTATTAGATGGCTTAGAAGACATGGTAGGTGGTTGTATTATGATGGTATTGTTGGTGATAGTAGGGTCTTGGCAAAGGTGGCGCGCTCACTAGTGTGGGTTACTCGCTGGTGAACCACGTTATAAATCCTTAGTATAAACTATATAGTTTTTAATATTAAGTAGCGTCTAGCTATTATATCTAGCCACGTTATTATTTGCGTCTCTTAGGTAGGGGCGTAATACTATACGTCTAGTAGTAATAGTAATAGCGTCTTTAAAATAAAGGATAGATATTATAATAGTCTATACTAGCCTTCCTACTAAGCACGCCCCATTACCTTTCTTTTATACCCTATTTCCCCTATTTACGCCTTTTACCTTCCTAAAGGCACCTTTTCTAGTTAGTGTTAGCGTGGTAGTTAATGTGGGCTTGTGCCCCACGTTGCCCTCTATATAAGAAAGGGCCCCCTAGATCTCTTTCTTATCTACTATCTTAGAGTAGTATTAATTTAACTAGCTTATTTAACTATTCTAGCTATTCCTAATAGGTTAGCCCTATAAGGAATTATTCTGTCCTTATATTATTCTAAGACTAACTATTTTATTTGGCTATAGATAGTAATATAATATCTACTCCTTCCTTAAAACGCTGCCTATAGGCAATTAAATTAGAGGAAGTTTTATCTTATTAGTTGCTAGTTATACTAGGTAGTTATCTAAGGTCTATAAGACTACTAATATAACTCCTCTGCCTACTATAAGTAGGTAAGAGTGTATTAGTTTATTAGTTACTAGTTATACTAGGCAGTAGTTTTATACTAAAGTCTATAAGACTACTAATATAACTTCTCTACCCGCTATAAGTAGGTAAGGGTATATTAGGTTAGTTACTAGTTATGCTAAATAGTTGCCTAAGGTCTATAAGACCGCTAACATAATTTCTCTGCCCGCTATAAGCAGGTAAAGGTGTATTAAGTTAGTTACTAGTTATACTAGGTAGTTATTATACTATTTAAGGTCTATAAGACTACTAGTATAACTTCTCTACCTACTATAAGTAGGTAAGGGTATATTAAGTTAGTTACTAGTTATACTAAATAGTTATTACACTATACTAAGATCTATAAGACTACTAGTATAACTTCTCTACCTATTATAAGTTAGTAAGGGTGTATTAGTTTATTAGTTACTAGTTGTGTTAGGTAGTTATTACACTATACTAAAGTCTATTTAGAAAGGCTGCCCTAAAAGTCCTAATAGTCTAAATATAAATAATAATTACTAAATAATAACTAACTACACTATACTCTATAGAGCTAACTTACCTAATAACTGCCCTTTAGCGCTTTTATAGTAAGGGCATAAGATATAAAACTAGGGGAATTAAAGCTAGGCTATAGAGGTATTATAAAGGTTAAAGTTTAATATATTTTATTTTACACTTTATTTTTTGCCTAATTTTTTCTTAGCTTAGACTATGTTTTAGCTTGCACGTTATATAAGACCTACTACCCCTAGTCTATTTACTATACTCTCTTTACTACCTCTACTTTACTCTATCCTACTACTATCTATACTATAGTAAGTTACTACTCTTTAATTTAGAAGACTTCTAGAATGTTTTCTATATTCTCTATACCCCTAAATAGTTCTAAAATTAATAATATAAAGGTGGATATTTGCCTACACTCTACTAATAATAGTCTATATAATATTTACTTAAAAAAAATTCTCTACTTAACTCTACTAGTAAGCTGTTATCTATCTAGTATCGAAAGCAGCTAATAGTAGCTTTCTAAATAACTAGTTACTTTGCCCCTAGTCTTATAAAGAAAAAAAGTATTATTAAACTACTAAAAAAGGTCCACTCTAAAGAAATTCTTTATAACTTATAGTATAAACACTATATTACTATACTTAAAGTAGACTAGTTAACTAATAAATTTATAATAGTAGAGCTTAAGTGGCTTATACACTAAGGTAAAGCTAAATATATAACTACTAGTAAGTATAATACGTTTATAGGAAAATTTAAGCTAGACTAATTAATTTAGTATAGCTTAGAAATAAGATAGCTACTAGCTACCTATTAGCTTCAAGCTTAATATTACTTTTCTTAAGGCCTATTTTTAGAAATAGTAATAGATTTAGTAACTAGGGCTATTACAAAGTCTAAAAAAGACTCTAAATAAAAGGTTCTTATTTAAACTTTATATAAGCACGCTAATATATTTAAATAAGCTTATACTATACTTAAGGTAATAATACCTTACTACCTAGTGTACGTAGTCTTAGAAGATTCCTTCTTCTAGCCTAATATTACTAATGAAGCAGCTATTAGATAAGGCTTATTTAGCTCTAATAAAGTTCTCCCCTCTATTAAAGATAGTTATAATCTATAGTACTGTACTTAAGTTCTTTTAAAACCTTCTAGCCTAAAAATATCTAATCTACTATATAGTTTATGCTACCCTTAGGTAATTAAGTAAGGTTTATTCAATTTAGTTACATTCTAATATACACTATAATATCTACCCTAGCTTATAGTACCTACTCTATAATAAAATAAAACTCTTTACTACTTCTTAGTTCTAGAATATATATAAACTAAGCTTGCTAACAGCGCCTAAATAAACGTACCCTAGGGCAGATATACTTTTACTACTTCTAGTATATTTAAGCTAGAACGCTTTGCAAATCTACCTAATATTAATAAGTACTATAAAAAAGGTTAACTTAGCCCTAGTATTAAAGATTAGCTAGAGGATATACGCAGTAAGATTCGCGTAAATATAGACTATTACTAAGGCAATAATAATAAGAAAGATTAAGATAACTAAGTAGAAGCTATCTATAGCCGCCTTAGAGGCGCGCCTTAAGAAGCAGCGCGAAATTAGCGTTAAATAAATTAGGCCCTCTAAAAAGACTATAGACCTAACGTACTCTTTAAATTTCTAAAAGAGACTTATTATAACTCCTTTACTTTCTAGCAGGCACGTAAGAAGTTTTATAAGCTCTTTCTCTTTAATAAAATAAACGCCTAGACATTTCTATAGGCTTTTAAGAGTCTAGCTAGGAAAGGTAGGCTAGACGCAAAGACCTAAAAGGACAAATTATAACTTAAGTGAACTAAAAGTCTTAAGTTTATACTTTAGAAAGAGATAGAAGACTTTAATATTAACTACCTAGTAATTAAACGCTAGATAAATATAGCCAGCTATACTTTCTATAATAATAGTATAATAAATCCTTTTTAGGCGTATATAAAAACTTCTTACTAAGTACTACTGTTTAGATTAAAGCCCTTATATATAGTAACTAAAAAACAAACACTTTATTCTGGATCTACTTTTCTCTTTTTAACTCTTTATAATTAGACTAAAGTATAGTGTATTAAGAATAACGCCTACTTTGGCTATAGTAAAAAACTTAAAGGCCTATACTTATAATATTACTCTAAGATAGCTATATAAGCAAATATAGAAGTAGTAAATAATCTTAAATTAAATAAACTTAGTATTGCCTACTACTCTAATTTAGAGGTAGGTAATTTGTTAGATAATAAGACTTTAAATACGCGCTACTAGACTACTTTAACTTAGTAGCTTATATAGAAGCTACTAAACTAATTAATCTAAATAAACTATAATATTAACTATAAAATATAGATAATAAACCAAAATTACTACCTATAGGTAGTAAAATAGTAAGGGTTTCTAAGCTATTTAGAGACCCTTAACTAGTTATGCTAGCGTAAATTATATTTAAAGAATTGGCTCTTAGATTATAAGTCTTAATAGACACTAGTGCTAACACTTATAATCTTATTACTTTAAGGTATATAAAGACTATCTAAAAATAGCTTAAAGCTAAACTACTCTACCTAAATACACTAATCCCCCTTAAAAACTTTGTGGAAAAGAGAAGTGTAAAAGTAGACACCTATTTTGTAGCCTAGCTTAATATTAATAAGTATAGTATTACTATTGTTCGATTATAAGGCCTTTATAATTCTATAATATTATTAATAGTGTAGTAGAAAATATATGGCTAGCGCACTACTAGTTTTACACTATTCTAAATAGTGCTAGCGTTAGGTTAGTACTTATTAGGAACTTTGCATATAGCTAATCTCTATTACTTAATTAATCTTGTTAACTGTTAAGATTGCATTATCTCATAGTAATATAATACTATTAAATTTAATAATTAAGAGTCTTATTGCCTTCACTAAGCCAATTAAAATGGCCCTATCGACCCTTAGAAATCTCATAGTTATTCTAATAGATTATATAGCCTATACACTATAGCTAAACTAGTTTAAAACAAGATACTAATTTATAAAAGTCTAGAATATTATTAATCTAGCGCTAAGAGATAAACTAAAGCAGAAACCTACAATGCTAATTCCCCTAGTAATAGGCAACTACTAGCCAAGCACGGCTTACGCGACTGCGAATCTAAATAATATGCTAATAATACTCTTATATTTATTAATAGCAGGCGCGAAAGTATATCAAGGCAATAGTGACTATTATAAGAAATAGCTAGAGATATATAAGATTATAAATTGCGAGTATTAGAAGAAGTAGGCGAGCCTAAATTAAATAGTTACTTTTTTCTAATTAATAGTTTTAGCGCATCTCTAGAATAACTACTATATTTTAGATTAATTAATTAGGTAGTGGATTAATAACCTTATAATTACAGTTAGAATAGACCTATAAGATAAATATAGATAATTAAGGGCAAGGTATTAAGAAGCCCTTAAGCTAATAAGAATAGCTAGATTATAGGCTATATGGCTAGCTAAGTATAATTACGCGGCAATAGAGGCAGCGACTAATAAGATTTCTAAGCTTTAGTTACTAGACTTAGTTAAATAAGACTTTATAAAGGCAGTAATTAATATTACGCCTATTTAGATAACTACCTTTTAGTAGAATACTAGTAAAGATCCTACTATACTAAGAAAGCAAATAATAAAACTCTTCTAAGAATATATAACTATTTAGCACCTATTTAAGGGTAAATAAAACGGCGCTTTTACTACTATTAGATTATTTCTTACTAATAGTAGTAAACCTACTTAGGCTATAGACAGAGATGCTTTTCTTATAAATAAAGTAGTAATATTAAAGTATTAGAAACAACCTTATAAATACTAATTTGCTAGTTATAGTACTAAAGCTAAGTAGTGTATAATTATAAATAATAAGCTAATAGTAATTCGTAGCCTTAAGTGCCTTACTTATAAATAATACTATAGTCTATAAGACTGCTTTTACACGTTTTTAAATAAGTAGCTAGAATAGTTTAGACTAAAACCTAGTATAGCTAACCTAATTAAATTTAGGCTAAAGAATAACCTAGAGCTTTAAGAAAGCCTAAGAATAACAAAGAGGGCTAGATTATAGACTCTAAAGATTAAACTATTATATACTCCTACTCTAACTCGAATTACTAAGGCTAATAAGTAACTAGATAGACGCTAGATTACTAAAATTCTAGTAGGATTTAATGTCGCATTCTTCTATACTAACCCAAACACATACTTACTATAATACTTAGCTATACTTAACTTAGGCACAACCTGCTATATTTTTAATAATATCAATTACTTTGTCTCCTATAGGCCACTATTAGCTAGAGACTTTATATAGGCAGGAAATACGTAAGTATAAATTAAAGAATATAGTAGCGTTTATTTTAGTATATAAAGTGTAAGTAGTAAGCAAATAGTAAGGCTAGATAATATTGCCTACTACCTAGACTTGCTCTGCAACCTTATATCTTTCTAATTACTTTAAAGGCAATGCCTTTAGTAGGATATATAAGCAAAACTAATAACACTAAAGTAATAAGATAATATAATATTAGTAAAACTAAAAGAAATATATAGCTAATAGGTTCTAGAATATAAATTAGCCCTAGTAGGTTGCACTATTACTAATAGTGTGCGAGTAGCATATAAGATTAACTTAAAAATAAAGCGTAGACTATAGAGAGCAGATATAATTACCTAGTATAAGTAATTAGGCTACTTAGAACCTTAGGCACTTATGCATCTAGTGTAGTAGTCTAAGAGGGTATAAATTAAAGGACTTATTAATATTAAATACAATGCCTATAGTAGAGCTAAACTTAAGTAATAAATTTATAGACACCTAAGAGATCTTACTAAAGGCCTAGAGGAAAGAATAGTAATTAACTTTTACAATTCTAAAGTAGACAGCTCTATAAGAGAGAAGAGTTAAATACTTATTACTAATAGATTCTCTAGCTTTATCTAGAATCTCTACTTTAAAGATAACTATTTAGTATAATCTATTATTAAGTAACTTAGTACCCTTATAATACTTATAAGAGTGTAATTTAGTATAACTATTAAGATTATCAAATTAGATAATAAAATCTTTTTAGTTAAAGTAGATATAGAAACGTAGTGCACTACGTAAGGTATTAAAATTAAGCCTTTAGCACTAAATACATAAGTATAGAATAGAGAGACTAAACGCTTATAGGGTAGAATTAAGGAAAAAGCGCGCGTAATATAACTAGACTCTAACCTACTCTAGCAACTATAGCCTAAGATTATATAGGTAGTAGTCTACCTTTATAATTAAACTCTAAACTACACTAATCGCTAGCAATTACTATATAAAGTATTCTTTATAATAGTAACCTTTTAAAATGGTATAGTAACTTAGCTAAAGTAGCCTAATTAAGCTTATCTTTATACTTATAGCTATAAAGCCTTTGTAATAACTAATAATATAAAGCGTAGTAAGAGTAAACTCTAAAGATTAGATTTAAAAGCCTAGATTAGCTATCTTATTAGTTATTAATTATTTAATATCTAGAGAATATAGATTCCCTTGCGAATATAATTAGTACTTATAATAGTATATTTAATAAAGATATAGTGTTTTTAACTAAGACTAAGGACCTAATAAATAATCTTATATATAACACTTTAGAAGAGATAGTAGTACAGGTACGCTTAGTAAAATTACTTTCCTTATCTTGCTAGGATTAAGCCATAGAGTTCTTCTATAAAGATAAGATAATTACTAAGGCGCTAGAGGAAGAGAATAAAGGGGCCCTAGGGTATAGACAAGGCAGAAAGACTAATTACAATTATCTAACACCTCTATTAACACTATTACTAATTGCACTTCTTACCTAATTACTAGCTAGAAATAATTAACCTAAACTATTCCTAAGAGTGCAATTAGGGAAAAGATAAGTTAACTTTTAGGCCGCCGTATTTATAGTAGGCATAGAAGTAGGAAGTAGTAGTAAGTATTAAGGCAAGGCACTAGATAAGGCTTAGCTTAGACGCATAATTACTATGGGCAAGAAGCTATATAAAAGCCTACTACCAGAACTATCCACCTATAGAGATAAGCTTAAGAATTACCCTCTCTATAATATATAAAAGGAAGCTAAGCATTCTTACCTATAGAGTTATAAAGATATAGAGTCTTAGAGTAAAGTTATAGCTGCTTTAGTAAAGATAGTAGGCTATTAGATTCTTAACTATATATTGGTATATACCTATAAGTTTAATAAGCACTATTAATTATAAAAGTGCAAAGTAAGATTAGTAGTAAGAGGTAATTAATAGCCATATCTTACTATATATAATAACTATATAGTAACACTAGCTAGATAATTATTTTGTATACTTATAGTAATAGCGGCACGCTATAATCTAGAGCTAATTTAGTATAATATTACTAATGCCTTTGTTCATATAAAACTTAACAGAGTAATCTATATAAAAATGCCCCGCGAATATATATAATTAGGCACAATTCTATAACTATATAAAGCACTATATAGGTTGCGCATCTCTCTCCTACTTTAGTAAAGAGAGTTTACTACTACACTTTGCGATATAAGGTTTACTATAGTCTCTTATAAGCCTTATTATCTTATTAAGAAATGACTTATTATCTTCTTCTATATAGATAATTTAATTATTGCCTATTAGAAGGATTATAAGTCTGTCGTAGAAGCAGCTATTATAAAGTTAAATACTAAGTTTACCCTTACTGGAGGAAATAATCCATAGTGGTTTCTTAGAGTTAAAGTAATTAGAGACCGCACTAACTAAAGAATGTACCTCTTATAGGCTTTATATATTAATAAGATGTCTTGCGTTATAAATTACTTTCGCGAATCGGACTAGCTAGTAAGACTAAGATTAATTAATACTAGCGTAAAGTTAGATTAATTCTCTATACTATAGTTACTACTTAACTAGATATTAACTTTGCAAGCTCTAGACTATTACGTTTTCTATTTAATCTAAGCGAGAATTATTACGCTACTATTAATTAAGTCCTTCTTTACCTTATAAAGACTAGATTACTAGGTCTATAGCTAGAAGAAGTAGACACTTTAGAAGTAGCTAGCGACGTATTATTTTCCGACAATACTCTAGATTATAAGAGTTTATAAGAATATATAATTAAACTATTTAGTAGCCTTATTACCTAGAAGGCAAGTAAATAAAATATAGTTACTATATTAATAATAGAGGCCAAACTGCTAGAACTTTTATAAGTAGCTAAGGAGGCTATTTTTACTTTATAATTACTATAGGAGCTTTAGATTACTATAAGCAATTACCTAATTATAATTAATTACGATAAATTAATAGACTATCCGCCTAGTTACTAAAGAGATTACAAAGTTATAGACTAAGCTGCGCTATATAGATATCTATAATTATTAGCTAAGATAAAAAGTAGCTACGGAGGTTGTAAGGACTGAACAATTCCTTACAGGGCTAACCTATCGGGGACAGCTAGAATAGTTGAAAGAGCTAGTTGAATTGATACTATTCTAAGACAGTGGATAAGAAAGGGACCTGGGGGGCCCTTTCTTATATAGAGGGCGGCGTGGGGCACGAGCCCACGCTAACTACCACGCTAACACTAACTAGGAAAGGCGCCTTTTAGGAAGATAAAAGGCGCAGATAGGGGAAATAGGGTGTGAAGGAAAGGTGATGGGGAGTGCTTGGCAGGGAGGCCAGCAGTTACCGTTACATAACCCCCCTTTTAAGGTCCGAAAATAGGAAGGAAAGTACGTGAAAATAGGGTGTTTTGGCGGATTTTCAACGTAACTAGCACTATTTTAGGGCCGAAGAGGGTTGCAATAGGGGCAATAGGCCCCTACAGTTCGAACGGTAGCCTTTGTGTCCAATTTGGTTGCTATATAGTAGAGATATTAAGGAAAGTAGTTAGAGGTGAATTAGTGGATTTAGAATTGGTTAGAAACCACCTCTCAGCGTTCGGCGTTTTGCCGACAGAGCGCATCCTCAGCTCCGACGCCATACAAAAACGCGGTCAGCCAAAAATTTTCTGGTCGGTTCGTTGCGCGCGGGCGCAATCGTGTCGCATGACGTTCCCCAGTACCATAGGAGAGCGTTTTGAAAAACGTGTTGACCCGACCATGCGGTTTTCAATTAGGGCAGGGCAGCTCCAAAGCCATAGGTGCTGCCGGCGATAGTGGGGACAGTCGGGGGGTGGAGGGTCTGTCGGGGGGTGAGGGTTTGTCCGGGGTTTGAGGGTACCGAAAAGCCATAGGTATCCGGCGACGCGCGCGAGCCTAAGGGCGTGCAGGTGTTGAAAAGCGACAGGCACCTAGCTAAGCACGCCTGATGCGGCGCTTCTGTTAGAATCCAGCCTAGTGCCATATAGGCACGTGATTACCAGCCATGTATATATATCACTAGCCAGCTCCTTAGAGTCGGTAACCCAATCGATTCTACATCTCATCTTTGGCACATTTCAACAGGTTATGAGCCCGGCAGCTTCCCGGATACTCAGCTGCCTCAGCCGAAGGATGAGAATTGCATGGAAAGTCACCAGCTTTAAGGACCCGCTGTCCCACGCACAATTGCCCTTATGACTCGATATGTATACCCCGTAATAGCCAGAGCATAGGCAATTCAAATGAGCTATCGATCACTATTATAGGGCAATCCACCGTTAAGTTACGGTCTTCCAAAAATGGAGCCCTCATTTTCTATTCACCATCCGCCAACTCGACCAAAGAATCGCAACGGACTCGCCCATCACCTCTGCGGGCGACACTCAGGCTGACTGACGCTACTATAAGGGCGCCGAACAGACGCTGGGGACGCCGTTGACTCTGAAAAACGGCGGGAGGTGGTTGGGATGAGCACGCCCCATGCGCTAACCCAAGCAAGCGACCAGCCTCTTCTGCCAGCCTCCTCCCCAGCACCTGAGACGACACTACCAGCCCTCACGCCGCCTGCCAGCCATCCCAAAGAGCCGAAAGCACGGTGCTACTTAGGGTATAAGTAGCCCTTACCCCCGCTAACATGAGAAAGGAAAAGCAATCTCACCGCTATAACCTTCGAAAACGGCCTCTCCTACCACCAACAACGCCTCGTCCTTGATCTTGAGCGCTTTCCACGCCTTAAACACGCTCTTGACCGCCTATACTACAAGCCAGGGCCAGAGAGCGACAACGGCAGCTGCTACAAGCCTCAGCGCGTCTCTGACTGCTCAATTTCAAGCGCTGTCTCAGAAAACCCGCTGTATTTAGCGAGTTCAACTGACCTTTTCGGCCTCGAAGTCCGCAGCCCTCCGCCGCCTCCGCCGCCTCCGCCACCCACTCCCTGAAGTACCACTGTACGAGCGCACTATTCGTGGTCACTCCTTCTTCACACGCGCTGGAGCCGCCAAAGTCGATGCCAGAAGAGCCAAGAGAGCAGCGCTAAAAGCACGCCACCATGGCCACTATCAGCTCAGTAGCCAGCACAGGGAGCCTCGACAAAATGATCGGGGTACTAGAGAAGCCAGCCGACTGGCCTGAGTGGATCCGGAAAATGAACAACTGGCTGTCTATGAATGGTTACGGGGAGTTACTGGGACGCAACAAGACCGCGCCAGCCAGGGGCACCCTGACTGCCCTTGAATACCGCCAGATCTACGACAACTGGCTATCAAAGCAGGAGCGTGGCTGCGCAATCGTGACGAATAGGTGTGGGTGGAACGCCCAGGAGGAACTGAACAAGCAGACAGCCGCCGACCAGGCTGCTAGTGCAGAAGAAGACGCCGAAGAAGTCGTCACAACAGTGGTTAGGCTGCTGGCGACGCTAAAAAGGCGCTACCAACCTACAGGAAGTGCTGTTTTTCAACAGCTGGATCTCAACTACACGTCGCTGACCTTGGGCGGTTGCAAGGGCGTCTCTGACTTCGCAGAACGCCTTCGAAAGGCGCGCAATGAGCTTCAAGCCCTAGACGCCACCTGCCAGATCACCGAGCCCCACTTTGTCAACCGCTTCCTTAGCGGCCTGGGCCCCGAATTCGCAGTGTTCCTGACGTCGTTTTACCAGACTCACCAGCTTATCCCCACGCGAAACGATGCGGGCGAGATAATCACCAAGGCAGTCACCTTTGATGAGGCAGTAATAGCCGCTGAAAAGGAGGAGCAGGCACAGAAGATGGCCAGCCAAACTAGCGTTGCGTTAGTGACAATGAAGGGGAAGGGTGCTGCGACGCGCGAGCGCAGGCAGTGTTCAAAGTGTGGAAAGCTGGTCACACTATTGAGGTGTGTTTTGAGCTGCACCCGGAGCTGCGCAAACAGTACAGCGAGCGGAGGAGGAAGAGGGAGCAGCTAAAGCTGAACCTGAACAACCGCGACGACGCAACAAACCCCGCTGTTTCCGCCGCTGCTTCCGCCGCGCCACTGGCAGCTCCAGGATGGACGGGCCCAAGGATTGTTGAAGTGGAGGATGAGCGACCCTGGGAGCCGCCAGCCGGCATCGGGCACATGAGCTTCGTGTCAATGGCGTCGATAGCGTGTTGAAAGGGCCTTGGGCCGCGCCCGCGCTGTTGCAGGCCCGCGAGGGCTTCCTTAAGTTCAATTGGATTCTGGATACCGGTTGCAACCAGCACTGTTGCAATACAAAGGGTTACTTTGACCCAGCAAGCCTGCGCCCCTACCAGGGTGCCGCTATACAAGGCCTGTCCTAGGCCTCGAAACCACAGGCTATTGGTACAGCCCGAATCCCCTGCCGAGTTGGTGATAAGCTGGTCTGGCTTACCTTAAAGGACACGCTCTACCACCCAGGTGCCATCTGCAATATTATCTCCTGGTCACAACTTAAGAAGGGCGGAGCGGATCTGCAGGTCACCCAGGCGGGCTTTGCCATTAGCACGCCTTCTGGGCCTATCAATGCCGATGAGCAGCATGGACTGTACTTCTTCCGCCTCTGGAGAGATAGCGCTCTCTGGAAGGAAACCTTGGGCATGGCCCTGCCAGCCTACGCGATTGAGGAGAGCTGACTAGGACCCTGGCACGAGCGCATGGCTCACCTGGGTGAAGACGCCCTAAAGAACCTCGCCAAGATGTCAACAGGCATGCGACCGGTGCCAAAAGCCTGCCTTTGCGCTCCCTGTATAAAGGCACGACTGCGCGAAAATGCGCACAACAAACCAAGCGTCCGCGGCGCGTACCCACTGGAATTCTTGCACGTTGATATCGCGGGGCCTTTCCCAATTACAGGGCATAATCAAGCAACTTACTGGGTTGGGTTAGTGGATGACTTCACTGGTATTACTGAGGTGGTACCTATACGGACAAAAGACGAGCTGCCTAACGCTGTCTTTGCGTTTATCAACGCCCTGGGGCGCCCAGAGCGTCGCTGTCACCGGATTCGGTTGGACCAAGCGGGCGAAAATTCGTCCACAAGGTTTATTGAGGAGTGCGCCAGTAGGGGCATTGTGCTGGAATTCACTGCTACTGATTAGCACCAGCAAAATGGGGTGGCAGAAGTCACTAACCGCATTATACTGGAGAGGACTTATGCCGTCTTAGTAGACTCTGGGTTGCCTGGCATGTACTGGCCCTTTATTGTCTAGTCAGTTGCCTACCTGCGCAATAGGAGCCCCTATGGTCGACATGGAAGACCGCCCTATGAAGGCTGGTATGGCGACAAACCAGACTTAGCCACATTCGTAAACTCGGTTGCCGCTGTTGGGCTTATAAGACCGGCCACAGGTGGAAGCTCGCTGATGATAAGGCGGTTCTATGCTGTCTGCTAGGCTACTTGGGCAGCCGAATCTACGTGTTATTGCGAGATGATGGTACTGTCATTCGCTCATTGAACGTTGTCTTTAATGAGGTGTTTAGCACCTGGTAGGACTATGAGTCACTGCACCTAGAGCCCGCTGAGGGCCATGATTGGCCTGCTGAAGGCCCTACTCTGCCCGCTGAGGGCACTGCGCCTCCCCGGCGACGAGGGAGACCGCCGCTGAGGCGCGTACATAAGGAACTGTCGCAGCCTGTTGAGGCGGACGAGCTGTCAATAGGGGGAGATGCCATGCTGGAGGAGCCAGTATTGCCAGCCCGCACGCCACTTGAAGACGCCGAGTCGATCGCTAACCCTACTCCGCTAACAACGCCGCCGTCATCCCCATCGCTGCCCCCAACCGTCAACGACGACCGACTGGATAACCACCCTTAGCTCCGAGTCTCTAGTCGCGCCAACAAGGGCACCCTGGACCTAAGTCAAGTACAACACTACGGGCGCAATGTTGACGGCAGGTATAACCTGGTGTTCGCCCTTATGGGCGCCTGTTTGCTAGCAGCGGGACCTGTGTGAGCCTAAGAACCCCAAGAAGCGCGCAAAGATCCCCAATGGTTGCGCTGGTTTGAGGATGAAGCAGGAGTTTCGGTCACTAGAAGTTAACAAGACTGGACGTTAGTCCCTAGGCCAGGGAACCGACGCGTACTTGGTGCCAAATGGGTGTATAAGCTGAAGACCGGCCAAACGGCGAGATCCTTCGCTATAAGCTCGCTGGGTTGTCCAAGGTTTCCGCCAGGAGCAGGGCATTGATTTCAATGAGACCTTTGCCTCAGTGGTCAAACCAATGCTACAAGGCCCTATTTGCCATTGCTGCCGCCTTGGACCTGGAGATTCACCAAATGGACGTCAAAAGCCTTCCTCTACGGTACTGTCGACGAGGAGATCTATGTGGAGCAGCCAGAAGGGATGGATGACGGCTCGGGTAGGGTGTGCAAATTGAACAAGGCACTGTATGGGCTAAACAGTCACCACGAATCTGGTACAACACGCTGTCAGTCTTTCTTAACGAGCAAGGTTTCAAGCCGCTCGTGGCTGATTTGGGGGTGTTTGTTAAGGATGGGATATTTATCGCTATTTACGTCGACGACCTGCTCATTGCTGGCCCCGATCTTGCCGGTATTAATCAACTAAAAGTCGCACTTACCAGGCGGTTCGAAATGAGCGATTTGGGGAGTGTCACTACTTAGGCATGGAGATCCAAAGGGACCGCCGAAACCGCGCTAACAATCAACGGGGCAAAAGATCCTGGGAGTTTGATTTTCTATCCTGTAATGAAAAGGTTAGCACGCCAATGGACACATCACGACTGGAACCACCACCGCCAAATCACGAGGCCGCAGCCGACAAGCGACAATGGTTCCAAAAGGCCATCGGATCACTCATGTACCTTATGATGGGCACCCGACCGGACATCGCCTACGCGGTATCCTGCCTAAGTCGATTCATGAGCAACCCGACAAGCGCACATATCACGGCAGTCAAGAGGGCATTTAGGTACCTTACGGGTACGCAAGAGCTAGAGTTAGAATTCAAGGGGCCACTGCAACCTTTAAGAGGGTACACAGATGCTGATTGGGCGGGCGATACTACTACCCGCCGCTCTACTTCAGGATACGTGTTCAATCTTGGGAGCGGCGCCCTTAGCTGGTCGTCCAAAAGGCAACCAACTGTGGCCTTGTCTTCCTGTGAGGCAGAGTATATGGGGCAAACACAAGCCGTCAAGGAAGCCATTTGGTTGAAGCGATTGCTCGAAGAGCTGCTAGGTCACGGCGATGAACTGGTTACCACCATCATCTTCGGTGACAATCAGGGAGCTTTAGCGCTGGCTAAAAACCCGCAGTTTTTCACGCCCGAACAAAGCACATTGACACGCAATGGCACTTTGTTAGGGAGCAGCAAGCCGAAGGCACTGTGGACCTCCAATACGTCCCCACTTCTTAACAGGTGGCAGACGGGCTCACTAAGCCCTTACCAAAGCCTGCTTTTCTGCAGTTCCGGCGGGCTCTTGGATTAGAACCTCGGGGTTAACCTCGGTCCGTGAAGTTTGGGCCCCTCACCACAGCATCCTCACCTTAATGCACCAACCATCACGTTATCATCGCGCCAAATCACCTAGTGACACCTAACCGGCGTCACCACTGCAAGGGCACAGGCACTGAGCAAGGGGTATAGACTCAGGTCAATGACTTAGCTCTAACCAGCAACACGTTAGCAGAAACACCACGACAAAGGGTCCTGTCATATAACCCGGGGACGACATGAGACACGATTGCGCCCGCGCGCATCCAAAGTGCCGGAAAATTTTTTGGAGACCGCATTTTTGTATGGGAAAACTCATGAGGATGAGCTGAGTTGGCCCCACTAACCCCAGGGGCTCAGTACCTGGGGGAGTCGATCCGGGGCCCTGTGCTACGATTAAGTTACCGAGGGGGAGTGTTAGAATCCAGCCTAGTGCCATATAGGCACGTGATTACCAGCCATGTATATATATCACTAGCCAGCTCCTTAGAGTCGGTAACCCAATCGATTCTACATCTCATCTTTGGCACATTTCAACAGCTTCGACCCTGTCTTCGCGGGGACATTGTCTTCGGGGATAGGCTCCAGGAAGGTGTCTTGGAGGGCAGCGTCCAGCCAAATGGGCAACCGTTTGGGTGGACTGGCTCGTTCGGGGTACTCTTGATGGTAAGCTTTGATCAGCAGGGGAGAGTTGACGAAGTTGTCGGCAGGGTAGTAGGTCGGGTCGGGGTCATGCCCCTCCCACGCTGCCCGGTACTTCAGTGTTCCGCGGTCTACTTTGCTGTCAAGGATACGAGAAACTGGCCACTCGGGGACTCCGTCCACCTCAATGGGTGGTTCTAGAGGTTGCAATTGACCTGGTAAGGGATCATTTGGATCCCTTTGAAGCCTGTTGGCGTGAAATACTGGGTGAACTCTTATGTATTGTGGGAGTTTAAGTACAAAGGAGTGGCCTTGCTTGCCCACAATTAGGTATGGTCCTTTCATTTGATAATCCAACTTAACTAACAGGCGTTCGGTAATGAATCCCTTCGGGGTGACAAAGACCTGGTCCCTAACGTCGAAGTCAACAGCTCGTCTGCGTTTATTAGCCTGCTCCAATTGCATTTCCTGGGCAGTAGACATGTTAGCGCGGGCGGTGTCACGGACGAATTTGCAGGCTTTGGCGCGGGCCTTAACCTACGCCTTAGCCTTTTCTGAAGTGACGTTGTCTAGAGATTTGGTGACTGGTTGGGTACGCTCGCGCCAGTCCCAGTGAAAGTACGGCTGATGCCCGAACTCAATCTCGAAAGGCGAAACTCCGGTGCTGTCGTGGGGCAGTATCGCTTGGGCCCAGTCCATGCTGGGCAGCAAATTAGACCAGTTGTCTTAATGAAAGTTAATAAACGGACGCAGACGCTAGTTAAGGTACTAATTCATAATCTTAGTTTGGCTATTGGTCTGCGGATGCCGCGCTGTGGAGAGAAGTTGTGTGATACCCGTGAGCTGGCATAAAGCAGCTAAGAAGGCGGAAATAAACTAGAGGCCGCGATTAGAGACGATTGAGCGAGGGGGGCCAAAGACTCTAAATATGTACTGATAGTAGAGATCGGCGGCTTGTTTAGCGGTGACCGTCTTGCAGTAGGGCATAGCAAAGGCGCGCTTAGATAGATGGCAACAAGATACTATCGCGTTGTTGTACCCTTTCTTATCTTTAGGAAATGATTTGAAATCGATTAAGACATCCTGCCAGACATTTTCGGGGATGGGAAGCGGGTGTAACAAGCCTGGCTTTCTATCCAGCAGGGGCTTGCTCCACCGGCAGTCTTTGCAATTAGAGATGTACCTATTAACGTCGGCGTTCATTCCCTTCTAGTGATATAACTGGCGTAACAGCTGGAGAGTTTTTCGTAGACCTAGATAGGCAGTGACCTGACAAGTATGCACCGCTTGAATCAGATGCGTCTAGAGAAATTCTATGGAGGGAACTACTAGGCGGTCTTTGTAGAGAAGCAACCTAGAAGGGGTAAGGGCGAAATTTGGTGATCTTGAACGGGCCTCTTCTCTAAGCGATTCAAGCACCTTATGTGTCCGATTGGCATGCAGCAGGCGATTAATGAGCATGTAAGGATGGGCTCCTTTGGGGCTTATATTGACTTTTCCTTCCTCCTAGTCTGCGATTGTGACAGCTACTAGGGCTGCTTTGGCGGTATCTGGTGGGTGTGGGAGAAAAAACTGGGTTTGAGCCTCTCGATCCTTTTCCTTCTGCGACTTTAGCTTGTCCTGTTTCTTAGATAACGCATTGGCCACAATATTTGCGGTGCCTGGTCGGTACGTGATTCGACAATGGTACTCGGACAGCTTCTTAGACCAACGGGCTTGCCGTGGAGAGAGCTCACGCTTGGTGCTGAAGTATTCAAGGGCCCGATGATTAGTAATGATATCAAAGGGCTCGGCGGTTTGGAGACCAATTAGTTGCGCTCTCTATTCTGAAAGGCCTTGTATAACTGCTAACATCTCTTTGTTGTGAATGTTGTAATTTAACTTAGTGGGCTTTAGTGATTTTAAATACTATGCAACTGGGCGCTATGTGCCGTCTGATTGCAGTTGACTAAGAGAGCCCGCATTGACGCTGTTACTAGAGTCGGTTTCCATGCGGGTGATCCGAAATGGGGAGTACCAGGAGACTAGGACGTCGCTGGCGACGAGTTGCTTTGCGGCCTCGAAAGCGGCGCGCTCCTGTTCTCTGAAAGTGTGGAAGGCACTGTTTTTCAGTAGTTTGGTTAGGGGGCGAACGACCTGACTGTAGTAAGGAAGGAAAGAGTGGTAGTAGTTGCAGAAGCCTAAAAAGCTCTGCAATGCCTTAAGTGTTGTGGGCTCTTTCTATTCCTGAACTGTAGCGGTCTTCGCGGGGTCCTTATGGATTCCTTTAGTGCTAATGATGTATCCTAAGAACTTAGTTTCTGTTACGGCGAATTCGCATTTCTTGAGATCAGCTTGGAGACCAGCGTCCCTTAAGCGAAGTAGGACCTTGCGAACATGTTCTTTGTGTTCTAGGGGATTGTTAGAAAAGATGAGGATGTTGTCGATGTATGCCGTACAGAAGTTGTCTAGATAATTGCCTAGGACGCTGTTAATAAACTGTTGAAAGGTGGCAGGACTGTTGTAGAGACCGAAGGGTAAGACCCTGTACTTGTAATTTCCATACTGGGTTCGAAAAGTAGTCAGCGCTTCAGTCTCTGGGGTGAGCCGGATTTGGTAGAATGCTTGGCGAATGTCGAGCTTAGTAAAGAGTCTCGCTCTAGAGAGGCGCATAAGTGTCTCCTTGATAAGTGGGATTGCTGTAACGTCTTTTTTAGTAATAGCATTAAGCTGGCGGTAATTAACGCAAAAGCGCCAACCTCCGCCTGGTTTTTTGGCAAATAACACCGGCGAAGCGAAGCTGGCGTCACTAGGGACGATAAACCCGCGCTCAATGTGGTCGTTGATGTAGGCTTTGAGGAGTTTGAGGTGTTCTAAGGACATGCTATACAAAGGCGAGGTGGTAAGCGTGGACGGGTCTTTAGTGAGGTCGACATTATGATCGACGCCCTTTCAGTAAGGCGGGAGGGCGTTGGAATCTGCTTTTGAAAAATGGGCGGGCTCCGCTCCGGCGTATCCGGGCCAGGGAAGCGCTTGTTCCATCTTGGCGAGCAGGTCGACTTGGGATTTGTTTTCCGGACCGCGCCTCTCGCTCTCGCGGTCCTCTATGAGTTTGGCCAGCTCGTAGGGGCTGGTACAACTGATGATCGCGTTGGACTTGTGGCCGCTGTTCAAAGCGAAGGCTGCGGCGCTCACTGTGTTGACGTTAAAGCTGGCAGCGTACAATTGTTCCCGTGTTGGCGCCTAAATGAGTTCTGGGAGGTTGGCCGGATCCTATGGGTCTGGTGGGTCTGCTGAACGCAATTCATCGTTCATCTTCCGCAAGTTCTCCTGCCGCGTTAGTGATTCGGTGGGGCGGAAGGGAGTTATCCTAGGTCGTTTTGGCCGGGGTGGGTTGAATTGAATAGTTAATTCCTGCAAGAGCTGTCTGATCTTCGGATCAGCTTCTCTGGTAGGATCACAGTCTCCAGGTCTAGGGCTAGGGGTGATACCCGGATCCTGCTGCATAATTCCTGGGGGCTGGTCTTGCTAGTGGCTTCCTTGGGTAGCGGGGACGGGGTGACCAACAGGCGACTCGTTGTCTAATGGCTCGTCGTCTGAGGAAGACAGCTCGACAGCCTCTACGCTACCATTTCCATCGAAGTCGTCCTCACAGCTTGGTTTCCGGTAAGCCTGTGAGTATGTGCCGATGAACGAGATGGTGGGGCTGGGAAGCTGAATAGAGATTTCCTTGGAGATACTCTGGTTAGCTTTTAATAAGCGAGTTGTTTGGCAGGTATAGTCCTGCTTTTTGAGTAGACTATCCCGTCGAGTGGCGTCGTTCTGGTGGGAGGGGTCAGGTGGTGGAGAAGTCCGCGGTAGGACGAGGTTGCCGGCAAAGGTTAGATTCTTGTCATCTTTCTAACAAAGGCGGCGGTCCCAAGCGTTAACTAGGCAATTAGCCTGCTTAAAAAATTTTCTACTAACGATAAGATTGTAGTCCCCTATTTTATAGAAAACGAACTATATAGTGATGCTGCGTCCGTTAATGTTAAGCTAGGCTGTAAAACAGGTGTCCACTTTCGCGCTTCTCTTTCCTGCGAAGTTCTTGAGGGGGATTGGTGTTTTCAGGCGGAGTAGTTTGGCTTTAAGCTGTTTTTGGACAGCCTTTATATACCTTAAAGCGACGAGGTTGTAAGCGCTAGCACCGGTGTCCATCAAGGCTCGCAACCTAAGAGCCAACCCTTGGAATACGATTTGCACTGGCATGACCAGCTAAGGGCCTCCGAACAGCTCAGGAACTCTCAGTGTCTTGCCGCCCGCGGGCAGCGATATCGGTTTGGCATCTGTATTTCGTAATTGGAATTGCAGTTTGTCTAGATCGATTGGTTCGGTGGCCCCTATGTAAGCTACTAGGTTGGAGTGGTCTAGTAGCGCGCATTTAAAGCCTCGTCGTCTGACAAATCACTTGCCTCCAAATTGGAGTAGTAGGCGATACCAAGTTTGGTCAAATTAAGATTATCCACTGCTTGTACATTCGCTTATATAGCTATCTTTTTAAAATAGTTATAGCGGCTTAAGTGTTTGTTCTCTGTTTTACTACATTAAAAATAGGTGTTGTGCTAAATACACCACGTCTTGTTGTGACTATGGAGGGGCAAGAAGGGAACAGCGGGTCCGGAGCGGGGCGTTGGTTGTTCAGCTGCCGTGTACGAGGGCTTTGATCCAGAGGGTGATGCCTTGTAAGGGGTCCTCGTACGCGCCTGAAACGGGTTTGTCGTGTTGTTGTCGCGGAGAGTACGGCTGGCGGCGGTTATCTGGCGTTTAATCGCTAGGTAGTCAACGTTAGAGTCTTCTATCTCTTTCTAAAGCATTAACTTAAGACTCCTAGTTAACTTAAGTTGTAATTTGTCCTTCTAGGTTTTTGCGTCTAGTCTACCTTTCCTAGCTAGGCTCTTAAAAGCCTATAGAAACGTCTAGGCGTCTATTCTATTAGAGAGGAAGAGCTTGTGAAACTTCTTGCGTGCCTACTAGGGAGCGAAGGGGTTATAGTAAGTCTCTTCTAGAAATTTAAAGAGTGCTTTAGGTCCACAGTCTTCTTAGAGGGCCTAATTCGTTCAACGCCAATTTCGCGCTGCCTCTTAAGGCGCGCCTCCAAGGCGGCTAAGGATAGCTTCTGCTTAGTTATCTTAATTGTCCTTATTGTTGTTGCCTTAGTAATAGTCTGTGTTTACGCGGATTTTATTGCGCATATCCTCTAGCTAATCTTTAATACTAGGGCTAGATTGACCTTTTCTGTAGTACTTATCAATGTTAGGTAGCTTCGCGGAGCGTCCTGGCTTAGACACACTAGAGGGGGCGGCGGAAGCGTGTCTGCCCTAGGGCACGTCCATCCAGGCGCCGTTGGCGAGCTTGGTTTGCACGTATCCGGGGACTAGGGAGTAGCGAAGGGTGTCCTCCTGTTGTGGAGTGGGCACCGCGAGCTGGGGCGGATTTCGCGGTGCACGTTGGGGCGCGGCTGGGCGGGATGAGCTCCGCTCGGCCGCCTGAGGGCGGGGCGTTCCTGGGCCAGGGGGTTTCAAGGGGACTTCAGTGCGGTGTTTCGGACCATAACGATCTTCGACAGAGGGGAGAACTTTCTCAGGGCTGAACAAGTCTTGTCCAATGGCTGCCTAATCGGCAATATCGGACTGTGAGTTGGAATCTTCTAAGACTGCGTACACTGGGTGGTGAGGTGTTGTTGCCTTAAGTATAGCATAAGCTTGTTTAAACATATCAGCGCGCTCGCACAAGGCCCGAACGAGGACCTCCTATTTAGGGTCTTCTTTAGACTTTGTAACAGCCCTAGTTACTAAATCTGGTGCTGTCTCTAAAAATAGACCTTGAGAAAAGCGATATCGAGCCCGAAGCTGACAGGTGGCTAGTAACTGTTTCATTTCCAAACCGTGCTGGATCGATTGGTCTAGCTCGAATTTTCCCGTAAACGCGTTATACTTGCTGGTAGCTTTGAGTTCAGCTTCGCCTTAGTGCGCAAGCCACTCAAGCTCTGCTGTCGCAAATTTGTCAGTTAGCTGGTCTGCTTGGAGTGTAGCGACGTGGTGCTTGTGCTGTAAGTTGTAAAGAATTCCTTTGGGGTAGACTTTTTCTAGTAGTTTAATAATGCTCTTTTTCTTTATAGGGCTGGGGTTGAGTAGGGAAATCTTCTTAAGGCGAATGTTGTGTAGACTATTGTTGGCGGGGTGCAGGCGAACGTCCACCTCTGTATCTTCGATCCTGGAGCTGTCTAGGGGTACAGAGGACGCAGGGAACGTTCTAGGAGTCTCTTGGATTGAAGGGCGGCGGTTGGCCATAGTGCGGGCAGTAGTGGGGTGGTTGTTGTTTGTTGATTGTTTGTTGATTGTTTGTTTGTTCTTAGAACGTTGGGACTTTTTGAAGCGGCCTCTCTTAATAGACCTCAGGGCAGTGAAACACAAACTCCCTGGCGCTGGGGATCCTTCCCAGCGACTAACAAACTTCCTACCCTCGTGCGACAAGCAGAGGCGGGACTCAGAAGCGGCCTCTCTCAATAGACCTCAGGCAGTGAAACACAAACTCCCTGGCGCTGGGGATCCTTCCCAGTGACTAACAAACTTCCTACCCTTGTGCGACAAGCAGAGGCGGGACTCAGAAGCGGCCTCTCTCAATAGACCTCAGGGCAGTGAAACACAAACTCCCTGGCGCTGGGGATCCTTCCCAGCGACTAACAAACTTCCTACCCTCGTGCGACAAGCAGAGGCGGGACTCAGAAGCGGCCTCTCTCAATAGACCTCAGGGCAGTGAAACACAAACTCCCTGGCGCTGGGGATCCTTCCAGTGACTAACAAACTTCCTACCCTTGTGCGACAAGCAGAGGCGGGACTCAGAAGCGGCCTCTCTCAATAGACCTCAGGGCAGTGAAACACAAACTCCCTGGCGCTGGGGATCCTTCCCAGTGACTAACAAACTAATACACCCTTACCTACTCGCAGCGGGCAGAGGAGTTGTATCTCGCAGACCTTAGGCAACCGCCTAGCACAACTAGTGACTAACAAGGTAAAACTTCCACTAATTCGACCGCCCGCGGGCAGCGTCTTAAGGGAGGAGTAGATATTATGTCGCCGTCCACGGCCAAATAAAATGGTTGGTCTTAGAATAATGTAAGGACTGAACAATTCCTTACAGGGCTAACCTATCGGGGACAGCTAGAATAGTTGAAAGAGCTAGTTGAATTGATACTATTCTAAGACAGTGGATAAGAAAGGGACCTGGGGGGCCCTTTCTTATATAGAGGGCGGCGTGGGGCACGAGCCCACGCTAACTACCACGCTAACACTAACTAGGAAAGGCGCCTTTTAGGAAGGTAAAAGGCGCAGATAGGGGAAATAGGGTGTGAAGGAAAGGTGATGGGGAGTGCTTGGCAGGGAGGCCAGCAGTTACCGTTACAACTCCTTAGCTTTGCGCGGCTGCACGACGTAAAAAGTAGATTAAATAGTAACTTGGTATATTGTAAGTTATAGTAGGTTATTATGAGTCACTATGAAGTAACGTTAGTGGTGTTCTATAATGAGTTATAAGGGACCTCGAAGTTGCCAAGAAAAACTATTCGGCGGACTAATCTGTCCGGGCTACTAATAGAATATGTTACGTAAGACTTTAAGATTGCTATATCTATAAGAACGGAACAATTTCTTACAGGGCTAACCTATTGAAAATAGCTAGAATAGTTAAAAGAGCTAGTTAAATTAATACTATTCTAAGATAGTGAATAAGAAAGGAATCTAGGGGGCCCTTTCTTATATAGAGAACGGCGTAGGGCACGAGCCCACGCTAACTACCACGCTAACACTAAATAGGAAAGGCGCCTTTAGAAAGGTAAAAGGCGTAAATAGAAAAAATAGAGTGTAAAAGAACGGTAATAGAGCGTGCTTAGTAGAAAGGCTAGTATAGACTATTATATAACCCCCCTTTTAAAGTCTAAAAGTAGAAAGGAAAGTATATAAAAACAGGGCATTTTAGCGAATTTTTAATATAACTAGCACTATTTTAGAGCTAAAGAGGATTATAATAGGGGTAATAGGCTTTTATAGTTCTAATAGTAGTCTTAGTTTTCAATTTAGTTGCTATTTAGTAGAGATATTAAGAAAAGTAGTTAGAGGTAAATTAGTGCTAGTTAGAAACTATCTCTTAGCGTTTGGCGTTTTACTAATAGAGTGTATTCTTAGCTATAACACTATATAAAAACGCGATTAGCTAAAAAATTTCTAGTTAGTTTATTAGGTGTAGGCGTAATTATATTATATAATATTATCTAGTACTATAGAAAAGTGTTTTAAAAAACGTATAAACCTAACTATATAGTTTTTAATTAGAGCAGAATAGCTCTAAAGCTATAGGTGCTGCTAGTAGTAGTAGAAATGTCTAGGAGTAAAGATGCTAAAAGTTGTAGGTGCGCCGCGTGCACATAATAGCTAGAAAGCTACTAAATTAGTAGTAGGGTAACTAGAGAGGGGATAGCTAGGGGTAAAAGCACTAAAAGTAATAGATATCTATGCGTAGTAGACTAACTAGATAGCTGCTAAACTAGTAGTAAACTAGGATACCTATTTTAGTAGCTTAGAGTGCCCCTAGAAGTAGAATAAATTATGTAACTAGTATATTAGAGTAAGGGCTAATAGTTAAGAAGTAGCGCCTAATTATTAGCATTCTAGAAGATTTTATTAAGCAGTTTACTATCTAGTTTATTGCCTAAGCATTTGTTTTATAAGGAGTTAGACTTAGGGTTAATTTAGTTAGTAAATTTAGGGTTATTACTAAAGAGGTTATTATAATAGGTAGGGTCTTTATATTCTAATTCGCTACTATAATAGGCGGCGCTATAATCTTTAGGAGTATTACTATAATAAGTAATGCTAATTTCTTCTTCTAGGTTAGCAATTTAGCAGGGTAGAAGAGTGCTAACCTAGGTTATTTTAGCTAGAGTAGTTTTAATTAAATACTTAATTCTATAGGCTAGAGCTACCTAATCTATAAATTAGCTTCTTTAGTAGGTTTATAGTCTCTAGATCTAGAATTAGGGATAAGACCTAAATTCTAATATATAATATCTAGAGACTAGTCTAGCTAGTAGCTTTTAGAGATAGTAGTAATAAAGTAACTAAAAGGTAATTTATTATCTAATAGTGCCTTGTTTAAAAAAGGCAGCTTAATAGCCTTAGCACTACTATCTCTATTAAAGGCGTCTTTATAGCTTAGTTTTTAGTAAGCCTTTAAGTATATTCTAATAACTAAGATAGTGGGACTAGAAAGCTAAATAGAGATCTCCTTAGAGACGCTCTAGTTGGCTTTTAATAAGCGAGTTGTTTAGTAGATATAGTTCTACTTTCTAAGTAGACTATTCTACTAAATAGCGTTATTCTAGTAAGAAGGGTTAGGTAGTAGAGAAGTTTATAGTAGGATAAGATTGCTAGTAAAGATTAGATTCTTATTATCTTTTTAATAAAGGCGGCGGTCTTAAGTGTTAACTAGACAGTTAGCTTACTTAAAAAATTTCCTACTAATAATAAGATTATAGTCCCCTATTTTATAAAAAATTAACTATATAGTTATTAGATTTAATAGTGTTCTATTACTATAAGATAATATAATCTTAATAATTAATAAGATTAATTAATTAAGTAATAGAGATTAGCTATATACAAAGTCCCTAATAAGTGCTAACCTAACGCTAGCACTATTTAGAATAGTATAAAACTAGTAAGACGCTAGCCTTATATTCTCTACTATACTATTAATAATAGTGTAGGATTACAAAGGCCCTATAATTAGACACACACTCTTTGCTTAGGCATATCCTTAAGCTAAACACTTTATAGTAATTAGTCTATCCTTTACTTTATCTTAAAGGTCTCTATCCTCTACTATAGATTCTATAGGGCAACCTCTTAATTAGCAATCTTGTCTAATATACTTTTAAGTCCTAGTTTATCTAAAAACTTATTCTATTTGTTTACTAGTAGGGCTTTAGTTAGACTATCTACTACTATATTCTCTAACCTCTAATAGATTACATTAATTGTTCCTTTACGGAGGTGCGTATTAAAAGTCCTTGCCCGCTCGGCGACAGGGGTATCTTAGCCACAGTCCCGATGCAGAAACTGCTCCGAGCCAACGTGGCCTTTGCGCCCTTAGCTATCTTGCGGAGATGCTCTCTATATACCTATACCATTCTACTCTATTATAGCTCCCTATAATATCTCTACTCATGCCCTTATTATTAGCCTAAAAGCTACTAGCAAGTTAAGCAACAAGATTAATAAATTAACTAAAATTCTAACGCGGATAATTAATTCAATATATAGTTAAGCAATTATACGCGGCTTTAACCTAGCCTAGCAGCCACTACATATATAGGATAGCTACCTTAAAGATGCTCTATAGTCTAGCAGACTATTAAAACAGGCTAAGGCCTCTAAGATAGTTGTTAATATTATACACACTAACCACTATAAATAAGAGAGATTTTATACTAATATTACTAGTGCACTTAGTTAAGAAGGATTTAAAATATTAGCTATAACAGTATAGTAGATTCTCTAGAAAGCAGGCTTTAAGAAGACTAAACTAACAAGGAAACCTAGATTAATAAAGAAGATAAAGAAGAATTAGCTTAATTAGTATCTTTAATATTAAGACTAGATAATTAAGGATTAGAAGAACGTTATCTAGTCTAATAAAATATCTATTATCCTTCTACATAGGCGTGGTGGCTATAGAGTTTAGAGGAGAGCAGATAAAGCCTTTGTCTAAAGCTATATCTGTAAGATATAGAAAGGCTATTCTAAATTTATATTTTTGGGCTGCTTTTTATATAATAGGAGAGGGCCCTATTATTACTAGACGCTAGAAACAAAGTAAGAGAAGGAGGCTACTATTAAAAGAATTAAGGAATTAAATTAAGAGCTAGAGCCTGTTATAAGGGAATAGTGGAAGCTTAAAACTAGTATACGGCGTCTTAATCTACGTACTAAGCCTAGTTAACAGCCTTAGTAGAAGTGGAATAAGAAAAATAGCAAGCTTAGTTAAGGCACGGGCTTAGGAATAAACTAGTATTAATATTAGTTAACTATCTTACTCTTAAAGTTAATTTCTTTTGCAAAGCAGTGTTAAGCTAAGTAACTAGGAACAATTATTTAAGAGAACAAGGCACCTAGCTATAATCACTATGTGCAGAGCTACGTGTATAGCTTATAGGGTGTCTAGAAGCTACTTTAGTGCAGTAACTTACCTAATTTAAATACTATTAAGCCTTGTTAGCTATAGATAAAGCGATATACTACAAAGAAGGGTGTACTAAAGAATTAAGTAGAGGCAGTATATGCGTGGGAGCAGTGCTAAAAGGAGCTACCTTAGGATAAGTTTTAGGCATAGATTAAGCGTATTCCTACTTATATTTAGAAGATTATTAAGCTAGAAGGGGGCAATGAGTATAAGGAGGGTAGAGTTTGATAGAATTGACCAGATTCGGAGCAATTTCCGCATCGGGACTGTGGCTGAGATACCCCTGTCGCCGAGCCGGCAAGGACTTTTAATACGCACCTCTGTAACGGTAACTGCTGGCCTCCCTGCCAAGCACTCCCCATCACCTTTCCTTCACACCCTATTTCCCCTATCTGCGCCTTTTACCTTCCTAAAAGGCGCCTTTCCTAGTTAGTGTTAGCGTGGTAGTTAGCGTGGGCTCGTGCCCCACGCCGCCCTCTATATAAGAAAGGGCCCCCCAGGTCCCTTTCTTATCCACTGTCTTAGAATAGTATCAATTCAACTAGCTCTTTCAACTATTCTAGCTGTCCCCGATAGGTTAGCCCTGTAAGGAATTGTTCAGTCCTTACAGGAGTCTTTCTTGGCAGTACGAACTTACAACAAGACTCCCTATAATATACGATATATTATCTACCATACTATACGTAGGCAATATATAGTATACTTATTATAATTCGCAGTGAATTATACTATATCTTAAGTAGTACTTTATCTAATTTTTAGTCACTGAGTGCGTACTATTGCAAGATAAAGTTAACCTGTTATTTTTGACCTTATAGTAACCTATAATAAAATCACTCTGATTTACTATCAACACTATCTAAAAATAAGCTGCTAAGGGTAATATCTAACTCCTCCTCTATCTCTTTATCTATCTAATAGGTCCTTGCGTTGTGCCTAGGCTCTCTACACCTCCTATAGCGGCGTTGTGTTAAGGGACCTGCCTCTCCCTCACTACTACCTCGCGCCCTTTTTAACAACTTCACCCTAATAGAAGGGCTTTCTACTCCTAAATCTGCTCCCTAAGCAAAGCCTAGCGTCCTACCTTTCTAAATGCGCTTTCTTTTACGCGTTTTTCGCTTTATTAGAACCTTAATTTGCTCCTTAAGTTCCTTAATGCGGGTCTCTTGAAGTACACTATAGTAGAGCATAAGTTCAGCACCTTTTATAAGCTGTAAGTAGCTTAATTTAGCATCGGGTAGAGACCGAATAAAAGAGTCGCGTACGAGCTTTGACTAGGATCCAAACTCGAGGGTATTGCTTAGGGTCCTGGCTTGCCATAGTGTATCCAGTGGGGTACCCTAAGGAGGAGTGTGAATACGCACATTAAGGAGATCTACCACTACTAACGCATCTAAAGGAACAAGCCTAGAGGCCTTAAAGGCTTTCTTACAGTTTTCTAGTGTAAACATATTAAAAAACGAGTTGCGAAAGGCTAGTAGGAAGCCCTCTTTATTAATATAAAAGACGCGTTGGCGCGCCAAGTCCCGCACGCGCTAGGAGTACTTTAGCTTTAGTGGCGCGAAACAGACCATATTAAGCGGCTGGAGGATATGAGATGAGTGCGCTGGCATACAGAGTGTTAGGATCTTCTGTTCCAGGCAATAATCCTTGAAATCCTGGGAGTGGTGGCTCTCATGGCCGTCCAGAATAAGTAACCTCTAATTATGACCCCACCATGCGCGGCCTTGTATACGCGTCAAAGTGCTTCAACCACGCGACTCCAAGCTCGCTGTTGGTCCAGCCGGTCTCAGAGACTGAGAGCTTCCAATCGCGGGGGATACTGGTCTCCTCATACCACGCTGAGATGTGGACTTGCCCTTTGTAGATAATAAAGGGCGGGGCAGCATACCTAGCAGCGCAAATACTCTGAATCACTGTGACCTACTTGCGGTTGCCTGGCTGAACAAGCGTAGGTAGGTTAAGAACGTCTTTCTTAACTAGTTACAACCTTTATTAAGCCACTAACTCCTATCTAGAAGCCTATCTTATTAAAGTTATAGATATCTTTATCCTGCACTTTATACTTAGCTTTTGTGTCCTCTACTAGCTAAAACCACGCATTTATAACCTCTAGATCTTCCTGTTATATCCTCTGTCAGTCCTTCGCTCGATTAAAAGCCATTTTAAGCTTAGGTACGCGCTTTACGAAGCGCTGAGCCTAGCATTATCCTACAGGGTCTCTATGCCGCGCAGCTAGCAGTTTGTTAGCTATATCTTCCACCTTACCTAGCCAGGGTGCAAATCCTCGCGAATCTAGGTCAAGGATATACTGTATGAGCGTCTGCTCTTTAGTCGCAGTAAGCTTTGCCATACCTAATCGTGTATCTGCTTGGGCGGTGATTCCGTTAATTCAATCGCTTAGTGTAGACTTTAGGATATTATATGCTGTAGCAGCGCGTCGTAGGCTTAAAATTTGCTTATTCTAATAGGCGTAAAGGGCAAGCTCAATTCTGCCTTCTTAATTAGATGATAACACGTCGTGTTGTTAAGACATTATGATTTATAGTGAAGTGTTGTGGTCTTGGCAAAAACTGTCCGGCGGACTGATCTGTCCGGGCTAATGATAGAATATGTTAATAATTAAATATATTATATAGTAAATAGATAAATACTAAATTTATATCTGGTTATAAATTTTATATTATATATAGGTAACTACGTATTATATTATTAACTTTAATATCTAGTATATTTTATAATTAATTACCTCTAGTATAAGGGGCTAATTTGCACGTGCTAACTTACTAGCCTAACTAATCTTACTACTTTACTATTTTTAATACGTGTTTAGTATAACTATATCTTTTTCTTATAGTATTATACTATATACTAAAAGGTCTGCGATATTTCTCTTTCTAATAAATAAATATAGGATTATTATATACTATATATAGGACCTAATTATAATTAAAGAACGTTAAATATCTACTAATATAAAAATAGTTTAAACTTTAAACTTACTTATACTTTACTTATACCTTATAGGCTTCTAATTTATATAAAATTTACTTTATATATTAATAAGTATAGACTACTATAGTTATAAATAAAACAAGAGTAATATATACTAAATATACTATTACTCTATTACTTTATTGAAATTCTTTTTAATAAAGATTCTACTCTCTCTCTAAGCCTTACTATTACTAAAAAGTATATACTAAAGATTTAAACTACTATTTCTAAAGTAACTATATTAAGATTTTGTTTTATTTATAAGATACTTATTTAGTATAATAAATAGGTATATTTAACTATTTATAATACTAGTTATATATACTAGTTATATATACTAGTTATGCTAGTAGCTAATTTAGTTAATAATAAATAATAAAACTATATTTTTACTTTAGTATGTATAATTACTTTTTTATTAATAACTAAATTCTCTAGTAGGGAATATAAAAAGATAATAAGATCTTTATTAATAAGCTTTAGTATAATAAAAGCGTTCTATATATTTATATAATCCTCTTAGCTATTATTACTATTAAGTTAACTTATTTAAGTAAGTGCTCTACGTAAGTAGTATATAGGTATAAATAACTAATAATTATAATAGTAAGAAGCTAGATATACTATATATACTATAAGTTATATTATTTATAATAATCTAAATAGTAGGGTTATAATAATTAGAATAATTAAAAAAATAGCTTATAGCATTACTACACTAAAGTTGTATTTCTTTTCTAAAGTTCTAATTATAGCCATTTTATAAAAACTTTATATATAGAACCTTTATAATAAAACTACTAAGCTTACTTAGTAGTTTAAAAAAAATTTAATTATCTTTTTACACTTCTTTTAATTACTAAGTGGAGAGCTTTACTTTTTTATTATATTATTTAAAATAAGAGCCTTTATTATTCTACTCTAAATTAGATTTAATTAACGCTATATATACAACTAGTTTAAGAATAAAAAGAATTAAACAAAAATATATAGTTAAATATTAGGCGCGCTAAGCCTACTAAGCCTGCTAAGCCCACTTAGCTCGCTTATAACGCGCTAACCCCTTTTTATTAATACCTTAAAACGCTTTTCTATATATATAATAGTAGAAGGAATACCTACTATTATTATAAGATTTTTATTAGAAACTATAATAGTACTATAGGGGTTGTTACGCCGTATATAAAATAATAGTAAATATTAAAATCTAAATATAAGATAGTAAGATTTATATAAGATAAGTATATAAGTAGGCTATATATATAGTCTTGCTTAGAACCTTATTTACTAATTATACTAGTTGTTAAAAAAGTAATATAATATAAATAAGACGCCTATATCTTAAATTAGTAATACTACCTTTTTTTATAGTAGTAACTCTAGTGCTACTATAAAGATCTAACTATATTAAATTCTATATAAGTATTATACTTTATTATATAATATAGCGCTTTATTATACTCTATTATATTATATTACACTACTTTACACTTTATTTCTAACTATTATAGTCTTTATAGTAATTTACATAAAACTATTATAGTCTTTATAGTAATTTACATAAAACTATTATAGTCTTTATAGTAATTTATATAAAACTATTATAAAGTCTTACTAAATTAAATATAGACAAAAATTAATTTATTAATATTTATAGGTATTATTCTATTATTACTATAATATAGCTTAGAATATACTACTTTACTAAAAGCATTACTACTAAAAAGATTATTAAAAGAACTAGTATATATTATTAATTTAAAATCTGTATTTAATTATTTCTAAGTATCTTAGTAGCGTCTATAATAAGAAAGGCTATAAAATATTTAATATTCTAGCATATAATAAGCTTATTAAAATTATATAATATAGTAGGTATAATATTCTATACTAGCCTTCCTACTAAGCACGCCCTATTACTTTTCTTTTATATTCTATTTCCCCTATCTGCGCCTTTTACCTTTCTAAAGACGCCTTTTCTAGTTAGTGTTAGCGTAGTAGTTAGCGTAGGCTCGTGCCCTACGTTGCCCTCTATATAAGAAAGGGCCCCCTAGATCCCTTTCTTATTTACTATTTTAGAATAGTATTAATTTAACTAGCTTATTTAACTATTCTAGCTATTCCTAATAGTTTAGCCCTATAAGGAATTATTCTGTCCTTATATTATTCTAAGACTAACTATTTTATTTGGCTATAGATAGTAATATAATATCTACTCCTTCCTTAAAACGCTGCCTATAGGCAATTAAATTAGAGGAAGTTTTACCTTATTAGTTGCTAGTTATACTAGGCAGTTGCCTAAGATTTATAAGATTACTAATATAACTCCTCTGCCTACTATAAGTAAGTAAGAGTGTATTAGTTTATTAGTTACTAGGAAGAATTCCTAGCGCTAGAGAGTTTATATTTTACTATCCTAAAGTCTATTAAGAAAGGCCGCTTCTAAGTCCCTTCTCTACTTATCACACGAGGGTAGGAAGTAAATTAGTTACTAGGAAGGATCCCTAGCGCTAAGGAGTTTGTGTTTTACTACCCTAAGGTCTATTAAGAAAGGCCGTTCTAAAAAGTCCTAACGTTCTAAGAATAAACAGACAATTAACAAATAATTAATAAAAAAAAAAAATTAAGAACTAATTAATAAAAAAAATTAATAAAAAATTAATAAATAATTAATAAATAATTAACAAATAATAACTATTACGCTATATTTTATAGAGCTAACTTGCCTAATAAATATCTTTTAGCGCTATTATAGTAAGGGCACAAGACACAAAGCTAGGGGAATTAGAGCTAGACTATAGAGGTAATATAGAGATTAAAGTTTTATATATTTTTGTCTTATACTTTACCTTTTACCTAATCTTTTCTTAGCTTAGACTATACGCTAGCTCGCACGCTATATAAGACCTGCTAACCTAGGTCTATCTACTATACTCTCTCCGCTATTCTCTACTTTGTTTAACCTTACTATTGCCCGCACTATAGCCAACTGCCGTTCTTTAATCTAAGAGACTTCTAGAACGTTCCCTGCGTTCTCTATACCCCTAGACAGCTCTAGAATTAAAAATATAGAGGTGGATATTTGCCTACACTCTACTAATAATAGTCAATATAATATTGCCTTAAAAAGATTTTTCTACTTAACCCTACTAGCAAGCTGTTATCTATCTAGTGTAGAAAGCAGCTAATAGTAGCTTTTTAAATAACTAGTTACTTTGCCCCTAGTCTTATAAAGAAAAAAAGTATTATTAAACTACTAAAAAAGGTTTACCTTAAAGGAATTCTTTATAACTTATAGCATAAGCACTATATTACTATACTAAAAGTAGACTAGCTAACTAATAAATTTGTAATAGCAAAGCTTAAGTAGGTTACGCACTAAGGCAAAGCTAAACTTAAAGCTACTAGTAAGTATAACGCATTTGATAGGAAAATTCGAGCTAGACTAATTAATCTAGTATAGCTTAGAAATAAAATAGTTACTAGCTACCTATTAGCTTTAGGCTTAATATCGCTTTTCTTAAGATATATTTTTAGAGATAGTATTATATTTAGTAACTAGGGCTATTATAAAGTCTAAAGATATTTCTAAATAGGAAGTTCTTGTTTAGACTTTATGCGAGCACGCTAATATATTTAAATAAGCTTATACTATACTTAAGGCAATAACACCTTACTACCTAGTATATATAGTCTTAGAAGATTCTAACTCCTAGCCTAATATTACCTAAAGACACTAATCCCTCTTAAAAACTTTGTGGAGAAGAGAAGCATAAAAGTAGATACCTATTTTATAGTCTAGCTTAATATTAATAGACGTAATATTACTATATAGTTTATTTTCTATAAAATAGGGGACTATAATCTTATTATTAGTGGAAATTTTTTTAAGTAGGCTAACTGCCTAGTTAACGCTTAGAACTGCCGCCTTTATTAGAAAGATAATAAGAATCTAACCTTTGCTAGCAACTATATCCTATCGCAGACTTCTTCCCTACCTAACCCCTCCTACTACGACGACGGTACCTAATAAAATAGTCTACTTAAAAAGCAAAACTATACTTACTAAACAACTCGCTTATTAAAAGCTAACTAGAGTATTTCTTAGAAAATCTCCATTTAGCTTTCTAGCCCTACTATCTTGTTTATTAGTATATACTTATAGGCTTACTAAAAACTAAGCTATAAAAATAACTTTAATAGAAATAGTAGCGTAGAGGCTATTAAACTGTCTTTTTTAGATAATAAGCTATTAGATAACAAGTCGCCTGTTAGTTACCTAGTCCCTACTATCTAAGGAAGCTACTAGTAAGACTGGCCCCTAGGAATTGTGCGGCAGAATCTAGGTATTACCTCTAGCCTAAGACCTAGAGACTATAATTCTACTAGAGAAGCTAATCTAAAGATTAGACAGCTCTTATAGAAATTAACTATTTAATTTAATATATCCTAGCTAAAATAATCTAGAATAGCTCCCTTCTAACCTACTAAATTACTAACGCGATAGAAAAACTTGCAAAAGATAAATAATAAATTACGTTTAGTAGATCTACTAGACTTATAGAATCTAGCTAACCTCCTAGAACTTATTTAGGCGCTAACACGGGAATAATTATACACTACTAGCTTTAATATTAATATAGTAAGTGCTATAGTTATTACTTTAAATAGCGGCTATAAGTCTAACGTAATTATTAGTTATACTAGCCTCTATAAGCTAGCTAAACTTATAGAGGACTGTAAGAGCGAGAGGCACGGTCTAAAAAACAAATCCTAAGTTAACCTACTCGCGAAAATAGAACAAGCGCTTCTCTGGCCTAGATACGCTAGAGCGGAGCCTGCCTATTTTTAAAAGCAGATTCTAACGCCCTTTTACCTTGTTAAAAGGACGTTAATTATAATATTAACCTTACTAAAGACCTATTTTCGCTTACTATTTTGCCTTTGTATAGTATATTCTTAGAATATCTTAAACTTCTTTAAGCCTATATTAATAACTATATTAAGCGTGGGTTTATTATTTCTAGTAACGCTAGCTTTGCTTTGCTAGTATTACTTGCTAAAAAACTAGAGAAAGGTTAGCGCTTTTGTGTTAATTATCGCTAGCTTAATACTATTACTAAAAAAGACGTTATAGAGATTCTACTTATTAAGGAGATACTTATACGCCTCTCTAGAGCGAGACTTTTTACTAAGCTTAATATTCGCTAAGTATTCTTCTAAATCTAGCTTACCCTAGAGACTAAAGTGCTAACTACTTTTTAAATCTAGTATAGAAATTGTAAGTATAAGATCTTACCCTTTAGTCTCTATAATAGTTCTACTACCTTTTAATAGTTTATTAATAGTATCTTAGGTAATTATTTAGATAACTTTTATTTAGTATATATTAATAATATTCTTATATTTTCTAATAATTTTCTAGAACACAAAGAATATATTCGCAAGATCTTACTTTACTTAAGGGATACTAGTCTTTAAGCTAATCTTAAGAAATATAAATTCGCTGTAATAGAAACCAAGTTCTTAGCATATATTATTAGCACTAAAGGAATGTATAAGGACCCCGCAAAGACTGCTATAGTTTAGGAATAGAAAGAGCCTATAACACTTAAGGTATTATAGAGCTTTTTAGGCTTTTGCAACTACTACTACTTTTTTCTTTCTTACTATAGCTAGATTATTTGCCCTCTAACTAAACTACTAAAAAATAGTGCCTTCTATACTTTTAGAGAATAGAAACGCGCTGCTTTTAAGGCCGCAAAGTAACTTATTGCTAGCGACGTCCTAGTCTTCTAGTACTTCCTATTTCGAATTACCTATATAGAAACCAACTCTAGTAATAGCGTTAATATAGGCTCTCTTAGTTAACTATAATTAGATTATATATAGCGCCTAGTTGCACAGTATTTAAAATAACTAAAGCCTACTAAGTTAAATTATAATATTTATAATAAAGAGATATTAGTAATTATGCAAGGCCTTTTAGAATAGAGAGCGCAGCTAATTAGTCTCTAAACCGCCAAGCCCTTCAATATTATTACTAATTATTAGGCTCTTAAATACTTTAGCACTAAGTGTAAGCTCTCTCTATAATAAGCCTATTACTCTAAAAAGCTATTTAAGTATAATTATTAAATTATATACTAACTAGGCACTACAAATATTGTGGCTAATATATTATCTAGAAAATAGGACAAGCTAAAGTCGCAGAAGGAGAAGGATTAAGAGGCTTAAACGTAGTTTTTTTTCTTCTATAGCTACTAGATATTGCTAAAGCGGCCCTAGTAACTATTATAATTGCAAAAGAAAAGAAAAAAAAGTTAATATAAGTCCTAAAGGAGCCTATCTTTATATGCTTATTAATTACCTACTATATACTAATCAGACACATATAATACTTAAATTACTTAGAGAAGAGGCCTATTTAGAATTATTAGGTTTTGCTCTTACCCCTTCTAGATTACTTCTTTATAAAGACCGCCTAGTACTTCCCTCTATAGAGTTTTTCTAGACGTATCTAATTTAAGTAGTGTATACTTATTAGGTTATTACCTATTTAGGTCTATAAAAAACTCTCTAGCTATTACGCTAGTTATATTACTAAAAGAGAATAAACACTACAACTAATAGGTATATTTCTAATTATAAAGACTACTAGTAGAGTAAACCTCTACTAAATAGAAAGCTGGGCTTATTATACCTACTTTCTATTCCTAAAAATGTCTAGTAGGATGTCTTAATTAATTTTAAATTATTTCCTAAAGATACAAAAGAGTACAATAATATAATAGTATCTTATTACTACCTATTTAAGCGCGCCTTTTCTACGCCCTACTATAAGATAGTTACTAGTAAATAAGCCGCTAATCTCTACTATTAGTATATATTTAGAGTCTTTAGCCCCTCTTGCTTAATTGTCTCTAATCGCGGCTCTTAGTTTATTTTCGCCTTCTTAGCTACTTTATACTAGCTTATAAGTATTAAGTAACTTTTTCTTATAGCGCGGTATCTATAAACTAATAGCTAAACTAAGATTATAAATTAGTATCTTAACTAGCTTCTATGTCTGTTTATTAACTTTTATTAAGATAACTAGTCTAATTTACTATCTAGTATAGACTAGGCCTAAGTAATACTACCCTATAATAGCACTAGAGTTTTGCCTTTTGAGATTAAGTTTAGACATTAATTATACTTTTACTAGTCCTAGCGCGAGCACACCTAGCTAGTTACTAAATCTCTAGATAACGCCACTTTAGAAAAGGCTAAGGCGTGGGTTAAGGCCCGTGCTAAAGCCTAAGAATTTGTCTATAACACTGCCTGTGCTAATATATCTATTATCTAGGATATACAATTAGAGTAGGCTAATAAACATAGACAAGCTATTAACTTTAATATTAGGAACTAGGTCTTTGTTACCCTAAAGGGATTTATTACTAAACGCCTATTAGTTAAGTTAGATTATTAAATAAAAGCACTATACCTAATTATAGACAAGCAAGGCCGCTTCTTTATCCTTAAACTTCTATAATATATAAGAGTTTACCTAGTGTTTTACGCTAATAGGATTGAAAGAGATTTAAATAATTTCTACTAGGTTAATTATAACCTCTAGAACTACCTATTAAAGTAAACAAAGTCCCTAAATAGCTAGTTTCTCGTATTCTTAATAGTAAAGTAGACAGCGGAACACTAAAGTACTAGGTAGTATAGGAGAAGTATAACTCTAACCTAACCTAGTACCCTACTAATAACTTTGTTAAGTCTCCTCTACTAATTAAAGCTTACTATTAAGAGTACTCTAAATAAGCTAGTCAACCTAAACAGTTGCCTATTTAGATAGACGCCGCCCTCTAAAATACCTTTCTAGAGCCTATTTCTAAAGATAATGTCTCCGCGAAGACAGGGTTAAAGCGCCACATTAGGCGTGCTTAGCTAGGTGCCTATTGCTTTTTAACACCTACACGCCCTTAGGCTCGCGCGTGTTGCTAGATACCTATGGCTTTTTAGTACCCTTAAACTTCGAATAAACCCTTACCCCCCTAATAGACCCTCTACCCCCCCAACTGTCCCTACTACTGCCGGCAGCACCTATAGCTTTAGAGCTGCCCTGCCCTAATTAAAAACTATATAGTTAGGTTAACACGTTTTTTAAAACGCTCTTCTATAGTACTAAGAAATATTATATAACATAATTGCGCCTATACGTAATAAACTAACTAGAATTTTTTTAGCTAACCGCGTTTTTATATAGCATTAGAGCTAAAAATACGCTCTATTAGTAAAACGCTAAACGCTAAGATATAGTTTCTAACCTAGCACTAATTCTAAATCTACTAATTTACCTCTAACTACTTTTCTTAATATCTCTACTAAATAGCAACTAAATTAAATACCAAGGCTACTATTAGAACTATAGGGGCCTATTACTCCTATTATAACCCTTTTTAGCCCTAAAATAGTGCTAATTATATTAAAAATCCGCCAAAACACCGCATTTCTACGTGCTTTCCTCTCTATTTTTAGACCTTAAAAGGGAGGTTATATAATAGTCTATACTAGCCTTCCTACTAAGCACGCCCTATTACCTTTCTTTTACACTCTATTTCCTCTATCTGCGCCTTTTACCTTTCTAAAGGCGCCTTTTCTAGTTAGTGTTAGTGTAGTAGTTAGTATAGGCTCGTGCCCTACGCTGCCCTCTATATAAAAAAGGGCCCCCTGGGTCCCTTTCTTATTTACTGTCTAAGAATAGTATTAATTTAACTAGCTCTTTTAACTAATCTAGCTATGCTTAATAGGTTAGCCCTATAAGGCCGTGTTTTGTTCTTATAGTAGGTTTTTTTAAGTTCTTAGTATAAACTCTAGTAATTAAATAAATATAATTAAGTAAGTTATAGTAGGGCTTTTATATAAGTTCTTTAAATATATTTTATAAAACCTTATAGTTAGCTTACTAAGTACCTTCTTTAGCCTGTTTTTTTAGTTTAAGATTAAAGTAGGTTAAGATAGAAGATTATATGTACTATGTATAGCTTCTTTCCTAGAGTTAATTTGTAATATTACGTAATCCTAGACTAGCTATTTAACTAGCTACCATGTTATATAATTAATAATTTCTTTAATAATATTTTTTACTATAATAATAATAAGAATAATTATAATAGTAACTAGCAGACTATTTATTAACTACTATTAATATTACTACTATAAAGAAATTTAATAATAAAATAATTATTATTTTATATATATTTTGTTATTACTACTATATGCTAGGTACTAGATTTTACTACCTTTTATTTTACTACTCTCTATATATAGTATAAACTTAACCTTAGTTAGAATCTCTATATAACAAATATATTAAATACTATATATAGCACTTAATTTTAATTAAAAATTAATCTTAAATATACTAATATAATATTAGTTTAAACTTTAAACTTACTTATACTCTCTAATACTTATAAGCTTCTAGCACTAATATAAGATTTACTTATATTATATATAGCCTATTTAGCTTATTATTACTACTATTATTAGTTATTTACACTCGCGCGCTAGGTAAGCTAACTTAATAGTAATAATAGTAATAATAGTTATAAGGATTTTATAAATCTATATAATTCTCTTACTACCTTATAGCTTATTAATAAATATCTAATTATTCTACTTTTATATCCTCTACTAGATAATTCTATTACTAGTAAGAAGTAATTACGTTTACTAATATAGAAATATAATTATTTTATTCTTTGTCATGGATCCATGGCGGCACCCGGCCCGGAACAACGTTGATCCGGAGCTAGGCCCGCTTTGGCGTTAGCTCGGCAGCACCCATAAGGTGCTGCCGCCCTGCCTGCCCACTTGGCATAGCAGTATTTCATGTACTAGGAATCAACTTACTTTCATCCCAACTATCGCGGGCCCGAACCCTTACACTATACTGCTATCGCTCCCCCCAGGGTTCTAGCTGCGACAGGCTCACCGCCAGGGTGCCAGCGAATCGGACATCTCCCGCGATCGCGTGGTAGGCCCAGAAGTGAGGCGCAGTGGTGTGCGTACGGATTAGGTTACCAACGACAACGGTGACGACGACGACACGTAGAAACTTGACGACCAAGGGCATACTCCCTCTCAGGCTCGGTCGGCGGAGAAAGACCGTGGAGAGTAGGCAGGTGGTAGGGCTGGACGCGCGGGTCGACGCGTGTGCCGCTACAGAACACCTGCGGTGAGTACGCCGCTTGAAGAGGACCTGGCCTCCCCTACTACTACATCAGTATACAGTGTTTCACAGTGATAGCAGTGACATCTAGGGCAAGTCAGCAGAACGGACGTCTGTGAGAGATCCGGCTAGCGACTTTTGTATAACACCGCCTAAGGTGCCAAAGACCGCACCTCACCCGCACCCGCAACATCAACTTCGACTTATAACTTCGACTCACCCGCTGCCAATGGCATCCAGCTACCCCCGTGTCAGCGGCACGTACGACAAGCAAGGTCGACGCCGCGCACCCCAATCTCCCATGCCAGGCAGTTTTGACTTTGGCAACACGGACTCGCCTACGCCGCAACATCGCGGGGCTGGAGACCTAAAAAACTTTACCCCATCCTTCGCAGAAACCTTTGCTCGTAGTTGGGTAGGTGCAGACAATACTCAAGAATCCACTACCATCGCGGGTGACTCGCAATCTCAGTCACTAGTTATCCCCGCTATAAACCCACGAGCTAGACCTGCAGCTCGGGACACTCGACTGCCGCGAAACACATCCTAATATTTCGACACAACAAATAACAAGATTAACGATATCTTTAACGCAACTAAGTTCAAACAACGCGACGTTCTGCGTAACACCCGCCGCGTGACGATTCAGACACCTCAACAATCTCCCAATCGAGGCCGCTCACGCAAGCAAGTACGTCAGTCACCGATTCGAGGAGCCTCGCGCTCAAAGTCCGATAGTCGCAGCCCTGAGGACATACGAGTACCCAAGAAAGCGTTACCTCAGATCCGCTTCGAGTCCCCACCTCCGCTCACGCGCGACGACCGACGACGTACTTCCTTAAGAGCCTCCAACTTGTTTGTAGAAGCCCGTGGCCCAGTTGACGAAGAAGGAAGACTAGGTTACAACCTAGAAGTACAATACAAGGATGCCCAGGGGAAATGGGTAGAAAAGACGTTTCGACTGACGGACGCCGCTAAGTTCGCCGAGGACGTACAGGCCCACCCTGACGCCTGGTTTGACATCATCGTCAAGTGCGCAAAGTCTGGGGAACAACTAGCGGAGAAACTCTCTCAACTTAACGCATTAGAATCTACGTTTCAACGACTGCGTAACGCATACAACTCTGCAGGTGGCACCGACCCCAAGGCTCATAAGCAACTACAACAAGCACATAACACCCTACTAGACTCTTATAAGCAGCGAGGAATCGACTTAGCCTCTGCTAAAGGCGAGCTAAAGGACATCCTTACTCGTTTCTGTTAGACAGTGCAGGCAGGACAAGAGTTGCAGAGCAAGTTCAACAATACAATAACTGCTAACTAGAATGCGAACACCAAGCTTCATAACGTAAAAGCTGACTACTAGTATGCCGTCCAGGATGCTCAACACCTCAAGCACGACTTGCAGCAGACAGAACGACGAGCACTACTAGCCAAGAAAGCGGCTTACGTAGCTAAGGATGAGTTAAAAACTCTAAGACAACAAACCACTCGTAAAACCTATAACGTGATAGGACGAGGGCAACCTCTCCCACGTAATCAGTTTGATAGATCGCCTTCTCCTCCCCGCGGCACCGGTCGCGCGCGCTCTCCCCGACGCGATGTCTATACGCCGAACAGCGATCCCGCTCTTAACTATCATCTAGCCAGTTCGGCTTACGGTAGGTTTACCCATGCTCGTCCCAACAAGAACCCATACCATAACACTGGATACGAACGACGAGATTTGCGAGGCAGCCGCGAGGATGCATATAAAACCCAAGACTACGGCCAGGAAGATCGCGATCGATTTGACCACCGCGATCGACGCGACGACCGAGACCGACGCGATGACCGTGACCAACATGATGATCGGAGAGATTCAGAGCGACCTTTCAGCGCGTCTTACGTATCGCTTGCGACGGGTGGAGGATCGCACTACAAGGCACCTGAGATAGAGTCCTTTAGCGGGAAAGACAAGGAAGACTACGAACGATGGCGTATACAAGCTATTGACAAAGCTATCACGCTTCTGTTAGAAGAACACAAGGTTCACTATGTCCGTCGCTTTATCAAGGACGATGCTTGGAATAAGACTTATATGTCCTACAACCGCATTGTCAAAGCCAAGCAGAAACTCTACAACAACTCCTTACAATAGAAGAAGGGCGAGACATTTGCGCAATAGCAAGGACGATTCCTATCAGTCATCAACTTACTCAGTATGGATGAGATGGGCAAAGTACGTCACGCTCGCCGACTCATGGATAGTCGATTGGCCCGTCAAGCCTCCGCCAGCTCAATCCCGAACGAGAGCCTTATGGCCTTCCTCGCCCGCGCTCGTCAACTGCACCAGTACAATCTCGACATTGACAGCCAACTACACTCCAGTCCAAAGAAGTCATCTACAAGCATATCGGGAAAGGATCAATCGCGTAAACGTTCTCCAAGCGACAGGATGCAGACACGCAAAGCGCCGCGAGCCCTCACCCAGAAACGCACTATAGAAGAACGTAACCGCATAAGCAAGTTAGGACTATGCTTTAAGTGCGGCAAACCTGGTTACACATCGCGGGATGAATCCGCACCCTGCAAGGGCAAAGACTACGTCCCTTCCAAGGACATACCTGCCCTAGCCGCCGCAATCAACACCGCCTATGTAGAGGATGCCGATGACAATAAGGACAGCTTCGCTTATAAGAGCGAGACAGATAAGGATTCGGAAAACGAGGCGCTCCCGAACTAAATCGCGATCGGGAGCAACCTTGGCGTAGGACCCAGAGGGAGGTCAAACGTACTATTCGTCGACTTGAAGCCGCTGCCAGTTATCATACCCTAGATGAACCCGCCGTCATCCACGCCGTTTCCGCGCTCGCCTTGGACGTCAACCCTATGCTGGACGCGTCCAGACAATTAGAATTTGACTGTCACATCAAACTCCCAATTGCACGAAAATAGTTGCGCGCACGTAGTCTAGTAGACACAGGAGCTACTACTTGTTTTATTTATTGTTAGACAGTTAAACAACACCAGCTCAAAGAAATCACGTTAGAGCGTCCTATTGGTCTCGCTCTAGCAGACGGTAACTTATTTGGAAAATTACGAACTGCAGTCGAAGTCGCTATCAGACATAGAACGCATACTAGCATAGTCTTGTGTTACGTTACTGAGATTGGCAAGTTTAACGTTTTACTTGGTATGAATTGGATAGATTATCATAGGCCAGTACCAGCGTTTAGAGAAACAAGGTCCCTAAGCTTTGAGTCGACTCACTGTCTAGTGAACTGCTTGGACGGCGCTATGCCCGACAAGATCTACGACAACAAGCCACCTGACAGTGCTACCCGGAAAAAGACAGCAAAGAACGGAATAGACATAATCTCCGGCTGCGCGGCTGCCATAATAATTTCAAAGGATCCCGATTTAGCCATTTTCATCGAACCACACCATTGGGAGCGTCTTGAAGCACTCGACCCAGGCGGAGACGACTCCAATGACCTCCGTGAGCATATCGCAGCCAACCTTTGCGCCGCACAGCATTGCGCGGTGTCTGAGGCCGACTTCGAGAAGTATATGAGAAAGATGGAGAAACCTGCGCTCACCCGACAACAAATCACGGAGCTACTGCCGTCATTCTTGTCCAACTTCGCTCATGGATTCGACCTAAAGGAAGCGAACAAACTGCCGCCACACCAACCAGGAATCGATCACGCCATAAATCTGGATCCAGATGCAGCCGTTCTAAGGCCAAAGATCTACAGGTTAACACGAAAGGAGTGTGAGGCAGTTAAGACATACATCAACGAGATGCTAGGCAAAGGCTTCATTCGTCCTAGTAGCTCACTATACGCCGCCCCAGTCTTGTGCGTTAAGAAGCCTAGAGGCGGGTTGAGGATATGCGTCGACTACAGAGCCCTTAATACAGCCACAAAGAAGAATCGCAACGCACCTCCTTCCATTAAAGAAACCATGGCACGTCTGACCAAGGCCAGAATCATAAGCATCGTTGACGTTATAGCGGCTTTCAACGCCGTACGTGTCAAGGAAGGAGACGAGGAAAAGACCGCCTTTCTGATAAGATACGGCTTATACGAATATCTCGTTATGCCGTTTGGATTATGCAATGCACCTGGAACCTTTTAATTGTACATTAACGATGTCCTGCGACAGTACCTGGACGACTTTTGCACGGCGTATCTGGACGATGTACTTATTTACTCTGACAACGAGGATGAACATAAGAAATATGTCCGACTTGTAGTGGAAAAACTCGTCGACGCCGGACTCTACTTGGACATCTATAAGTCACAGTTTAAAGTGAAGCGAGTCAAGTACCTTAGGTTGATCTTGACGACTGACAGCATTGAAATGGACCCCACCAAAGTTAAGACTATACAGGAATGGCAACTTCCTCGCAGCGTCAAAGACGTTCAAGCCTTCTTAGGATTTGCCAACTTTTACAGACGGTTTATCCTAGGCTTCAGCCAACTCGCCCATCCTCTCACCGAACTTACAAAGAAGACTGAGAACCGCGTCAAGACGTTCCCTTTGGCACTAGACTCCGCCGCAGCTTAAGCTTTTGAGCGACTTAAGCAAGCTTTTACTAGTGCGCCAATACTGGCCCACTTCGACGCCGACTTGGAGACTTGGCTCGAGACCGACGCGTCCGACTTCGTCACTGCAGCGGTCTTGTCACAGATGCACAATAGCGTACTTAAACCTGTCGCTTACTTGTCACACAAGATGAACCCCGCGGAGTGCAACTATGAGATATACGACAAAGAACTCCTTGCGATAGTGCGCGCCTTCGAAGAATGGCGATTTGAGCTGTCTGGTACCAAGACTCCGATTAACGTTATTTCTGATCACTTGGCATTGCGCTACTTTATGACTAACAAGCGACTGAACTGTCGTCAAGCTCGCTGGGCCAAATTCCTTTCCAAATTCAACTTCCTTATAAGATACAGGCCCGGGAGCCAAGGCGCAAAGCCTGATGCACTCACTCGACGCCCAGGCGACCTCCCCGAAGACGCGCACGATGAACGCCGACAACACCAGGTGCAGACCATCCTCAAGCCGCATCACGTTGCGCCTGAAGCCCGCACCGACGGCGACCCGCAAGCCCATCACGGTCCCGAGGACGGCGATGGCCGCGACGCGACGAACGAGAGCAGCTCCCGACATGCAGTATACATGGCGCAGATCTTAACACACAATTACACAGACAGCATCGCAAACCTGGCTTTAATAACATACCTTGTCAGCGAAGAGGATTACGTCAGTAAGGAGTCTATAGAAGAATTACTAGCGTTGTTATCTTTGGCACCTATGCAGTCGCTAGAGACAGAGGAGGAGATAAGAATGAATCCTCTCGACGATGACAGCGACTCTGACAAGGATCTCGTCACTAGAATTAAGGAAGCGTACCCCGCTGATGAAGACCTGCAGGAAATCATGAGGGCTAAAACAAGCGGCCACCAACGAATCCCTATAGCACTTATCCACGACAAGAAACTCCGCATTGAACTAGGAGATTGCTAGATAAGGGATGGGTTACTCTACGTTAGAGACAAAGTTTACGTACCTAACGACGCCCGCCTACGCACGGCGGTTATAAAGGACTCTCACGACGAGCTTTGCGCAGGTCACCCTGGCAAACACGCGACGTACAATGGACTCAGCCGATGGTATTACTGGCCACGCATGACTACCGATATCGCATAGGAAACACGGATTACTGCGGCCACTGCCTATCCCTGACTGTTACTGGGAGTATATATCTATTGACTACATCACTGAGTTACTAGCATGCAAGGATCACGGTAGAACTTACAAGGGTATACTTGTCAACGTGGACCGCCTGTCCAAGAAGAAGAAGTTCATACCAGTCACGGACCTGAAAGTCACGACGCTAGTACGAGCGTTCGTTGAGCACGTCTGGCGGGAGGAAGGATACCCCGCGCAGATCGTCAGTGATCGAGGTGCCCAGTTTGTCTCATATTTCTGGAGACGGTTATGTCAACGCCTGGGTACCAAACCAAAGATCTCGACGTCACACCATCCTGAAACAGATGGCCAGACAGAGATCGTCAACGCATGGCTCAAGCAATACTTAAGAGCGTACGTCAACTACCAACAGGATGATTGGGCCTTTTACCTGCCCATGGCAGAGTTCGTCGCCAACAACCAGGTCAGCACCACGACTGGCGTCTCTCCGTTTATGGCGACCAAAGGATATTTGCCACGCTCAACGATCCACGAACCCGACGCTTCCACGACCACGCTGTCCGCTCCCGCACGCACAGACCGGAGGAGAGCAGACGAACTTGTCGCTAGGATAGAAGATATACGGAGATTCTGTCAGGACAATATGGCCTGGGCGCAAGCAAAACAAGCGGAATACGCCAACTTAGACCGCATGCCTGCCCCCGAGCTACGCGTTGGTGACAAAGTCATGCTCGACATGCGGTTTATCAAGACAACTCGTCCAAGTAAGTCGTTGGACATGAAACACCGCGGGCCCTTCACCGTTACCAGAGTCATAGACAACTCCGCCTATGAACTCAACCTGCCACCGGAGATGGGTCGCGTGCATAACGTCTTCCACCCATGGTTGTTACACCGACAGGCCAACGATGCACTACCTGGACAGAAAGTGGAACCCGAAGGACAGATTAACGTTGACATAGAGGATACATCGGACTATACGATCAAAGCTATACTAAACTGTCGGGTTAATAGTGATCTCCGAGACCCATACCGCCGCAACAAGAAAGGCTTGCTTCAGTACTTGGTCAAATGGGACGACTACCCCAAAGGCCCAGACAATCCATCCTGGGAGCCATGGATGTTACTAATCGACGCGCCGGAAGCGGTTGACCAGTTTCATCGCGACAATCCACGCAAACTCGCAAAACACGCCAACTTTGGGGACTTAGCTGCTCGACAAGAGGTATTAGCGCACGAGATCAGTGCCATGTACGCCGTGACGTAAGTACGACAGGAACAAACGACCTGTTCAGACTTAGTCACCGCTACTAGGCACATCGTCGCAATACCGCTGTCGAGCGGTTACAAACTGAAGTTGAACGACAAAGGCCTTAGAATAGTTTACAATAGTTCACGATAATCTGCGATAATTAGGAATGGTTTTGCGATGGCACTTTGGACACAACAAGTGGTTACAAGGTGTGGTTATAAGCCTCGTTGGAACTTGAGGCTATTGAAGGGGGGGTAGTGTCATGGATCCATGGCGGCACCCGGCCGGAACAACGTTGATCCGGAGCTAGGCCGCTTGGCGTTAGCTCGGCAGCACCCATAAGGTGCTGCCGCCCTGCCTGCCCACTTGGCATAGCAGTATTTCATGTACTAGGAATCAACTTACTTTCATCCCAACTATCGCGGGCCCGAACCCTTACATTCTTAGTAAACTAGACTAGCTACTAACCTAACTAGTAGATAAGGATAGCCTTATAAATAGTTAAGTATACCTATTCCTTCTTGCGCTAAATAAGCATCTTATAGATAGAATAGAACTTTAGTATAATTATTATCTAGGTAATAGTTATATAAAACTCTAGTATATACTTTTTAGTATTAGTAAGTACCTTAGTGTTAGCAAGACTACTATTAATACTTAGGTAGATAGTAGGATATAAAGAGATAGTAGGAGATTTATTAAGAATAACCTTAATATAGTAATAGAGTAATAGTGTATTTAGTATATATTAACCTTATTCTACTTCTAAGAAATAGTATGTACCTATTAATATAACTTATATTATTTATAATAATTACAATAGTAGGAGATAGAGATAAATAACTATAGTATAGTATCGCTAAAGGTATTTTATTCACGCTTTCCTAAAGTTCTAGATAGTATTTTTATAAAAGTTTTACTTATAGAAGTAGCCCTATGCTAAGACTACTAAGCTTAACTTGTAGTTTAAACGCGCATTTTTATAACTACCTTTTTACGCTTTTTTTAATTACTAAGTAGGGGGCTCTTCTTTTCTATTATATTATTTAAGATAAAAGCATTTATTATGCTACCCCTAAGTAGTTAATTTAATACTATATAAAACCATATACTCTATAATGCTATAGTTAGTAATTAAAATTTTTTTTTACTTATTTAACTAATAGATAAGCATAGTCTTTATCTTATACTACTTATGTAAGGACTGAACAATTCCTTACAGGGCTAACCTATCGGGGACAGCTAGAATAGTTGAAAGAGCTAGTTGAATTGATACTATTCTAAGACAGTGGATAAGAAAGGGACCTGGGGGGCCCTTTCTTATATAGAGGGCGGCGTGGGGCACGAGCCCACGCTAACTACCACGCTAACACTAACTAGGAAAGGCGCCTTTTAGGAAGGTAAAAGGCGCAGATAGGGGAAATAGGGTGTGAAGGAAAGGTGATGGGGAGTGCTTGGCAGGGAGGCCAGCAGTTACCGTTACATAACCCCCCTTTTAAGGTCCGAAAATAGGAAGGAAAGTACGTGAAAATAGGGTGTTTTGGCGGATTTTCAACGTAACCAGCACTATTTTTTAGGGCCGAAGAGGGTTGCAATAGGGGCAACAGGCCCTACAGTTCGAACGGTGGCCTTTGTGTCCAATTTGGTTGCCATGTAGTGGAGATATTAAGGAAAGTAGTTGGAGGTGAATTGGTGGATTTGGAATTGGTTAGAAACCACCTCTCAGCGTTCGGCGTTTTGCCGACAGAGCGCATCCTCAGCTCCGACGCCATACAAAAACGCGGTCAGCCAAAATTTTCCGGTCGGTTCGTTGCGCGCGGGCGCAATCGTGTCGCATGACGTTCCCCAGTACCATAGGAGAGCGTTTTGAAAAACGTGTTGACCCGACCATGCGGTTTTCAATTAGGGCATGGCAGCTCCAAAGCCATAGGTGCTGCCGGCGATAGTGGGACAGTCGGGGGTGGAGGGTCTGTCGGGGGGTGAGGTTTGTCCGGGTTTGAGGGTACCGAAAAGCCATAGGTATCCGGCGACGCGCGCGAGCCTAAGGCGTGCAGGTGTTGAAAAGCGACAGGCACCTAGCTAAGCACGCCTGATGCGGCGCTTCGACCCTGTCTTCGCGGGGACATTGTCTTCGGGGATAGGCTCCAGGAAGGTGTCTCGGAGGGCAGCGTCCAGCCAAATGGGCAACCGTTTGGGTGGACCGGCTCGTTCGGGGTACTCTTGATGGTAAGCTTCGATCAGCATGGGAGAGTTGACGAAGTTGTCGGCAGGGTAGTAGGTCGGGTCGGGGTCATGCCCCTCCACGCTGCCCGGTACTTCAGTGTTCCGCGGTCTACTTTGCTGTCAAGGATACGAGAAACCGGCCACTCGGGGACTCCGTCCACCTCAATGGGTGGTTCCAGAGGTTGCAATTGACCTGGTAAGGGATCATTCGGATCCCTTCGAAGCCTGTCGGCGTGAAACACTGGGTGAACTCTCATGTATTGTGGGAGTTTGAGTACAAAGGAGTGGCCTTGCTTGCCCACAATCGGGTATGGTCCTTTCATTTGATGATCCACTTGACTGACGGGCGTTCGGTAATGAATCCCTTCGGGGTGACAAAGACCTGGTCCCCGACGTCGAAGTCAACGGCTCGTCTGCGTTTGTTGGCCTGCTCCGATTGCATTTCCTGGGCAGTAGACATGTTGGCGCGGGCGGTGTCACGGACGAATTCGCAGGCTTTGGCGCGGGCCTCAACCCACGCCTTAGCCTTTTCTGAAGTGACGTCGTCCAGAGATTCGGTGATTGGTCGGGTACGCTCGCGCCAGTCCCAGTGAAAGTACGGCTGATGCCCGAACTCAATCTCGAAAGGCGAAACTCCGGTGCTGTCGTGGGGCAGTATCGCTTGGGCCCAGTCCATGCTGGGCAGCAAATCAGACCAGTTGTCTTGATGAAAGTTAATAAACGGACGCAGACTCTGGTCGAGGTACCGATTCATAATCTCAGTTTGGCCATCGGTCTGCGGATGCCGCGCCGTGGAGAGAAGTTGCGTGATACCCGTGAGCTGGCATAAAGCAGCCAAGAAGGCGGAAATAAACTGGGGGCCGCGATCGGAGACGATCGAGCGAGGGGGGCCAAAGACTCTAAATATGTACTGATAGTAGAGATCGGCGGCTTGTTCAGCGGTGACCGTCTTGCAGCAGGGCATAGCAAAGCGCGCTTAGACAGACGGCACAAGATACCATCGCGTTGTCGTACCCTTTCTTATCTTTGGGAATGATTTGAAATCGTCGAGACATCCTGCCAGACATTTTCGGGGATGGGAAGCGGTGTAACAAGCCTGGCTTTCTATCCAGCGGGGGCTTGCTTCCACCGGCAGTCTTTGCAATTGGAGATGTACCTACTAACGTCGGCGTTCATTCCCTTCCAGTGATACAACTGGCGTAACAGCCCGAGAGTTTTTCGTGGACCTGGATGGGCAGTGACCTGACAAGCATGCACCGCTTGAATCAGATGCGTCTAGAGAAATTCTATAGAGGGAACTACTAGGCGGTCTTTGTAGAGAAGCAACCCAGAAGGGGTAAGGGCGAACCTAGTGATCCTGAACGGGCCTCTTCTCTAAGCGATTCGAGCACCTCGTGTGTCCAATTGGCATGCAGCAGGCGATCAATGAGCATGTGAGGATGGCTCCTTTGGGGCTCATATCGACTTTTCCTTCCTCCTGGTCTGCGATCGTGACAGCTACTAGGGCTGCTTCGGCGGTATCGGTGGTGTGGGAGAAAAACCGGGTTCGAGCCTCTCGATCCTTTTCCTTCTGCGACTTTAGCTCGTCCTGTTTCCTAGATACGCATCGGCCATAACATTTGCGGTGCCTGGTCGGTACGTGATTCGACAATGTACTCGGACAGCTTCTCAGACTAACGGGCTTGCCGTGGAGAGAGCTCACGCTTGGTGCTGAAGTATTCAAGGGCCCGATGATCAGTAATGATATCAAGGGCTTGGCGGTTTGGAGACCATTAGCTGCGCTCTCTATTCCGAAAGGCCCCGCATAACTGCTAACATCTCTTTGTCGTGAATGTCGTAATTTAACTCAGCGGGCTTTAGTGATTTCGAATACCATGCAACCGGGCGCCATGTGCCGTCCGATTGCAGTTGACTAAGAGAGCCCGCATTGACGCCGTTACTAGAGTCGGTTTCCATGCGGGTGATCCGAAATGGGGAGTACCAGGAGACTAGGACGTCGCTGGCGACGAGTTGCTTTGCGGCCTCGAAAGCGGCGCGCTCCTGTTCTCTGAAAGTGTGGAAGGCACTGTTTTTCAGTAGTTTGGTCAGGGGCGAACGACCCGACCGTAGTAAGGAAGGAAAGAGCGGTAGTAGTTGCAGAAGCCCAAAAAGCTCTGCAATGCCTTGAGTGGTTGTGGGCTCTTTCTATTCCCGAACCGCAGCGGTCTTCGCGGGTCCTTACGGATTCCTTCAGTGCTAATGATGTATCCAAGAACTTAGTTTCCGTTACGGCGAATTCGCATTTCTTGAGATCAGCTTTGAGACCAGCGTCCCTCAAGCGAAGTAGGACCTTGCGAACATGTTCTTCGTGTTCTAGGGGATCGTCAGAAAAGATGAGGATGTCGTCGATGTATGCCGTACAGAAGTCGTCTAGATAATTGCCCAGGACGCTGTTAATAAACCGTTGAAAGGTGGCAGGACCGTTTGCAGAGACCGAAGGGTAAGACCCTGTACTTGTAATTTCCATACCGGGTTCGAAAAGTAGTCAGCGCTTCAGTCTCTGGGGTGAGCCGGATTCGGTAGAATGCTTGGCGAATGTCGAGCTTGTGAAGAGTCTCGCTCTAGAGAGGCGCATAAGTGTCTCCTCGATGAGTGGGATCGCTGTAAACGTCTTTTTTAGTAATGGCATTAAGCCGGCGGTAATTAACGCAAAGCGCCAACCTCCGCCTGGTTTTTTGGCAAATAACACCGGCGAAGCGAAGCTGGCGTCACTAGGGACGATAAACCCGCGCTCAATGTGGTCGTCGATGTAGGCTTTGAGGAGTTTGAGGTGTTCTAAGGACATGCTGTACAAAGCGAGGTGGTAAGCGTGGACGGGTCTTCAGTGAGGTCGACATTGTGATCGACGCCCTTTCGGTAAGGCGGGAGGGCGTTGGAATCTGCTTTTGAAAAATGGCGGGCTCCGCTCCGGCGTATCCGGGCCAGGGAAGCGCTTGTTCCATCTCGGCGAGCAGGTCGACTTGGGATTTGTTTTCCGGACCGCGCCTCTCGCTCTCGCGGTCCTCTATGAGTTTGGCCAGCCTCGTAGGGGCTGGTACAACCGATGATCGCGTTGGACTTGTGGCCGCTGTTCAAAGCGAAGGCTGCGGCGCTCACTGTGTTGACGTCAAAGCCGGCAGCGTACAATTGTTCCCGTGTTGGCGCCTGAATAAGTTCTGGGAGGTCGGCCGGATCCCATGGGTCTAGTGGGTCTGCTGAACGCAATTCATCGTTCATCTTCCGCAGTTCTCCTGCCGCGTCAGTGATTCGGTGGGGCGGAAGGGAGTCATCCCAGGTCGTTTTGGCCGGGGTGGGTCGAATTGAATAGTTAATTCCTGCAAGAGCTGTCTGATCTTCGGATCAGCTTCTCTGGTAGGATCACAGTCTCCAGGTCTAGGGCTAGGGGTGATACCCGGATCCTGCCGCACAATTCCTGGGGGCTGGTCTTGCTGGTGGCTTCCTTGGGTAGCGGGGACGGGGTGACCAACAGGCGGTCGTCTGATGGCTCGTCGTCCGAGGAAGACAGCTCGACAGCCTCTACGCTACCATTTCCATCGAAGTCGTCCTCACAGCTCGGTTTCCGGTAAGCCTGTGAGTATGTGCCGATGAACGAGATGGTGGGGCTGGGAAGCTGAACAGAGATTTCCTTGGAGATACTCTGGTCAGCTTTTAATAAGCGAGTCGTTCGGCAGGTATGGTCCTGCTTTTCGAGTAGACTATCCCGTCGAGTGGCGTCGTCCTGGTGGGAGGGGTCGGGTGGTGGAGAAGTCCGCGGTAGGACGAGGTTGCTGGCAAGGTTAGATTCTTGTTATCTTTCCAACAAAGGCGGCGGTCCTGAGCGTCACCAGGCAGTTGGCCTGCTCAAAAAATTTTCTACCAACGATAAGATCGTGGTCCCCTATTTCACAGAAAACGAACCATGTGGTGATGCTGCGTCCGTTAATGTTGAGCTGGGCTGTGAAACAGGTGTCTACTTTCGCGCTTCTTTCCTGCGAAGTTCTTGAGGGGGATCGGTGTCTTCAGGCGAGTAGTTTGGCTTTGAGCTGTTTTCGGACAGCCTTCATATACCTTAAAGCGACGAGGTTGTAAGCGCTAGCACCGGTGTCCATCAAGGCTCGCAACTGAGAGCCAACCCTTGGAATACGATTTGCACTGGCATGACCAGCTGAGGGCCTCCGAACAGCTCGGGAACTCTCAGTGTCTTGCCGCCCGCGGGCAGCGATATCGGTTTGGCATCTGTGTTTCGTGATTGAATTGCGGCTTGTCCAGATCGATTGGTTCGGTGGCCCCTATGTAAGCTACTAGGTCGGAGTGGTCTAGTAGCGCGCATTTAAAGCCTCGTCGTCTGACGAATCACCTGCCTCCGAATCGGGAGTAGTAGGCGATACCAAGTTCGGTCAAATCAAGATCGTCCACTGCTTGTACATTCGCTTGTGTAGCTGTCTTCTTGAAACGGTCGCAGCGGCTCGAGTGTTGTTCTCCGTCTTACCACATTGAAAACAGGCGTTGTGCTGAATGCACCACGTCTTGTCGTGACTGTGGAGGGGAGAAGGGAACAGCGGGTCCGGAGCGGGGCGTTGGTTGTTCAGCTGCCGTGTACGAGGGCTTTGATCCAGAGGGTGATGCCTTGTAGGGGTCCTCGTACGCGCCTGAAACGGGTTTGTCGTGTTGTTGTCGCGGAGAGTACGGCTGGCGGCGGTTATCTGGCGTTTAATCGCTGGGTAGTCAACGTTAGAGTCTTCTATCTCTTTCCAAAGCATCAACTTGAGACTCCCGGTCAACTTAAGTCGTAATTCGTCCTTCTAGGTTTTTGCGTCTAGTCTACCTTTTCTAGCTAGGCTCTCAAAAGCCTGCAGGAACGTCTGGGCGTCCATTCTATCGGAGAGGAAGAGCTTGTGAAACTTCTCGCGTGCCTGCTGGGGAGCGAAGGGGTTGTAGTAAGTCTCTTCTAGAAATTCAAAGAGTGCTTCAGGTCCACAGTCTTCTTGGAGGGCCTGATTCGTTCGACGCCAATTTCGCGCTGCCTCTCGAGGCGCGCCTCCAAGGCGGCTAAGGATGGCTTCTGCTTGGTTGTCTTGATCGTCCTTGTCGTTGTCGCCTTGGTAATGGTCTGCGTTTACGCGGATCTTGTTGCGCATATCCTCTAGCCAATCTTTGATGCTGGGGCCAGGTTGACCTTTTCTGTAGTACTTGTCAACGTCGGGTAGCTTCGCGGAGCGTCCTGGCTTAGACACACTAGAGGGGCGGCGGAAGCGTGTCTGCCCTAGGGCACGTCCATCTAGGCGCCGTTGGCGAGCTTGGTTTGCACGTATCCGGGACTGGGGAGTAGCGAAGGGTGTCCTCCTGTTGTGGAGTGGCACCGAGCTGGGGCGGATTTCGCGGTGCACGTTGGGGCGCGGCTGGGCGGGATGAGCTCCGCTCGGCCGCCTGAGGGCGGGCGTTCCTGGGCCGGGGGGTTTCAAGGGGACTTCAGTGCGGTGTTTCGGACCATGACGATCTTCGACAGAGGGGAGAACTTTCTCGGGGCTGAACAAGTCTTGTCCAATGGCTGCCTGATCGGCAACATCTGTGAGTCGGAATCTTCCAAGACTGCGTACACTGGGTGGTGAGGTGTTGTTGCCTTGAGTATAGCATAAGCTTGTTCAAACATATCAGCGCGCTCGCACAAGGCCCGAACGAGGACCTCCTATTCGGGGTCTTCTTTGGACTTTGTAACAGCCCTGGTCACCAAATCTGGTGCTGTCTCCAAAAACAGACCTCGAGAAAAGCGATATCGAGCCCGAAGCTGACAGGTGGCCAGTAACTGTTTCATTTCCAAACCGTGCTGGATCGATCGGTCTGGCTCGAATTTTCCCGTAAACGCGTTATACTTGCCGGTAGCTTTGAGTTCAGCTTCGCCTTGGTGCGCAAGCCACTCAAGCTCTGCTGTCGCAAATTCGTTGGTTAGCTGGTCCGCTTGGAGTGTAGCGACGTGGTGCTTGTGCTGTGAGTTGTAAAGAATTCCTTTGGGGTAGACCTTTTCTAGTAGTTTGATGATGCTCTTTTTCTTTGTAGGGCTGGGGTTAAGTGGGGAAATCTTCTTAAGGCGAATGTCGTGTAGACTATTGTTGGCGGGGTACAGGCGAACGTCCACCTCTGTATCTTCGATCCTGGAGCTGTCCGGGGGTACAGAGGACGCAGGGAACGTTCCAGGAGTCTCTTGGATTGAAGGGCGGCGGTTAGCCATAGTGCGGGCAGTAGTGGGGTGGTTGTTGTTTGTTGATTGTTTGTTGATTGTTGTTTGTTCTCAGAACGTTGGGACTTTTTGAAGCGGCCTCTCTCAATAGACCTCAGGGCAGTGAAACACAAACTCCCTGGCGCTGGGGATCCTTCCCAGCGACTAACAAACTTCCTACCCTCGTGCGACAAGCAGAGGCGGGACTCAGAAGCGGCCTCTCTCATAGACCTCAGGCAGTGAAACACAAACTCCCTGGCGCTGGGGATCCTTCCCAGCGACTAACAAACTTCCTACCCTCGTGCGACAAGCAGAGGCGGGACTCAGAAGCGGCCTCTCTCAATAGACCTCAGGGCAGTGAAACACAAACTCCCTGGCGCTGGGGATCCTTCCCAGTGACTAACAAACTAATACACCCTTACCTACTCGCAGCGGGGAGGAGTCGTATTAGCGGTCTCGCAGACCTTAGGCAACCGCCTAGCACAACTAGTGACTAACAAGGTAAAACTTCCACTAATTCGACCGCCCGCGGGCAGCGTCTTAAGGGAGGAGTAGATATTATGTCGCCGTCCACGGCCAAATAAAATGGTTGTCTTAGAATAATGTAAGGACTGAACAATTCCTTACAGGGCTAACCTATCGGGACAGCTAGAATAGTTGAAAGAGCTAGTTGAATTGATACTATTCTAAGACAGTGGATAAGAAAGGACCTGGGGGCCCTTTCTTATATAGAGGGCGGCGTGGGGCACGAGCCCACGCTAACTACCACGCTAACACTAACTAGGAAAGGCGCCTTTTAGGAAGGTAAAAGGCGCAGATAGGGGAAATAGGGTGTGAAGGAAAGGTGATGGGGAGTGCTTGGCAGGGAGGCCAGCAGTTACCGTTACAATAGAGATCTAATAGTATAAAGGTAAGACCACACTTACTATTATTAGTCTACTATTAGATTTGTGTATTTAATACTTTAATATCTTTATATAAGAATAGTATAGTCTAAGTAGTAATAGATAAATTTAATATAGCTTTGAGTTAGTATATAAATATAATATAGGCGCCTTTTATACGCTACTCTATATATCTTTAAGTAGTATCCTTATTTTTAGGGTTAATTGTGTAAGGCTCTTTGCTTACCCTTTCTATATTAGAACCATACTATTATACACAAGCTAAATTCTTTTACTATTAAACTTAATAGGCTAGTCCTTAGTAAGGATAGTCTTGTTTTTTATATAGAAGGCTGCCTTTTTTAGCTCTTTTTCTTCTCTTTATACAAAGTTCTTATTAATAATACTAAGGGTATTATCTATCTAAAGGCTAGTAATCCTAAAGGTGTGCTCCTCTTTATTAGTAATAAGCATATATAGGTTATATAACAAAGTCTTTATACTAAGTTTTTCTTTATAGTAGTTATAGTAGGTCTTAAACTAGTAAAGACCTAATTTAGCTATACTATAGAGTAGTTATATAATATAAAAGATTATGTTCTATAAATGGTTTATGCGTAGTTTCTTAGATAGTCTAGTATAAAGTATATAATTTAGCTTATTAGTAAACTAAATATAGGCCTAGGTAATATCTTGTAGTTTAAAATACATTCTATATATTGCCTAAAGGCTTACTTCTAATATAAAAAGTAGGCGCTGGCTTATCCTTTAAATAGTAAGTAATTAGGTAAGAATTTTCTTTTTCTTTTTATTAGAGTGGCTAGCAAATACAAGACGGGATTTCTTATACAGCTAAGTAGTCTTACCTTTAACTTTTTATATAAGGCGAAGGTTAAAAATTCTGCCCTTATACTTAGATAGGTCAAAGGAAAGAATCTTAAATATGCTATTAGTAATAAGGGCGCCTACTTCTATATAATCTAACTTCTTAAAGGGTGCTCTAGGTATTATATTTATACCTTCTGCACGAAGCTTTAGAGATAGTTCCTAATTGCTAGTCTTCTTTTAGAAAAGGAATATAGCATTCTTCCTTAGGCGGCCTCTCTTCCTCTTTTCTAAAGGATCCCTTTATATAGGGGCAATATTATCTACTTTGTGCCATAGTAAAAGAGTGTAATCTTCTTTATAATAGAATAGCCTAACTTATGTATAGTAAAACTTTACTAGACTATTCTCTAGGTTAAGGATTATATCTTTATCCTTAATGCCCTTAATCTTATATAGGCCTGTTTATTTCCCTTTCTCTCTCTAGACTATAACCTTAAATCTAAGTAGGAGCTTAAGGACTTTGTACTCTTCTAATAGACTATTATAAGTATTTAGCGCACGATTAATATTAGTCTTATTTCTTTTCTTCTATAGTATCTTTATTACCATTTGTATAGTATTCGCGCGTGCAATAATATTAGGCAACAAAGAAGAGTTTATACTAATTCTAAAATATACGCTAAAGACTAGTAGTGTAGGTAGAAGGCTATCTAGGCCTATAGTGTTATTAATAGCTTTAATAGCTATTTAGAGAATGTCCTCCTTATCTATACAATTTTATAGTTTAGCCTTAAGAATATTAAAGGCTCTGTAGAGGAGTGCGTGCAAACGCTTAACCTTCTCTATTACCTAATATACTTCTATAGGCATCTGCCTATAGGTTATGCTAATAATTCTTACGTAGTTTCTAAACTTATCTAATATAAAGTTTGTACTTAGGTTGTATATAATATAGTTAGGTAGATCTTAGTAGATATTAATTTAGTATCTATAAAGAGCTTTCTATACTTCTTATATAGATATTAATTTTAATAAGATAACAGCTTAAAATAATATATCTGTATTTATAGTATAGTGCATCTCTAGTTCTAATATATATAATATTAATAATAATCTTATAGTTAAAGTGGGTATTATTCTTAATAGTAAACTTAAAGCGACGTAGGGCTTATTTATATAATTAATAGTAGTGGCAAAACTTTTAGATTTTATTTAGTATAGTAGTATCTACTTTCTAGCTAGTATTAGTAAGTATTGTCTAAAGTCTTTCTATATAGAAGTGTCTAAATTATTAATACAGGTAGTAGAGTTTTTATTTAGTAAACAATAAAACAGTTTCTTTCCTACTAATATTTAAGAAATAGTGTTTCTATTTACGTATAATAGGTATAGTTGTGCTATTCTTTTATATAATAATATTTAGAATATTGTTAAAGTACGCACCCAGCCTATTAGTATTTACTAGTAATAGTAGAAATAATATTAGAGTGTCTAGAATATAGTAGGTAACTATTCCTATTAGATTTATAATTTATATAGTTCCTAGAGATTCTTATAGGTTCTAACCTCTAAAGCTAATATTAGTATTACTAGGTGTCTAATTAATCTTTATATAGAAGTTCTCTTATATATATGCCTCTAGCTATACTTTACTAATACTGGAAATTTTTACTATATCTATATCCTATAGTTTACCTTAGTATATTATATAGTATTAATTTTTAAGAATAAACTATTTTGCGTATTTCTCTAGCTCTATTTTATAAATGTGTTCGCTAGTTGTATAGTAATAATAGGTAGTAGTAGTTAGGTAGAACACTTAGTTATTACTATTCTTATTATCTTTGCTTTGTTTCTCTTTTTTATATAAGATAGGTTTCTTATTATTATACTCTTCTATACCCTAAATATAGCACAAAATAGTTTTATATAAAGGCGTTTTATTATTATACTCTTTATAGAAGGTAATATATTACCTTATTACGTGGGTGCGTTTATTGCGCAAATAGTTAGAAGACTAATAACCTTTCTTATAGTACAGAAAACGCTTCTTTAGTCTTATATAAATATTATTTAATTAGAATCTAAATTGCGATAATAATGCTACAAATTGTCCGCAAAATCCTTATTTGTAAGAAACTAGTAATCTTCCTTTTCATATAAAAAAGTTATATTTATAATTAGTATAGTATATATTAGACGTTTATAAGTGCTAATTAGATTGGCAATTAATTGCAACTTAGGTTAACGTATAGAGATAAGTAAATAGAGCTTTATAGGTAGGCTTAGGAGTAAATATAGCCTATTCTAGCTCTAGATATCTATAGTATACTTATATAATAGTAGTATAAAGAGGGTTTTTCTTAGTAAAGTCTGCACCTAATACTCTCTATGCAAGGGTAAGCCTATTAGTTATTACCTCTAGGACTTTGTGTAGACTCTTATTAGAGTTCTTGCACTAGTATTATACGAAAGTTATTATAGTCTAGTTTGTCTAATACTAGTTATGGTTAATAGTAGTGTTAAAGTAACTATTAAGTGCTTTGTAAAGACACTTCTATAATTATCTAGAGCGAATAGTATAGAGGTAATACTGTGCTATATAGCTATTAAGGATATCTAAAAAGATATCTAGATATTAATTCTTAGTAACATCTAGGCGTCTGTATAGATTTATAAAGATTCTAGTCTTATTTACTAATATATTATATAAAGCTCTAGTATAGTTATTATCCTTATTCTATGCCTTCTAAAATTAGATTATCTTATTAGCTAGAACTCTTCTTAAAGATAGATTGTACTTAGGTAGAAGCTTATATAGGTTAAATTATAGTATAGAAATAGTCTATATAGATTAGTACAGTGCCTATAATTTACGTTTAGCTAATAGTGGCTCTATTCTATATAGCATTTAATAACTATAAGCAAATGGGTAAAATAGTAGTTAGGTACTCTATATAAAGAGTAGTAGTTTAATTAGTTATTTATATAAATAAGATTACTCTTAGTAATTATATAAAGGTTTTTTTAAGATGTCTATAGGGACCTATAGCTATATAGGTATCTATAGTAGTAGTAGCTTACTCTATTTAGGTTTGTGTAATAGCTTAACTAGCTTAGGTAGAATTAGCCTTAGTATCTGCGTATAAGAAGTTAAGTAGGCTAGAGAAGGTAGTATTATATAAGTAGTATTAGCATTACCTTAGGCTACTTTATATAGTTTCCTAGTACTTATAGCTCTAGTATCTATTCTTAGTATAATGCCCTTTTTTGCTAGGACTGCGATATAAGCTCTCTCCTAAACGCACGACTTATCTTTAAAAAATATTGTTCTTCCTATCCTTTAAAGTCTTTCTGGAATAATTCTAAGAAAGCTGTTTCTTTTTAGTATAATGCATAATAATTAGCAATAGTAAATACTGCGTACAATTGCATTTCTAATAGAGAGGAATTGTCTACTAGATTAATCTTATTCTTCTAGTACTTAGGTCTTATTTTCTTGCTTAGTGTTATCTCTAATATTCCTATTTCTTTTATATACATATTATATAATCTAGTATATTTAGGCACATTAGTGATATTTTATAAATTAGATATAGTAAAGATAGGGGCTTTATACAAAGTAGTAGTAGGGGTAGTTATTACATAACTAGTTTATTTAATAAATTAGTTGTATAAAGTGTCGCGCTTTATTAAGATTTATTATTATCTAACTATGTGTTTATATAATTACTAGTAGTATACTTAGTGCACTATCTTCTTTTAAATCTTGTATAGTAGTAATATCTACTTACTAACTTAATAAAAGAGTTAATCTACTATCTCTATAGATAAGAATAAGTTTTATACGTCTTATATAATCGCTTTCTTTATTTTATATAGTAGTAATATCTACTTACTAACTCTATAAAAGTTTAATCTACTATTCTCTTACGTATAGAGAATAGGGTATAATAAGATAAATTATATAGCTAATAATAACTTATATAATTTATCTTTACTCTTGCTAATTTATAGTTAAGAATTAGTTAACTACTAATTAGTAATAAATAAGTACTTTATAGCTAACTATATAGATATTAAATTCTAATACTCTATATTAGTAAGTGTAAAGGGTGTATAGGATAATCGTACAAGGAAAGGAAATAATATAATAGAATAACTTTGGTATTAATTGCTTGTTTCTAGAGAGGGTATGAATAGAAAGGAGAAGATTCTGCAGCGCACAGGCCGCGGCGTACGGCCATTATATAATTTCCACGTAATGCTATTATATAGCAATATTAAAATCTTAACACCCTTTAGCGCCCTTGCCTATATAGTGTACGGACAGTAGTAGTATATATATGGCGTTATTTTATCTATCTAGGGGTATAACGACAAAGGCTTTTATCTTAAATAACATAACAAAAAAAGCAGACCTCCTGCTTAGTAATTAAAAAAGGCGTAAAAAGGTAATAATAAAAAAAAGCAATAGGATATATAAGTTAGTAAGTATAAATTATTAGTACATAGTTAAGTATATTAAAATACTTAATAACTACTATGTTTTTTTATTACCTTTTTACGCCTTTTTTAATTACTAAGTAGAGGGCTCTGCTTTTTTTATTATATTATTTAAGATAAAAGCCTTTGTCGTCCTACCCCTAGGTAGATAAAATAGCACTACACATAACTACTCTAAATTATATATACTAATTTATAAAAGTCTCTTTAAGGCTCTAGACTAGAGTATTATCTATAATCTTTTTCTAGGCGTCTAGTAGTTTACTCTTTAATAAATAAATCTTATTATAATAGTTAAGTATATTAGGTATAATTATAGCAGTCTTAAAATATAAATATATAAAAGTTTAAGCCTACACTTTAACTTAACTTTGTAAATATATAATATATAGCTACTTAATAGATAAAGTCTATAGTTTATCTTTTAATATAATAGACTAGTGTTTATAGTTATTTTTATTTTTATCTTTACTAAAGAAGATATTTACCTTAAATATTTAAATATTTAAGTATTAGAAATTTTCTATAAGTCTAGGTAATTAAACTACTTTAGAAGAAGGTAGTAGATAGGTCTACTATTATACTTAACTTATATAGCTAATAGTATACCTATTATAATATAATTCTAAAGTATGGAAAAGATATATATAATTAATTAATAGATTATTAGTAGATGTATAATACACCTTAAAATTTAGTAGTTACTTAATAAATAGAATACGCTAATTAGGATTTATAAACTATTAAATATTATAGGGCTAATTATATAGTATAGTATATACTAGTAGCTAGCCTCTAAGCTTAGTAAAGTATAAACTATATTTAATTCTTACTAAAGTATATTCTCTATCTTTATAAGTTATATAAAATAGCTTTCTAAGTGCTAATAATTAACGCGCGGAATATAGTTATTAAATAGGTAATCTTAGAGCTTTCTAAGCAATTATTATAAGGCTATATAATAATTAGTAGGGATTTTAGACTTTCTAAGGGTAATAAAGTCCTTCTTTAATAAATTATAATATGTTGTTAACTAGATATTAGTTTATTTTATAATCTAGAAAAAGTCCTTATATAATAATATATAATCTTTTAATCTTTTAACTTATTTTAACTTTGTTATAAACTATTACTTTAATACTTTATAACTAGTCTTAAGTTATTTAAAATCTTAAAGCTTAGTTTAATTATTTTCTAATTTATTAGAAATTTGTTATATAGTTATTAATAGTAATATAATAATATTCTACTAGAATTTAAGTTTCTAGTTAATAGTGTTAATAAACTATATATATTATTAAACCTTAACTTTATTTAGCTTTAACCGATTCTTTATACTAGTTATACTAATATAGAGTTTATAATCTATTATATTACTATTAGTATTAGTAATATTAGTAAACTATATATGTTTAGAAAGATTGGTAAGTAGTAAACTAGCATAATCTTTTTAGTTATAACGTGTTTATAAGTGAGCGGCGCATATAAGCGAGCGGCGCACCCCACCAACTTTTTGCGACGCGTTACCTATCAACTACAATGGCTCCACCAACGCTTGTTCAATTGCCCTATAATAAGGCAAATATCTTCCTAGCTATCTCAGCTATCAAACAGAATCAAATTCAGAGTAGACGACGCGCTGCTACTATGTAAAGCATCCCTAAAACTACGCTCCGGCGCCGACGCGCAGGAATCGCTGCGCGACGCAACTGTAAGCCTAAATTAAAGAAGCTTACTAAGCTAGAAGAGGAGGTGATTGTTAAGCACATACTTAACCTAGATTCGCGAGGATTTGCGCCCACTCTAGGTGCTGTACAAGATATGGCGAATAAGCTGCTCACTAAGCGCAGCGCAGGCTACGTTGGCTAGCTATAGCCTAGGAACTTTGTTAAGCGAACAGACAGCCTTACAACACGATTTAATTAACCCTACAATCAACAGCGAGCCCTCTGCGAGGACCTAACGGCTACACAGGCCTAGTTTGAGCTAGTAGCACGCACAAAGGCCACCTACGGTATCTGTGATAAGGACACCTTCAACTTCGACAAGACTAGCTTTCTAATAGGTAAAATATCCTCCTAGCTAGTCGTTACTAGCTCAGAGAGGCGTAGCCGGCCAAAAGCGATCCAGCCAGGCAATCGCGAGTGGATGACAGCGATCCACGGAATCAACGCTGCTGGGTGGTCAATCCCGCCCTTTATTATCTTTGCTGGCTAGTACCACCTCTCTGCCTAGTACGAGGGCAACGATATACTAGGTAACTGGGCTATTAGTCTTAGCGACAATGGCTAGACTACAAACAAGCTTAGTGTTGCCTAGCTATAGCATTTTATTAAGCATACAGTAGAGCGTAGAGTAGGCGCGCGTTAGCTCCTAATACTTAACAGCTATAAGAGCCACAACTCGCTCGAATTCTAGGAGATCTGTAGGGAGAACAAGATCTATACCCTATGCATGCCACCACATTCGTCACACCTCCTACAGCTACTTAACGTGGGCTGTTTCTCGCCATTAAAGCGGGCGTACGGGCGCCAGGTCGAGGGCCTAATACCGTGCACGGACGCGCAACGCCCGCCGAACACCAAAACCCTAGACGAAACCCAAACTTCAACACCTCATAACTCCACCACTATGGCTCCAATTGATGATGCGATTGCAGCAATCGAAGCGCTCGAACCAGGAGAACAGTTCTTATACCAGATAATTGCTAACTAGTTCCATGTGAACCGAAGTACACTAAGCCGAAGACACCGAGGCTGTCAGCGCCCACGGGCAGCCAAAGAACGTGATCAACAAAAGCTCAGCCAACAACAAGAGTTAGAGCTCGTACACTATATTAAAGACCTTACAAAAAGAGGGCTGCCTCCTACAAGGGAGATGATACAAAATTTCGCATCCCAGATAGCCAACGAGCGCGTGAGCGAGAGGTGGGTAACGCGCTTTCTTGACTGACACGGCCACCATCTTATCTCAAAATGGACATCTGGAATTAACTCCCTCCGCCACAACGCTGATTCAAACGTTAAGTATAAGCTGTACTTTGACTTGCTACATCAGAAGATAAAGCAGTACGATATACAGCCGCGCCACACCTACAATATGGACGAGAAGGGCTTTATAATAGGTATAACAGGACGCTTAAAATAAGTGTTTAGCTGTCGGATGTGGGAGCGCAAAGAGGTGCAAGCGTCACTCTAAGATGCTTCTTAAGAATAGATTACCCTCTTAGCAGCTGTCTGCGCTGATAGGGAGGCTCTGCCGCTAGGTCTCATCTATTAGTTGGCGAACAGCTCACTGCAGGCAGCTTGGGTGAACGCTATTAAAGCTGGGCAACACGACGTCTTTGTGGCTTCATCTCCATCTGGATGGACGAATAACGTTGGTTTGGCGTGGCTAGAGCAGGTCTTTGATCGCTGCACGAAGCAGAAAGCGCGTCGTGGGAGAGACTGGCGTCTCCTTTTACTTGACGGCTATGGCAGTCACTTTACAAAGGAGTTTATTGACTACTGCGACTCCTATCGCATACTCCTAGCCGTATTTACCCCTTACTCTACCTATACGTTTTAACCTCTCGACGTTGTCATGTTTAAACCTCTCTCCACCGCCTACTCTAAGGAGCTCTCCACCCACCTCCAGAGGAGCTAAGGGCTAGTACTAGTCAAGAAGGGAGACTTCTTCCTGCTGTTCTGGGGAGCGTGGGAGACCTCCTTTAAGACAGAGACCATCCTTAAGTCCTTTGAAGCTGCTGGTATATGGCCTATGGACCTAGAGGTTATACTCAAACGCTTCGCGGACGATGCCTCAGAGCAGCAAAACAACGGTGAAGGACGGTCCTCAGCGCTTACCAACAATGACTGGCGCCAGATGGAGCGTCTCGTACGCTCTAGTAAAGGATACCACCGCAGAAGAGTCAAAGTCGCTCTCCTAAACGCTCCACGGACTCCAAGTACAAAACGAGCTGCTACACTATAAGAACGATGGCTTAAAGGAGGCTCTTACTACTAAGAAGAAGCACAAGAAGCGCAGCAAACCTCTTAACTTACAGTAGCGCTAGGAGTACTACAGTAGTGCTGTCTTCTAGTCTCCGCGCAAGATTAGAGAGGCACGTGCACGAGAGATAGTAAAGTAAAGGGAAGAGCATAACAGGCAGCTTGCAAAGGCTAACAGGAAAGAGCTTCAAGCTGCTGCTAAGCTACTTCAAGAGCAGGAGGCAAAGGAGAGGCGTGTGGCGAGAGAGGCAGCCAAGGTGGTAAGAGAGGAGGAGAAGGCTGACAAGGCAGCTGAACGCAAGCGCCAGAAGGCAGCTCGCAACGCTAAAAAAGCTATACAACTGCCCTAAGAGGGCAAGCGCAAGGCCTTAAAAGCCTCTACTTAAGCTAACAAGCATCAGAAACAACGTAGTGCTAGTGCAGCTGCTAAGAAGGCATCACAGGCTGCACTAGCTGCCCTAGCTTTCATCACCCGCCGCGGCCGCAACGTTACACTTCTTAGTAGATTTAGATAGTACAAATTAATTACAAGCATCTAATTACTACTACTCTACAAAATCTTGTAATAATAACTATTGTAGATGGCTTAATAACTTCATCTTTAAAGTGGTGAGCATGTTATTCGGCGGGCGTTGCGCGTCCCCGGGCGTTGCGCGTCCGTGCACGGTAACACCTATCGCGTTTGACGTCTATCCATTCTCTGAGGTCGTATACAGCCAGCTGGGTACGTAGGACGATGGGAACTAGGTAGTTTGTAGGCTCTGGCCTTTGAAGATAACCGCGCAGCGTAGTTTCCGCCCTGTTGCTGACACGCACTCAATTATAGAGACCCACTCGCGATTCTCTAGTAATCGAATATAAGCCTTTTTCTTTTAACTACTAGAGAGTACTCTAGTGTTTATACATACTCCTAGAGCGACGCTAGTCTTATCTATATTGTATATATTCTCCGCCTGTATATTGAACCGCTGTCGAGTCTGCTCGTAGCGCTCTAGGAACGCGCGTAACTGCTCTAGAGTCGCTGCATTAGCTCTCTGGGCCTCGAGTTTTCTACCAATAACTAAGGCGACGCGTAGCTGTCGCTTAATAAAGTAGGATAGCCAGAGCTTGCCAATAGGCTAATTATCGCCATTCATACGTAGGATTCAATTAGCCATTTCTCAAGCGCAAGCATGTGAGGGAGGGCAGGCGCGTGCGTCTTCTTCGAGGATCCAGTCTACTAGGAAGTCCTCCTGTAGAGGAGTCAATCGCTGTTAGTGTTAATAGCTGGTACGGCTATCGGTTGCGCCTCGTATACGTGCAGAGAGAGTAGGTGCAGGAATGCCATACGCCTTAGCTGCAGCCCGCTAGCTATTATAAATGCTTGCATTGTAATCAGCAATAGCTGATTGTATAGCTACCTCACGAGCGTCCATATTGATAAGCGTTGTGGAGAGATATCGCGTGTTTTGTGCAGGTGTCGCGTTTTGGTGGGGTGACTCGAAACCCTATGTGACTCGTATCTGTATACGCTAGCTTATAAAATATATTACTATATTTCTAAATTCTTATAAGTGTAGGCTTTATAATATTATACTTCCTTTGTATACTATATTTAAAAGATAATTTATTTATAAAAAGAAATTGTAAATATATATTATTTAATTTATATAGTATAATTTAGAAAAAAAATCTTTTAATAGCAATTCTAATACATATAATTATTATAGTAATTTAATATATATAATATTGCCTTATTTAGTATACTAATCTTAGTCTTTTTAGTAATAGCTCAAAAATTGTTAAAGCGCTTAATTGCGACAGGTTGTTAAAAGTTATTAATTTAGAAAACTTAATTACGAGCTTATTTACATTACAATAGTGTATATTATAATGTTTATTAGGTTAGTTTTACATTATATTTTGTTTTTAGTCTAACGCAATTTAATACATATAATATTGGATTTTTTACAATTATTTTTTAGTAAACTTTTTATGCGTTACTTAAAATTAACTTTGGCTTTAGTTGCGACTTTACTATTTTTAGGTTTTTTATCTATTTATCTTTTATAGTAGCGAAATTCTAATATATTATTTTATTATTTATTTTGCTTACTAATATAGTTTTAACAGATTGTCTATAGAAGTTTATTATACTTAACTATCTATAAGGCAATTCTTATATACCTACTAGATTAGTAGCTAATCTAGTTTGTAATACACTACTAGGTTTATTTCTAGTTTTAATAGCAATAACTTTTAGTAAGCAATAGAATTTAGTAGAAGATATAATATATAGAGAATAAGGTATTTATTAATAAACTCTAGTGTAATAAGAGTATTATATAAATCTATAAGATTCTTCTAGCTATTATTACTATTATTGCTATTAAATTAGCTTATCTAAGTAAGTATACTATATAGCAGGGCGAGCGCAAGCATAGATAACTAATAATAATAGTAGTAATAAGCTAGATATACTATGTATACTATAAGTAAACCTTATATAGGTTAGGAGCTTATAGAGTGTAGGGTTATTAAAGTATTTAAGGTTAGTTTTTAATTAGAAGTAGGTGCCGTATATAGTATATAATAACCTTCTATCTTAATCTACTTTAACTATAAAAAAAAATTTTGAAAATGTATTTAGTAAGCCGACTACCTCTAAACTATAATTACTAGTAAATACCCTAAAGAAGGACTACTAATTACCTTTATTAAGAAAGATTATAAGGTAATTAATAATTATTTAGTATCTCTATAATATATTCTATTAGTAGCCCGGACAGATTAGTCCGCCGAATAGTTTTTCTTGGCAACTTCGAGGTCCCTTATAACTCATTATAGAACACTACTAACGTTACTTTATAGTAACTCATAATAACCTACTATAACTTACAATATACTAAGTTACTACTATTCTATCTACTTTTTATATTGTGCAGCCTCTTTGCGCGGCTGCTACAGTCGCGTAAAGCTAAGGAGTCTTTCTTGGCAGTACGAACTTACAACAAGACTCCCTATAATATACAATATATTATCTACTATACTATACGTAGGCAATATATAGTATACTTATTATAATTCGCAGTAATATATACTATATCTTAAGTAGTACTTTATTTAATTTTTAGTTACTAAGTGTGTACTATTATAAGATAAAGTTAACCCGTTATTTTTAACCTTATAGCAACCTATAATAAAATTACTCTAATTTACTATTAACACTATCTAAAAATAAGCCGCTAAGGATAATATCTAACTTCTTCTCTGTCTCTTTATCTATCTAACAGGTCTTTGCGTTGTGTCTAGGCTCTCCGCACCTCCTATAGCAGTGTTGTGTTAAGAGACCTGCCTCTCCCTCACTACTACCTCGCGCCCTTTTTAACAAATTTACCCTAATAGAAGGGCTTTTTACTCCTAAATCTACTCCTTAAGCAAAGCCTAGCGTCCTACCTTTCTAAATACGCTTTCTTTTACGCGTTTTTTACTTTATTAGAACCTTAATTTACTTCTTAAGTTCCTTAACGCGGGTCTCTTAAAATACACTATAGTAGAGCATAAGTTTAGCACCTTTTATAAGTTGTAAGTAGCTTAATTTAGTGTTAGGTAGAGACTAAATAAAAGAGTTGTGTACGAGCTTTAACTAGGATCTAAACTTAAGGGTATTACTTAGAGTCCTGGCTTATTATAGTGTATCTAGTAGGGTACCCTAAGGTAGAGTGTAAATACGCGCATTAAGACAATCTACTACTACTAATATATCTAAAGGAATAAGCCTAGAGGCCTTAAAGGCTTTTTTGCAGTTTTCTAGTATAAACACATTAAAAAACGCGTTATAAAAGGCTAGTAGAAAGCCCTCTTTATTAATGTAAAAGACGCGTTAGTGCGCTAAGTCCCGCACACGCTGGGAGTACTTCAGCTTTAGTGGCGCGAAACAGACCACATCAAGCGGCTAGAGGATATGAGATAAGTGCGCTAGTATACAGAGTGTTAGGATCTTCTGTTCTAGGCAATAATCCTTGAAATCCTAGGAGTGGTGGCTCTTATAGCTGTCCAGAATAAGTAACCTCCATAACCCCACCATGCGCGGCCTTGTATACGCGTCAAAGTGCTTCAACCACGCGACTCTAAGCTCGTTGTTAGTCCAGCCAGTCTCAGAGACTGAGAGCTTCCAATCGCGGGGGATACTAGTCTCCTCATACCACACTAAGATGTAGACTCGCCCTTTATAGATAATAAAGGGCAGGGCAGCATACCCAGCAGCGCAAATACTCTAAATCACTGTGACCCACTCGCGGTTGCCTAGCTGAACAAGCGTAGGTCAAGAACGTCTTTCTAAACTAGTTACAACCTTCATTAAGCCAATAACTTCTATCTAGAAGCCTATCTTATTAAAGTTATAGATATCTTTATCCTACACTCTATACTTAGCTTTTGTGTCCTCTACTAGCTAAAACCACACATTTATAACCTCTAGATCTTCCTGTTGTATCCTCTGTCAGTCCTTCGCTCGATTAAAAGCCATTTTAAGCTTAGGTACGCGCTTTACGAAGCGCTGAGCCTAGCATTATCCTACAGGGTCTCTATGCCGCGTAGCTAGCAGTTTGTTACCTATATCTTCCACCTTACCTAGCCAGGGTGCAAATTCTCGCGAGTCTAGGGTAAGGATATACTGTATAAGCGTCTGCTCTTTAGTTATAGTAAGCTTTGCCATGCCTAATCGTGTATCTGCTTGGGCGGTAATTCTATTAATTTAATTGCTTAGTGTAGACTTTGGGATATTATATACTATAGCAGCGTGTCGCAGGCTTAAAATTTGCTTATTCTAATAGGCGTAAAAGGCAAGCTTAATTCTGCCTTCTTAATTAGATAATAACGCGTTGTGTTGTTAAGACATTATGATTCATAGTGAAGTGTTGTGGTCTTGGCAAAAACTATCTGGCGGACTAATCTATCCTGGCTACTAATAGAATATATTAATAGAAGGAGCTTTATAAAAGGATTAAAATAGAAGACTAGAAATCTATATCTATAGTAAGGAGCTTAACTACTTTTACTTACCTAGAATTAATAGCTTATACTCTAATTAATCTATTAGTTTTTAATAAGCAGCTATAGAAGAGCTTAGGGGTATACTTAAAAATATATTCTAGCTATTATCTACTTATATAGAGCACTATTATTAATAAAGGAGCTATAGTATACCTTATTAATAATTAATTATTTCTAACACCTACCTTATTTAAGAAAGTAAGCTTAACCCAGAGTATTAAAGCTAGAACTTAGGCTTTTCTAATTTTAGAAATAAAAGATTAACTAATAAAGGGTATCTATTACTAAATTATCTACCTAGGGGTAGAACAACAAAGGCTTTTATTATAAATAATATAATAAAAAAAGCAGAGCCCCCTACTTAGTAACTAAAAAAAGTAATAAAGGGTATACTTACTAGTAAGTATAGTGCGTATATAGAAGATCTTTTACTTAAGAATATTAAGGTTATAAAAGGTTTTTATATTAATATTATCTCTAAAGCTTATCTAAAAAAGATAGGAATTTAGTTCTTAGGCTTAGATAGATTATTATATATAGGAATTCTTACTTCGAATATTATTTTAGTAAAACTAAGTAGTATCTATAATCTTACCTTTATTAAATATAACCCTCTTTTCTACTATTCTTTAACTATAGTAATTAAATAATTATACTATAATCTTCTATAAGCAGATACTAAGAAACTTTAGTATCTTTAATTAGGTTATTTAGACTAATAAGTATTTTAAGCTCTAGTTTATAACGCGTAATATATATATATTATTAGTACTTAAAAAAAGAACTATTAGTACTACTTTATAATATACATAATAAAAGAAATTTCTAAATATCTAAAGAAATAATCTTTAAGACTATTCTACTATATTTTTTAGAATCTATTCAACTTCCTAGCAGGATAGCTTAAAGAGCTATAGAGCTTAATTATTAAGGAAGAATTTAGTAAAAAGATCTATAATAATAATTTTATATTAAAATCCCTACTAGAGATTATATAAGTAATAACTAAGCTTAATTAATAGGTTAAAAATAATTATAAGCTTAGAATTATTATAATTTATTAGGATAATAATACTACTACCTTTTTCTAAAGGGGACAATTAGCCTATAAGGACTATATAGATAAATAAGAAATTAAAATTTTCTATACCTTATTATATAACCCCTTTTTATTAATACCTTATAACGCTTTTCTGTGTATATAATAGTAGAAGGAATATCTACTATTATTATAATATTTTTATTAGAAATCTTTTAGTCGCGAAAAAAAACCATACCTTATTATATACGCATAAATTAAATAGAGTATCTAAGAAAGTAGGGAAAGAGATTATTGCTAAGGCTATAAAAATAAGGGAAAATGTTAATCTACTACTTAAAATATAGCCTAAAATTATAAGTGTAATTATAGTGGGGTAAAAAAAAAGAATTTTTTATACCCTTTTTAAAATGTTGTGGCTTACCTATATAGATTATTAATATATAAATAACTTTATTAACTCTCGTATTTATATATATAATTTTCTATATAATAACCTATAGTTGGTATAAGCTAAGTAGGCTAAGTACGCAAACGCTAAACGTACGCTAGCACTATATTTTAAAGTTAGTAATAAGGTAATATTAGACGCACACAACCTAAAGACTAAAAGATCTAGCTCTTTACTTAACTATACGAGTAGGGGACTTTTTTATATTATATAAGTTATTAATAATATAGCTTATAAACTTAAATTATCTAAAGAAATAGGCTAGCTATATAATATTTTCTATCTATAGCTACTATATCCTTATAATAAATAACTACTTAATAGGTAAGTATATAATAAAGATAATATACTATTAGATAAGTATACTAATAAGAAATATAAAGTAAAGACTATACATACCTATTAATTAAATAAGTTAAAAAAGACCTATATATGCTTAACTATAGCGTTATAGAGTATTAGATCTTATAGAATAGCTTTAAAGAGCCTATATAAAAGCCTTACTATAATTTACTTAACTGTCCTTACCTAATTACTAGATTTTATAATAAGAACCTAAAGAAACCTACTATACTATATAACATTAATAATGTTATTACGCGCTAGAATATTATTATATATTTTATTATCCTCTTTATTATATATACCTACTTAGATATCTAGAAATAGTTAGATATAGATCTTAAGTTAATAATATATAGTAGTTCTTCTAAAAACCCTACTAGTAGTAATACTCTTAGTAAGGTAGCATATTCTAACTTATGCGGCGGCAATCCTAGTAGTAGCTATAGTAATAATAAAATAATACCTATAGATATTAAAAACTCAGATTAAATCTATTGTTATTTTCTAGGAATTTATACTAATTTAGTGTAAATTACTATAAAACTTATAATAATTAGAAATAGTATGTATTAGATTATAATAAACTATAATAGTTATAGAGATATTAGTATACAGTTAGAAGAATCTTAGTAGCACTAGAGTTACTACTATAGAGAAGGGGTAGTGTTACTAATCTAAGGTATAGGCCCCTTATATTATATTACTCTTTTAAAACTAGCGTAATTACTAAGTAAGGTTCTAAGCAAGACTATATATATAGTCTACCTACGTACCTATCTTATATAAATATTGCTACTATCTTATATTTAGATTTTAATATTTACTATTATCTTATATATAGCGTAATAACCCCTATAGTGCCCTTATAGCTTAGTTAGAAATTTTAATTCTGTGCTATAAATAGATAAAATAGGCTACTAATATTAGTTTTCTCTTAATCCCCTATAAAGGACTTTATTTACTAGGGGAAAGTGCCCCTTATCTACCTATATAATTTGCCTATGGCTATATTTACTATATAGAAATTTAGAAGTAATAGAAATATTATTAATATAAATATAAACTTAGATAATAATAAACCTTAATAAAGAATAACTTTTTTATATAACTAACCTATTAAGTAAACTAGTTATACTATAAGAGAGCAATTAGGCTTAATTATCTAAGAGAGTAATATTACAGACCTTTTCGTATATAGTATAACACTATAATAATACTACTATAAAGAAAGTTAATAAATTTTTTTTTATTATTTTGTGTATATTTTATTACTACTACTATGTGCTAGGTACTATATTATAGTGCCTTCTATTTTACTTCTCTCTATATATAGTGTAGACTTAACCTTAGTTAGAATCTCTATATAATAAAGATCTTTAATAGTATAACACTATAAGGAAAAGTTATAGGTATACTAAAAACATATTAAAAAAGGTAAAGCAGTAAAATAGGTTAAACTAAAGACTATTTGTTAGCATATGTAAATTAGCCCCTTATACTAATAAGGTAATTAATTATAGTATACTATACTATAGTCTAGATTATATTATTTCTTTAGTGTTAATAACCATTTAAAAAAAATTAAATTAAGCCTATATAGGTTAGAATAAAAAGGCCGCTTTAGCCTAGTGCCTAAAAATATAGTCTACTAGTCTTTACTTTTATAATAATAGTTTATATATAAACTATATACTTACTTTTTATTATTTATAAGTACTTTAATAGCTATTAAATTTACTTAAAGCGTGTATAGATGACTAACTTACTTTATTATTATTATTATTAGTAATTATACTATAAGTATACTACTATTCTAGTGTAAGGGGCTTTAAATTAAAAGATTAGGATTATCTAAGTAAACTTATAAATTTAATAGAGTTTAATAGAAACTCTAACTATAGGCTTATATATACTTCTAGCTTAGTAAAAGTATAGACTTAAAACTCTAAGGTAGTAGACTAAGTATTTATAAAAGGGCGCTTGGCCCCTTATATATCTCCCCTCCCCCCTTTAAAGAATTCTAGTATTAAGTTCTAAACTCTCTATAGTAGCAGCACTAGTTACCTTTCTATATGCCTAAAGTCTTAGGATAAATCTAATACTACATATTTTAGTAATAGTACTTTAAGACTTTATAAGATTTTAAGTGTACCTTAGCTATAAAGAGCACTAGGCTTCTATTCTTTTATGTTTAGGAGGGTAACTAAGTTATTATATCTAATATATTTATATTTAGATCTTTTAATTTCTACAGTATAGTAGTCTATTTTAATTAGGGATTTGCGCTAGTATTATTTACTTTAGCTATAATAAATAAAAAGGTCTTTACTAGAGTTTTATATTTTCTCTTCTACTCTATTATTATATCTATAACGCTCCTTCTTAATATTACGCTGCACTTTAATTACTACTTTTACTTTTATACTATTCCTACTATCTTTCTTATTATTAATCTCTGTTATAGTTAGAGCTAATAAGTAATATTTTACGCTAGCTCTATTAACTCTAAGTAAGTATATAAAGTCTAGCATAACTACAACTTAGTATTCTTCTATAAAAATAATAACTTATAGCACTCTTACTTATAATAGTAAGCCTTTACTATCTACTTTAAATACCTAAAGACTTTAAGGAGTTTATATATAATAAGACTATAAAAAACTACTATAGAGTTAGTTCTTTAGTTCTTCTAAATTATTCTCTACTAATTCTAAGTAGTTCTTTAAGAATTTAAGCTATAATTAAAAGACCCTTAATACAATCTATATAATATCTAAAAACTATATCTATAAAACTATCTATATTTATAAGAAGTTCTACTAGTACTATTTTAAGTAACTTATTTTCTATACGTAGAGGCTTATAGATAGAAAGTATAACTATAAAACTTATATTATTTACTTTAGTAAGTATTTAGGTAAAGTATAATAATTCTCTAGTAAATCTTTTTCTTACTAATTTATATCTTAGATTTAGAATAGCCTATAAAAAAACTCTACTAAAACTAAATTTGCTAATCTTATCCTAAAATATATTCTTTATAGTGCTAGATAAACTAGTAAGCCTATTATAGATTTCTAGTAAGCTTATCTTAACGTCTTTGTCTATAAGTATAGCCCTAATATTTAGAGTGCTTAAGTTAAGTCCTAAAAGACAAATAATACTAATACTAGATATTTTAGATAGGATATAGAGCTTCTATATTAGATTCTTATAGTTTAGTAGAATATATATACTATTGTTTTAGCTCTTTCTAATAAACTTATTATAAGTTTAAGGTTTTAGAGTTTATTTTTCTTATCTAATATTATACTATAGTTACTTATTTCTTCTACTTTACCTATTTAAAAACCTTTCTATTAGAATCTAGCTAAGCTTATTCTAGAGGAGCTATGTGCGCTAAGACTACTAAGCTTACTTAGTAGTTTTGCTAAGCTCGCTTACTAGTTTAAACGTGCTTTTTTTATTATTACCTTTTTACGCCTTTTTTTAATTCCTAAGTAGGGGGCTCTAATTTTTCTATTATATTATTTAAGATAAAAGCCTTTGTCGTCCTACCTCTAGGCATATAAAATAACGCTATATATATTCTTTTCTTTAGGGGATTAAGAGTAACCTTACTAGGAGTCTTATTAGATAGATAATTAGAGTAGCGTATTACGAGTTAATTAACCTAATTTTATATTTCTTAGGCTTTATACTTATATTTCTCTTATATTAGCTTTACTTAAAACTTTATAGATATATTAATTAGTATAGTTTATAGGTTAGTAGTATATAATTATTAAAGTAAGAAATAGGAAATAGGGATAATTCATTTACTCCTATAGAAAAATTAACTAAAGGAACTTAGTAGAAAGATAAATAGTAGATAAGCAAAGTTTTATTATTAATAAATAATTATTATAGGATTATATAAATCCAAACGCTTAAATTATACTATTATAACTAATTAGTTACCTAGTTAAATATTTAATTAGTAAGCTAATTAGAGATAGAATTATTCTAAGCCTTGTTATATAAGTAGGCACGCTACTTATATAGCGTACCTAGGAGGTATATTATAGAAATAAGGCTCTAACTAGATATAATTACGTGCCTATAATTATATAAGTAGTACTATTTTAGCTTTCCCTTTTTTATAAGCGTAGATATTATCTAGCCCTTTAGCTTCCTTTCTTATATAGTTATCTTATCTAATTCGCTTACTAAATCTAAGATTCTAGCTTGTTGTTTCTCTATATTAAGTTAAATAATAAGCTTAGTATTTACCTATAGTATATAGAATAAATTTCGACTATTACTATTAATATTATTAAAATGTTTCTATTATTTCTAAATTTTTTATAAAGTAAATTCAGCTATAGGCAAATTGTATAGGTATATAAGGGGCATTTTCCCCTAGTAAAAAAGGCCCTTTAAAGGGAGTTAAGGGAAAACTAACACTAGTAGCCTATTGTCTATCTAAAGCGTAAATTAAAAGTTTTAACAAAGTTTTTTCTAAAGTAGAACATAGTAATATGTCTTAATTAACTTTCTTATCCTATAAGTTTAAATCTTAATAACTTATTAAGTATAATTAATAACTAGTTAGAGATTTTTCAATTATTAGAGGTACTTACTAATAATAGTTTTTCTATCCTATAAGTTTAATCTAGTGACTTAGTTAAAAACCTAGCTTAAATAGTTAGAAATTTCTTAATTATTAGAGGTACTAGCTTATTTAGGCTACTTTTCTACTTATTTACAAAGGTTAGTTTTTTAGTGTTTAAAAACTAGGGGGAGAAAAGGGCGAGATTTAAACTTACTAAGCAGTGTAAGTTTCGCTTATTTTTAGACTAAAATTCTTGCTTATAGTCCTCTACTATAGCGTAGATTTACTATCTAGACGTCTACTCTACTTAGATAGTCTTGCGCCTATACCCACTATAATACGCCTCTTTATTACTATTAATATAAAATCTTAGTTAAACAAAATTATATAATTATAGTTTATATATTTTATTAAACTTATAGCACCTTATAAATATGCTAAAGTATAATAACTTACTAATATAGAAGTTAGCGTAAGCTTTATTAGTTCTACCTATATTAAATAATACTAATACTTTATAATATTAATAATCTAATTACTCTATATCTTATAAATAGCAAGGTTATAGATAAAATTAGTTAAGCTATAGACCTTATAATATAATATAGTACTTATACTAGCACTATAATATATTTTATTACTAATATTAGTGCTGTTAATATTATTCTTAGTATAGATTTAATATTTGCTTATAATCTGCAACTAGAGTTATATAACTAATCTATACTATTTAGTATATATTATTATCTAGTTTATTATCTTAAAAATATACTGCCTAAAACTGTATACTATAATAAATTACCTACTAGTTTATTATAACCTACAACTAATAAGACTATTAGTCTAATTACTAGCTAGGTAGCTTCTCTAATAGTAGTTTATAATCTAGACTTTATTACTTAGCTAGAGCCTTATAACTAAGACTAGCTAAGTTAACTACTTAATCTAATAATAGGCAATTATAATACGCAGATATTTTACGCTACTATAAGACTTCCTATATATAGTTAGATAGACTATAATAAGTTTATAAAAAAGTTATCTAATAAGCCCTAAATAGTAAATAAGATAAGGTAGTTATTACCTATATAGTTATCCTCCTAGGCAGGAGTATAAACTGCCTCTACTTATTAGTTTTTATATGGCCCCACTACGTTTAATTACTACGTTTTTTTATTATGTTACTAGCGCCTATACAATATTATATAATATTATATATAAGTGCTAAGCCCTAGGACTAAAGCATATTAAAGTTTTTCTAATATGTCTTCTAGCTTCTAAGATAACCTATAATAATAACACTCTACCTACTTATCTACTATATTACTAGATAATTAATACCTACCTTTTAATCTTTTACTATATTACTAAATAATAGATAACTTACTGCACGCATATACGCTCTACTACTACTACTACTACTACTACTACTACTACTACTACTACTACTACTACTACTACTACTACTACTACTACTACTACTACTACTACTACTACTACTACTACTACTACTACTACTACTACTACTACTACTACTACTATAATATATAATAAATTACACGCGCGCCTACTTTTAATACTAAATAGTATTCTAATATTTTGCTAGCTTTACTCTACCTATTATCTATAGAACTTCTATAAAATAAGCGCGTACCTATATATACTCTATACCTCTAGTAACTATTTATTATATCTAACTAAATCTTGCCTTTTACTTTCTAAAAACACTCCAGTAACGTCTATTACTAATATAGCTAAGCACTAGGTAGCTAAACTAGTAGAAAAAGAGCTGTAAGTTAAAATCTATAGTATCTAGAGTAACTAGGTATTTGCTATAATAATTTATTTGCTATATAACTTATACTTTACTACTATATATTTTAAAAGAATAGTAAATATTTAACCTTTATAGTACCTATTCTATATATATTTATTATTAGCGTCTAGGTTATACTTTTTATTAACGTAGTTTACCAGCGAGTAACCCACACTAGTGAGCGCGCCACCTTTGCCAAGACTCTACCATCACCAACAATACCATTATAATACAACCACCTACCATGTCTTCTAAGCCATCTAATAAAGCTTGGTTACTTATTGCTATTAGAGCTATTAAACAAGACCCAAATCTTACAGAGCGAGCTGCAGCAGGGCTGTATAACGTTAATCGCAGAACGCTCAATTGAAGACGCAACGGAACGACTGCACGACGCGATAACCCACCTAAATCAAAGAATTTTACTCTCCTCGAGGAGCAGGCGCTTGTTAATCGTATAATCGAGCTGGACACGCGTGGATTCCCTCCTACAAAGCTTATAATACGCAAATTGGCCAATTCACTACATTTACAGAGAGGAAAGCCACCTATTAGCATTAACTAGACAGATAGGTTTATTAAGCGCAGACGTGAAGTTAAAACGCGTTAGTCTTAGTTATACAACAACTAGAGGGTATAATAGGAAGATCCTAAGGTTATAAACGCGTGGTTTAAGCTTATAGAGGGCATTAAAGTTAAGTATAGCATTACAGATAAGGACACCTATAACTTTGATAAATTAGGCTTCCTAATAGGGGTTATAGGGTCTTAGCTTGTGGTTACAGCATTAGAAAGGCGTGCGAAACCCAAATTGATATAGCTAGGCGACCGCTAGTAGATTATAGTGATCTAGGGTATCTGCGCTACTAGATAGGCAATCCCTCCCTTTATTATCTACGCCGGCAAGCGTCACATCTCCACCTGGTACGAAGACGCGTTAATTTCTGGCGATTGGGTAATCGCTATTAGCGAGAATAGCTAGACAAACAACAAGCTTAGTATTGTGTGGTTAAAACACTTTAACGCGCATACAAAGGGACGCGCTAAAGGAACCTATTAGCTGCTAGTTATTAACAGCTATAAGAGCTATAACTTAATTAAGTTCTAGAATTACTATAAGGAATATAAGATTATTACTCTCTATATGCTGCTATATTTGTTACACCTGCTGCAGCTATTAGATATATGCTAAGATCTTGGGCTTGGCGCGTTAGCTGATAACCTATATCACAAAGATTAAGTTCCTCCTAGCCTTTAAAACCGCGTTTTTGAAGGTTTTCTCCGCAGAGACAATTAAGGGTGGTTTTTGCGGTGCTGGGCTAGTCCTATTGAATTTAGAGGAGGTGTTGCAGCCAGAGTTGGCAACAATCAAGTCGACTTGATAACTTGACTTGATTGACTTGATTGTATCAAGTCAATCAAGTCAATCAGGGAGGCGAAATTTAGCAAGTCAATCAAGCAAATCCTGCCGACTTGATTGACTTGATTGATAGACTTGAATCCCTAGGATCTTAGGGGTTTATCGTAGAATACTGGATCCTTAGAGTATAAGGCAACTCGGAGTTAACGGACTTTACCTGAGATAGTTGCCTATCTAGGCTTAGCGCCGTATTTCTGAGTTTCCTCATCTCCCACCACCCATCTAACTTACCTACTTACCCACCACCTCTCTCGCTCTACCAACGCCCTCCTCTATTAATATGGCGTCGCCCGATCGCCTAGAAGGCATGAATAGTAACCTCTCTCAAGTTTTTAGCCAGCGGCTTGAAAGCACGGCGTCACAAACCCCTCCCGAAGATGGTGCCACTGATGTAGCCACCAACGCGCCGTCAGAGCTTGACGCCGAAAGCTCTGTGGGCACCCCATCCGCCACCGATATAGAGGACGACGACGACGATTACGAGGGCATTGAATGGGTACGCCTGCCAGATTATCATAAGCCAGCTCATGGTGCAAAGCGCAGTCGAAAGAGCTGGGTTTGGCGGCACGGATATCGCCTCTGGCACCGCAAGCAACAACGCCTGTACTGGCTCTGCCGCTATTGCCACCGTCATAAGCACCCTGCCGGATTTTATTACGCTGATCAATCAACTACGTCAATCGGACGCCATCTCGGTGAGCGTAAAGCTGGCCACGGCATCGAGAAGAACAGCCCAAAAGCCACCTCCCGCGTCACGACTCCCTCCCAGCAATCCTCTCTGCTCGCCCACATACATCACAAAGGCCTTGGCGTACCGCAGGGCGTCGCCAACCTCATCGCAGAGAGCTTCTCGCGCACAAGTTTCCTACAATCAGTGCTCAATTAGGTGGTGGCCGATAATCAGGCACTCTCTGTAATTGAGGGCGCCGCTTTTCAAGCTATGTTACGGCAGGCTAACCCGCTGGCTGAGGCAGAGCTATAGAGATCCCACAACACCCTACGAGCTCATATAATCGCGGAGTACGAGTCGTACGTACCCGCTGTCGTCGATTACCTACGCGACGCGCGATCAGCTATACACATCTCCTTCGACAATTGGACGTCAACAGGCGGCAAGCAGGCGTTGACAGGTATCTGCGTCCACCACCTCGATCGCGACGGCAAGCCTCGCGATTACGTATTAGGCCTGCCCTTGTTGATGGGCCAGCATACAGGCGTAAATATTGCCGCCGTCGTTGATGCCACGCTCAAGAGCTTCAAGATCTCCGCCTGCAACTTGGGTTACTTCGTCCTTGATAACGCCACCAACAACGACTCCGCAATCGACGCCCTGGCCATCAAATATAACTTTAACGCCCGCTATCGACGGCTACGCTGCGCCTGCCATATAATCAACCTCGCCGCCCAGCAAATTATATTTGGCAAAGATCGTGAGGCGTTTGAGAACGCGGAGGAGCATCTTGATAAGGAGGAGGCGTTTCGACGAGTGGCGTAAGGTTGGCCCTCTGGGCGTCTTGATCGACGTCATCGCCTCTATTTGTACTCCGCAGGCTCGACAGCTTCTTAAGCAGTGCCAGATAATTAGCAACACTCAATTAGAGGCAGATTGCAAAGTTAAAACGCTAGAGATCGTTGAGCCAGTAAAGACAAGGTGGAACTCCTATTACGACTGTTTTGCGCGCGCGCTCGAGCTCCGCATGCCTCTCAACGACTATATCAATCACAAGCTCGTTGAATATCGTCGCCAGGGCACCCGTCAACGCTCCCAACTGCCTGATCTTAAGAAGCGTCAGTTTATTGAAGAAGACGGCCTCTCTGCTAAGGATTAGGCGACAATTGCAGAGTACCGAAAAATCTTACAGCCCTTTAAAGAGGCCACCACCTGTATAGAGGGCAGGGGCGTAGCTGGCACGTCAGGAGCCATCTGGGAGGTGCTCCCTACGCTTAATTGGCTTGCCACCACCCTTGACGAGATGCTGTTTCAATACAACAACGTCGACTTCACTGACGTTAACGCCCCAGGGGATCATATACAAGCCACCTGTAATATGGCTTATATGAAGATCCTCGAGTATATGCGCAAGCTAAAGGATACCCCGGCATACTACGCTGCCTGCCGTCTCCACCCACGCACGAAAAGTTACATGGATAAAGTGTGGGCTGTGCCTCTTGATTACAGTGAGGAGGCTTATGCAGGACCTCACACATACAAAGGCTGGCTAGATAATTGCCACGTTGGCTTTCAACGCTTGTGGGCAGAGTTTAAAGAGGCCGCCTCTCCCATTAGTACTCCAGAGCCTCCGGCGAAGAAGGCACGTACTGGGCCAGCTAGCAGTCGGTCTGATTTTATAAGAGCTACCCTACAAGGTGACGACACCCGTCCAGTCTATCGTCGCGATGAGTTTAAGCGCTGGATAATCGAGTCACCCGTGCCAGAGGAGTCCCTGTTTGCGCGCGACCCGATTCTATACTGGCTGGGAAGGCTGACGAGTACCCCGTCTTATCGCGCTTCGCCCTCACAATCCTCAGCATCCCTGCGGCGGCCACCGACTGTGAGAGGACCTTCTCGGAGCTAGGCGATTTGCTGGAGACGAGGCGTCTTCGTATGAAGGCAGATCTCCTCTCCGCTCTACAAAGCCTACGTAGCTGGAAGCGCCTTGGCTTAAAGCCTACGACGGCAGCAAAAAGTCCACGTAACGAAGCTATCTCTCCTGAAGAGCTGGAGACGATATACGAGATATACGGTAGTTAATTTACTACGCCTAAATTATACGTACAGTTATCAATCAAGTCAAACAAGTCAACAAGTCGAGCCTTATTTTTGCTATCAAGTCAATCAAGTCAAGCAAAAGCCACCAGATCCGTCAATCAATCAATCAATTCACCCCGACTTGATTGACTTGATTGTTGCCAACTCTGGTTGCAGCACCTTGACATCCGCATCCGTACACCTAGTCTGCCTATTAAAGAGCCTACTACCTAGGAGTCTAAAACACTAAGTAACCTACGCGAATTTAAGGCGCAATCAACACTGGTTCGCAAGAGAATTAGAGATTACTTTAATTTATTACTAACTTTAACTATGCAGGTGCTTAAGAAGCTTGAAAAAGGCGCTCTAAGTACAATGTATAGTTAGGTACTAGTGTTAGATGAAATTGCAGGCCTTCGCAAGACAATTAAGGAGACTACAAGGCGAAAATCGCGTAAAAGGAGGTATATCTAGCATTAGGGATCACTTATAGTAGCAGAGGGATCTCAGCTAGCCACTCCTAAGGACGCTGGTGGACAGAAGAAGGGTAAACAGTCGTTAGGTACTAGTCGCGCTGCAACAGGGCTATTAACTTAACGGCGTTGTGGCATCTGCAGGCAACTTGGACATAATGCGCAAACCTGCCAGGAGTTAAAGAAGGGAATCTGAATTAGATGCATTAACTTAGTATATATTTTCAAGTAGTGTTGCGACGCAGTCTGATAATGAATGAAATGGTTTGGTGGGGTCTTGGCAAAGGTGGCGCGCTCACTGGTGTGGGTCACTCGCTAGTAAACCACGTTATTATACTTCTTATTCTTATTATTATTTTTTTACTTATTCTACTTACTATATATATAAAGGCGCGTAACCGCCTACCCTATAAAAAGCATATTATTTAGTTAAGGAAAGGCTATTGCAAATAGTAACCTAAAAGTCTTAAGTAATAATATACTCTATGTGTAAGGTATATAAATACTTAATCTAGTTATGAATTTTTATACTTTATACATAGACTATATTATATAATTACTTAACTTTAGTAACTATAGACTATACTATACTATAATTAACTACCTTATAAGGGGCTAATTTGCACGTGCTAATAAATAGTCCTTAGCGTAACCTATTTTTAAGCTACTTTACCTTTTTTAATATATTTTTAGCATACTTATAGCTTTCTCTTATAGCGTTGTACTATATACTAAAAGCTCTGTAAAGTTTTTCTTTCTAATACCTATATAGTTACAAGATATTTCTTAATATTTTAATCTAAAGGAGGCTAATAAGTTATCTTCCTATTACCCTAGTATTAACTATACTATTAATCTTAATTTTCGCCACACCACTGCTTGGCGTAATAATTTCCCATCTACTACTGTATTGAATACACTACCACACACGTGACGTCATCTCATAAAATTGCACAAATGCCACTTTTTCTAACCCAAATGCCACTGATTCTAACCCAATAAAATTTAGCGGCCCCGCGCCAACAGGCGGTTGACCCCCAGCTGATGGGCGGTTGTCTCCCGTAAGCTAGGCGGCCAACAGCCTACGGTGTTTCGTGAGTACCCTACCACACAACACCAAAACAACAACCTCATAATACAGACTCTGACCTATCCCTTTTAATTTGCTGCTTTTGTTTACTGCCCGAGAGCGTCTGGGGGAGGCGCGAAGCCCACTAACAGAACGGTGGCATTTGGGACGGGGGTTGTGGCATGTGGGATAGAAACAGTGGCATTTGGGATATTTTACGGGCTGAGGTCACGTGTGTGGTAGTGTATTCAAAACAGTGGTAGATGGGAAATTATTACGCCAAGCAGTAGTGTGGCGGAAATTTGCCGTATTAAAAAACTAAGAAGTAAATTATGCGTTTATAGTAATTATCGCGCAATTAACACTATTATAAAGTAAAATTATAACGCGCTACTATTATTAAAAGACACGCTAGCATATATAAATAAGATAAACTTTATATTTACTATAGATATTATTGCGGGTTTTAATAATACACGCGTTAAGAAAGATAATAACAAAAAAAGAGTGTTTCTTATATATAATAGACTTTATAAGTACACTATTATATACTTTTTAAACTTATTAAAGCTCCTAATACTTTCTAAATATATATTAACAAATACTATAATAGCACTTAAATAACTTCTATATAGCTTATTTAGATAATATACTTATATATCGTAAAACTAAGAAGAATTATATTAAACACGTATAAGCTATAGTTAATAAACTTAAATAAGCTAGCCTATACCTAAATATTAATAAGTATTAACTTAAAGTTAAGAACGTTAAGTATTTAGGAATTATTTTAACTGCTAAGGGTATTAAAATAGACTCTAACAAGGTTTAGGTAGTTTATAACTAGCAGCTGCTATAGTTATTTAAAGATATATAGGCTTTCCTTAGTTTTATAAATTTTTACTAATAATTTATTAAAGGTTTTAGTTAGATTGCCTAACTATTAACTAACTTTATAAAAAGTAACGTATTAAAAAATTAGCCTATTAAACTAGACTTTTTTACTATAACTATTTTTAATATACTTAAGTAGGCCTTTATAACTATGCCTATCTTAGTATACTTTAATCTAGATAATAAAACCTACCTAAAAATAGACGCTTCTAACTTTGTTATAGCTATAGTTCTATTATTAAAAGATAATTATTATATTTTATAATCTATTACTTACTTATTATATAATATAAATCCTATAGAATATAATTATAAGATTTATAATAAGAAACTACTAGCTATAATATAAGTCTTTAAAAAATAGAGATCTAAATAATTAGAAACTTAGAATTATTACTAATTACTTAGCTTTATAGTATTTTATAACTAGTAAATAGCTTAACTAATAATAAGTATAGTAGGCGAAGTTGCTAGCTAAGTTTAACTTTTATATTTATTACTATCCTAAAAAATAAGACAGAAAGCCTAATACGTTAACGCGCTATTTAGGAAACTTACCTAAAGGTAATAATTGTAAGGACTGAACAATTCCTTACAGGGCTAACCTATCGGGGATAGCTAGAATAGTTGAAAGAGCTAGTTGAATTGATACTATTCTAAGACAGTGGATAAGAAAGGGACCTGGGGGGCCCTTTCTTATATAGAGGCGGCGTGGGCACGAGCCCACGCTAACTACCACGCTAACACTAACTAGGAAAGGCGCCTTTAGGAAGGTAAAAGGCGCAGATAGGGGAAATAGGGTGTGAAGGAAAGGTGATGGGGAGTGCTTGGCAGGGAGGCCAGCAGTTACCGTTACATAACCCCCCTTTTAAGGTCCGAAAATAGGAAGGAAAGTACGTGAAAATAGGGTGTTTTGGCGGATTTTCAACGTAACTAGCACTATTTTAGGGCCGAAGAGGGTTGCAATAGGGGCAACAGGCCCCTATAGTTCGAACAGTAGCCTTTGTGTCTAATTTGGTTGCCATATAGTGGAGATATTAAGGAAAGTAGTTAGAGGTGAATTAGTGGATTTGGAATTGGTTAGAAACCACCTCTTAGCGTTCAGCGTTTTGCCGACAGAGCGCATTTTTAGCTCCGACGCCATACAAAAACGCGGTCAGCCAAAAATTTTCCGGTCGGTTCGTTGCGCGCGGGCGCAATCGTGTCGCATGACGTTCCCTAGTACCATAGGAGAGCGTTTTGAAAAACGTGTTGACCCGACTATGCGGTTTTCAATTAGGGCAGGGCAGCTCTAAAGCCATAGGTGCTGCCGGCGATAGTGGGGACAGTCGGGGGGTGGAGGGTCTGTCGGGGGGTGAGGGTTTGTCTGGGGTTTGAGGGTACCGAAAAGCTATAGGTATCCGGCGACGCGCGCGAGCCTAAGGGCGTGCAGGTGTTGAAAAGCGACAGGCACCTAGCTAAGCACGCCTGATGCGGCGCTTCGACCCTGTCTTCGCGGGGACATTGTCTTCGGGGATAGGCTCCAGGAAGGTGTCTCGGAGGGCAGCGTCCAGCCAAATGGGCAACCGTTTGGGTGGACCGGCTTGTTTGGGGTACTCTTAATAGTAAGCTTTGATCAGCAGGGGAGAGCTGACAAAGTTGTTGGCAGGGTAGTAGGTCGGGTCGGGGTCATGCCCCTCCTACGCTGCCCGGTATTTTAGTGTTCCGCGGTCTACTTTGCTGTTAAGGATACAAGAAACTGGCCACTTAGGGACTCTGTCTACCTTAATAGGTGGTTCTAGAGGTTGCAATTGACCTAGTAAGGGATCATTCAGATCCCTTCGAAGCCTGTCGGCGTGAAACACTGGGTGAACTCTTATATATTGTGGGAGTTTGAGTACAAAGGAGTGGCCTTGCTTGCCCACAATTAGGTATAGTCCTTTTATTTAATAATCCAACTTAACTAACAGGCGTTCGGTAATGAATCCCTTTAGGGTGACAAAGACCTAGTCCCTAACGTTGAAGTCAACGGCTCGTCTGTGTTTATTAGCCTGCTCTAATTACATTTCCTAGGTAGTAGATATGTTAGCGCGGGCGGTGTTATAGACGAATTCGCAGGCTTTAGCGCGGGCCTTAACCCACGCCTTAGCCTTTTCTAAAGTGACGTTGTCTAGAGATTCAGTAACTGGTTGGGTACGCTCGCGCCAGTCCCAGTGAAAGTACGGCTGATGCCTGAACTTAATCTTAAAAGGCGAAACTCTAGTGCTATTGTAGGGCAGTATCGCTTGGGCCTAGTCTATGCTGGGCAGCAAATTAGACTAGTTGTCTTAATAAAAGTTAATAAACGGACGCAGACGCTAGTTAAGGTACTAATTTATAATCTTAGTTTAGCTATTAGTCTGTGGATGCTGCGCTGTAGAGAGAAGTTGCGTAATACCTGTAAGCTAGCATAAAGCAGCTAAGAAGGCGGAAATAAACTGGGGGCCGCGATTAGAGACGATTGAGCGAGGGGGGCCAAAGACTCTAAATATGTACTGATAGTAGAGATCGGCGGCTTGTTTAGTGGTGACCGTCTTGCAGCAGGGCATAGCAAAGGCGCGCTTAGATAGATAGCAACAAGATACTATTGCGTTGTCGTACCCTTTCTTATCTTTGGGAAATGATTTGAAATTGATTAAGACATCCTGCTAGACATTTTTGGGGATGGGAAGCGGGTGTAACAAGCCTAGCTTTCTATCTAGTAGGGGCTTGCTCTACTGGCAGTCTTTGCAATTAGAGATATACCTATTAATGTCAGCGTTTATTCCCTTCTAGTAATATAACTAGCGTAATAGCTGAAGAGTTTTTTGTAGACCTAGATGGGCAGTAACCTAATAAGCATGCACCGCTTAAATTAGATGCGTCTAGAGAAATTCTATAGAGGGAACTACTAGGCGGTCTTTGTAGAGAAGCAACCTAGAAGGGGTAAGGGCGAAACTTGGTAATCCTAAACAGGCCTCTTCTCTAAGCGATTCGAGCACCTTGTGTGTCTAATTAGCATGCAGCAGGCGATTAATAAGCATGTGAGGATGGGCTCCTTCGGGGCTCATATCGACTTTTCCTTCCTCCTGGTCTGCGATCGTGACAGCTACTAGGGCTGCTTCGGCAGTATCTAGTGGGTGTGGGAGAAAAAACCGGGTTTGAGCCTCTCAATCCTTTTCCTTCTGCGACTTTAGCTCGTCCTGTTTCCTAGATAACGCATCGGCCATAACATTTGCGGTGCCTAGTCGGTACGTGATTCAACAATGGTACTCAGACAGCTTCTTAGACCAACAGGCTTGCCGTGGAGAGAGCTCACGCTTGGTGCTGAAGTATTCAAGGGCCCAATAATCAGTAATAATATTAAAGGGCTCGGCAGTTTAGAGACCAATTAGCTGCGCTCTCTATTCTGAAAGGCCCTGTATAACTGCTAACATCTCTTTGTCGTGAATATCGTAATTTAACTTAGCAGGCTTTAGTGATTTCGAATACCATGCAACTAGGCGCCATGTGCCGTCCGATTGCAGTTGACTAAGAGAACCCGCATTAACGCCGTTACTAGAGTCGGTTTCCATACGGGTGATCCGAAATGGGGAGTACCAGGAGACTAGGACGTCGCTAGCAACGAGTTGCTTTGCGGCCTCAAAAGCGGCGCGCTCCTGTTCTCTAAAAGTGTGGAAGGCACTGTTTTTTAGTAGTTTAGTTAGGGGGCGAACGACCTAACTATAGTAAGGAAGGAAAGAGTAGTAGTAGTTGCAGAAGCTTAAAAAGCTCTACAATACCTTAAGTGTTGTGGGCTCTTTCTATTCCTAAACCGCAGCGGTCTTTATAGGGTCCTTACGGATTCCTTTAGTGCTAATAATGTATCCTAAGAACTTAGTTTCTGTTATAGCGAATTCGCATTTCTTAAGATTAGCTTAGAGACTAGCGTCCCTTAAGCGAAGTAGGACCTTGCAAACATGTTTTTCGTGTTCTAGGGGATTATTAGAAAAGATAAGGATGTTGTCGATGTATGCCGTACAGAAGTCGTCTAGATAATTGCCCAGGACGCTGTTAATAAACCGTTGAAAGGTGGCAGGACTGTTATAGAGACTAGAGGGTAAGACCCTATACTTGTAATTTCTATACCGGGTTCGAAAAGTAGTTAGCGCTTCAGTCTCTGGGGTGAGCCAAATTTAGTAGAATGCTTAGCGAATGTTAAGCTTAGTAAAAAGTCTCGCTCTAGAGAGGCGCATAAGTGTCTCCTTAATAAGTGGGATCGCTATAACGTCTTTTTTAGTAATAGCATTAAGCCGGCGGTAATTAACGCAAAAGCGCTAACCTCTACCTGGTTTTTTGGCAAATAACACCAGCAAAGCGAAGCTGGCGTCACTAGGGACGATAAACCCGCGCTCAATGTGGTCGTTAATGTAGGCTTTAAGGAGTTTAAGGTGTTCTAAGGACATGCTGTACAAAGGCGAGGTGGTAAGCGTGGACAGGTCTTTAGTAAGGTCGACATTGTGATCGACGCCCTTTCAGTAAGGCGGGAGGGCGTTAGAATCTGCTTTTGAAAAATAGGCGGGCTCCGCTCCAGCGTATCCGGGCCAGGGAAGCGCTTGTTCCATCTCGGCGAGCAGGTCGACTTAGGATTTGTTTTCCAGACCGCGCCTCTCGCTCTCGCGGTCCTCTATAAGTTTAGCCAGCTCATAGGGGCTGGTACAACCGATGATCGCGTTAGACTTGTGGCCGCTGTTCAAAGCAAAGGCTGCGGCGCTCACTGTGTTAACGTCAAAGCCGGCAGCGTACAATTGTTCCCGTGTTGGCGCCTGAATAAGTTCTGGGAGGTCGGCCGGATCCCATGGGTCTAGTGGGTCTGCTGAACGCAATTCATCGTTCATCTTCCGCAAGTTCTCCTGCCGCGTCAGTGATTTAGTGGGGCGGAAGGGAGTCATCCCAGGTCGTTTTGGCCGGGGTGGGCCGAATTAAATAGTTAATTCCTGCAAGAGCTGTCTGATCTTCGGATCAGCTTCTCTAGTAGGATCACAGTCTCTAGGTCTAGGGCTAGGGGTAATACCCGGATCCTGCCGCACAATTCCTGGGGGCTAGTCTTGCTAGTGGCTTCCTTAGGTAGCGGGGACGGGGTGACCAACAGGCGACTCGTCGTCTGATGGCTCGTCGTCCGAGGAAGACAGCTCGACAGCCTCTACGCTACCATTTCCATCGAAGTCGTCCTCACAGCTCGGTTTCCGGTAAGCCTGTGAGTATGTGCCGATGAACGAGATAGTGGGGCTGGGAAGCTGAACAGAGATTTCCTTGGAGATACTCTGGTTAGCTTTTAATAAGCGAGTTGTTTAGCAGGTATAGTCCTGCTTTTCGAGTAGACTATCCCGTCGAGTGGCGTCGTCCTGGTGGGAGGGGTCGGGTGGTGGAGAAGTCCGTGGTAGGACGAGGTTGCTAGCAAAGGTTAGATTCTTGTCATCTTTCTAACAAAGGCGGCGGTCCTAAGCGTCAACTAGGCAGTTAGCCTACTTAAAAAAATTTCTACTAATAATAAGATTGTGGTCCCCTATTTCACAGAAAACAAACTATATAGTAATGCTGCGTCCGTTAATGTTAAGCTAGGCTGTGAAACAGGTGTCCACTTTCACACTTCTCTTTCCTGCGAAGTTCTTAAGGGGGATCAGTGTCTTTAGGCGGAGTAGTTTGGCTTTAAGCTGTTTTTAGACAGCCTTTATATACCTTAAAGCGACAAGGTTGTAAGCGCTAGCACCGGTGTCTATTAAGGCTCGCAACCTGAGAGCTAACCCTTAGAATACAATTTGCACTAGCATAACTAGCTAAGGGCCTCTAAACAGCTCAGGAACTCTTAGTGTCTTGCCGCCCGTGGGCAGCGATATTAGTTTAGCATCTGTGTTTTGTGATTGGAATTGTGGTTTGTCTAGATTAATTAGTTCAGTAGCCCCTATATAAGCTACTAAGTTGGAGTAGTCTAGTAGCGCGCATTTAAAGCCTTGTCGTCTGACAAATCACCTGCCTCTGAATTAGAGTAGTAGGCAATACTAAGTTTAGTTAAATTAAGATTGTCCACTGCTTGTATATTCGCTTGTGTAGCTATCTTCTTAAAACGGTTGCAGCGGCTTAAGTGTTTATTCTCCGTCTTACTACATTGAAAACAGGCGTTGTGCTGAATGCACCACGTCTTGTCGTGACTGTGGAGGGGCGAGAAGGGAACAGCAGGTCCGGAGCGGGGTGTTGGTTGTTCAGCTGCCGTGTACGAGGGCTTTGATCCAGAGGGTGATGCCTTGTAAGGGGTCCTCGTACGCGCCTGAAACGGGTTTGTCGTGTTGTTGTCGCGGAGAGTACAGCTAGCGGCGGTTATCTGGCGTTTAATCGCTGGGTAGTCAACGTTAGAGTCTTCCATCTCTTTCCAAAGCATTAACTTAAGACTCCTAGTCAACTTAAGTCGTAATTCGTCCTTCTAGGTTTTTGCGTCTAGTTTACCTTTCCTAGCTAGACTCTTAAAAGCCTGCAGGAACGTTTAGGCGTCTATTCTATTAGAGAGGAAGAGCTTGTGAAACTTCTCGCGTGCCTACTAGGGAGCGAAGGGGTTGTAGTAAGTCTCTTCTAGAAATTTAAAGAGTGCTTCAGGTCCACAGTCTTCTTAGAGGGCCTAATTCATTCAACACTAATTTCGCGCTGCCTCTCAAGGCGCGCCTCCAAGGCGGCTAAGGATGGCTTCTGCTTAGTTATCTTAATCGTTCTTGTTATTATCGCCTTAGTAATAGTCTGCGTTTACGCGGATCTTGTTGCGTATATCCTCTAGCTAATCTTTGATGCTAGGGCTAGGTTAACCTTTTCTGTAGTACTTGTCAACGTTGGGTAGCTTCGCGGAGCGTCCTAGCTTAGACACACTAGAGGGGGCGGCGGAAGCATGTCTGCCCTAGGGCACGTCCATCTAGGCGCTGTTGGCGAGCTTAGTTTGCACGTATCCGGGGACTGGGGAGTAGCAAAGGGTGTCCTCCTGTTGTAGAGTGGGCACCGCGAGCTGGGGCGGATTTCGTGGTGCACGTTAGGGCGCGGCTAGGCGGGATAAGCTCCGCTCGGCCGCCTGAGGGCGGGGCGTTCCTGGGCTGGGGGGTTTTAAGGGGACTTTAGTGCGGTGTTTCAGACCATAACGATCTTTAATAGAGGGGAGAACTTTCTTGGGGCTAAACAAGTCTTGTCTAATAGCTGCCTGATCGGCAACATCGGACTAGGAGTTGGAATCTTCTAAGACTGCGTACACTAGGTGGTAAGGTGTTGTTGCCTTAAGTATAGTATAAGCTTGTTTAAACATATCAGCGCGCTCGCACAAGGCCCAAACAAGGACCTCCTATTCAGGGTCTTCTTTAGACTTTGTAACAGCCCTAGTTACCAAATCTAGTGCTGTCTCTAAAAACAGACCTTGAGAAAAGCGATATCGAGCCCAAAGCTAATAGGTGGCTAGTAACTGTTTTATTTCCAAACTGTGCTAGATTGATTGGTCTAGCTCGAATTTTCCCGTAAACGCGTTATACTTGCTAGTAGCTTTAAGTTCAGCTTCGCCTTGGTGCGCAAGCCACTTAAGCTCTGCTGTCGCAAATTTATTGGTTAGCTAGTCCGCTTGGAGTGTAGCAATGTGGTGCTCGTGCTGTAAGTTGTAAAGAATTCCTTTGGGGTAGACCTTTTCTAGTAGTTTGATAATGCTCTTTTTCTTTGTAGGGCTAGGGTTAAGTAGGGAAATCTTCTTAAGGCGAATGTTGTGTAGACTATTGTTAGCGGGGTGCAGGCGAACGTCCACCTCTGTATCTTCGATCCTGGAGCTGTCCGGGGGTACAGAGGACGCAGGGAACGTTCCAGGGGTCTCTTGGATTGAAGGGCGGCGGTTGGCCATAGTGCGGGCAGTAGTGGGGTGGTTGTTGTTTGTTGATTGTTTGTTGATTGTTTGTTGATTGTTTGTTTGTTCTCAGAACGTTGGGACTTTTGAAGCGGCCTCTCTCAATAGACCTCAGGGCAGTGAAACACAAACTCCCTGGCGCTGGGGATCCTTCCCAGCGACTAACAAACTTCCTACCCTCGTGCGACAAGCAGAGGCGGGACTCAGAAGCGGCCTCTCTCAATAGACCTCAGGGCAGTGAAACACAAACTCCCTGGCGCTGGGGATCCTTCCCAGTGACTAACAAACTAATACACCCTTACCTACTCGCAGCGGGCAGAGGAGTCGTATTAGCGGTCTCGCAGACCTTAGGCAACCGCCTAGCACAACTAGTGACTAACAAGGTAAAACTTCCACTAATTCGACCGCCCACGGGCAGCGTCTTAAGGGAGGAGTAGATATTATGTCGCCGTCCACGGCCAAATAAAATGGTTGGTCTTAGAATAATGTAAGGACTGAACAATTCCTTACAGGGCTAACCTATCGGGGATAGCTAGAATAGTTGAAAGAGCTAGTTGAATTGATACTATTCTAAGACAGTGGATAAGAAAGGGACCTGGGGGGCCCTTTCTTATATAGAGGGCGGCGTGGGGCACGAGCCCACGCTAACTACCACGCTAACACTAACTAGGAAAGGCGCCTTTAGGAAGGTAAAAGGCGCAGATAGGGGAAATAGGGTGTGAAGGAAAGGTAATGGGGAGTGCTTGGCAGGGAGGCCAGCAGTTACCGTTACAATAATAACACTTACTAATAATACTAAGTCTAAATAGTTTTATATCTAGAGATTTTTAAAGACAAAGAGTTATACTGTAAAAAGTAGATAAATAAATAAGAAGTAATAGAGTTAGTATTATTAAACTAGTTTTTCTAGATTTAATAAACAGGTTACCTAGTAGTCTATATACAAAATAATTTAGACTAATAAATACTTATCTTTGTATAGTTTAATTATGCCTTTAACTTTTATACGTGCTAGTGTTTTAAACTAGTGTTTTAACTACTATTTTATACGCAATAGTGTTTTATATACAAGCTATTATTTTATATACAAACTAGTATTTTATATACGCGCTACTATTTTATATACAAACTAGTATTTTATATATAAACTAGTATTTTATATACAAACTAGTGTTTTATATACAAACTAGCGTTTTATATACACGCTATTATTTTAACTTTTATTTTACTATTGCTTAGTTATAATCTTAAAAATTTTATTTTAGAATAGTTTATTAATTCTTAGTTTATTATACGCTAATATATTTTATATTATCGAATAAGTCTTTTATATATTATGTTTTATTTTTAGTAATTTAATATATATAAGATTGCCTTATTTAGTATATTAATCTTAGTCTTTTTAGTAATAGATCAAAAATTTTTAAAGCGCTTAATTGCGACAGGTTGTCAAAAGTTATTAATTTAGAGAACTTAATTACGAGTTTATTTATATTACAATAGCGTATTTTATAATTTTTGTTAGGTTAGTTTTATATTAATTTTTTTTTAGTCTTAGGTATTTTAATATATGTAATATTGGATTTTTCACAATTATCTTTTGGTAAACTTTTTATACGTTACTTAAAATTGACTTTGGCTTTAGTTGTGACTTTATTGTTTTTAGGTTTTTTATCTATTTATCTTTTATAGTAGCGAAATTCTAATATATTATTTTATTATTTATTTTGCTTACTAATACAGTTTTAACAATAAGTAACTATAGACGCAATAATAATAGATATATAAAGTTGCCACTATAGTTTTTTATATTACTATAGGTTAGGATAGCGGCAATAAAGGGCAAGGTTAATAGGCAAGAGAAGGTGTTTGTTAATAAGTTGCTAGGGGAGAAGAGTATTATATAGATGCGTTATATTCTTATAATTATAGCGTTAGGTAGTAAGCGTAATATATAAGTGCGCTAGAATAGCAGTGCACTTGCGGCGCAATTGCTAACAATAGTAATAATAGAGTAAGAAGTTAGTTTCCTATGCACGCTTTAAGTAAATTAATAGTATTAGAACGCTTATAGACTTTAGAGCAAGTGCGTAGTTTATATATAAACTATTATCGCGTTAGTAGAGAAGACTAGTAGTAGACTATATTTTTAGGCGCTAGGCTAGAGCGGCCTTTCTATCCTAACCTACGCAGGCTGAAATTAAAAAAATATATTAAAAAAGGTAATTAAGACTAAATAAACAATATGACTATAACTATTATATATAAGTATTATTAAATATCTTTATTATATAGAAATTCTAACTATGGTTAAGTCTACACTATATATAGAGAGGAGTAAAATAAAAGTTACTAAAATCTAGTATCTAGTATATAGTAGTAGTAATAAAATTTATATAAAATAATAATAATTTTATTATTAACTTTCTTTATAGTAGTATTATTAATAGTAGTTAATAAATAGTCTACTATCTAGTATAACTAAGTTATATATTCTCTCTTAACTAGTAGACTATTAAAAAGCTATAGTAGACTATAGAGTTATAACTATAGAAGTAGTATAAGTAATAGAATAGTAAAACTATAGTTTACTATATATATAGTATATAAGTCTCTTATAATATTAGTAACACCTAGTATACTAAATCTTTATCTTTAATATATAACTACTACTGCTATTTTTTTAAATCTAGCTCTTTATCTATTATATTTAGTAATATAATACTATTCTAGTATTCTAAGTACACTACTTTTATCTAAGGTAATATAGCTATAGTAGAGTTCTAAGAGTATATAGAGGATTAGCTAGGCAAAGTTAAGAATAATTTCTAGAAATTTAGTAATCTTATATAGTAAGTATGGTTATTAGAAGAATCTCTTAATCTTAATATTTTTAATAATACCTAGACCTAGCTATTTAGCCCTATTAGCTAGCCTTATAACTCTAGATCTTAAAGTGTAAAACACTTCTCTAGTATAGAGTAGCTACTAGATAAAAAGTAGTAGTTTCTTAATAACTATAGAAGTGTAAAAGTATATAGTATTAAATTAACTACCTAGAAGTAGCACTACAAAGGCTTCTATCTTAAATAGCATAATAAAAAAAGCAGAGCCCCCTTCTTAGTAATTAAAAAGAGCATAAAAAAGATAATTAAAAAAAGATAACTACTTATATAGCAGCTATAAACTAACTTTCTTAAGTTAGATAATCTAAAAATATATTCTTTCTACCTAGCGTAAATCTAGTAAGCTTTTTAGATACTATATACCTATCTCTTTAAATATAGCTTTTAGCGTCTTAGTATATTATAGTATTACTATTTTATTAATTTGTATATTATTAGGTGCTATAGGTATAAGGGTAAGACACGTTAACTTCTAAAGTAATTTTAATATAGTAGAGGGAAAAGATAAAAAATATAATAAGTAAGCGTTACTAGGTATTTAAACCTATAATATAGACTTATAGAGAGCTATAATAGTAATAAGTATTACTACCTAGTAAGTAGATTAACGAGTTATATATACTTATGTGGCGTTAATTAAATTTACTTAGAGATAGGACGACAAAGGCTTTTATCTTAGATAATATAATTAAAAAAGCAGAGCCCCCTGCTTAGTAATTAAAAAGAGCGTAAGAAGGTAACTACAAAAATACAATATATACTTATAGTATACAAGTATAGAGTAGTTACTAATATATATATAGGTATAGTATACTAAACTAATATTATATAATTAATAACTAAGCGCATATAGTATATAATTACTATTGCTAACTAATATTCCTCTTAGTGAGAATAGCGTAATAAAAATCCCAAAAAAATTATTTATATTAATTTTTTTAATATATTTTATATTACTTTTCTATATTTATAATAGTAAAAGAAATAACTATTATTATTATAATCTTTTTATTAGAAACCTCTTAGTTATAAAAATAACTATATTTATATTATTTAAATTACGCCAAGACTACTAAGCTTACTTAGTAGTTTAAATAAGATTTTTTTTAATCATCTATTTTACGCTCTTTTTTAATTACTAAGAAGGCTTTACCTTTTTTTTTATATTATTTAAAATAAAAGCCTTTATTATTCTACTTCTAAGAAGATTTAATTAACGCTATATATTATTTAATAATAATAAAAAATTAAAAACTAGTAAAAAAATTGCTAAGAATAAATAAGATTTAAAAAAAGTTATAAAAATATATTTAGCAAATAGTAATTTACAGTTAACGTAGTAAGAAGTTACTACTAGTAATATAGCTAATAGCCTTAGGCAACTGTATCTTAGGCATAGAGTTTACACAAGCCCCTCCTTATATTTTAAGATTCATTATATTATAGAACAATAACACTATCGAAATCCAAGCCTACACTGACTGGCTCGGATACATCACCAACTAACACGTTGGTCGTCACGTCTGTTCGAGGCAACAACTTCGCTGCTTCGTAGCTTCCTTCGCACAGCGCAGCAAAAAATATGAAAGTTCGTCAAGCATATCTACAACACGTACTGGACCTCACACCAAGCCGCAAAAAAGAATACTGGAGCATCATCGTCACCGCTTCCCGTGCACCTTTCCCCACGCTTCCTTCAATACGTTTGACTTCTTCTTCCCGGGCGGAGGAGAGCGGCGTCCACACGTCGGGCAAATCTCCGTCTGAGGTATTCGTTTGAGTTCTTGTCTGGGCAGCGGAGATGCTTGCGGGACTGCCTTCGCTGATGAACTTGCAGCTGGGTACGATTCTGCGCGCGGTGCTCGTGGCGGTCGACGAGATGGAATCCCCACCGGAGCTAGTCTGGTCCCAGGGAGCTTCGCTTTGAATGGAGGCTGCTGCGAAGGAACCATAAGATGACCCTCGCTATCAACATTGGTACTGCGTTGTCGCGTGGGCCGTGGAGCAAGGAGGGTTTTCAACTGCTCAGTGGTATGCTCTGGGTTGGAGAGCCGCTTACTCTCGCCGTCCTGAGAGAATTTGGGCATTGACGGCCGATTTTCAAAAGTCCCAGGAGCGGTCTCAGAATTGACAGGCTGATGGGTCCTGGACACTCTTTCACTTTGACTCTGACCAACCCCGGCATGTCCTACCCTTGCCTCACGTCGGGGATTGGTCGGGTAGTCTTTAGGTGGCACAGGAGGACGGACTTCAGGTTCATTGTGACCGCGCAAGGCTTTTGGCTCAGAGTGAGCAGCTAGACCACTGTCAGGTGTTGGCGCTGAAGTTCTGCGATATGCGCTCAATGCCGACATCGCTGATGTTACAGGCTCTTCTTCCAAATTGCTAAGCTTGGTCGAATGCACTTTGCTCGAACTCCGTTCTGCGCATCCTGCGCTTGTGGCTGCGCTTTGAATCATATATGTGTATCGGAAGCCTGAGAAGTCTGGAGACTCTGGAGTTTCCGTGCGATCGGGGCGGGACAGGCTCGGCGTCGACTTGCGATGCAGCCTTTTATACCTACTCTCAGCAGTCGGGTCGCCTTCCAACAGCGTATCATACGACAACACTCTCAGCAAACGCCCTTGCACCGTTGGTCCTTTCTTTCCTCTCATCCTCTCTATCTCACTTCTCCGCTTGCTGTGCGCGATTGCAATTGGGCCACCCTTGCCCTCCTTCTCTTCTCTCTCCAGTTTCTTTCTCTGCTTGAACACCTCGATGTGTTCAGCTTTCCGTTTCCTGATGCCCAGCTCGCTACCAATCAATTCTCTTAAACCAGCAAATTCCTCCTGCTCCAGCAAAACCATTACGTCGTGTGCTTCTACGTTGTCGGTACCTAGCACGTTGTATATGATATGCGTGAGCAGCGCGTCGGTATATGCGGAATCCCGCAGAAGACCATCAAACCCTTCCCAGATTGTTTCTACATCCTCCATGGTCAATTTCCCGCCTGGGATCTTTTTTTCGAGGAGGAAAAGCTGGATGCGACGGGCATCGGCGTAAAGCCCAGACACGTTACACACCCGAATCGTCTCGATATTTGCTTCCAGAGACGGCGGAGCGCGCAACTGGAAGTGCGGTTTCATAAGCGTAGTCGTGCGCACGCAGCATCGCCGCATATACCGCACCACCCTCATGATCGCACTACTATCCACCAACGTCTCCGGGAACACGAGCACGTTGCCGTCGCCCTGTTCCCTGTCCTGTGACCGCAAGCTGTATTCCCTTTTTATCCTGGCCACATGATCTTCCCCACAAAAGTACTCCAACATTCGCTCCGGCACATTGTTCAAGAAGGGTTCGCCGTCTGGCTGCGTGCGGAACTCGTAAACCGGTCCCTTGAGTAAGTCCTTCAACTGAGATTTACCCATCATGGATGAGAGATTGTATAGCGTGCAGTCATGGCGCCCGGTTTTATCGAGAGGACTTGTGGTTTCTGCGACATTGCGGTGAAGGGGTGGTGACGTAGACCGTGGGGTTGCCGGCCTAACATCCTTGGGTGGAGGAGGCGGCAGCGAATGTTCGCTCCTCTTCTTGCTTCTTTGCAGTGGCTTCTTCCCGAGCGATTTGGGGGGTGGAACTTCTGCTGCCTGCGTTGCAGTAGTATCAGCAGGAACAGCCGGAGTCAAAGAAGACTTGTCTGATGAACTTGATGAGCCTATAATCGACTCTAAGCTCCACCTATCAGACTCTTCTTCTGCGAGGTCGTTCAACCATGCTCTTGTTGCCTCGAGCGTTGTTGTTGGGGATTCAGGTTCAGATTGCGAAGTCTGAGGAAGGGGCTTTCTTCGGACACGCGTGCCTTGAGTTTGGTTTGGATACTGCCCGTGGAGCTTACTTTCGCCATTTTTTTGGCGGTTTTCAATAAAATGGGGGATAAGTGCTGGTTCGCTAGCCCGTCCATCTTTCCCGAACTGTCCCGCTTCTTCAGTCCCACTTCTATACAGCGATACTCCATTTCGCTTCTCAACGACACTCACCTCGTCAAAATCATTCCACTCATCTTCCAGGTTATTGTAATCAAACTTCGACGACCAACTACCCTAGACCGGGGCCTTCAAGCTGGAGCGTCGTTCCGGCAAATTCCCAGCTCCTGCAAACTCTCTGGCAAGGACCTCAACATTACTTTCCTGCTTTGGGTCCGGCGCCACATCTCCCAAAAGATCAATAGAGTTGATAATACCTGGCACGATTTATCGCTTGAGCACTGGACTCCCGATCGGGTGCGCGAGCTCTTCTAGGCGAAGGGCGCTTGTATTGGTGTAGGAAGGGAGTCGGGGTGAAAGGGGGCTATCAGCTATATCGCCTATGATGCTAACGTTGAATCGAGCAGAGCTTGATGACGGGCCTGGGATAGGAGAGGATTCAGACGAGCCGTCTTCCTCGGGAACCACTGCGATACCAGCCGCTGTGCTTGTCTCATCAGATAAACCAGGTCCAAAGCTCCGATCAACGGAACCTTCAGAAACGTCACTGTTATTAGAAACCGCAACGTTACCAAAATCAGCCACAGCACCAGTGCTACGTCTGCGATGGTGATCACAAGGAGTAGTACGATCGGGGACGGGTTCGGCATACGAGATCGGCCGCTCGCGCGACGGGCGGGGAGCAGGGCTCTCCATGACGAAAACAATGCAAGAGTCCGCAAAAGTAGGATGCTAAAGGGTATTTACCGCAGGATCCCAAAAACTAGGTTTATACAGCTGTCAAAGCTGCGATGCGCTGTGAATGCCACGCTATCAACAAACGTCCAGGAGCGTGCTTCACTGAAAGATAATTGAATGATAGCGTCCAACGATCAAGTGCTGCGATTCAAGCGTGGAAATAGTGCTTTTCCTCTGCTGAGTGTTTTACATCACGTATTGACTGTTCGTTCACATATGCGCGCGTGCCGCTGTGTCACGTCCTCAACACCACGCCCGCCTGGTTACTCTATCACTCGCCCACATGATAACGTCACATCACGCAAACGTCGACTCACCACTCCGGAAAATGCACGATTCTACCTCGCCATCTCAACTCACGCCAGTCACAGAATATTACGCTCCAGCCCTCGAGCCAGGTTACCCCATTACGACTCACAAGCCGTGCGCACCAAGTCCTTCCCCTGTCCCTCCATCCATCGCCAACATTTCTCAACAATCACCCATCCAAACGCCCCACAAACCCGCGCCACCAAAATTCAAAGCTTACTACATGTACCCCTCCACCCACCTTAAGACCCCGCTTGCACCCCCACCAACATCAACATCAACGCCCCCACTCCAGCCCTTCTCAATCCTCACCCAACCCCTAACCTGGCTGAGTACATACATACAAACCGCACTCCAAGATCAACACACCATCACCCCCACCCCACAACGTCTCACCGCTCCACCACACATACGCGTCATAGCGCTCCTCCCTCATAGTATCGCCGAAGGTGCAGAGTTAGTATATTTCCCTGTGGAGGTGGTGGGGAAGTGGAAGCGGGTGAGGGAGTTGGTGGGGGAGGAGGGCGTGCGGGTATTTGAGGAGAGATGGAGGGGGGAGATTTTGCGTGTGCTGAGGAGGAGGAGGGGGGATGGCGTGGGGCGTGGGGATTAGAGGGTGGTGTGGTAAGGGGGATGAATGGGTGTAAAGGATTTTGCATCTTATCTGCAGTACTTCCTTTCTTCACGTGCTAGTGAGGAGCTGCGTAGTGGATGAGCTTCGTCGTGGCGTGGGAAATTCTAACCGAGTTTGAGGCCCATTACAGTGTACGGAGAGTGGGAACAAAGGGGGTAGTATGACTTGGTGCCTGGTTCGCAGTGGGGGAGACATGTATAGGCGGGACACAGTGGGATATTGGGGAGCTGAGTATAATTATGCTAGGCAAGGATGTGGAGGGCGTGGGTGGTATGTCTCGTTGTTTAACACGTAACCATAGTGGCCATCATCACACAGGAACAGCTATGTCGATGTGAACTAATAGATCATATATGGTTTGTTTTTTTGCGACTAAGGGGTTTCTAATAAAAATGTTACAATAATAGCAGTTATCCCTCCTGCTGTTGTTGACACAGAAAAGCGTTTCAAGATGGTGTTGACAAAAAGGGGTTTAGATCATATATACGGACGAAAGAATACAGGGTATAGCACTGTGGGTCTATTTCAAGATCCTCGGATATGTGGGTTATAATGAGGCATTTGTACTGCACTTTTTCAGTGGCTGTACTGCGTTGTTACCGTGTACCGAGAGTGCGCGAAGTCTTCTTTCAGATAGTACTGCGTTGTTTTACAGCGTTATACGGTGGAGTCAAAGCTGCGCGATATTACGTTGATTGATAAGGTGTTTTGGCATGGATTGTTGAACTTTTGTTGTACTGTTAAGTCTCGTAATCTGTGAAAGGTTGAGTGTAGTATGAACGGAAATTAACGAAGGAATCAATCAATCAATCAATGAATTTAGAAGGAATTCAAATTAAGATACTGTGACAACATTAAAAGAGAACTGAAATATTCTACTCATTATCTTGTATCTTCTAGCAATTCTGCCGCTGCTCGGAGCGTTACACTGTTTGCCCATTACACTTTTATGTTTCTATTAAGGTAGGTAAGGTTCTTAGTAGTATCTATACTCTTCCTATTAGAAGAACTCTTAGTTGCTAAGAAAAAAACATACCGTGTACAGAAAGGTGCGCGATATCCCACGATTCAACCTATAAAAGTTGAGTTGGACATGAACGAATGAATAATAAGCCATCCTAAGACAGAATTGTAGAAGAGAGTCTTAAATGACCGTCGTCGTGGGAGATGCCAACCTAGTTCGAGTCCGCATAATACACAGAGAGGGATAACCCAGGAGGGACTAACACCCAGTACCTAGCACACAGTGGGTAGAAGAGAGTATATTTGAGATATCGTGAAATTCTATAGAGCAAACAGGAATTGTCTGCGCTTCATGTCACATGTCGATTGCTCAAATTTCGTGAGCGTTTGCCGTGAAGATTGCTCATGCCAGTCACTCCCAAGGTCATGTCATAGCAGATGCAGGTGGCCGCCACCGATCCATGGATTACAACCATCCATCCACTCAACGCCGAGAATGGTCCTAGATGTCGACCAGATACACAGAAAAGCTTTAGAAGGTTGCAAAATGGCGACCACCTCCCTCGTTCTCAAGATCATGCTTAGTGCGGAACGGAAGCATCGGCCCGTTTGGATTGAGGATGCCAATACCCGAATGAGCGAGCTGGCCTATGTCTCAGGTTAGAAATGTTCATCGTAACCGATACCTGAGGTAGTTTCAAGAGCTTACTGCTGATCGCTGGGGCATCTCCAATGTGAACAAGGGGAGGCTCCACCTTTTCCTCTGTAATCCCGTCCATCTGGGCAACTGACTTAACCATACTAAAATCGCCTGAGATGCCGCTGGGATCCTCGTACACGGCGAAGAAAGGCAGACCGTGCTCGGTGTATGTCTTTGCGTCGAGAGGCTTCGAGGGCGGGTTGTTGCCTGTGACGAACTTGTATGCGGGAGCGTTCAGGATTTGAACGTTGAAGACGGTGGTGCGATCGTGGAGCCACTCGGTGCCTAGATGGTCTTTGTGGATGACTTGCTTGATCTTGCCTCCCGCAGCGATGCTCATCGCATGTGCGCTTCCACCACCTCGAAGTCTAAATATTAGATGGATGACTGAGTACTGTTGGGGATTAGCATAAGTTCTAATGTTAGGACTTGTTTTCGCTGCAAACCTCCATGATCCTGTAATCTTCTAGCGTACGGCTGTCTAATGCATGCGTTAGTACATCAATCTCGACGGGTATAGATGGTACTGACCCTCAAGCTGCCGCCCATCGAAAATAAGACGTTGTTGGCCGATAGGAATACCTTCTTCATGCAGCACACGATGTTTGACTTCTTCCACTGTCTCATCCCGGCAGGCCCATAACTCAATGGTTTTACCAGTCAACGTCTTGACGTAGATGGGAAAGTCGACGCATTGGCCGTACTGTTTCTCCTTCGTTTTGTATGGCGTCACTTCAATCTGGATTCTGGGACTCGACAGAATAGGCACTACCGAAGGGCATGGCAACAAATTGGCGGACGGTGCCATCGGAGTCCGCAATACCATCGAGCCAATCTTGACCTGGAACCACAACGTAGTCTTGCAAAGACGCGCCTTTTGCACGCAGTTCCTGACGACGAAGGCGAGAACCAGAGTTCTCGGGGGCTGGCTCCCCCGAAACAGCGTTGACCTCACCAACGTACACTTTGATCTGGTAAGCTTGTGCCATATCTGGGCCACACGTGAATTTAATCCACATGTCCTCCGACTCTGTTCAATGTTAGCTTTGACACGTGGTGCGCTGCTCACGTACGTACGGTACATGGGAAGGAATAGCCCGTCTTTCGCCTCCATAGAGCCTGGGAGCTTTCCGTATTTTGAAACCGGCATGAGAGGAAACTTTCCCAAGTCTGGGGGCAAACAAGACTCATGCATATCGTTGTCGGGTACCCGAATGGTGCGCTGGAACGAGAGGCGCAGATTATCGTTGATGACGACTTCATCTTGCACGAGGTCGCATTCCAGAGGGCCCGTCATTGCAGCTTGTTGGTGAGTTGACTCAAGCACGCGATTTCGGGAGTTGAGGCGTTGGGGTGTGGTGAAGAAGAGGTGAGTAAGTTTGGACAGCGACGGGGATAAGGTAGTGTAGGACCCCGGAACCTTCAGTGAAGCAAACAAGTTTTCAGCGGTGAGCGAGAAGTGCAGGAAGTCGCTCGTTTGTTCCAAAACGGAAGTGAGTGAGCAGTGAGACATCGCACTAGCGCAGCCCTAGTGCAAGCAAAGTACACTAGTGTAACGTCGGAACTTGCCGGGACATGAGAGTGAGATGCCTTGTATTTTACAAACTTCGTGCCTGATGCTTCTCCGGGTCCGGCTTAAGACTAGTCTATAGCTTTTCTAGAGATGCTTCATATATCCTCTAAACGGCGTCAGTGACCAAATGATCTCATCTTTCGCTCACCCAGGGAGATGAAATTGGCATGCAAATAATGCCGAAAAATATAATCAAATGAGTTAGTGAGTGTGAGAAGCAGAAGTCCGAAGACAAGATTCAAAGCCAATACAAAAAAAGCACCAACGTTAGCCATAGCAGCAGTAAGATAGATTACCCAACAATCCATAGCCCGATTTCGACAACAGGGGATACCTTGTCGGTATCAGACAACCCTTTTGGCTTTGTTTTTATATTGGAGACATCCGATTTGTCAAGGACACACTCCAGGTAGATATCCAGATTCGCCAGGTTCTTCTCCAGTTCTACTTTATATTCTACAGGTTTTTGGTTGTTCCAAACCTCACTCTCAAAACGTGTGATGGTGATATTTCTACTAGACTCTGCTCTCTCACCAGTCTTGTCCAACGTAATGAATGGTGTGTCTATCTAGCATGTACTGAGAATATCGGGGAGAGTCCTCTGCCGTTTCGCTCGGGACAGTTCCTCGAGAGTCGCGAAGCAAAGAGGTTCGACTTTCCACTCAAGTACGCGATAGAAGATGTGCGAATGAGGAGAATCATAGACACTTGGAGTTAAAGCTATTCGTGACGCTGGCTTTTTGCGAATACTTCGACGCAGTGAGGTTACACACAACTTATGCTTTGGCGAAGCCCATAGCATTGAGTCATCGGTGGAAGACTGCAGCCCACGTTTCAGCGCTATGTTCCAGAGTCGGCAACCGCATAGATCAGTCAGAGCGCCAGGTACAAACTTGCTAGCTTCGCATTATCTCGAGCAGCCTGTAGGATTTTTGAAGTTGGGCATAGGAATGGGAGCGCCGCCTTGAGCCGTTGGGCAAGCGCAGTGCGGGGCGAGCACTTGTGAGTTGTGCGTTGGGGTATACCGCGATGCAGCCCCATAGCGACTTCCAGGTCTCTCAGGTGTTTGATCGATCTCCTAGTCCTGACTTCCCCTCCAATGTCAAATGTAGCTGCAATATTTTGTTAACGCGGTTCTACAATGGTGGTGACTGCGTGTCGTACCTATGCCTACCAATCTTTCTGCGGCACATTCCAGAATCGCGATGGCATACTCAGCGAGGCTTATATTTACAGCTTTGGCGGAGTTCTATAATGAATGTCTGTTGGGTGTTCTTCCACGTATGTCCAAGAGCTGAAGGGGTGAGTCACTAAGTGTAGCCACGTGACTTACGTCAGAGGTGGTGTGTGTAGAAGGTTCCATCCAGGTGCACAGACCACTACCCTCAAGATAAAGCTCTCGCCCTCTCCTTTCTTCCTCGGCAGACTCCTCACTCCACACACTCTTTTCTGCAGATAGCAATACAGCTTGTTGTCCTCATATGCCTGCCCGCCCACACTAAGGCTAGGCGAACCACCTCAGTTCTCAGTTAGTCACAGCAATCCCTTGTTGAACAGTCAGCGGTCTTGCTTGCACCATGCTTCCGCCAGCATGTTTCATTGATCCTTCTCTTGTGTTACAGTCATCGTCGTGGACAAGCCGGAGTTGAAGAATCCCGGTGGTCCTGTAGAAAGCATCGCCGAACCTTGTATTTCAACCACTGTATGATGATACATACGATACAATGTGAAGGGTATAGAGGATGTTTTTTTTATTGATTCGCATCAGTTTATAGTTAACCTAACCTTTTACAGATTATAAGACTTAATAGCAAGTACAGCTAAGGTTTAACAGCTAAAGTATATAAAAAAAAGGCATAATTAGGATTAGCTATAGTAGGGAGCTAAAGTATAACGCAATAATTATAAGAGCTAATTATATAACAGCAAACTATAGGACAGTAACCTTAGAGTCACTACTTGACTATGGAGCTCCGAAGGGTGGTGAGATGGCCTATCGAAGGGCGGTAACAAGAGAAGCAGGATAAAAGCTGGTATGTCCTATTGAATGGAGAGAGGTACCAGTGGGTCCGATGCCCACGGTGCCGAGCCCCACCCGCGCGCTACGCCTCCCATCTTTTGCGCTAGGTACCTAAAGATAGTAGCATGCACCACATCCCGAGGATCCGAGGTCCACGGCAACCTTCCAACCTCCATCACCAATAGATAGTTTTCAGACAATCAAGTAGAATCTGGAAGCTCTCGATGGATTCGATAATACTGCCATGTCCGCTGGCCTTGCCGCGTACATCGTTCTCCGCACCCACGCCGCACCCACGCCGCACTCTTACAGTATCCAATCCACTACTCAAACTCTATTTACACATCCATCGTGGTTGGCCCAGTATCCATGCCTTCGCATACATCAGTATTGTTTGCATGCAAATCAGACGGCTGACCAAACTGTGGGGTATCGGCAGATTCGCATCACCCAATCACGAGCTAGACACCTCTGTGAGCACAGGGCTATGGGCTGCTCACCGTTGTACATACACTATGGCATGTAGGCTGAGTGTAAGACGGGTGCGGGATTATTTAAACCGCCAGAAGATACCCGCAGGATTCAGACCCTGAGCGACTCTTTTTGCTTGGGGCTAAAATAGGAGGCTCGATAGAGCGACGACAAATACAAGATGGCACTCGGTATCCTAGAGCCGAAAACCAGCGAGTGGGCTCCAGGCACAGAGTATCTGGTGGATACTGGGCAGACGAGCCAGGAGCACCAATTCGAGCATGCGCACTTCAAGCACGGGAAGGGCAGGGCAAGATCCTCTTGAAATTCTCTCTTCAAGCTGTTTAGTTCCTGTACTGACCGTATCTTAAGAAACAAGAGATCGTCCTCGTTCCACAACCGTCTGATGATCCAAATGACCCGCTGGTAAGCCCTCAAGGAAGATTCTGCGAAGCCGCAGCTAATATATCCAGCTTTGGCCAACATGGAAGCGCGAAGCTGCATTTGCTGTCCTCTTCTTCAACGGCATCATCTTCGCCGCGTGTCCCGGACCCATGATCGCACCCGCCACCGTCGCGCTGGCTGCACAACTCCATGTTCCCGTGAAGAAAGTAGCGCAACTCTCGGGCTACCAGTTACTTATTGTCGGCGCGCTTGGGTATTCTACCTCCGTTCATGCTGCCAAACCCCCTCGGCGTATGATGTTCCAGACTAACGTACACAAATTGCAGTCCCTTCGTTTCCGTCCTCGCCGAAAAGTACGGTAAACGGCCTCAATTCCTTTTCGCAAGCCTCTTTGGTGCCCTCGGCACCGGAATCTGTATTGCAGGCTTCGACCAATTCAGCCTATCCAAATCCTACACAGTGCTACTCGCAGGCCGCATGGTGCAGGGACTGGGCACAACCGCATACGAATCACTCGCCGTAGCAGCTATCGGCGACATGTTCTACCTGCACCAGCGTGGACTGCGCACATCCCTACTCGTACTCACTACAGCCTGCCTCGCGTCATTCGTAGCCATCTGCGCAGGCCACATGTTTGAAGTACTCGGTGCTCGCAATTTGTTCGTCGTACTGCTACCACTGCAGATCTTTGCCTTCTTCAGCACATTCTTCTTCATCCCTGAGACGCAGTTCCGAAGAGAGACGGTGGAACACGCGGCGGTCGTGAGCGAAGAGCTGATCAAAGATAAGGAAAACGAGCAATCTACCCCCCAAGTAACAACGACATCGAGAACAGGCCCTACCATTCCAAAACGCAGCTTCATCCAAGACTTACGCCTCACTTCCGGAGTCTACAACCATGACAGCATGTTCAAACTTCTCGGCCGTATCTTCGTGCACCTACTGAATCCCGCCATCATCTGGATTACCCTGATCAACGCCGTCCTAATCGTACGCCACCTCTTTCTTTCTCCTTTTCTCTATTTCCACCTAGCGCCACTAACCCACCCAGTCCTTCTTCGTCGGCGCCGCCTACACCCTGGCACAGATCTTCACCCCACCACCCTACAACCTCACCGTCTCCCAAAATGGCTACTTCTTCACCGGCGCCCTCGTTGGCGGCATCCTCGGAATCATAGCCGGTCCAATCTGTGACCTCATCGCCAGAATCCTCGCTCGCCGCAACAACGGCGTCTTCGAAGCCGAGTTCCGGATTCCAATTTGCGTGTTGAGCGTCACTTTTCTGGCGCTGGGCTGGTTCACCTTCATGTGGGCGCTCCAGCATCCCGCGCATTCTCGAGTCTATCTCTGCAGTTTCTGCTACGGGGCCGTGTGTTTTGGGACCAGCATCGCGGGGACGAGTACGGGGTTATATATCCTGTAAGTCTCTTTTTTTTTCGGCTTTCCCTTTGTGCTGCGACTTCGGATGTTGAGTCGCTACGTACCTCACGTCCTCTCCCCTCTCTCCTACCCCCCAACTAACCCCCCTACGCAGCGACGCCTTCCGCCCCTACTCCACCGAGCTCTTCATTCTCCAAATGATGCTCAAAAACTTCCTCTTCTACGCCTTCAGCACCTTCATCAACGAGTGGGCCGCCCGCGACGGTCCCGCCCACATGTGTAAAGTCTTTGGCATCGTCACCGTCTGCGGGTTTACCACTTGTGTGCCCATGTGTAAGTCCGGCTTTTCCTCGTTGCATCCAGCTCCCCGTGTATTCCATCTAGTACTATGGGCTGTGTTTGCGTGCGGTATGGACGGCGATGACAAGTCGTGGCTAACCAGAGGGTTGGGGCAGATATCTTTGGCAAGGTAAATCGCGCATGGGTGCATAAGATGTATGGGAAATATTTGGGTGATGAATGAGTAGGTGGGTGGGCCGCGTGACATGAGTATGAATGGAAGTGGATAAATAAATGAATGAATAGATTAATGAATAAACAAGGGAAACGATATCAAAGAACGAATCAACAATCAGTGTAAGCGTAGACTACACCTTGACGATCGCATAGTAGTGTACGAACATCGTGAACACCAACCACCTCACGCCCACCAACGCAACACCTTTTCCCTCCATCCATCCCTCCCTCCCTCCCTCTTATTCCAACCCAACCCACCCACTTACCCCCAACTTCTCCACAACCTCAAACAAAACAAAAAAAATGCAAATCCAACTACTACTCATCAAGACACACGAAACAACACGACAAACGCACAAGCTGAAAAAACAAAACAAAAATAAGTATTAAGCTGAACCTCAAAGCGTACATATATCTACAATCGGCGCCCCCTTTCTCACAGTTAACTTTTGAACGAAAAAAGTAAAGAAGAAAAGAAAACGGATATCAAAAAGCCTCTTAAACCACACATCCACTCACTCAGCTCGATCCATTAGGAAAAAGACCACTCAATCAACCCCCACCCCAGCCTCCACCGCACTACAAGCCCAACCGACACGCACCGAACTAACTACAAGCACAACCCAAGCACTCCACCCCACCCACCCGAAGGATCAACCAAAACACTAATAAGGCGCCCTCCCCACCCTCCTCCCCTCGCCCCCATCCTCATCCTCAACATCAATACTCTCCAAAAACCCTGTAAAATCAATCTTCCTATTCCGCCCCCTCCTCCCCTCCCCACCCCCCTCATACCCATTCGCCGTACTCGCAGCCCCCCTCGACGCACTCCTCCTAGCAGCTCCAGGAGCCTGCGACGCACGCTTCAAGCTCCTGTTCTTCCGCACGTCAATACTGCCATTCGCATTTGCAGCGTTGGGTCCAGGCGCTGTCTTTGGGCGGTCCAACGCGGGGCTGAGCGATTTGTCGCGAAGAGAGTCGGGGATCGGTGGAATCGGTGGGACAGCGTCTCTAGAGTAGGCACGTGCGCGTGCTTGTGCGAAATATGGGTTTTTGAAAGGATTGGGGGGAGCGGGCGTGTCAGGCGATGATGATGTTTGAAGGGGTGATGGCGTTGGGGTGTGCGTTGCAGCAGGTGTTGAGGGGGGCGGTACAGGCTGGGAAGTCGTGGGGTCCGCGGTGGCGAAAGAGGCGTCTGAGAGACTGGGGACGCTAACCATAGAATCTGACGCCGAGGAGTCGATGGGAGGGCCTGGTGGCGGTGGAGACGGGACGCATGGAATACGAGGTGCGCGGTGCCGAGTCGGAAAGTACGCGTTTCAGGTCTTCGACATGTACAGAGGAGCGGACAGAGGACGTGCTACCGGGCGTTCGCGGGGCTGTGGTGACGATGAGGAGAAGAGACACGTCCACCAGGCCGTACGCCGTGGATGGAGGCCGGCTGTGAGCACGTCTTGGTGTTGGTGAAGGTATAGGCGAGCTTGTGGCGCTGTCTAGATTGCCATTGGAATAGTGACGCCCAGATAGTTATTCTTTTGCTGCCCCGAGGCTGCCGTCCGAGATCCTGTCATGGAAGCCGATGAAGAATCCTTCGTATTCGTCGCGAGACACTCTTCCCTAGTCCAGTCGGCAAGGAGCTCTTCTTTGACCTTGTAAGAAAGTTGGGGCAGAGCTTGCAAGGTTGCGGGGGCAGTCAAAGCTATCGTCATGGACCGACCTGGCGAACCAGGCGGACTAGACGGGGGCGAGTGTAGGGAAGCAGAATAACCGTCTGCAATCCTCTCTACAAGGGCATCGCGGTTGTCAAACGGCTTGAGAGCTTCTGTATGGATGAGATCGGCTGGTAGCCTAACCGGGTCCGAGTGTGGCGTTTCAATTCGGTCAAGAGGCATGGGTGGGACATGTATGCTTTTGACCCATAAACCTTTCTCATTCCGCCTAGAGATCTCAGAGTGTATCGTCCTGCCGACAGCAGAGGTTTCGAAGCCCAAGGCCATACTGACAGCCCAAAGATAGCCATGAACCAGACTACCTATCCGCACCTTGGCGCCGGGGTTGTCGACAGTCTGGATATCCTCCTGCAGTTGCAGAATCATTGGTAAGCCCGTTCGGATAGCGTTGACACCAAGTTTGTTGACAAGCGTGGTGAGGAGTAGATGGAGTAGCAATAGATCTGCCTCTGAATCGACGTATTGCAATGCATTTTCGTACACTGCGAGGTGGAGCAGGGCGAGGAAGGTATTCTTTTCTCTTCTCGGAGATTTCTCTCGCTGTGATGCGTTGGATACAGCCCGCCTAGCTAGCACACCCTTGTCGTTTTCCTTTTCTTTCTTGTGGTAACCGTCCACAAATTTCCGGTCTTCCTTCTTTTTCTCCAGCGTCAACCAGGTGACGAGAGCGTCGACGTAATTCTTGCGGACTTGTCCGCTAGGATCGCGTAGCAGCCATTGCGTACCCTCCCACGCTCCCACACTAACCGTGCCTCGAGCAACAGACGCAGACGACCCGTCAGGTCTCCGGGTATTCGCGGTTGTGATGATGTTCTTCACCGATTCCAGCGCAGTCAAACGAGCCGTCTCAAATGAGAAGAAGCGATCTACATACGGGGACCGCTCGCGCAAATGGGCAGAGTTGGCGACTGCCTTCACGGCGCCAACAGGGTCCTCTATAGCGTCTGCGGTGGTAGATACCCCGGAGAGGGGTGAGGGTTTCAAACGACTCAGGATTGCTGCGACCATATCCGAGATCTGGTCCGTATAGTACACATGAACGGCTAGACTAGACATGCACCGTTTGACGGTCTCGAGCAGTTGTAGCCGGAATTGCGAGGGCTCGTTGACAACCTCCATAACCACGCCGTCCAGATTTCCTGAGCTTTTAGGAGTTGCGATGTCCTTTCCCGTAACGACTGGGGTGCTTTGCTGGGGGTGTGGCACTATCGAAGTACCAGGGCCGCCGAGTTGAAGAAGTAATAATGTGTGAGAAATAAGACCCGCTAATACGTCCATGACGCTGAGCCCGATGAAGTTGATGGTAGAGCTGAGAAGAAACTTGATCACCGTGGCCAAGACTAGCTGCCGTTCGAGGTCGTCTTCCACAATTGGGCTCCGGACGAGGGTCTCGACGGTGCAGACTAGAATTGCATAGCGATCCTGCACCGGCGCCCAGGCGCATATCATGGACATGAGCGTGGTTGACCAATTCCCGATGCCATTGTCCTGGAGGGGCTCGTGCGGTCGCACATGGCTTCCGATAAACTTGAGCACGGCAGAGGTGGCAAGCCACAGCTGTCCGCGGTTGACGCCCAGGAAAATGTGTCTGAGGGCGTCCAGGGCGATCATTCCCGCCTTCTCCTCGGCGAGCTTGTCTGCCTCCTCGGTGGTGGCCGAGGCGGCGAGCGTGTCGGCTTCGTCCTCGTCGGTCCGCACCGTGGAGATGCTCTGGCGGCGGCGGCCCTGCTCGGCGCGCTCGTGCTCCTCCTTGTCATGCTCGCGGCTCTCGAGGCGGCGGAGGTAGTCGCCCGTGTCGGAGTAGACGTTGAGCAGGATGACGGGTATGATGACGGCCAGCTGGCGCCCCGTCTCGGACCAGAGCGACTCGGACGAGGCGACGGCCTTGAGGGCCTGCAGGCCCGACCTGCGGAAGCGTATGGCGACGGGCCAGCTGACGGGCGCCTTGCCCGACTTGATGGCCTCGCGCGAGGCAAAGTGGGCGTACAGCTGCACAATGTCCTCGAACTGCCTGAGGTAGTCCAAGTCGGCGGCAAGGCTGGCGGGGTCCTGGTGGGCGCAGAGGGCCTCGAAGGTCGGCACCGACTCCTCGACCATGGCCACGTCGTTGGACTTGAGGATGGTGCGCAGGCTGCGCAGCACGGCGCCGGCGTACAGCGGCAGGTCGCGCGGGCACTTGTCAATGAGGGCGCGGAAGATCTGGAGCGTGACCTGGATGTTGCCGGCGCGGACCTTCCACACGTCGGCCGTGGTGCGCTTGTCCAGAAAGTCGCCGACCTTCTGCAGCTTGCTGCGGCGCGTGCTGGCATAGTACAGCAGGTAGCTCAGCTCGCTCGAGTTGGCCTTGACGTCGACATTGTGCTTCTGGAACTTGGGGTAGCACTTGAGCACCAGCACTTGGTGTTTGGGGCGGCAGGCCTGGCGTGCCGCGTTCATGGATGCGCTCCGACACGGTACGGGCGAGGGCGAGGGCGAGGGTGAGGGCGACGACGAGCAGCTGGCGGGGCGGCAAGGACGAGGGCAGGGAAGAGGGCGGGCTGCTGCGTTAGGGGCTTCGCATCGTCGGTGCGGCGTGGGAGGTAGGTAGGGGCTTGCTGGTCGGTCGGGCTTATGGATGGGGGCAGCATCGCAATCGCAACGTCGTCGCCCGCCGTCAGCGTCGGTCAGCCCTACGGCGGTGCAGGCAGCTGTGCCAAGCCTGTGAAAATCGTCATCGTCCTTGTCCAAACACGACGCCCATCACCCTCGCACCGGGCCGATGCATTTCTCCGTACATGATCCCTCGCTCCAGTCCATGTCGTAGGTGCCCATTGTAGCCAGCCGCACAGACATCTATGCTGCTACATCTCTATTTCCAAGTATGTACGAGGTTTCTACTCGCTAGAATACATTCTATTGTGTTGTACAAAGAGTCCCATAGTCCTGTACCCAGTCCATCACTTTCCACGCATCTTCCGCGCAACCCCTTGTCTCTTTGCAAAGGCCGCCGTCCCAGAACGTCTCGCTTGATCGCTCGCCGATTCCTTCCCTTTCTGTAAGACCATATATCGGTGTTGTAGATTTCTCCCATCTTGCCCCTCTGGCACATTGAACTCCTTTTGCCGTGGCTCTGGCCTCCAATTTATGCTCCAATTCTGCCTTCTTGTTGGACTAAGCTCGTTGAATGAACCCTCACCCCATCGCACCTCCTTGCCCTTGTTTGAGAGCTCGCTGGGTACTACGCTATTCCTCCCTCTCCCTGAATCGAGCGAATAGTTTGTGTCGCCCGATTCAATACGCGCGAACCGAACCGCCTTCGGCAGCTCGCCCTGTTTCCCTTCGTCAATTGATTTCCTGACTGATCCTTTCACTTTCAGCAATCGTTGAGTGAGGTCGATTCCCGCATGGGGTCATTTTGTGACGGCAAAGCAACGACAAACTGAACGGTCCTTCCATCGCTAAAAGGCTTTATCATGTACCTCGTTCCTGGCGGCATGCTTTTGAGCAAGAAGTCGGGGCGCAAATGCGGGAAGTGGCGATAGACATAATCCCAGAGTCCCTCGTTTACACGGTGCGTTTTCTGTATCTTGTTCTCCCTCTGGTGGCGTATCCGAATGGAAAACTCGATAGGACAGCCTAATTCGATGAGGCGATAAGCCTTGTCCAGCATTAGTTTGACGTATGCTGGCGGGTTGTGCAACAGAAGGTGGACCTCCCTCAAAGTTTCTAGATGTAGGACCTCCTTCGGGGACCCATGCGGTACCGGGGAGGTTCTCTCTCTGACTTTGACATGTGCGTCTGTGCTATGTGCCTTGACGATCGCAAAGTTGTTGTGCTTTTGAGGAATCTCGTTTTTTGCGAGTTGCTCATAATCCAACATGGCGTGCCACTTTTTCAACTCGTCGACAAGATACACCATCTCCCCCGACTTCACATGGTCATTGTAGAGTTGTTCCAGCGTAATATCTGCTGCAATGACCTTTCGATTTTCATCGACCAGATTGATCTTGTGTTCCGACAAGTCAAGAGCCGGTGGTTCATATCGCTCATAGGGAATGACCTTGTGCATGCCGAGCACCGTCTTGGCCCTGGCCGTCTTGTAGAGATGGAGCGAGCGACATTGCGACGGCGGGGACGTTCGAACGAGGGGCGGGCGGCGGATGGGATGTCGCAGCGACTGCAGCGACACTCTCAGGGGCGGCGAGAGCAGAGGCAGGAACGTCGCGGCGGACAGGCGGACGGAGGTCATGGGAGGCAGTGTGAAGGCTCAGTGCTCACAAGAAGTTGCGGCGAAACTTGAGTGTTTGGAGGAGACGCCATCCCGACCAGGCTAGCGTCACGCGGACCATGCGCAGTCACGTGACTACATCACCTCCAGGGCTCCAGGGCTCCACCAGGGCTCCAGCCAGCTCCAGGCTCTCAGGCTCCAGGCTCCGAGGCTCCACATGCATGCACCTCCAGGCTCAACCTACCTCAGCAGTTTCCAAGTGCATTGCTTTGCAGTACCTCACCATAGCTGCATCAGGGCATTCCGTCGTGGCAGGACCAACTCCAGGGCTGCGATATGCAGCAAGATTTGGCCACTGAGTGCCTCGTCTGCGCCTTCAGCTACCAGCAACCACACCCATGAGCAGAATACCCTCACTCGTTTCCCCCCAACGTCGTCTCGCATCAGAAAAATGAACATTAGCATCGCGCAAGACGTCCGGTCGGATAAACAAGGCGCGAATCATCGTTGCCTTCCCCATCCATGCTAGCCCACCGGTTTCACGTGCCTTCTCTTCACACAGCCACCAAAGGCCCCTCCCGGCCCCTCCCGTCCCTCGTGGGCTGGTTCCTCCGCGGCTCCGACCTGTCGTGGCCCACTGGCCTGCAGTCGGCGTGGCGGGGCTGGCCGCTGACGATGCATCCTGTTTGCGCGAATGCGCAGTTGCAGGTGGGATGCGGCATCGACCAGGCAGACATATCGTCATCTCTACGCCCGCACTACTTCTCGCAAATCTTCGATAACCCTTGACAACCCACTTTTTACACCGACAGACTGTCGAAAAACCCCGAGTCTGAGTTCTGCGCAATGGCGGCTGTGACGTGGAGCGACATTTCCTACGGGCAGCCGGCCCTGCCGAAGCTTATAATTGCGCAGGAAAGCGCAAGCACTGTGAGAAGAGACTCGTTGAGTTCGTCGAGGACCGGAGACTCTGGCTATATTAGCGATCCTGATATCTCCTTGTCACCGTTGGATTTCACGGCACCGGATCAGAGTGAGCCCATTTTCACTACCCAGGAACGCTTGCTTATGTGGATGCATAGTACCTCATACATCGTCCTACTTTACGCGCGACTCTTCCGCACTTTTCGAACTCAAGGAAGTCACCTCTTCCAAGACCAAACGATTGGCCATCAACGTACAACCCCCTCCAGTGCAAGAAGCTCAGAACTGCACAAGAAATAGATCCGGTCCCGAGGATCGACGTCACTAGCAACCCGACTTCAACTCAGAATTCCCTGGACCAAAGTAAACCGGATTGGACGGGCGCCTTCAAGCGTCCAATTGACACGTTTTCAGGCACAGAGGACGTTGAGCACTGGGTTCAGGACAACTTTCATGATCGCCCTCAAACACGCAACCTATCGATTGCAACTCTATCCTCTACCGGAAGCTGTGACATGTATTCGAATACGGATGATAATAGTGATGCCGAGGACGGTCTGCTCATCACACCAGGGACGCTATCGAAGGCGACTCTCAAAACAATTGAGCTAATCATGAGGAAGATCGAAGTCAATTTCGGTTATGCCGCGTACATGCAGTGTGCCGGTAACCAAGGCTCCAGAGCGCAGAACAGTGCCAATTTCCTGCGTGTTAACCGCGGGCCTTCCAGGCTTCCAGCGGCAAGCGCAGAGCTCGTTCTGACGAAGGTCTTCCGCCAGATGACCCGGACGACGACGATTCAAACAAAAGACGTCGCGTATCCGTCACCACAACCACCGAAGACTCAGTTGAAACTCGTTTTGTGCCCGTTCTTCAAACATGATCCGAACCGCTACCGCAGCCGACGGACGTGTCCTGGCCCTGGATGGCCCACTGTACATCGGATGAAAGAGCACTTGTATCGCTCGCACGCGCAGCCTATATACTGTCCGCGCTGCTACGCAATGTTCGACCTCGATTCTGACTTCTCAGCACATATCCGAAGCAATCCTTGTGAAATTTCTGCCCCAGCCCATTGAAGGCATTGATAGGAGGACATTTGAGAGTTTGAAGAAGAGGTCTCCAGCTCTGAGGGCTGGAGGAGGACAAATGGAGAGACACATATCAATTACTCTTTCCGGAAGTGGCAGCGTCGGATATCCCTTCGCCTTGTAAGTCCTAATGATCTCTTTGGGGCTCGAGAGCTTTGCTAACATTGAACTAGATTATGATAGCGATTCACCCACGGAGGAGTCGCGCCGATTCCGTCGCGAGCTGCTCGACCGAATTCGACAAGAGCTCCTCGCGACTGCAGAACGAGAGTCTGGGCCAGTCGAGCAAAGGCTGCTCAGACAGGTCGCTGGCATTATCCGCAGATGTGAAAATGACCTTCTAGATTCGTTCAACGCCCCACCAGACAACCAACCGGCGTCGCTACCTCCCAGTCGCCGTCCTTCAACCACGACGACGAATATAGGCGACGTGCCTCCTCGTACACATGCCTCCGCTCATTATGATCCCAGGACAGACCGCGGGCCTTATTCATCGATCCCTCTACCGCCAACTGTGCCTGTAAGTCCACGCACAGGGCCCTTGGTTCCAGACGCAGCACATCCGCCGCCCGCTTGGAATCCCCTGTTCCCAGTCTCATCTAGCGACTGGATCGATTGGAATGCCGTCTTCCCGCCGGGGCCAGACGTCCACTCCCAGGCCCAATCCATGGATCATGAGGACGGTATTCCGACGCTAAGCGCACCGGTATGGACGCGATGAGGATGCAGCGGCGTTGCATAGGACTTGGGAAATGTACATGCCGCTAAAATATGATATAATAACATTGTTGTCCCGTCGCGATTACTCACGCATCCGCTACCTTAGATGGCCATTGACATGAACATGGGCTTTACTTGTAAGATAACATGATCTCAAATCCCAATAACATTGAAGACAATGTCACCAAAGTACAAGGTCACAAAAACACACGATAACAAAATCCGAACAAGATGATTGACTACCCTACACCTCAACAGCACTCTTCTTCCCCTTCCCCTTCCCCTTCCTCTTCCGCTTCTTCTTCCCCTCCCCCTCGCGGATATGACTCCCGTCCTTCCCCTTCCCAGCCACCGCCTCCCCCTCCTCATCCCCCAGAACCACCTCAAACCCCCCCTTCGGCCCCTCGGGATCTCCAAATGTCTCCTGCCTCCAATGCCTCAACCTCGCCTTCTTACTAAGCATCTTCTTATCCTTCTTCTTCTTGACGGGATCCCGAAAAGCTGCGAGTTTTTTCAAGCCCGCGAATTCATTGAGTTGTTTGTCGCTAGCGAGGAGGATGTCGCGGGGTGTCATACCGAAGCTTGTGGGGGAGGTTTCGCGGTAGCGGAAGCCTTTGGGGGCTTTGGACGACGAGGCGGCGAGGGCGGCTTCGTATTGGAGACTGTCGTCGACGAGGGACTCGATTAGGCGGCGGTCACGGCGGGCGGCGCTTTTGGCGTCGGCGCGGTCTTGTTTGCGTTGTTTGGAGGACTTTTTGGAGGAGGCGTCGTCGGCGTTGGCCTCGTCTTGGTCAATGTCCATTTCATTTGCGCCGGCTTCGGCGTCTTCATCGTCGGACGATAGGGTAAACTGTGGGCGTTGGTCTTCTTCGTCTTCGAAATCTGGGATGAGGTCTTTGATGTCGATGTCGTTGTCGAACTTGGGTTTTTTTGCTCTTTTCTTCTTGCTCTTACCAGCGTCGTCGTCGTCGCCACTTTCCATGGCGGCGTCGTTATCCTCGTAGTAAGCATCGCCGAATCGCCTCTTCATCTCCTTGTCCCATTGGTCATCAGACCAATCGGCTTCCAGAACGTCTTTCCACTCGTCCATTTTGAAGTCCCTGCCTTTTAGACCTCCAGTCTCGCGAATCTTCTGCACTTTTCGCTCCATTTCTTCGACTTTGAGCTTCCGCAGTCGCGCTAGGTCTTCTTCTTTCTGCTTTCTCTCGGCTTCCCTCTTTGCCCGTGCGGCATCGCGGACCTTCTTTCGGCTACTCTTGTCGTCTCGACGCACGGTGGTCTTGGCCACGGCGTCACGGGCGTACGTAATGAGCTTCTCGTTCGCACCCGCGGTATCTTCAAAGTACAAGTTGTACGAGTTCTCCCATTCGTCAGCTGCCGCGTCTTCATCGTCGTCGTCGGATTGGAGAGGCTGGAAGCGGGAGTCGCCCTTGGGTACCCAGGCTCGAGAGGCCATGAAGTTGGAGAGGAAGGTCTCGGGATCCTTGTCGGCGTTCTCCACATCTTGCAGCGTGATCTTGACGCGCTGTTCCGGGGCGGGCTCCGTCCTCGATTTGGCGACCAAGAAGTCGTCTTCCTCGTCATCTTCATCCTCCGTCTGCAATTTCTTGACAAGGTCTTGTCGGGCGTCCTCTTGCTCCTGTGCGTACGTTCGACGCGGTGCGTCATCCTCTTCGTCGAACTTGCCCTCTAGCAAGTTCTTTGTGTGATACTGCCTCAGCGTCATCGACTCCGCCTTGCTTGTGCCATTGGCGTCTCCCGAGCCGATCTCTTCAGCATCATCGAAGAATTTCACTTTCGTATCGTATATGCGGGGATCTTTGGAGCGGAGGGCCTGGAGGGTGGCTGAAATCTCCTGGTCGAGGTTCTCATCTAGGAGCTCCGCCGCATCGTCTTCTTCCACGCCCTCTTGCGAGTCCTCGGAATCTTCGTCGCCATCTTTGCCGTACCTTTCCTCCACTGCGACCATTAGCGCCAAGTTTGTGTGGGTAGTTCGGTGGTATGGACATACGCCTCTGCTGCTCCTCCCGCTTCTTGTTGTGCTCAAAGCGGCGCGCATACTCTTCGTTGACCTTTAGCGACACGCCGCCGCCGTTGTTGTTGTCGTCGTCGTCGTCGTCGTCGTCGTCAGCCTCATCGTCGCTGTCGTCGAGCAGCTTCGTCTTTTTCGCGGGCCGCTCTTTCGAAGTGTTCTGTGGGACCGAGTCGTCGTCGAGTGCACGCTTTACGCCATTGGCGGGCTGTTTGAGCTTGGATTTGGCCATTGTGTGTGTGCAGTGTGCAGAGCTTGTGCTTTCCCCGAAGAAAAACGAAGCGCACGCCAAGGCGCCAAGATTTCGAGGGTCCGGGGCGGAGAAACAGCCGCCGAGCGAGGGCCTGACGTCGCTTCGCATGCGTTGCTGGGTGGCAGTGGCAGCGCACGCGCCGTAAGCATTGGGGCGTGAAAGGAGCCTGTGAGGCACGACGCCAGTCTAAGCCTGCGCCTGCCATCATGTGTTGTAGCGTCAATGTATAATTCACCTCTCCTACCTAGCACATCTTCGTTCCCCCTAGTCCTAAGCATCCGCGACGACGACTGATACCATGGCCGACGACGCCGCACCGCCTCCGGCCCTGGAGCCCGTCGCAAAGCCGCTGGACCTGATGTACGCCCGAACATGCATCTGTCGGCGTAGATACTAACCGCCACCAGCCCCGTCGTGATCAAAGAGGCCGCCCTCGACTCGCCCACTTTCCGCGCGACGGCGGTGCATTTTGGCGACCAGATCGACCTCGTGGAACGATGGCTCGATGGCTTCGTGCGCGCCGCCTCGAAGCTCGCGACCGAGATGAACGCGCTGCAGACGCTCGTGGACACATATGTCCAGGCCTCGCACCCGCCGCTGCAGCTCTCCGAAGCCGTCCTCGACCACGACTACACGGTGCTCGCCCTGAAGCGCTTCGGCGAGGGCACGCGCGAGTTCTGGAATAGCACGTTGCGGAGCATGAAGAAGGCAGAGGCCAGCGTCTGCGACCCCATCCGATCGTTCCTAAACAACGACCTGCGCATGCTCAGAGACGCGCGCAAAAATGTGGACCACACACAACGTACCTTCGACGGCGCTATTGCGCGATATGCGGGACAGGCAAAGACAAAGGAGCCCTCGTCGCTGCGGGAAGATGCTTTCCAGCTGCATGAGGCGAGGAGGGCCTATTTGAAAGCGAGCATGGACTTCTGCGTCCTGGCGCCGCAAGTAAGAGTGACGCTGGACAAGATGCTGGTCAAGGTGGTCACGGAGCAGTGGCGCGATATGAAGACGGCACGCGACGGCTCCGTCAAAGCATTTGCAGGCTGGAGCTCCGATGTGGACCGCGTGCGTGGCTGGAGCAGAGAGATGGAGAACGGCGAGCGCGTTTTCAAGCGCGAACTCCATCTGGCGAGGCAGCAGGTTGAGAACAGCGCTGAGCTGGCTGCACGGCCATCGCGGGAATTGGACTCCTATGCTGCGTCAACGGTGCCGTATTTGGGCACCCAAGCACCGTCCTCCACTACCCTCCCGTCTCCAGCGAAACCAGATCCAGCCAATGAAAAAGCAGAGAAGCAAGGCTGGCTGTTCCAGCGTACCATTACCGGAAAACCTGCGAGAACGTACTGGGTGCGCAGGTGGTTCTTCGTCAAGAACGGCATATTCGGATGGCTGACCCAAGGCACACGATCTGGCGCTGTTGAAGAGTCTGAAAAGATCGGTGTCTTGCTCTGCGGTATCCGACCGGCATTCCACGAAGAACGACGCTTCTGTTTCGAGGTCAAAACAAAGGACACGACTGTTCTGCTCCAGGCCGATACGCAGGCCGATCTCACTGAGTGGATTTCATCATTCGAAGTGGCCAAGCGGAAGGCCCTGGAAAACACCTCCAAGGAATCTGCCGCACCTGGATCTATCGACGCTGCCTTTTCTATCAGCCCTCCCGTAGCCCCCGAGTTCGCCGCGAAGACTTCAGAAGGGCATGCTGCCAATGCTAGCGACGAGATGGGCACGATCGATCGAGCTGAAACTCTTGGGCTTCCTGGCTCGGACGCTTTGGCCACGCGAGGTAGCTTCGATGTGACGAAACGCAGCAACACGTTAGGGGGGGAAGAGAGCAGTCGACGAGACCACGCTGCACGTATCATGGAGAAGCTTGATTTGACGCGGAAGTCTACATTAGGGCCCCAGCTAAGTGGAAGCAATCCCTCTTCTGCTTCTGGCGGCATCGCTAGTCTCATTTCCGCAAGTCTCGCATCGGCAAGCCATAACATTGTACAGGTCGGACAGATTTCAGCCCCTGCGGCAGGTCTTCCAGATACTCGTCTCGTCATGGGCGAAACATTGCCATCCAGCAGCCTGGCCCCTTCAACGCTCGCTAACCCCCCTGCCCCCACGAACCTCAGCAAAGCTGCCGTAGCAGTAAGTGGCGAACGCGGCTTGGGTCTGATCAATGCTGGTAGTATGCCGGGAGGGTTAATGGCGAATTTATGGGGCTCGGTCAATTGGGGCTATGTCAATCGGCTTGGGCACGCAGACGAAGCTGAAATGCTCGACGGTAGCATGTCGGACCCTCCCAGTCCCTTACGCCCATCGCCCGGACTCGATCCATTCGACAAGCCCAGTGATGGAACCTCCGGAGGTCCTGCGTCAGACACAACGACGCCTGGTAGTGCAGCGCATCGCAAGGCTATGAGCCTCGGGACCCAGGCCACTCTACCACGGCCCACTATCGTCACTGAGGACTTCCCGAACTATTACCCTCTCGCCCTGCGAATGCAAGATGCGCAGTTCCGTATCTTGTTTCCCACTGTCCCTCGAGCGGAGAAACTCGTGCTTGTGTTCCGCGCCGTGTGGAACCCGACCGACCAGCAGGAGTTTCCTGGTCGGGTTTACGTCACTTCCAAGGACATCTACTTCTACAGCAATCACCTGGGATTGGTTTTGATCACTGGCGTTAGCATGTCGTCCATTGAAGAGGTCACAGCAGCACCGGGCAAAGACTGTGATTTTCTTTTCTTGCATTTCAAATCTGGCACACAAAGCGGTGCTACTCGAATAACCGTCAAGACGTTCCTGGAGCCTTTGAAGCTGCTTTTGCGACGTCTGAATTTCTTAGTGCGGAATGCCACCACCGAGGAACATGGTCGGGAAGAGATTGTGAAAAGATTGATAAAAATGGAGGTTAATGAGGCGGATAATTCACCGAGCGCAGATAGCTGGGAGGAAATACCATCGCATACGCCTATGGATCCTGGTTATGGCAAAGACCTCAAGACCAGTCTCCGCATTGACGGCAACCTCTTTGGTCCAACAGGAATCAACAGGACCGCCAGCAAATTCAAGCTACCATCGCAGCCTGTTGACTTCGCGCCTCAGGGTATGACTCAAGTTGCCGTGGAAAAGGAGTTTGATATCAGCGCCAAGGGACTCTTCTATATCCTCTTCGGCGACAAGAGCGCGGTTTTCCAGATGCTGTACCGAGAACGATGGGCCCGGCGCGTAGTGCAAGGACCTTGGACTAAAATCGACCCAGGCCATCAGCGCCGTGATTTCGAATATGAAGTCGCTCAAACTGGTGAAGCCGATTCCGTCATCATCAACGATTACCAGGTCATCGAAGTTTTGAATGATCACCTTTGCTACGTCGTCGCCGATAGGAAAACCCCCTGGTACTTACCGAGCCAGGATCGGTTCATCCTCTTGAGCAAGATCGTCGTTACCCACGTGTCAAAGGCACGCTGCAAACTCGCCATTCACACGAAAGTGGACTGGATGCAGAACCCACGCTTCGCGAAGAAGCTCATCGAACGACAAGGCCTCCAGGATATGGAGTTGGAAGCACAAGACCTTGTCGATGTGGTGAATGACCAGGTGGCTCGTCTAGGCCACAACCGTAACACGGGAAAAGTCATAAACATATTCGGGCAGATTGGAGTCGCAACTCAAGCTGCGGAGTTCACGGCCCAGGACATTGCGCCGCCAAACAGGCCGCGCAAGTTTAAGCTGCGTCCGCAAACGACCGGCTCTTTCGTCGCCCAGTTCATCGGCAACATCATCGTGAGTGTCTTCTCCACTCTCATGAGCTGGATACTGGCAGCATTTGCTGCTTTGGGCAACGTTCTATCAGCACACAAACTCCTTGTCATTCTGCTGGTTATAAGCGGTGGAGCCAACTTTTTTCACGCATCACGTGACTCCTGGCTGTGGTGGAATGAACGCAACGCTGCGAATTTCATGTCACGGCTAGGCGTCGGTCCTTCACCGTCAATGACACGCGCCATCTATCTCGCCGACGTGGAAGAAAGTTTCGCCAATGTTAACAATACCGACGTGACACTGCATTTGCCTGTCAACGCAGATGCAAATCGATGGTATGTCCTCTCCTTGCAAAACTCTGTCGCAATCATTAACCCCAGCAGCCACCAAACCTTCACAACTCTCCTCACTAACCCCACCGCAAACCCCTCAACGCCCGTATCTCCCTCCATCAACGCACCCCGCCGTCTCCACCGCACGAGGCAGAACCTCGGCTCCCATCGGCACGATCTACTTGTTGCGCTGCGCGTCGTCAATCGCATTGAGAAAGAGGTCGTTGAAGCGGAGTATGAGAATTGGCTGATGGATGAGACAAATAAGTGCGAGAGGGTGGGTGCTATCTTGGGTGGGGATAGTAGTAAGGACAAGAAAGAGGTTGGGGATTGGGTCAAAGGGTATTGTGGGGATTGTGAGAGGGCGTTGGGGGCGGTGAAGGGGGGGAGGAGGGGTATGGTTTGAGTTGATGTTGTGGTGTGGTGGGCGTTGGGCGTCGATATAGAGATGGAGGGTGTGGGTGTGCATATTGTTTTGGTGGGTTGGTGGGTGGACTTGGATTGCATACTGGGCTAGGACAATGGTATGAGTATTGTGTGGTACCCCCAAGAGGGACTGTACAGAGGCTAATTGTGCTTTGCAAGACGTGGGGAGGAGAGTCAACCATGGTGTAAGCCAGCCATGACTCACGAACGAACGAACAAACGGCTTTTCCCCACTGCCGACAGCTAGTTACGCCTTCGCACAGGCTATGGAGCAAGTGGCATTACTGGGCTAGGGTTGCTCAGCCTGCTCGGCTTCACCAACCCCAATGCGGTAGCAGATAGGGCATGTGCTTGACCTGCCGCTGCTGCCTGTGTTGCACGACAGCGTGCCTTAGCTTTGGGTGTGATCTGCCCGGCATCTGCCATGGGGGTACTCTGCGGTCTGTGGTAGTCTTGTACTACAGCGCGAGCACGTGCCACGTGCGTTTATGAAACACCTGTGGGGCTGAAGGTTGAGGGAAGGGTGGCCTTGGGATTGCACTGTGGAGGGTGGTTTGCTGGATTGTGGGGGGGTGGATGTTGAGGTGGGCTGATGGTGCTGGGGTGGACTTGGAGCTGGGTTGGGGTTGGGGATGACCAGTAGGGCTGAAGATTTGGGAAAGGCAGCCTTGGTATTGCGCTGCGAAAGGAGGTGGGGGGTGACTCGCTGGATGGTGGGGGATAAATATAGAGGTGGGTTGGTGATGCGGGAGTGGACTTGGCGTTGAGGTGAGGAACAGCTGCAGGATGGAGGTCTTGGTGTAGCTGGTCTTGGTAATGCGCTGCAGGGTAGGAAGTTGAGGAGGGTTGGTCTTGGTGTGGCGCTGCTTAGGGTACCTTGTGGGATGCTGGTGGGGTGGACGTAGAGGTGGGTTGGTGGTGCGGGACTAGACTTGGGGTCAGGGAGAGAAACAGCTGCAGGGCAGAGGTTTGGGCGCACGCGGTTTTGGTATTGTGCTGTGAGGTGTGACGCGCTGGACGGTGTTGGAGTCATAGAAGGGTATAAATGAGGTAGTGGGGTGCGGTCGCTGCTTCTTGCATCCACTGACATTTTCGGATACTTGACTTGGACATTCTTCTTTGTTGCTATCTTGCTACATACACATTTTGCAGACATTTTGCGAACATGGCTCTCGATATTCCTCGTCCAGAACCTGAACCCGAAGCGCCTCCTCCAGTGACGCCCCAGCCGCCCTTTCTTGTTCTCGCGCTCGACGAAAGAGTGCCTAACGCCATTGATGAAGTGATATCGAGAAAAAGCCCTGCGGAGAACTTCCATGATTGGGCTAATAACTTCCCTGATAGCAACCTGGAGTGGATCCAGGGCGGTCTAGGCACCACACGTCGGTTCAGCCCCTATATGCAATACGCCTTCGATGTGGAGGAAGGCAGTTTCCCCTACGATCCGACATTGAAAGGCACAGCTGTGGTTGGGTTGATATACACTTATGCGGAGTACCGAGGGCCAGACATGAATGATGGACCCTGGATGGACATGAGGAAGCGTCTTGCTGTCTTGTACAAACTGCAAGATAAGCTGGGGATCACGAACTTCCGGGGCTTAGAGACTTCTCTTGTGCACGGCCAAGCCTTCATTGATCGGTTGAAGGAGATGGAATTCGACAACAACAAGGGCTGCAACAAACTAGGTGAGTTCACCCACTCCTGCATACCATACCTTACACCAAACACTTCAACGCTAACTTCGCACAGCCAAAGACGTGTGGGACACCTTCATCACAAATGCCAAGCCCGAAGTCGATGCAGGCAAGTTTGATACAAAGGGTACATGGGATCACAACGTATTCGAGACATATAACGGTGGACGCACAGGCAATAGGGTGTGTTTTGGGCAGTTCGAGGTCGACTTCAAAGAGGTATTTGACCCTCCATTCCTCATCAGTCAACCCCACGCGCCGTTCCGGACACCTTCGCCTGTCCCACAGCCCTCGCCTTCCCCGGTACCCTCAATTTCATCTGCCTTCAGTGTGCTATCGTCCGTGGACAGTTCACCTCGAAGTTCAGCGGCTGCTGCGTCAGAATATTCGAGCCCTGCTACAGCATCAGAACATTAGCCTTCTGTCTGAGTCAGATGTTTGCATGTGGTTGTGGATTTTCTTGTTTCTTTTGTCATTTCACTGTTGGCGGCTTGTTTTTCGAGAGTCCGGGAACTGGATAGGGTTGCTTGAGGTGACTCTGTCCATGATGAGTTTCCATATCTTGTGTGGTTAGATGGGCCTTTGTCCTGAGGTTTTTTTTTTCCTAGACTTAGATAGATCACACTCATTTGGCTAGAAATTGTATTGCATCAATTGCACAATTGCATCAGTTGCATCATTGTTATCTAATGCTCTTTCCAAGAATCACCGATCGCATTTTTCCGCGATTAACAGCCAAAAAGCGACCTCATCCAACCGGTATGCCTAGTCCCCATCGCATCATCCAATTATTATGGGGGTATCACCCAAGGAACGTCCCACCACCCAAGAACGCTCACAGCACCAGCACCACCCTACTTCTCAGCATGCTCCCCATACCTCCTCACGATATTCTCAAACACCTCGTCCAGCGTCGCCTTTCCCACACTGTAAAATTCGACGCCCAACTCCGCCTTGGTCCCCTCCAAGAGCGCAATCAGCCCCGCCAACGTCCGCCCCTCAGCCGGCACCTCGAACCGCATCTGCCCACCCTGCGTCTCGCGACTGATCTTCGCATTCGCGAACGTGCGATTGATCCAGTCCCTCATCACTTGCAGCTCTTCGGGCGTGGTGCGGGGCGCAGACCGCGAGACGAGGTAGATGTGGAATGAGTCGCCTGCACGGCGCTTGAGGTCTTCGCGCTCGCCGAGGGCGAGCATACGGGAGGAGACGATGCCGATGCGGTCGGCGAGAGCGTCGGATTCTTCCATGGAATGGGTAGTTAAAACCACCGCGCGGCCTTTGGCCAGGGTTTGCAGACAGCGCCACATGTTCCTCTTTGCGGTTGCGTCAAGAGCCGAGGAAGGCTCGTCGAGGACAAGCACGCGCGGGTTGCCGACTAATGCTACTGCGAGACTCAACTTGCGCTTTGTTCCACCGGACAGTTTTTGCGCTAGTTGATCGGCCCAGGCTGTGAGACCGCAAGCGGCAATGACTATTTGGACGTTGTGGTCGATGCTGGAGACGCCGCGGATGCGGGCGAAGAAGCGGAGGGTCTCAGTGACCGTGAGCACGTCGGCAGAGTCGAATTGCGGACAGACGCCCAGATTTGCGCGGGCGGCGACGGGAGCGAAAAGGATAGAGTGGCCGGCGATATCGATGGCAGAGGCAGAACTAGACGGATGGAGGTCGCCACGAATCATAGAGATAATCGTACTTTTTCCAGCGCCGTTGGGACCAAGTAGCGCGAAGATCTCCGAGGATTGTACGCCGAAGGTGACATTGTCGACTGCGAGATTCTTGCCGAATGTCTTGGATACTGACTCAATGCGCAGATCGGTGTTCTCAGATTTGATGTGTTTGAGCTCCCTCATCAGGTCACTGGAATACATCTCTGTCGATTCAGGATCGTGACCTGCTCTGCGTCCGCCAAAAGACGGGAGTTTGAAAGAACTGTCCCACCAAAGCAGGATCATGAAGAGGACTGCTCCTTGGAGCACGAGGTACAAGATCGGTCCACCGAAGAGGTATATAGAACCGGCACTGTGTCCATTGCAGAGTGTCGCGAGTTGTCCCAACCCTATTGTAAACGCTCTCTCGAGGCATACTGCAGGGGAAACGATGCCCATACCAAAGAAGAGGGCATTGTATGCAACTTCTAGCTTTATATACGGGATTGATGATTGCACACCGAGCAAGCCGCCGAAGTAGGCGAAGTAAAATATGGCCTGCCCGACCGCGATCACTGTTACCTCGTTAGCGCGGACCTACAACATTTGCTGAAGACTGCTTACTGAACCAGGCGGCCACAGCCGATTTGGCAAACATGGAAATTATGTAAGCGAGAAGGGTAGCGGTTAGGCCGAAAAGAACGAGGATTAACCAGATGTACCCTAGGCCGAACCAGACGGGCGTCGAGGCAGATAGTAGACCAGTGGCCACTGTACTGATGATAACAACGAAGATGCCGTCGAAAGCAAGATGGGATAGCCAAAGCGGGAGTGGGCGGATGCCATTTGAGTATTGCATTGACCTCACATTCGTGATACGCTCATTGGTGGGATAGAGCGCGAAGAATGCCGGGTATCTGAAAGACTTGTTTTAGTAGACGTATGCTAAACAGTGCTTGGGACTTACGCAGCCATAATCAGTCCGTAATATATCATGAACATAAGCGGTTCAACTCTATGCTCGAGTAAATAGATGTTCGCGAGTGACATCCGTAGACTGATCACTCACGTGTAAATATCCGGCGTACTCTGCTCTGCAAACTTGGAATATCCGGCAGAGATTGGCACTCCGCCAACCATGTTGTCGAGAAAATTTAGCATGTTCGACACCTCAAAGGAATACTGCACATTGGCAGCGAGAATCGTCTCGTCATCTCCTAACCAAAGGCCACCATCGACCTGGCTTGTCTCGAAATTATCGTAAGTCGAAAAGCCACCACTGTAAGACGATGGGTCCTGGGAGTCTTTTATCTTCTGAACAAATTCATCGTACGTGTTGACCATTACCAGTTGACTCTTCAACTGCGTGGCATTGCGATAACCATAGGTGTAGCTAGAGCTATAGCTACTTTGGGGATATCCCGTGTTATTCTCAGAGTATACTTTTGCCATTTGTTCTAAACGGGTGTCGTTCAACTTATCTGGTGGGCCAAACAGCATGCGCGGAGAGGAGAGATAGGTGAAATCTTGCCTGAACGAAGAATCGTCGACGAGATCTGCTAGAGCCGGGCATGCAAGTGGCTCCGTGAAACCCTTGATGAGAAGGGGAGCGACACCAGCTCCGACGATGGCAAAGGCGACAGCGATGAAGTATGGGACCCAGCGACGTCGGAAAATACGGAAGCGTTTACCGACAAGCAGAAACCATTGCTTGATGGCCGAAATGGGCCGGCCATCTTGCAGCTCGTAATTTCTATTCGCGGATTTCATGATTGGTGTTTCGTCGTGGGCATCGGCATTTACAGGCTGGCCCTCCTTGCTGGCAATGCTCTCTGATGAAGCGATGATGTCGCCGGTTGCTTTCAAAAATAGTTCCTCCATCGTAGGTCCGGAAATTTGGTAGTCGCGTATACCCTTCGAGTCCAGATAGCCGACGAGCTCAGTCACTAGCGCCGCTGTTGCAACTCGAAACACTATCTGATGTCGAGAGGTTTCCTTCTCAATGAAACCAGATAAGGGCACGTCGATGTCGATGTTCTCCGGTAGTTTGATCGTGAAACCGCTACCATACTTGTTCTTCAATGTCGCAGACGTGCCCTCCGCTCGTAGCGATCCTTTGTACATGATGGCGATGTTGTCGCTTAGATAGTCTGCTTCGTCCAGGAAATGAGTCGTCATAATGATTGTCCGCCTGTGGCGCTCCGCAAGAACGATCTCCCAAATCCTGCGACGTGAAATAGGATCGAGACCCGTGGACACCTCGTCGACGCAGCAAACTGCAGATCCTCCGGCGAACATCATAGCTAACTGCAGTTTCCTTTTCTGTCCACCAGAAAGCGTCTTCGCCTTGGAGGGCAGTTTTTTCCTGAGATCGCACATGCTTACAAGCTCGGATACGACCTCGTTGTTAACCGCTGCGACGCACTTGAGGTCGCTGAAAATCCGTATATGTTCTTCGACTGTGAGGTCAGGCCAAATGACATTATGCTGCGGTGCGTAACCAATCCCTCCAGTAGAATCGATAGCGATGGTTCCAGACGTCAGTTTGTGTTGTGCTGCAATGCAGTTCATGGTAAGCCGCCCCACCGACCTACCGTGCACGGACGCGCAACGCCCGGGGACGCGCAACGCCCGCCGAATAACATGCTCACCACTTTAAAGATGAAGTTATTAAGCCATCTGCAATAGTTATTATTACAAGATTTTGTAGGGTAGTAGTAATTAGATGCTTGCAATTAATTTGTACTATCTAAATCTACTAGGAAGTGTAACGTTGCGGCCGCGGCGGGTGATAAAAGCTAGGGCAGCTAGTGCAGCCTGTGATGCCTCCTTAGCAGCTGCACTAGCACTATATTATTTCTAACGCTTGTTGGCTTAAGTAGAGGCTTTTGAGGCCTTGCGCTTGCCCTTTTAGGACAGTTGTATAGCTTTTTTAGCGTTCCGAGCTGCCTTCTAGCGCTCGCGTTTAGCTGCCTTGTCAGCCTTCTCCTCCTCCCTCACCACCTTGGCTGCCTCTCTCGCCACACGCCTCTCCTCTGCCTCCTGCTCTCGGAGTAGCTTAGCAGCAGCTTGAAGCTCCTTCTTGTTAGCCTTTGCAAGCTGCCTGTCATGCTCTTCCCTCTGCTTCACTGTCTCTTGTGCACGTGCCTCTCTGATCTTGCGCGGAGACCAGAAGACAGCACTACTATAGTACTCCTGGCGCTGCTGTAAGTTAAGAGGTTTGCCGCGCTTCTTGTGCTTCTTCTTAGCAGTGAGAGCCTCCCTTAAGCTATCGTTCTTATGGTGTAGCAGCTCGTTTTGTACTTGGAGTCCGTGGAGCGTTTGGGAGAGCGACTTTGACTCTTCTGCGGTGGTATCCTTTACTGCAGAGCGTACGATACGCTCTATCTGGCGCCAGTCATTGTTAGTAAGCGCTGAGGACCGTCCTTCACCGTTGTTTTGCTGCTCTGAGGCATCGTCCGCGAAGCGTTTGAGTATAACCTCTGGGTCCATAGGCTATATACTAGCAGCTTCAAAGGACTTGAGAATAGTCTATGTCTTGAAGGAGGTCTCCCACGCTCCCCAGAACAGCGGGAAGAAGTCTCCCTTCTTAACTGGTACTAGCCCTTGGCTCCTCTGGAGGTGGGTGGAGAGCTCCTTAGAGTAGGTGGTGGAGAGAGGTTTAAACATGACGACGTCGAGAGGTTGAAGCGTATAGGTAGAGTGAGGGGGAAATACGGCTAGGAGTATGCGATAGGAGTTGTAGTAGTCGATAAATTCCTTTATAAGGTGACTGCCATGGCCGTTAAGTAAAAGGAGACGCTAGTCTCTCCCACAACGCGCTTTCTGCTTCGTGCAGCGATTAAAGACCTGCTCTAGCCACGCTAAACCAACATCGTTATTCGTCCATCCAGATAGAGATGAAGCCACAAAGACGTCGTGTTGCCCAGCTTTAATAGCGTTCACCCAAGCTGCCTGCAGTAAGCTGTTCGCTAACTAATAGATAAGACCTAGCGGCAGAGCCTCCCTATTAGCGCAGACGGCTGCTAAGAGGGTAATCTATTCTTGAGAACCATCTTGGAGTAACGCTTACACCTCTTTACGCTCCCACATCCGACAGCTAAACACTTGTTTTAAGCGTCCTGTTATACCTATCATAAAGCCCTTCTCGTCTATATTATAGGTGTGGCGCGGCTGTATGTCGTACTGCTTTATCTTCTAATGTAGCAAGTTAAAGTACAGCTTATACTTAACGTTTAAATCAGCGTTGTGGCAGAGGGAGTCAATTCCAGATGTCCATTTTAAGATGAGATGGTGGCCGTGTCGGTCAAGAAAGCGCGTTACCCACCTCTCGCTCACGCGCTCGTTGGCTATCTGGGATGCGAAATTTTGTATCATCTCTCTCGTAGGAGGCAGCCCTAAGGTCTTCAATACAGTGTACGAGCTCTAACTCTTGTTGTTGGCTGAGGTTTTGTTGATCGCGTTCTTTGGCTGCCCGTGGGCGCTGACAGCCTTGGTGTCTTCGGCTTAGTGTACTTCGGTTCACATACCGTGGGTCACCACCTCGTGCACGGCCCCACCTCGTGCACGGCCAACACCAAATCTCCCGTACTTTCAGAATCGCTTTACACCACCAATATACACCCAATGGAGGCTGCCCTAGAGTCGTTAAAATTGCTGAAGCTTGGAGAGAAGCCTAATTATACTCAGGCTGCGAAAAAGTACGGTGTTGATCGAACGTTGCTGTCGAAGCGTCACCGCGGGGTTATCGGCTATGCGGAGAAAGTCGATAATATGCGCCTTCTTAACTCTACACAGGAAACTGAGCTCGTACAATATATTGATAAGCTCTGTGTACGAGGGCTACCACCTACAAGGGAGATGATACGGAATTTCGCAGCAGAAATAGCAGGAAAAGAGCTAGGAAAAAACTGGGTTGATCGCTTTATTGCGCGGCATCACATTGAGCTTGTATCTCGATGGGCATCCGGCATCGATTCTACACGCTATAGAGCTGACTCTGCCTTTAAATACGCCCTATATTTTAAGCTCCTGGACTAGAAGATAACTTAGTACGATATCGAGGCTCGCAATATCTACAATATGGATGAGAAAGGCTTCTTAATCGGGGTGCTGTCAAAAATGAAGCGCGTGTTCTCCCGCTATTGATATGATCACGGAGGCGTTAAACAAGCACTCCAGGACGGCAGCAGGGAGTGGATAACTACGATAGCCTGTATTTGCGCCGACGGCAGCTATCTTACGCCTGCGCTAATTTATCAGGCTGTTTCTGGTAAGATACAAGACTTATGGCTTCAAGATTTCGACCCCGCAGAGCACAAAACCTTCTTTGCCTCATCGCCCAGTGGATGGACCAACAACAAGCTAGGGCTCGCATGGCTTGAACAGGTGTTCAATCGCGAAACAAAAGCAAAGGCAAGACGATCATATCGTCTACTCATCCTTGACGGCTATGGCTCACATATATCGATGGAGTTTATCAAGTTTTGTGACGACAATCGGATTCTTCTGGCCATCTATCCTCCCCACGCTACCCACACCTTGCAGCCGCTCGATGTCTGCCTTTTCAAGCCTCTATCAACTGCCTACTCAAACGAGCTCTCCGAGTTCATGTATAGCTGCCAGGGCATCTCCGCGATTACAAAAAGAGACTTCTTCCGCTTGTTCTATAAGGCCTGGCATACAACGTTCAAGGAAAAGACGATCTTAACGGCTTTTAAAGTCACAGGCTTTCGCCGTTAGTCCCAGAGGCTATACTTAAGAAGTTCAAAATAGAGGAGACTGAGAGGCCCTCGTCAAGCGATAGTACTACTTCCGTACTCAGCGCTTCAGATTGGAGAAAGATTGAGCGATTACTGCGCCAGGTAGTGGAGGATATCCACGATCGACGCTCCCAACAGCTAAGCCAGACGATTCACGTGATGGCTGTACAAAAACAGCTCCTCCAGCATGAAAACGAGCGACTCAGAGGGGCCCTTGTCAATGAGAAGAAGCGCCGTCAACGTGGCAAGCCTCTATTACTTGAGGCACCGCAGGAGTATAATGGTGGAGCTATATTCTGGTCGCCATCCAAAGTCAAGGACGCCCGATCGCCAAGCACAAAAGGATGCCGACGAGCAGCTACTACAACAACAGAAGTCCGAGGAGATCAAGCGTAGGGAGCAGCAGAAGCAGGAGAAGGCTACCATGCTTGAAGAGAGGCAGCGCATGAGAGAGGTGGCCAAAGAAATACGCCTTCAAGAACAGCGCGAGAAGGCCGTGCAGCGCGAAGAAGCTAGGATCGCGCGCGAAGCCAAAAAGCAACTCCAACAAGACATACAATTCTCCAAAAAGGTTAATAGACGCCGTCCAAAGGCCTTTGCACCACCTCCTCAAGTCTCTAAGGAGACAGAGGATGTTGGTGTGGATATATCATCTGTAGTTGATGTGGTGCCTACACCCGGCCCTGCCACGCGCACCCGCAAAGTACGCCTTCCACAGAGGTATCGCACGTAGTTTATCGTTGCCAATCGATCAAATAGGTCCTTAAAAGCCCTCCACTAAAAAATCTCGCGATAATACAATATATATGCGACTCTACAGCTTCAAAAGTTGTGGGTGTGGGCATCTGGAAACCGTGCACCAGATGGGGCCGTGCACCAGGTGGTGACCCACGGTAGAACTAGTCAGCAATTATCTAGTATAAGAACTATTCTCCTAGTTCAAGCGCTTCAATTGCTGCAATCGCATCATCAATTAGAGCCATAGTGGTGGAGTTATAAGGTGTTGAAGTTTGGGTTTCGTCTAGGGTTTTGGTGTTCGGCGGGCGTTGCGCGTCCCCGGGCGTTGCGCGTCCGTGCACGGTATGGCGCACCCCACCTATGGCGCACGCGCCCGAATAGGCAACCTCCTCATCAAAATTGTATTCTGTATAGCAATTTTTCATGTTTCAACTTTTAAAACTATTTAAAAACAAAGCTAGTCAGTCTACTAAGCCATCCAGATAATTTTCCCTATTGCCCGCCTCGTCTACGACCTCTAGCGGACCTCATCGTCACTCCACAGCCTTAGCGAAGCCCATCCTTTGCCAAAGCCTTCTGTAACCGCTCCTATGCAATCTTAATATCGTCAAGCCCTGCAAAGCTAACATTAAGGTCTACTTTAACCTTCGTGCGTTTATTAGGCTTTAGATCCTCAACTTAAGCCTTAAGTCTGGCAATACGCGCCTCGGCTGCAGCCAGCTCAGTCGATTGCTGCGACCAACCCTTCATTAGCGCCTTCTCTACCCGCCGTTGCGCCCTAGATCCTTGTCCATCTGCCAGATTTGCCAATAGACAGGGTATCTCTTAAGGTCTAGATTGTGTACGAACTATAGGTGACCGCTTGCGCTTCTAGGGTGGGCTCGGAGTCGTTAGAGGTACTATAACCTTCTAATTGCACAGTAGTTGTGAAGAATCGAGGACCTTTCTAGGGTTGTACGGATGTATACCAGCTGTACGGAACCCTATTGTAATATAATTGGCTGTAACACGGCCTCGAGCGTCTGCGTATAGCATAAGGAAGCGATTGCGCTTAACTAGTGCAGCATTAGATAGGGCTAACAGCCTATCTAGCTCCTAACAGTAATTCTACTTTAGTAGGCTAAAAAATAATAGATTAAGAGGCTAAAGTAGGTGCAAAGTGTAAGGAGGCAAGTATAGGACAAAAATCTAATTAGTTTTAGCTATCCACATGAATTCTGTCATTGCATGCGAGCTGTAACTATTACAGATAAGAAGGCGCTAGTTAGATAAGTCGTTAGGCGTACTTTCTAGTAGAAATTTAGTCTCTAGCCACCACAAACTAATATTATTTAATATCTAGCTATTTTTAGACACTATATAGTGCTAATTAGGCGCGTTATTAATAGGGAACTAGGTACTTTAAAGCCCTGCGCCCTTAAATATAACAAGAGGCTTAATAGAGCAGCCCTTAGCGCTAGCGCATTCTATAATTAATACCCAATTAGTCGATCTAGGCTCTTTCACGTACGTACGCTTGGATCCTGACTTCGTCACAGGTCCTAGTACCCTCCTATTGCTACTGCTGCCTTGCCAAAGGCCGTGTTCGTCTATATTCTAGATATTAGATAGTTTAATGCGGTGTTCGCTAACGATAGCCTTCAATACAGTAAAGAACCCTTCAAGAGTTAATTTGTCTAACCCATTAACGCGTGCTTTATCGAGTGATCAACCAATTAGGGTGGTAATGGTCAGATTACAAGCTCTGAAGCCGGCAATCCAATTCTTGCCTACAGGAATGTGGTCGCCATTAACGCGTGCGATGCAATTGGCCATTTTGCGTATAGTAGCATAGCTTAGAGCGCGCTAAAGGCTATGCTCCTCAACTATCCAATCAGCAAGCCATCTCTCCTAATTAGGAGAGAGCTTCTAGCGTAGTAACTGTGCAGATACCGCATCAGTGCGGCCATTGAGGCGGTTTCGAAGTGTGGAGGGTGGGATCGCGTAGTCTGAGGCTATGGACCGTACCAAGGCGCCTTGCAGCATCTCAGCTTCATATATTGCGTGCTTAAGATTATAGGGACTGTATCGAGGCTCCATATCTACAATTATATGTGATAATTATATGTGGTTGTGGAGATATTGCAGTTGGAAGAATTCTGTGTGCGCGAACGCGTCGCGCGCGATAGGTGGGGTGCGCCATAGGTCGGTGGGGCGGCTTAGTGCTCTTGCCGCTGCCGTTCGGACCAAGCAAGCACAAGATCTGCCCTCGGTACGCATTCAGACTTAGGTCCACGACTGCATGTACATCTTTGCGGCGCTTGAAGATGCGCGCCATGATGCCCGCTCTGTATGTCTTGGAAAATGAAGAAAGCCTTACAGTGGGAGACTGCTTGTGCTCCGGCTGTTCGAATGTTCTGTTGGGAGATGCGGTTGAAAAGAGCACGTGCTCCAACCCAAATGCGAGGATTGGATAAACCACAATTTGTAGGACCAGAAATATCCAGTGAATGCCTATGGCGAGACGGAAGTTTTTGGGATCATTGGAAACTCCAGAAGGTTGCCCCCACATCTGAATTTTCTCGTTCTGTGACTCGAAGACCGCGGCTCCTGTAATGAAGTAGGTATAAGTAGCTGTCGGGAAGATGAAGCTCATAATTCCACACGCGACGCGGGTTTGATTCCAGAGTACTTGGGGCAGAATGGCAAAGACCACGGCAATGACAATCATAATAGAGCCACTTAGCTGAGATTTCTTGAAGAGCGAGGCGCCGAATAGAGAGAAGGAGGTTATCGCTAGGCCAGCAAAGATAGTGAAGCCGACGGGTATACCTTGCGAGGTCTTCGGAAAGACGAACACAGAGACGACCACACCAACAGCTATCCAACCTGGAAAGTAGACGGCTGCAAAGGAGACGTAGGTTGCGATCTGGCGTACAACGCGACCACGAATGTTGGAACCACCTGGAATCATGGTGTCAATCAAGCTTGACATACCGAGCTCCCTGTCGTGCGACACGAAAGATGTCATATGGTATACGATTCCGATCAATGTAAAAGTAAACAGGGTGCCAAACGCGAAAATACAAAGGGCCAGGAAATTGTCGGTTTGAGAATCGTCTAGCGTGGCCTGGTTCTCGGCGGTGTACATCACAGCTTTCATCTTGTGCAGAGGTGACGAGGTACCAAAGTTCGATCGCGCGAGGATCTCCGCATCCACTGCGTGTTGGAGCGGCATGAGATACAGTTCTGGGTTGTTTGTATACTTCGTTACATCGGCAGAGCCTCCGTAAGTCGCACTTTCACCGCGGATGGTGTAGTTCCATGTCCCTTTTGAACTTATATTCGTGCCTTGGGTTGGCGAGGAAAGGAACGCAACAGCTCCATAGCATTTGGGCTCGTCACCAGTGTCGCTGATGCAGTCTTGTGCGAGGTCTCCAGTACTGGCGTATTGCTTTGAGGTTTTCCCAGCGTCGTTAACGGTTTTTGAAAGCGCATCGATGACCTGAGATACGTCGCCTGTAAGGCCATTGCTGACAAAACCGACGATGTCACGACCATCGCTAGCAGCTAACCCGTCCTTGAGCGAGCGTATTTTGGTGAAATCAGCAGCAGACCTGTAGCCATACTACTACTGTAGGGTGACTTACCGTATGGGGTGAGGATACACCATATCGTAGAGTAGTAGTAGTAGTAGTATTGATTAACGTCCAGGAACGTAATGTTCTAGCCTCCCATGGGGCATGGGGACGTGCTAAGCTGTATTTACAGAAAGCATTTCGTGCCTGCCGGCTAGCTACCACAGTAGCCTTGTTGTACATAGCCCATCCTCCCTTTAATAGGTCTACCTGCTACTACAGGCACCTAGATACCTATAGTAGCCGGCCCTCATCTGTGAGGGTGTTGTTGTCCTGCCCCTCTCTCCCTCGCCCTTGTAGCTCTGCTCCCGTACTGTCTTCCTCCCCCTACCTCGTACGAAGTAGGACCTCGTACGAGTTAGCAAGCTGCCTTGTACCTTGAGTAAAAACCTCGTAGGGGAAAACCTCAAGCTTGAACAAGTAGTAGTAGTCGCCTGAGCGGTACTTAGTTTGGGTGAAAGGTTTTGACCAAGTCTTGGCAGAGCGAAAACTCTGCATCTTGGCTTTTGGTCTCTTTATCGCAACAGCGCCAGCTTTTTGCGGATAAAGAACGTGATTCTAGTAATCAGCTTGTTCAGGCGAACAATTTCATACTACAGGAACCCCCCACACGGTCGTGTGGGTGGAATCACGATTTTGGTGTTCCTGCACCATATCGTAGAGGCGATGCGAAGAACTCTTTAGTGTACGCTAGGACGAGAACTATGACAAGGGGGATTGCGACTGCGCGGAAAAAGGTAGACAGCGGTCGTCGCACACATATGATGAGTAGATTCTTGCGAATCAGCGCCAGGATCTGTCGAATTAAGAGGTTCATTGTGACCGCCGGACCATTACAAGTCTTAACAGAGAGTCGTCAAGCTGAAATAGGTTGAGCGGCTCGAACTTTGAAGACGTAGGAGGCGTTAGAGGATTGGAGTCAGGCAAGCTACTGCGCCGTCAAGGGCGTTGTTTAGGCGGCACCCTAGATGCACAAAGTGAATGTACCCGGCGTGTGGTTACTCCGCCTAGTAGTAGTTCAAAATCGGATGAAGAAGAGACAGCCAAGTAACGAGCATAAATGGAAAGCTTTAGTTAATGTTACAAAATAACGAGCAGAGGTCAACAATAATAACGAACATGAAGAAGTCTCGATTCCAGGTTTCAGCATTGACTGGAGGGCTAGCGGCATCGTGGGGTCGCAACGCGCGGTACATCGTGGCTGACGCAGCTGTGACGGGACTGCGATCAACTGTACTCGGGTCTAAAAGGCATAGGCTGTCCGCTGTCGTGGAACCGCTCTGCAGTGAATTGATTGACAGCGTGAGGCTGTCCTGGCCTGGTTAGGAGACGGAACGATGCCGCAACTTTGCCCGAATTAGTTTAGACTTACTCGCACAGACCACGGCGTAAAAGGAGACACGTTTCAGGCGTGCCACGAGAACATTAGGCTATGACATGCAGTGGTGACATACCCAAGTACGATCGTGCTGGTAAAAGCTCAAGTCTGTGTGGCTTTGTTACAGTCGCCATCACTGCATGCGGAGACAGCGTACGAGGGGGCGTAAGTACACCGCCGCGTTCATCAATCGAGTACAATTGGCCTTCGTATCGCTTATCATGGGGTAACACATTGAACTCAGACTTTTGTCCTAGTACTGTATCAAGATCATATTCCATGGCGCATGGGGCGAGTTGATCGTATGCCCAGAAGGATAGTTCCGGTCCCAGAACGCTCGTTACGTCGGATAAGAGCTGCTTGATTGTATACCGGTAGTTCGATTGATCATGTAAAGCATCAGAAGTCTGCCTTGGTGATTTCGGGACGCGAACCCCGGAGTGGTCTTGAGCGGACCCGCGTCACGCAGTGTTGCTATATCGCTAAGATCGACCAGGGTTGGTTATTTTCTAAGATTAGACGATGAACGATTGCAAATAGGCTAGAACCACCAGATAAATGGTAAATTGTTACTTTAATTGAAAAAAGTGGACGTTTTTGCGTTCGCGAAAATGTTTCTACAGCTGTGTAGCGCGCTGCATTCGCGTGTTTGTAGGCCAGATTGTAGAACGTAATAAAACACTAGATTTTATTTATTTATTTATAGTAGTTTATAGTTAACCTCTTTTTAATTACTAAGTAAAGGGCTCTACTTTTTATTATATTATTTAAAATAAGAGCATTTATTATTTTACTTCTAAGTATATATAAGGGCACTATAGGGGTTATTACGCTATACATAAGATAATAGTAGATATTAGGATCTAAATATAAGATAGCAGCAATACCTATATAAGGTAAGTATGTAGGCAGGCTATATACATAGCTTTACTTGGGACTTTACTTAGTACTAGTAATTATACTAGTCTTAAAAGGGTAATATAATATAAACAAGGGGCCTATACCTTAAATTAGTAACACTACCCCCCCTTTCTTAGTAGTAACTATAAGGACGGAATACGGCCTTATAGGGCTAACCTATTAGGGATAGCTAGAATAGTTAAAAGAGCTAGTTAAATTAATACTATTCTAAAATAGTAGATAAGAAAGAGACCTAGGGGGCCCTTTTTTATATAAAGGGCAATATAGAGTATAAGCCTATACTAACTACTACACTAACATTAACTAAAAAAGGCGCCTTTAAAAAGGTAAAAGGTATAGATAAAAAAATAGAGTGTAAAAGAAAAGTAATAGGGTATACTTAGTAAGGAGGCTAGTATAGACTACACTAATACTAACTAGAAAAGGCGCCTTTAGGAAGGTAAAAGACATAGTAGTAGTAGTAGTAGTAGTATTGATTAACGTCCAGGAACCTAGGTTCTAGCCTCCCATGGGGCATGGGGACGCGCCGAGTAGCCATTTGGGGCCAGCCAGATGGTAAAGGCGATTCATGCTATAAACTATTGCCGTCTCTTGCAGCGGCTCGTAAGAGTCCGCCCCCCTCCGTGCGGGGGCTGAATCCGTGTCTTCATGCCTATAGGCTGAGATGTCGGGGTGTAGCTATTATACATATAACAATCCAAAGCAGGGGCAGCTTCGGCTGCCCCAAAGCTGTGTTGAAAAGTGCCAAGACCTTAGCGTACAACTAGTATAGGAAAGGTAAGGATCGTGTAGACAGTAAGGAGAGGTAAGGAGAGTAGGAGAGCGTAGGGGAGGTTGCCTCGTGTGGCAAGATGTCAGGATGAGAGGCACACCTGCTGGGAGCTCAGACAGAGTCGACGCCGGAGGAGCTGTCCCAGGTTATTGTCGCGCCCGCCAGCATCTGTGGCAGGTAAAAGACATAGGTAAGGGGAAATAGGATATAAAGAAAAGGTAATAGGGTATACTTAGTAAAAAGGCTAGTATAGACTATTATATAACCCCCTTTTAAAGTCTAAAAATTAAAAGGAAAGTATATAAAAATAGGATCCTTTCGCAAATTTTGAATATAATTAGTACTATATTAGGGCTAAAGAAGGTTGTAATAGGAATAATAGGCCTTGATAATTCTAATAGTAGCCTTAGTTTTTAATTTAGTTACTATTTAGTAGAGATATTAAAAAAAGTAGTTAGAGGTAAATTAGTAAATTTAGACTAAATTAGAAACTATATTTTAGCGTTTAGTATTTTACTAATAGAGTGTATTCTTAGCTCTAATACTATATAAAAATATAGTTAGCTAAAAAAAATTTAGTTAGTTTAATATGCGCTAGCGTAATTATATTATATAAAATTTCTTAGTACTATAAAAAGACGTTTTTAAAAAAATGTTTACCTAACTATATAGTTTTTAATAAAGGTAGGATAGCTCTTAAAGCTATAGGGATTGCTAGCAATAAGAGAAAATAGCTAGAGGATAGAAAGTTTATTAGAGGGAGGTAAAAGTTTATTTAGGGTTTAAGGGTACTAAAAAGTTATAAGTATCTAGTAATAGGCGTAAGCCTAAGGGTGTGTAGATATTAAAAAGTAATAAGCACTTAGCTAAGCACGCCTAATATAGCGCTTTAATCCTATCTTTATAAAGATATTATTTTTAAAGATAGACTTTAGAAAGATGTTTTAAAGGGCAATATTTAGCTAAATAGGCAACTATTTAAGTAGACTAGCTTATTTAGAGTATTTTTAATAGTAAGTTTTAATTAGTAAGGGAGAGTTAATAAAGTTATTAGTAGGGTAGTAGGTTAAGTTACAGTTGTACCTTTCCTATACTATCTAGTACTTTAGTATTCTATAGTCCACATTACTATTAAGGATATAAAAAACTAGCTACTTAGAGACTTTATTTATTCTAATAAGTAGTTCTAGAGGTTGTAATTAACCTAGTAAGAGATTATTTAAATCCCTTTAAAGCCTATTAGCGTAAAATACTAAATAAACTCTTATATATTACAAAAGTTTAAGTATAAAGAAGTAGTCTTACTTGCCTATAATTAGGTATAGTGTTTTTATTTAATAGTCTAACTTAAACTAATAGGCATTTAGTAATAAATCCCTTTAGAGTAATAATAACCTAGTTTCTAATATTAAAGTTAATTGATTGTTTATATTTATTAGCCTACTTTATTTATATATTTTAGACAATAGATATATTAGTATAAGTAGTATTATAGACAAATTTATAGGCTTTAGTATAAGTCTTAATCTATACCTTAGCCTTTTTTAAAAGTAATATTATCTAGAAATTTAGTAACTAGTTAGGTACGCTTACACTAGTCCTAGTAAAAGTATAGCTAATACCTAAACTTAATTTTAAAAGGCGAAACTTTAGTGCTATTATAGAGTAGTATTACTTAGGCCTAGTCTATACTAGGTAGTAAATTAGACTAGTTATTTTAATAAAAGTTAATAAATAGACGCAAATGCTAGTTAAAGTACTAATTTATAATTTTAGTTTAGCTATTAGTTTATAAATACTATACTATAAAGAGAAGTTACTTAATATCTATAAGCTAGTATAAAATAGCTAAAAAGGCGGAAATAAACTAGGGGCCGCAATTAGAGATAATTAAGTAAGGGGGGCTAAAAACTCTAAATATATACTAATAGTAGAGATTAGTAACTTATTTAGTAGTAACTATCTTATAGTAAAGCATAGAAAAGGCGCGCTTGAATAGGCAGTAATAAGATACTATTATATTATTATACTTTTTCTTATCTTTAGAAAATAATTTAAAATTAATTAAAATATTTTACTAAACATTTTTAGGAATAGGAAGTAAGCATAATAAGCCTAACTTTTTATCTAGTCAGGACTTACTTTACTAGTAGTCTTTATAATTAAAAATATACTTATTAATATTAGTATTTATTCTCTTTTAGTAATATAACTAGCGTAATAGTTAAATAGTTTTTTTTATAGATTTAGATAGGTAGTAACCTAATAAATATATACTACTTAAATTAGATATATCTAAAGAAACTCTATAGAGAAAACTACTAGGCGGTCTTTATAGAGAAGCAACTTAAAAAAGATAAAAGCAAAACTTAGTAATTTTAAATAAGCATTTTTTTAAGCAATTTAAGCACCTTATATATCTAATTAGTATATAGCAGACAATTAATAAGTATATAAAAATAGGCTCCTTTAGGGCTTATATTAACTTTTTATTTTTTTTATTTTATAATTGTAACAGCCGTTAGGGCCGCTTTAGTAGTATCTAGTAAGTGTAGAAGAAAAAACTAGGTTTAAGTCTTTTAATTCTTCTTTTATAACTTTAGCTTATTCTAGTCTTTAGATAATATATTAGCTATAATATTTATAGTGCCTAGTTAGTATATAATTTAATAATAGTACTTAAATAGCTTTTTAAACTAATAGGCTTACTATAAAGAAAGCTTATACATAGTGCTAAAGTATTTAAGGGCCTAATAATTAGTAATAATATTAAAGGGCTTAGTATTTTAAAGACTAATTAGCTGCGCTATCTATTCTAAAAGGCCATATATAACTACTAATATCTCTTTATTATAAATATTATAATTTAACTTAGTAGGCTTTAGTAATTTTAAATACTATATAACTAGGCACTATATATTATCTAATTACAGTTAACTAAAAGAGCCTATATTAACACTATTACTAAAGTTAGTTTCTATATAAGTAATCTAAAATAAAGAATACTAAAAAACTAGGACGTTACTAGTAATAAGGTGCTTTATAGCTTTAAAAGTAGCGTGTTCCTATTTTCTAAAAGTGCAAAAAGCACTATTTTTTAGCACTTTAATTAGAGGGTAAATAACTTAGCTATAGTAAGAAAAAAAGAAGTAGTAGTAATTCTAAAAGCTTAAAAGCTCTATAATACTTTAAGTATTATAGGCTTTTTCTACTTCTAAACTATAGTAGTTTTTGTAGGGTCCTTATAAATACCTTTAGTGCTAATAATATATTTTAAGAACTTAGTTTCTATTATAGCAAATTTATATTTCTTAAGATTAGCTTAGAGACTAGTATTATTTAAGTAATATAAAACCTTATAAATATATTCTTTGTGTTTAAAAACTCTTTAGAAAAGATAAGGACATTATTAATAAATACTATATAGAAGTTGTTTAAATAATTACTTAGAACGCTATTAATATACTATTAAAAGGTAGTAGAACTATTATAGAGACTAAAGAGTAACACTATATACTTATAATTTCTATACTAGATTTAAAATGTAGTTAGCACTTTAGTTTTTAAGATAAGCTAAATTTAGTAAAATATTTAGCAAATATTAAGCTTAGTAAAGAGTCTCGCTCTAGAGAAGCGTATAAGTGTCTCTTCAATAAGTAGAATTACTATAATATTCTTTTTAGTAATAGTATTAGACTAGTAGTAATTAATATAAAAGCGCTAACTATTATTTAGCTTTTTAGTAAATAACACTAGGAAAGCAAAGCTAGTATTATTAAAAATAATAAACCTATACTTAATATAGTTATTAATATAGGCTTTAAGTATAAGGACTAAACAATTCCTTATAGGGCTAACCTATCGAAGACAGCTAGAATAGTTAAAAGAGCTAGTTAAATTAATACTATTCTAAGACAGTGGATAAGAAAGGGACCTGGGGGGCCCTTTCTTATATAGAGGGCGGCGTGGGGCACGAGCCTACGCTAACTACTACGCTAACACTAACTAGAAAAGGCGCCTTTAGAAAGGTAAAAGGCGCAGATGGGGAAAATAGGGTGTAAAGAAAAGGTAATAGGAAGTGCTTGGCAGGGAGGCTAGTAGTTACCGTTATATTAAGAAGTTTAAGGTATTTTAAAAATATACTATATAAAGATAAAGTAGTAAGTATAAATAGGTTTTTAGTAAAGTTAATATTATAATTAATACTTTTTTAGTAAGGTAGAAGGACGTTAGAATCTACTTTTAAAAAATAGGTAGGCTTTACTTTAGTGTACCCCAGCTAAAAAAGCACTTATTCTATCTTAGTAAGTAGGTTAGCTTAGAATTTATTTTCTAAACTATACCTCTTACTCTTATAGTTCTCTATAAGTTTAGCTAGCTTATAAGAACTAGTATAACTAATAATTATATTAAACTTATAGCTACTATTTAAAATTAAGACTATAGTGCTTACTCTATTAATATTAAAGCTAGTAGTATATAATTATTTCTATATTAGCGCCTAAATAAGTTCTAGAAGGTTGGCTAGATTTTATAGGTCTTGTAGATCTACTAAATATAATATATTATTTATTTTCTATAAGTTCTTTTACTATATTAGTAATTTAGTAAGATAGAAGGAAGCTATTCTAAATTATTCTAGCTAGGGTAAGTTAAATTAAATAGTTAATTCCTATAAAAGCTGTCTAATCTTTAAATTAGCTTCTTTAGTAGAATTATAGTCTTTAGGTCTAGGGCTAAAAGTAATACCTAAATTCTACTATATAATTCCTAGGGGCTAGTCTTACTAGTAGCTTTCTTAGGTAGTAGGAATAGAATAACTAATAATCAACTTATTATCTAATAGCTTATTATCTAAAAAAATAGCTTTATAGTCTGTATACTACTATTTTAATTAAAGTTATTTTTATAGCTTAGTTTATAGTAAGCCTTTAAATATATACTAATAAATAAGATAGTAGGGCTAGAAAACTAAACTAAGATTTCCTTAGAGATACTTTAGTTAGCTTTTAATAAGCAAGTTATTTAGTAGATATAATTCTACTTTTTAAGTAAACTATCCTACTAGATAGCGTTGTTCTAGTAAGAGGAATTAGATAGAAAAAAAGTTTATAGTAGAATAAGATAGCTAGTAAAGGTTAGATTTTTAATATCTTTTTAATAAAAGTAATAGTCCTAAGTATTAACTAGACAGTTAGCCTACTTAAAAAAAATTCTAATAATAATAAGATTATAGGTCTCTATTTTATAAAAGATAAACTATATAGTAATACTATATCTACTAATATTAAGCTAGACTATAAAATAGGTAATGTGGTTTACTAGCGAGTGACCCACACTAGTAAGCGCACTATCTTTGGCAAGACCCCACCAAACTATTTTATTTATTATTAGACTGCATCGCAATACTACTTAAAAATATATACTAAGTTAATATATCTAATTTAGATTTTTTTTCTTTAACTTCCTAGTAGGTTTGCGTATTGTGTCTAGGTTGCCTACAAATGCCACAATGCCGTTAAGTTAATGGCCCTATTGCAGCGCGACTAGTACCTAACAACTATTTACCCTTCTTCTGTCCACTAGCGTCTTTAGAAGTGGCTAGCTAAGATCCCTCTGCTACTATAAGTGATCCCTAATACTAGATATACCTCCTTTTACGGAATTTTTACCTTATAGTCTTTTTAATTGTCTTGCAAAGGCCTGCAATTTTATCTAACACTAGTACCTAACTATGTATTGCACTTAGAGCGCCTTTTTTAAACTTTTTAAGCACCTGTATAGTTAAAGTTAGTAATAAATTAAAGTAATCTCTAATTCTCTTGCAAACTAGTGTTAATTGCGCCTTAAATTCGCGTAGATTACTTAGTGTTTTAGACTCCTAGGTAGTAGGCTCTTTAATAGGCAGACTAGGTGTATAGATGCAGATATTAAGGTACTGCAACACCTCCTCTAGATTTAATAGAACTAGCCTAGCACTGCGAAAACCACCCTTAATTATCTCTATAGAGAAAACCTTTAAAAACGTAGTTTTAAAGGCTATAAGGAATTTAATCTTTGTAATATAGGTTATTAGCCAACGCACTAAGCCTAAGATCTTAGCACTATATGCCTTCTTTAGCGGGGAGAAATAGCCTATATCTAATAGCTATAGTAGTATATAGAGAATAATAATCTTATATTCCTTATAGTAATTCTAAAACTTAATTAAGTTATAGCTCTTATAGCTGTTAATAACTAGCAGCTAATAGGTTCCTTTAGTGCGTCTCTTTGTATACGCGTTAAAGTGTTTTAACTACGTAATACTAAGCTTGTTGTTTATCCAGCTATTCTTGCTAATAGCGATTACCTAATTGCTAGAAATTTACGCGTCTTTGTACCAGGTAGAGATATAACGCTTGCCGGCGTAGATAATAAAAGGAGGAATTGCCTATTCAGCAGCGCAGATACCCTAGATTACTGTAATCCACTAGTAGTTGCCTAGCTGTATTAATTTAGGTTTCGCACGCCTTTCTAATGCTGTAACCACAAGCTAAGACTCTATAACCCCTAGTAGGAAGCCTAATTTATCAAAGTTGTAGGTGTTCTTATCTGTAATGCTGTACTTAACTTTAATGCCCTCTATAAGCTTAAACCACGCGTTTATAACCTTAGGATCTTTCTATTATACCCTCTAGTTATTATATAACCAAGACTAATGCGTTTTAACTTTATATCTGTGCTTAATAAATCTATCTATCTAGTTAATACTAACAGGTAGCTTTCCTCTCTATAAACATAGTAAATCGGCTATTGTGCAGATTATAAGCTTTGTAGGAGGGAATCCACGCATGTCTAGCTCAATTATACAATTAACAAGCGCCTGCTCCTTAAGGAGAGTAAAATTCTTTAATTTAGATAGGTTATCGCGTTGTGCAGTCGTTCTATTGCGTCTTCGATTAAGCGTTCTGCAATTAACATTATACAGCCCTAGTGCTGCTCGCTCTATAAGATTTAGGTCTTGTTTAATAGCTCTAATAGCAATAAGTAACCAAGCTTTATTAGATAGCTTAGAAGATATAGTAGGTAGTTGTATTATAATAGTATTGTTGGTAATAGTAGGGTCTTGGCAAAGGTAGCGCACTTACTAGTGTGGGTTACTCGCTAGTAAACCACGTTATTTACTTTTATACTTTTCTTTTCTATAAAGTTCTTAAAGAGAAATAGTATCTTTAGGCAAAGTAGTTTAGTTTTAAGCTATTTTTAAATAGTCTTTATATATCTTAAAGTAATAAGATTATAAGCACTAGTACTAGTATCTATTTAGGCTTATAACTTAAGAGCTAACTCTTAGAATATAATTTATACTAATATAACTAGCTAAAAGCCTTTAAATAGATTAGGAACCTTTATTGTCTTACTACCTATAGGTAGTAATTTTAGTTTAGCATTTATATTTTATAATTAAAATTATAGTTTATTTAAACTAATTAGTTTAGTAGCTCTTATATAAGCTACTAGATTAGAGTAGTCTAGTAGCGCGTATTTAAAGTCTTATTTTCTAATAAATTACCTGCCTCTAAATTAGAGTAGTAGGCAATACTAGGTTTAGTTAAATTAAAATTATTTATTACTTATACATTTACTAATATAGCTATCTTCTAGAAATAGTTATAGTAGCTTAAGTGTTTATTCTCTATTTTACTATATTAAAAACAAGTGTTATACTAAATATACTATGTTTTATTATAACTATAAAGAAGTAAGAAGGTAATAGTAAATCTAAAGTAAGGTATTAGTTATTTAGCTACTATATATAAGAGCTTTAGTCTAAAGGATAATATCTTATAAGGGGTTTTTATACGTGCCTAAAATAGGTTTATTATATTATTATTATAGAGAATATATCTAGTAGTAGTTATTTAGCGTTTAATTACTAAGTAGTTAATATTAGAATCTTTTATTTCTTTCTAGAGTATTAACTTAAGACTTCTAGTTAACTTAAGTTATAATTTATCTTTCTAAGTTTTTATATCTAGTTTACCTTTTCTAGCTAGACTTTTAAAAGCCTATAAAAACGTTTAGGCGTTTATTTTATTAAAGAGAAAAAGCTTATAAAACTGCTTATATGTTTATTAAAGAGCAAAAAGATTATAGTAAGTTTTTTTTAAAAAATTTAAAAAGTGCTTTAGGTCTATAGTCTTCTTTAAGGGCCTAATTTATTTAATACTAATTTTGTGCTGCCTCTTAAAGTACGCCTTTAAGGCAGCTAAGTATAGCTTTTATAAAGTTATCTTAATCTTTTATATTATTATTATTTTAGTAATAGTCTGTGTTTACGCAAAGCTTATTATATATTATTCTAGAATTAGGTTGGAGTTACTTTACGCCAACTACCGAGGTTTCCTTAGCGCTAGTCCTAATTAGATACTAGCGCGTTCTTAGCGCGCCTCGCGCGCCTTATAAGCTTAGCCAGTACCTTTTGCTAACACCTATACGTAGATTTTGTTAATTAACTTTTAACTTAGGCCAGCTCCCTAACGTATATATTCTTTAGCTAATCTTTAATTCTAAGACTAAATTAACTTTTTTTATAGTACTTATTAATATTAGGTAGCTTTATAAAGCATTCTAGCTTAAATATATTAAAAAAGTAGTAAAAGCGTATATACCCTAAAGTATATTTATCTAGGCGCTATTAGCAAGCTTAGTTTATATATATCTAAGAACTAAAAAGTAATAAAAAGTTTTCTTCTATTATAGAGTAGATCTTATAAACTAGAGTAGATATTATAGTATATATTAGGGCATAGCTAGATAGAATAAGCTTTACTTAGCTATCTAAGGGTAGTGTAAACTATATAGTAAATTAGGCGTTTCTAAACTAAAGAGTTTTAAAAAGACTTAAGTGTAGTACTATAGACTATAATAATCTTTAATAAAGAAAAAAACTTTCTTAAGGCTAAATAAGTCTTATTTAATAGCTACGTAATTAGTAATATTAGGCTAAGAGATAAAATCTTTTAAGACTATATATATTAAGTAGTAAAGTATTATTACTTTAAGTGTAGTATAAGCTTATTTAAATATATTAGCGCACTTATATAAAGCCTAAATAAAAAAATTCTATTTAGGGTCTTTTTTAGACTTTGTAATAGGTCTAGTTACTAAATCTAATATTATTTTTAAAAATAGGCCTTAAGAAAAGTAATATTAAGCTTAAAGCTAATAGGTAGCTAGTAACTATTTTATTTCTAAGCTATGCTAAATTAATTAGTTTAGCTTAAATTTTCCTACAAGTACAATATACTTACTAGTAGCTTTAAGTTTAGCTTCGCCTTAGTATATAATCTACTTAAGGTCTACTATTATATATTTATTAGTTAGCTAGTCTACTTTAAGTATAGTAATATAGTGCTTATACTATATATTATAAAGAATTTCTTTAAAGTAGACTTTTTTTAATAGTTTAATAATAATATATTCTATTAGCAGCCCGAATAGATTAGTTCGCCGAATAGTTTTTCTTGGCAATTTCGAGGTCCCTTATAACTTATTATAGAACACTACTAATATTACTTTATAATAACTTGTAATAATCTACTACAACTTATTATATACTAAGTTACTATTTAATCTACTTTTTATATTATATAGCCTTTTTCCGCGGCTATAATAGTCTCGTAAAGCTAAGAAGTCTTTCTTAGTAGTATAAACTTATAACAAGACTTTCTATAATATATAATAGATTATCTACTATACTATATATAGGTAATATATAGTATACTTATTATAATTTATAGTAAAGTATACTATATCTTAAGTAGTACTTTATCTAATTTTTAGTTACTAAGTATATACTATTATAAGATAAAGTTAACCTATTATTTCTAGTCTTATAGTAACCTATAATAAAATAACTCTAATTTACTATTAACACTATCTAAAAATAAGCCGCTAAGGGTAATATTTAACTTCTCCTCTATTTTTTTTATCTATTTAATAGATCCTTATATTATGCCTAGGTTTTTTATACCTTCTATAGCAGCGTTGTATTAAGAAACCTTCCTCTCCCTTACTACTACCTTACGCTCTTTTTAATAACTTTACTCTAATAGAAGGGCTTTTTACTCCTAAATCTGCTCCCTAAGTAAAGCCTAGCATTCTACCTTTCTAAATACGCTTTCTTTTACGCGTTTTTTACTTTATTAAAACCTTAATTTACTTTTTAAGTTCCTTAATATAAGTCTTTTAAAGTATACTATAGTAGACTATAAGTTTAGCACCTTTTATAAGCTTTAAATAGCTTAATTTAGTATTAGGTAGAGACTAAATAAAAGAGTCGCGTATAAGGTTTAACTAGAATCTAAACTTAAGAGTATTATTTAGAGTCCTAGCTTACTATAGTGTATCTAGTAGAGTACCCTAAGGTGGAGTATAAATGCATATATTAAGGCAATCTACTACTACTAATATATTTAAAGAAATAAGTCTAGAGGCCTTAAAGGCTTTCTTATAGTTTTCTAATATAAATATATTAAAAAACGCATTAGAAAAGGCTAGTAGGAAGCCCTCTTTATTAATATAAAAGACACGTTAGTGTGCTAAGTTCTATATACGCTAGAAGTACTTTAGCTTTAGTAGTACAAAATAGACTATATTAAGCGGCTAAAGGATATAAGATAAGTGCGCTAGTATATAGAGTGTTAGAATCTTCTATTCTAAGCAATAATTCTTAAAATCCCAGGAGTAGTAGCTCTTATAGCTATCTAGAATAAGTAACCTCTATAACCCTACTATGCGCGGCTTTGTATACGCGTTAAAGTGCTTTAACTATATAACTCTAAGCTTATTATTAGTCTAGCTAGTCTTAGAGACTAAGAGCTTCTAATCGTAGGGAATACTAGTCTTCTTATACTATACTAATATGTAGACTCGCCCTTTATAGATAATAAAGAGTAGAGTAGTATACCTAGTAGCGCAAATACTCTAAATTACTATAATCTACTTATAGTTGCCTAGCTAAATAAGCGTAGATTAAAAATATTTTTCTAAACTATTTATTACCTTTATTAAGCTACTAACTCTTATTTATAAGCCTATCTTATTAAAGTTATAGATATCTTTATTCTACACTCTATACTTAGCTTTTATATTCTCTTCTAGCTAAAACTACACATTTATAACTTTTAGGTCTTCCTATTATATCCTCTATTAGTTCTTTACTTAATTAAAAGCTATTTTAAGCTTAGGTACGCACTTTATAAAGCGCTAAGCGTAGTATTATTCTATAGAATCTCTATACCGCGTAGCTAGTAGTTTATTAGCTATATCTTCTACTTTATCTAGCTAGAGTGCAAATCCTTATAAATCTAGATTAAGAATATACTATATAAGCGTCTGCTTTTTAGTTATGGTAAGCTTTACTATACCTAATTATATATCTACTTAGGTAGTAATTCTATTAATTTAATCGCTTAGTATAGACTTTAGGATATTATATACTATAGCAGCGCATTATAGACTTAAAATTTACTTATTCTAATAGGCGTAAAGGGTAAGCTTAATTCTTCCTTCTCAATTAGATAATAACGCGTTATATTATTAAGACATTATAATTTATAGTAAAGTGTTATAGTCTTAGCAAAAACTATCTGGCAAACTAAACTATCCGGGCTACTAATAAAATATATTACTCTTTTTTATTATAAGGCTAGGGGCAAAGCAACTATAGTAGAGTAATAAAACAACTAATTCTTTTTTATACCCTTTTGAAAATATTATAGGTTACCTATTTAATAATAAAAAAGTTATAGAATTTTTATATATAATAGAGAAATTACTAGGTTTAACAAGATATGCTTATATAATAGTTACTAATTAGCGTAAAAGAAATCTTTAGTATAAGTTATTCCCTAAAGTACTTTTAATATTTAATTATTCCTAATTTTTTTTTTGGCTATAAAATCTTTATTTTGCAATCTAATTAAGTATAAATAGTATTACCTAGTAGCTAAAATGCTTATAAGTATTATAAATCTCGAAAGATTATAGTATTAAAGTTATTTTTAGTATATTATTTAAACTTTAATTTTCTATATAGTTTAAGGCCCTATAACTTTTCTATTACGTAATTCTATAGTCTATAATTTTAATATAAGGTTATTTACTAGGCAACCTAACTATATAAGAATTTATAGCTTAGTGGCTATAGTTTTAAAAAATAGTATTTCTTTAGGTTTTTGAGTATACTTTTAGTAGAAAAAAAAACCTTAGATAAAAAACATTTAGAAAGATAATCTATACTAAAAATTTAATATAATACTATACTAAGCTATAATATTTATGTGTGTAGTGTTAAATTAACTATCTAGGGGTAGTATAACAAAGGCTTTTATTATAAATAATATAAAAATAAAAAGCGGAGCCCCCTACTTAGTAATTAAAAAAAGCGTAAAAACGTAGTTATATAATATTTATATATATACAAATAACGTTCTTTTATATATTTAAAAAAAGTTATAGTTTAGCTTTTTTTAACTAAGGGAATTTCTAATAAAAATATTATGATAATAGCAGTTATTCCTCCTACTATTATTAACACAGAAAAGAGTTTTAAGGTAGAATTAATAAAAACGGGTTAGCGCGTTACAAGCGAGCTTGGCGCGCCCCAAAAAAAGTTATAGAGATTTTAAAATAGAGGTTCTATAACTTCTATATTTAGATTCCTCTATATACCTAAATTATAATTACTAAGTAAAATTTTAATAGATTACCTAAAACTATAATACTTTCTCTATAATATGTTAAAAATTAAATTTTTAAAAATTAGTTAAATAAAAAGTTTTAAGCGTTAAAAAGAGTTTAAAAAACATTTTTTTTATTACCTAACTATAGTTGTCTAGAGAGCAGCTATTAGCTACTTTCTACGCTAGATAGATAATATCTCGCTAGTAGGATTAAGTAGAAAAATCTTCTTAAGGTAAATATTATATAAACTATTATTAGTAGGGTGTAGATAAATATTTATGTTTATATTATTAATTCTAAAACTGTCTAAGAGTATAAAGAACGTAGAGAACGTTTTAGAAGTCTTTTAGACTAAAGGGTAATAGTTAGCTATAGTATAGATAGTAATATAATTAAATATAGTAGGGGGTAGTAAAAAGGATATAGTAAATAAATTTAGAATAGTAGGTCTTATATAGTGTACAAGCTAGCATATAGTCTAAGCTAAAAAAAGATTAGATAAAAGGTAAAGTGTAAAATAAAAATATATAAAACTGTCGAATAGACTCTACAGCTAGCCATATAGACATCGAATTCTAATACTCTGCATTGGCAAGTGTGGAGGGTGTACGGGATAATTGTACGAGCAAAGGAAATAACATAATAGAACGACTTTGGTATTAATTACTTGTCTCTAGAGAGGGTGCGGATAGAAAGGAGAAGATCCTGCGGCGCATAGGCCGCGGCACACGGGCATTACGTAATCCCCACGTAATGTTATTGTGCGGCAATATTAAAATCTCAATACCCTTAGGTGCCCTTGCCCGTACAGTGTATAGACAAAAACTTTAATCTTTATATTACCTCTATAGCCTAGTTCTAATTCCCCTAGCTTTATACCTTATACTCTTACTATAATAGCGCTAAAAGATAGTTATTAGGTAAGTTAGCTCTGCAAAGTATAGTATAATAGTTATTATTTATTAATTGTTTATTAATTGTTTATTTGTTCTTAAAATATTAGAACTTTTTAGAGTAGTCTCTCTTAATAGACCTTAAGATAATAAAATACAAACTCCCTAGCACTAAAGATTCTTCCTAGTAACTAATAAACTTCCTACCCTTATGCGATAAGTAGAAGCAGAACTTAGAAGTAGTCTTTTTTAATAGACCTTAAATTAGTAAAATACAAACTTCCTAGCGCTAAAAATTCTTTCTAGTAACTAATAAATATTCTACCCTTATATAATAAGTAAAGGGGAAACTTAAAAGTAGCCTTTTTTAATAGACCTTAAGGCAGTAAAATACAAACTTCTTAGCGCTAAGAATTTTTCTAGTAACTAATAAACTTTCTATTATTATATAATAGATAAAGAATAGACTTAAAAGTAGCCATTTTTAATGGACCTTAAGGTAGTAAAATATAAACTTTCTAGCGCTAGAGATCTTTTCTAGTAACTAATAAAGTAAAACTACTACTAATTTAACTGCCTATAGGTAGCATTTTAAGAAAGGAGTAGATATTTTATTGCTGTCTATAGCTTAAAAAATATTAGTTTTAAAATAATACAGAGGTATGTATTAAAAGTCCTTGCCCGCTCGGCAATAGGGGTATCTCAGCCACAGTCCTAATGCGGAAACTGCTCCGAGCCAACGTGGCCTTTGCACTCTTAGCTATCTTGCGAAGATGCTCTCTATACACCTATACTATTCTACTCTATTATAGCTCCCTATAATATCTCTACTCGTGCCCTTGTTATTAGCCTAAAAGCTACTAGCAAGTTAAGTAATAAGATTAATAAATTAACTAAAATCCTAACGCGGACAATTAATTTAATATATAGTCAAGCAATTATACGCGGCTTTAACCTAGTCTAGCGGCCACTATATATACGGGATAGCTATCTTAAAGATGCTCTATAGTCTAGTAGATGTTGTGAGGGGCTGAGCGCCCTTCTATAGTTACTCGGCCTGCGGCCTCGGAGTTCTAGGTCCGTGCTCCTGCCAAGCCAGGAGTATATATATAAGTCCATAGCCGGAGTTACTATTAGACTCCATCGAATTCTTAAGTTTACTTAGGCGACTCTGACCTCTTGGTCCAAAGCCCCTTACAGATGTCAGATATTAGGTCACTGGAAATCACTGTGATTTTACTGTGAAATCCAGTAGTCACGTGCGTCCGATTACATAGTCTCCTTATAACGACAGTTGGTGTGACTCACAGTAATGTCACTGTGAGATCACTGTGAAATACACGAAGGAGACTGGCGTACTACTATTACACTACTCCGCACTAGTACTAGTGTGTCTTGGCGCTAGATAGATATTGCGTACGATAGCTCAGCTCCTCCAAGAGAGATTACTCCACAATCAATCATCTCAACTATTATTAAAATCAACCACCTTTCATCTGAACCATCAAGGATTACTAAGAAACACTGTGAAAACACAGTGAATCTGACAGTAGACCACTAAAACAGGCTAAGGCCTCTAAGATAGTTGTTAATATTGTACACACTAACTAGTATAGATAAGAGAAGTTTTATACTAATATTACTAGTGCACTTAGTTAAGAAGAATTTAAAATATTAGCTATAACAGTATAGTAGATTCTCTAGAAAGCAGGCTTTAAGAAGACTAAACTAACAAGGAAACCTAGATTAACAAAGAAGATAAAGAAGAATTAACTTAATTAGTGTCTTTAACATTAAGACTAGATAATTAAGAATTGGAAGAACGTTATCTAGTCTAATAAAATATCTGTTATCCTTCTACATAGGCGTGGTGGCTATAGAGTTTAGAGGAGAGCAGATAAAGCCTTTGTCTAAAGCTGTATCTGTAAGATGTGGAAAGACTATTCTAAATTTATGTTTTAGGGCTGCTTTTTATATAATAGGCGAGGGCCCTATTATTACTAGACGCTAGAAACAAAGTAAGAGAAGGAGGCTGCTATTAAAAGAATTAAGGAATTAAATTAAGAGCTAGAGCCTGTTATAAGGGAATAGTGGGAGCTTAAGACTAGTATGCGGTGTCTTGATCTACGTACTAAGCCTGGTTGACAGCCTTAGTAGAAGTGGAATAAGAAGAATGGCAAGCTTAGTTGAGGCACGGGCTTAGGAATAAACTAGTATTAATATTAGTTAACTATCTTACTCTTAAAGTTAATTCCTTTTGCAAAGTAGTGTTAAGCTAAGCAACTAGGAACAGTTGTTTAAGAGGACAAGACACCTAGCTATAATCACTATGTGCAGAGCTACGTGTATAGCTTATAGGGTGTCTAGAAGCTACTTTAGTGTAGTAACTTACCTAATTTGAACGCTATTAAGCCTTGTTAGCTATAGATAAAGCGATATACTACAAAGAAGGGTGCACTAAAGAATTAAGCAGAGGCAGTACGTGCGTGGGAGCAGTGCTGAAAGGAGCTGTCAGATTTGAGCACTATTTGAGCTCATTGAGATGGGGGGGTCTGATGGATAAGATGGATGAACTGTCGTGTTCTTCTCTCCTGTGTTCAGCTAGTTCTAACTTTTCAACTAGTGCGCCAAGCACGGTGGTCCCTGCTCAATTGTACAGATCCAACCTCAACGCGCTTGTTCTATCTGATAGCTGCATATCTGACACACCCCCTCAGCTTGGAAGATCCTTGCAAGCTGAACTATCTAGCAGCCTGTTATCCCAAAGTGAGGTTATCAAGTTGCCCTTGAATTTCCTTTAGAGGTACTTCATTCGCTACTTTGCGTTCTGTTACCTCAACCAGCCCAAGTTGGGTTAGGAATCCTTCCCACTTGTTGACTGGGAGGACCTTCGTGAAGCCGTCGGCGATCATCTCTGCCGATTGTACGTACTCCACCTTAATCTTTCCAGTAGAGACTTCCTGTCTCAACCAGTGATTGTGAATGTCAACGTGTCGTAGTTTGGTCTGAAGCCTGGATATCTCCTCAGTGACCAGTCGAATAGTTTGCTTGTTATCGCATTGAACGGTAATTAACGATGAGCGCAGTTCAATCTGCAGTTCGTCCAGTAGTCTTGATATAAGATTGCTTCCTTGGCCACTTGTGATAGGGCGAGAAGCTCTGCTTCGGTTGTCGAAGTTGTGACAGTGTCTTGTTTGCTTGCTTTCCAGGCAATAAGTCCGTTAAATAGCTTAATAGCGTATCCTTGCGAGCTCTTTCTGTCCAGTGTGTTGTCAGCAAATGAGGCATCGCTGGCTACTTGAAGGCAGTTGCCTCCTCCGAGCTGCAGTGCTCTCCATCTGGTGCTGGATAAGTATAGTAGTACTCGATCAGCGGCATTGTGATGTTCTGAGCCCGGATTTGACAGGAATCGAGCTAGCCTTGAAGTTGCAAAGGCGATGTCCGGTCGAGTCGTTACTGCCGCGAATAGAAGCGATCCGATTTTGCGTTGGTATTTGTTGATTTCTAAGGGTGTTGCTAAGCCTGTTCGAGGCTTTAACTCGGTAGCGGCCATTGGGGTATCATGGCGACAGTCTTGTTTGTCAATCAGGCGACTGATCTTGTCGATGTAACCAGCTTGTGAAAGTTGAATAAGGCGCTGATCACGTCGTCTGATGATCTCCACGCCGAGAAACTATTGCAGGTCGTCTCCTCTAGTTATGGTATACTTTTCTTGCAGGAGCTTGACGGCTTGTTCTGCTTCCTGTTCACTCTCTTTGTGGAATGCGACGATGATATTGTTTACATAGAAGAAGATGATGATGCCGTCCTTGATTACGCAATAGGGCTCGTGAGGTACGGTTTTGAAGCCGATGGTCTTAAGGGTTGTTGTGAACTCCTTCTGCCATAGCATAGGTGAGATGCGTAGACCGTAGAGGGCCTTCTGCACCCTAAGGATTGTGCCCTTCTTCTGATATCCTTGGGGCATCCTCATATATACTTCCCTGTCTATTGTTGCATGAACAAATGCATTGGTTATATTGTATTGCTTTAGCTCAAGATTATATTTGGCCGCAATTGCTATAAGCATCCTGAACGAACGACTTGCCAATGTTGCAGCATAGGTATCTTGTGGTGCGATATTCCTTTGCTGATCTCTACGAACCACCAGTCGTGCCTTGCACTTGAGAAACTGATAATGCTTGTTTAGTTTGTAGGTGTATACCCACATGCAGTCAAGTATCTGTTGACCTGTCAGTTTAATAGATTTGAGAGATACTTCTGACTATGATCTCATTTGTTGATGACTTTGAAGATGGACCTGTTCTGCTTCCTTGAATAGTTCACCCATCGGATGATCTTCAAGCTTGGTTCGACATGTTGGTAGGGGGGGTAGTTGACTTCGATGAGGCTTCAGGCCTTTGGCGAGCATCCTTTTTATCTTAGCCTTATCTACCACTTCTCCTTCGTATGTTCCAACGTTGCCGGCTTGAGTTCCTGCCATGAAGGCGGCTGCCCAGGGGACAGTCTTGGATGACCCTTTTAGGTTCATTTCTAATTCATTTCCAGCCATTAACTGCGCAAGCAATGCTGCAGGTGGTGGTGTAGTTAGAGGAGTCGGATAGTTGTCCCTAATCTTCACTCCTTGGTAGTAGCCTGGTGGGTCTACTTCGCCTTGGGGATTTGATGAGCCTCCAACAGTATCGTCTTCATAGAAGGACTCTGTCTCTAGTTGATGACTTGGTGTTGGGAGTTCGATCGTTCTCACGTATGTGGCGATTTCCTCTAGTGTGCTGTGCATGAGGTTATCCATAAGGTCCTCAGTTTTGCCACTAAAGACAGTTTGTTCGTCGAAGATAACGTCGCGGGTGCTTATCACCTTAGCAAGTGACAGTATCCAGATTTGATAGATGTTTGAGGACTGGTATCCTACCAGGTAACTAATCCAAGCCTTTAGGTCTAGGCGTTGTAGCCTTAATTTACCTCGATGTGTATCATCCGTCATTGCGAACGCTTTGCAGCCATACGCTTTGAGGTGAGCGAGGTTAGGTTTCTTGATTGAGGTGACTACTCCGTTGTTCAGAGCAACTCGTGTGAAGAATATCTTGTATGGCGTTTTCCAGTTGTTCGCATAATTCGGTGTTCGATTATAGAGGTATACTGCAGCTCTCGTAACTTCGGGCCATAGTTCCCAGGGTAGGTTGGCATCGAGACGCATCGCGCGCGATTTCTCTTTGTTTACACCCCCTGAGCGTTCGGCACCTCCATTTTGAGCTTGTGTATCCGGGGCGGAAGGCTCGACAGTAATTCCTTGTAATGCCAACCAGCGCTTGATTTCCGGTTTCACCATCGTGATCTCGTTGTCCGCTTCAATGACCTTGACCGTAATGTTGTAATGGTTTTTAAGGAAGAGAAAGAAGTTCGATAGAAATTTAATAACCGACTTTGCTGGTTGATTGTCTTTAAAATAGAAATCCCATTGCAGGCCTGAGTACCTGTTGGTGACAAGCATCTGGCTCTTTTCGCCAGTGCTACTTTGCGCCTCGTAGGCATGAAAGTCGATAGCCAGTCTTTCTCCTGGTCCTTTATCGTTGATTCGCGGTGCTCGGCTAATTTGTCGCCGGATTTTTGCTTTCCTATAGGAGTCGCATTGAACTGTTGTAACTCCCTTGACTCGCACCCCTTCAGCTTGCTGCACAAGATGTTCGATAGCTGCTGGTCTAGGGTGTCCTAGTCTCTTGTGCCATAATTCGGCCGGTGCTTTCTGTAGTCCTTGCTTGGTTGCTGAGGTAATTCTGTGTGTGTGGTATGAGCCATCAGTCGTCGGATGGTGTTCCAGTACCCACTGCCCATGAGTTTTAGTGAGGTGGCAGATGATTGTTCCATTTGGCTTTCGTAGAGCGGTTGGCTCCGCTTGGGTATCCCACCATATACCTTTCCGCCTAAGTAATTGGAATGACACCAGGTTGCACAATAGATCGGGACATATTGCCACGTCGTGCAGAGTTAGTGTGTGTATTCCAGAGGTGCTCCTTAGGTTGAGATTAATTGATCCGTATCCCTTGATCCATACCTTGGAGTTGCCAGCCCATATGAAGTCTCCTGGTACTGGTTGGCGATAATTGTGGATGCGATCGGGATCGTTCGTGATGTGACAGGTTGAGCCTGAGTCGAGGATGAAAGATCGTTGGAGTGGATAGCCACCTTGCTCAGTCCTAAAGGACGCTGATACAAAGGCTGCATCGACACTTGATACTTCCTGACCATCTAGTCATTCCTCTTGGACCTTAGGTGTTGGAGTATGTGATTGTTTCATGTTTGGTGTTTTTGATCTCGGTCTGCTTTGTCCTCTTAGCAGTCCTTGAAATTTGGGATCGTGCTCGCGCTTCAATGCGACGAGTTCTTCGATCTTCTTGTTTGGTTTCCACCACTTGGGAGCTTTGTCTGCATTAACATAGAAGCAATCCCGGAGTCTATGGAGATGTCCGCAAGCAGGACATTTAGCGCCTCCTGTTTTTGCAGGTCTTTGGACCGAGGATAAGTTCTTATTATCTTTTCGGTCATCACGTTGATATCGGGGTCTGCCCCGTTTTCTAGATGGTGCTGCTTCGGCATCAATGCCCTGGGTGGTTTTCCCACTTTCAGCGAGGTATGACGAGTCATCTGCCACAAATGCGGCCTTGTGCTTCCCTGTTCGAGGGGTTGGATGATTTAACATCATATGCTCTCGGAAGCGCTTTATTATTTCTTTCCGATTCATGCTAGGTGTGAACCGTCCGCTATCCTGAAAGGTTGTAGACCAATTGGGCGCAACTTTGTTCACGGCAGTCAGAAAGTCCTTTGTGATCACATCGATCTGTGTTATCTCAGGGACATTGCTTGTCTCCGCTTCTGTAGCTGCTTGATCATACTCAGCAAGCCATGTGTCCCAATTCGACGCGTTTCTTATCGGTCTGAGGGATGTAAGGTATCGGTCGCGGGCTCGTTCTCTCTCGAATCGTTCGTCGACGCCAACCGTGGCTTTGAGGTTCGTAATCCACTGTCTCAGTGGTTGATCTGGGAGGCAGCAAGTGCGCTGAAGATGTGGGCTAACAGTAGCCTGAATAAAAACAATGATTTGCTGGAGGCTTGTTTGCTCCTTTTCAAACTCATGTCGATCGTTCTTATACTGCTCAGCAAGAATCTTGTAATACTCGAGATCTTCTTTGAACGCCTTGAGTCCTGCTGCTGACAGTTCGGACTGCCTTGTTGGGATGCTAACGTTCGCTGCTGGAGTATACCCATTAATTAGCGGCGCCCTTGGGGCTATAGGTTCAAGTTTCATTAGGATATTCGACGTAGGATCAACTTTTGGCCAGATGCGATATGCAACGCATCTAGACTGGAGCTGCATCATCTATGCCCTATAGTCGGTGTGGTCTCGAAGGGTCACCGTCGGGTCACGCTGGGGTAGTGCAGCCATTTTGGTATCGATTGAGGCAGTGAGACTCTTAATTGTCAGATTTGAGCACTATTTGAGCTCATTGAGATGGGGGGGTCTGATGGAAGATGGATGAACTGTCGTGTTCTTCTCTCCTGTTCAGCTAGTTCTAACTTTTCAACTAGTGCGCCAAGCACGGTGGTCCCTGCTCAATTGTACAGATCCAACCTCAACGCGCTTGTTCTATCTGATAGCTGCATATCTGACAGGAGCTACCTTAGGATAAGATTTAGGCATGGATTAAGCGTATTCCTACTCATATTTAGAAGATTATTGAGCTAGAAGGGGGCAATGAGTATAAGGAGGGTAGAGTTCGATAGAATTGACTAGATTCGGAGCAATTTCCGCATCGGGACTGTGGCTGAGATACCCCTGTCGCCGAGCGGGCAAGGACTTTTGATTGTCAGATTTCAGCACTATTTGAGCTCATTGAGATGGGGGGGGTCTGATGGATAAGATGGATGAACTGTCGTGTTCTTCTCTCCTATGTTCAGCTAGTTCTAACTTTTCAACTAGTGCGCCAAGCACGGTGGTCCCTGCTCAATTGTACAGATCCAACCTCAACGCGCTTGTTCTATCTAATAGCTGCATATCTGACACACCCCCTTAGCTTGGAAGATCCTTGCAAGCTGAACTATTTAGCAGCCTGTTATCCTAAAGTGAGGTTATCAAGGTGCCCTTAAATTTCCTTAAGAGGTACTTCATTCGCTACTTTGCGTTCTGTTACCTTAACTAGCCTAAGTTGGGTTAGGAATCCTTCCCACTTGTTGACTAGGAGGACCTTCGTAAAGCCATTGGCGATCATCTCTGCCGATTGTACGTACTCCACCTTGATCTTTCTAGTAGAGACTTCCTGTCTTAACTAGTGATTGTGAATGTTAACGTGTCGTAGTTTGGTCTAAAGCCTAGATATCTCCTCAGTGACTAGTCGAATAGTTTGCTTGTTATCGCATTAAATAGTAATTGACGATGAGCGTAGTTTAATCTGCAGTTCGTCTAGTAGTCTTAATATAAAGATTGCTTCCTTAGCTACTTATAATAGGGCGAGAAGCTCTGCTTTAGTTGTTGAAGTTGTGATAGTGTCTTGTTTGCTTGCTTTCTAGGCAATAAGTCTATTAAATAGCTTAATAGCGTATCCTTGCAAGCTCTTTTTGTCCAGTGTGTTGTTAGCAAATAAGGCATCGCTGGCTACTTGAAGGCAGTTGCCTCCTCCGAGCTGCAGTGCTCTCCATCTGGTGCTTGATAAGTATAGTAGTACTTGATTAGCGGCATTGTGATGTTCTAAGCCCAGATTTGACAGGAATCGAGCTAGCCTTAAAGTTGCAAAGGCGATGTCCGGTCGAGTCGTTACTGCCGCGAATAGAAGCGATCCAATCTTGCGTTAGTATTTGTTAATTTCTAAGGGTGTCACTAAGCCGTCTCGTGGTTTTAGCTCGATAGCTGCTATTAGGGTGTCGTGTCAAATATTCCTCTTGTTAACTAATCGACTAATCTTGTCTAAGTAGGCAGCCTAAGAGAGTTAAATCGTCCTAGTCTTTCAATCTCTAATAATCTCTACGCTAAGGAACCACTGAAGGTCGTTTCCTCCACTTAAGGTGTATTTTTCTTATAGGCGCTTAATCGCTTGTTAGGCTTCTTCCTCTTTCTGCTTATAAAAAGCCAAAATAATATCGTCGACGTAGAAGAAGACAATAATTCCGTCTTTAAGAAGGCAGCATAGCTTGTAAGGCACTATCTAGAAGCCTAGAGCTTTAAGTGTTAAGGTAAACTCTTTCTACTAGAGAAGTAGTAAGATCTAAAGATCATATAAAGCCTTGTTAACTTGAAGTATTATTCTAGGCTTCTAATAGCCACGGGGCATTCTTATATATACCTCTCGGTCCATACTTGCATGGACAAAAGCGTTTATAACATCATATTGCTTGAGCTCTATATCATAGTAAGCTGCTATTGCCACTAGCATTTGGAACGACCTGCTGGCAAGCGTGGCTGCATAAGTGTCTTGAGAGGTAATACTCTGTTGTTGATCGCCCCGGACGACGAGCCGTGCCTTGCACTTCAGCAAGCGATGGTGTTTGTCAAGCTTGTAGGTGTATACCCACATACAGTTAAGGATCTGCTGTCCTGTTAGTTTAATCTTCTTTATTAGTACTTCTAACCATAATTTCATTTGTTTGTAGCTTGCGAGGTAATCCCGCTCTGCTTCTTTGAACAATTCGCCCATTAGGTGATCCTCAAGCTTGGTACGGCACGTTGGCAGAGGTGGGAGTTGACTTCGATGGGGCTTCAAGCCTTTAGCGAGCGTTCTTATCATCTTAGCCTTATCTATAATATCCCCTCTGTATTTCCCAACATAGCCAGCTTAAGTTCCTACTATAAAGGCGGCTGCCTAGGGGACAGTCTTAGATAACCCTTTTAGGTTCATTTCTAATTTATTTCTAGCTATTAACTGCGCAAGTAATACTACAGGTGGTAGTGTAGTTAGAGGAGTTAGATAGTTGTCCCTAATCTTCACTCCTTAGTAGTAGCCTAGTGGGTTTACTTCGCCTTAGGGATTTGATAAGCCTCTAACAGTGTCGTCTTCATAGAAGGACTCTATCTCTAGTTAATGACTTGGTGTTAGGAGTTCAATCGTTCTCACGTATGTGGCGATTTCCTCCAGTGTGCTGTGCATAAGGTTATCCATAAGGTCCTCAGTTTTGCCACTAAAGACAGTTTGTTCGTCAAAGATAACGTCGCAGGTGCTTATCACCTTAGCAAGTGACAGTATCCAGATTTAATAGATGTTTGAGGACCAGTATCCTACCAGGTAACTAATCCAAGCCTTTGGGTCTAGGCGTTGTAGCCTTAATTTACCTCAATGTGTATTATCTGTTATTGCGAACGCTTTGCAGCTATACGCTTTGAGGTAAGCGAGGTTAGGTTTCTTAATTAAGGTGACTACTCTGTTGTTTAGAGCAACTCGTGTGAAGAATATCTCATATAGCGTTTTCCAGTTGTTCGTATAATTCAGTGTTTAATTATAGAGGTATACTGCAGCTCTCGTAACTTCGGGCCATAGTTCCTAGGGTAGGTTAGCATTGAGACGCATCGCGCGCAATTTCTCTTTGTTTACACCCCCTAAGCGTTCGGCACCTCTATTTTAAGCTTGTGTATCTAGGGCGGAAGGCTCGACAGTAATTCCTTGTAATGCCAACCAGCGCTCGATTTCCGGTTTCACCATTGTGATCTCGTTGTCCGCTTCAATAACCTTGACCGTAATATTATAATAGTTTTTAAGGAAGAGAAAGAAGTTCAATAGAAATTTAATAACTAACTTTACTAGTTAATTATCTTTAAAATAAAAATCCTATTATAGGCCTAAGTACCTGTTAGTAACAAGCATCTAGCTCTTTTCGCTAGTGCTACTTTGCGCCTTGTAGGCATAAAAGTTAATAGCTAGTCTTTCTCCTAGTCCTTTATTGTTAATTCGCGGTGCTTGGCTAATTTGTCGCCAGATTTTTGCTTTCCTATAGGAGTTGTATTAAACTGTTGTAACTCCCTTAACTCGCACCCCTTTAGCTTGCTGCACAAGATGTTCGATAGCTGCTAGTCTAGGGTGTCCTAGTCTCTTGTGCTATAATTCGGCTGGTGCTTTCTGTAGTCCTCGCTTGGTTGCTAAGGTAATTCTGTGTGTGTGGTATAAGCTATTAGTTATTGGATGGTGTTCCAGTACCCACTGCCCATGAGTTTCAGTGAGGTGGCAGATAATTGTTCTATTTGGCTTTCGTAGAGCGGTTAGCTCCACTTAGGTATCCTACCATATACCTTTCCGCCTAAGTAATTAGAATAACACCAGGTTGCACAATAGATCGGGACATATTGCCACGTCGTGCAGAGTCAGTGTGTGTATTCCAGAGGTGCTCCTTAGGTTAAGATTAATTAATCTGTATCCCTTAATCTATACCTTGGAGTTGCCAGCCCATATAAAGTCTCCTAGTACTAGTTGGCGATAATTGTGGATGCGATTGGGATCGTTCATAATGTAACAGGTTAAGCCTAAGTCAAGAATAAAAGATCATTAGAGTGGATAGCCACCTTGCTTAGTCCTAAAGGACGCTGATACAAAGGCTGCATTAACACTTGATACTTCCTAACTATCTAGTTATTCCTTTTAGACCTTAGGTGTTAGAGTATGTAATTGTTTTATGTTTAGTGTTTTTAATCTTAGTCTACTTTGTCCTCTTAGTAGTCCTTAAAATTTAGGATTGTGCTCGCGCTTTAATGCGACGAGTTCTTTAATCTTCTTATTTAGTTTCCACCACTTAGGAGCTTTATCTGCATTAACATAGAAGCAATCCTAGAGTTTATAGAGATGTCCGCAAGCAGGATATTTAGCGCCTCCTGTTTTTGCAGGTCTTTAGACTAAGGATAAGTTCTTGTTATCTTTTTAGTCATCACGTTAATATTAGGGTCTGCCCTGTTTTCTAGATGGTGCTGCTTCGGCATCAATGCCCTGGGTGGTTTTCCCACTTTCAGCGAGGTATAACAAGTCATCTGCCACAAATGCGGCCTTGTGCTTCCCTATTTAAGGGGTTGGATAATTTAACATTATATGCTCTCGGAAGCGCTTCATTATTTCTTTCTAATTTATACCAGGTGTGAACCGTCCGCTATCCTAAAAGGTCGTAGACTAATTAGGCGCAACTTTGTTCACAGCAGTCAGAAAGTCCTTTATGATCACATTAATCTGTGTTATCTTAGGGACATTGCTTGTCTCCGCTTCTGTAGCTGCTTAATTATACTCAGCAAGCTATGTGTCCCAATTCGACGCGTTTCTTATCGGTCTAAGGGATGTAAGGTATCGGTCGCGGGCTCGTTCTCTCTCGAATCGTTCGTCGACGCCAACCGTGGCTTTGAGGTTCGTAATCCACTGTCTTAGTGGTTGATCTAGGAGGCAGCAAGTGCGCTGAAGATGTGGGCTAACAGTAGCCTGAATAAAAATAATGATTTGCTAGAGGCTTGTTTGCTCCTTTTTAAACTCATGTTAATTGTTCTTATACTGCTCAGCAAGAATCTTGTAATACTTAAGATCTTCTTTGAACGCCTTAAGTCCTGCTGCTAACAGTTCAGACTGCCTTATTAGGATGCTAACGTTCGCTGCTGGAGTATACCCATTAATTAGCGGCGCCCTTGGGGCTATAGGTTCAAGTTTCATTAGGATATTCGACGTAGGATCAACTTTTGGCCAGATGCGATATGCAACGCATCTAGACTGGAGCTGCATCATCTATGCCCTATAGTCGGTGTGGTCTCGAAGGGTCACCGTCGGGTCACGCTGGGGTAGTGCAGCTATTTTGGTATCGATTGAGGCAGTGAGACTCTTAATTGTCAGATTTCAGCACTATTTGAGCTCATTGAGATGGGGGGGGGGGTCTGATGGATAAGATGGATGAATTGTCGTGTTCTTCTCTCCTATGTTCAGCTAGTTCTAACTTTTCAACTACCGTGGGTCACCACCTGGTGCACGGCCCCATCTGGTGCACGGTTTCCAGATGCCCACACCCACAACTTTTGAAGCTGTAGAGTCGCATATATATTGTATTATCGCGAGATTTTTTAGTGGAGGGCTTTTAAGGACCTATTTGATCGATTGGCAACGATAAACTACGTGCGATACCTCTGTGGAAGGCGTACTTTGCGGGTGCGCGTGGCAGGGCCGGGTGTAGGCACCACATCAACTACAGATGATATATCCACACCAACATCCTCTGTCTCCTTAGAGACTTGAGGAGGTGGTGCAAAGGCCTTTGGACGGCGTCTATTAACCTTTTTGGAGAATTGTATGTCTTGTTGGAGTTGCTTTTTGGCTTCGCGCGCGATCCTAGCTTCTTCGCGCTGCACGGCCTTCTCGCGCTGTTCTTGAAGGCGTATTTCTTTGGCCACCTCTCTCATGCGCTGCCTCTCTTCAAGCATGGTAGCCTTCTCCTGCTTCTGCTGCTCCCTACGCTTGATCTCCTCGGACTTCTGTTGTTGTAGTAGCTGCTCGTCGGCATCCTTTTGTGCTTGGCGATCGCGGGCGTCCTTGACTTTGGATGGCGACCAGAATATAGCTCCACCATTATACTCCTGCGGTGCCTCAAGTAATAGAGGCTTGCCACGTTGACGGCGCTTCTTCTCATTGACAAGGGCCCCTCTGAGTCGCTCGTTTTCATGCTGGAGGAGCTGTTTTTGTACAGCCATCACGTGAATCGTCTGGCTTAGCTGTTGGGAGCGTCGATCGTGGATATCCTCCACTACCTGGCGCAGTAATCGCTCAATCTTTCTCCAATCTGAAGCGCTGAGTATGGAAGTAGTACTATCGCTTGACGAGGGCCTCTCAGTCTCCTCTATTTTAAACTTCTTAAGTATAGCCTCTGGGTCTAACGGCGAAAGCCGAACGTTGTATGCCAGGCCTTATAGAACAAGCGGAAGAAGTCTCTTTTTGTAATCGCGGAGATGCCCTGGCAGCTATACATGAACTCGGAGAGCTCGTTTGAGTAGGCAGTTGATAGAGGCTTGAAAAGGCAGACATCGAGCGGCTGCAAGGTGTGGGTAGCGTGGGGAGGATAGATGGCCAGAAGAATCCGATTGTCGTCACAAAACTTGATAAACTCCGATATATGTGAGCCATAGCCGTCAAGGATGAGTAGACGATATGATCGTCTTGCCTTTGCTTTTGTTTCGCGATTGAACACCTGTTCAAGCCATGCGAGCCCTAGCTTGTTGTTGGTCCATCCACTGGGCGATGAGGCAAAGAAGGTTTTGTGCTCTGCGGGGTCGAAATCTTGAAGCCATGAGTCTTGTATCTTACCAGAAACAGCCTGATAAATTAGCGCAGGCGTGAGATAGCTGCCGTCGGCGCAAATACAGGCTATCGTAGTTATCCACTCCCTGCTGCCGTCCTGGAGTGCTTGTTTAACGCCTCCGTGATCATATCGATGGCGGGAGAACACGCGCTTCATTTTTGACAGCACCCCGATTAAGAAGCCTTTCTCATCCATATTGTAGATATTGCGAGCCTCGATATCGTACTGAGTTATCTTCTGGTCCAGGAGCTTAAAATATAGGGCGTATTTGAAGGCAGAGTCAGCTCTGTGGCGTGTGGAATCGATGCCGGATGCCCATCGAGATACAAGCTCAATGTGATGCTGCGCAATAAAGCGATCAACCTAGTTTTTTCCTGGCTCTTTTCCTGCTATTTCTGCTGCGAAATTCCGTATCATCTCCCTTGTAGGTGGTAGCCCTCGTACACAGAGCTTATCAATATATTGTACGAGCTCAGTTTCCTGTGTAGAGTTAAGAAGGCGCATATTATCGACTTCCTCCGCATAGCTGCCGATAACCCCGCGGTGACGCTTCGACAGCAACGTTCGATCAACACCGTACTTTTTCGCAGCCTGAGTATAATTAGGCTTCTCTCCAAGCTTCAGCAATTTTAACGACTCTAGGGCAGCCTCCATTGGGTGTATATTGGTGGTGTAAAGCGATTCTGAAAGGACGGGAGATTTGGTGTTGGCCGTGCACGAGGTGGGGCCGTGCACGAGGTGGTGACCCACGGTAGTGCGCCAAGCACGGTGGTCCCTGCTCAATTGTACAGATCCAACCTCAACGCGCTTGTTCTATCTGATAGCTGCATATCTGACATTGATACGCACCTCCGTATAAAGATAGAATATAGCCTTATAAGACTAATCTATTAAAAATAGCTAGAATAGTTAAAAGAGCTAGTTAAATTAATGCTATTCTAAGATAGTAAATAAAAAAGGGACTTAGGGAGCCCTTTTTTATATAGAGGGCAGCGTAAGATATAAGCCTATACTAATTACTACGCTAATACTAACTAGAAAAGGCGTTTTTAAAAAGGTAAAAGGTATAAATAAGAAAAAATAAAGTATATAAAAAAAGTAATAAAATATACTTAGCAAAAAGGCTAGTATAAACTATACTAATACGAACTAGGAAAGGCGCCTTTAAAAAGGTAAAAGGCGCAGGTAGGAGGAAATAGGGTATAAAGGAAAGGTAATAGGGCGTGCTTGGCAGAGAGGCTAGTATACACTATTACACTTTATACTCTACTCTATAAAGTATGTATATATTTTCCTTACAGTTATTTTTACTATAAGAAATATTAGCTAACTATAGTAAAGTGTATATAACGCTTAGTTATTAGTTATATAATAAGTTACGTAATATTAGTTATATTAGTTAGGTGCACTAACGTACTTTGCACTCGAGTCGGACACTCCATCGAGTCGGACACTTTGCCAAGACCCCACCAAAACGTACTATCAGCAATAGTATAACGCGATGCCTCAACCACACAACGAACCACTAGCGTTAAAAGAAGCGCGTATACAGCTTGCGATCTAGGCTATTAAACGAGACGCGACACTCTCTTAGCAACGCGCTGCAGCTATCTACAACGTCTCTTAAAGTACACTTAGCAACTAACGCGCTGGAAAGACGTTTAGACGCGACTGCGCACCTAACAAAATAAGACTTACTATAAGAGAGGAGCAGGCGATTATGGAGTATATACTCGACCTAGACGCGCGAGGATTTCCGCCTCGGCTTAATGCTATAAAAGATATGGCTGATTCTTTACTGGCTGCACGCCACTACAAGCTAGTTGGCCAGAGGTGGCCTTATAACTTTGTTAAGCGCTAGCTAGAGCTTAAAGTTAAGTTTAATCGAAAGTACGACTACAAGAGAGCTCTCTAGGAGGATCCTGAGGTGATACAAGACTAGTTCTAGCTTGTGGAGAACATAAAGGCTAAATATGGTATCCTAGACAAGGACACCTACAATTTTGATGAAGCAGGCTTTATAATAGGCATAATATCGACTGGAGCAGTAGTCACAGGCTCTGAGCGTCAAGGACGGCCAAAGCAGGTGCAGCAGGGCAATAGGGAGTGGACAACAGTCATCCAAGGCATCAACGCGATGGGTTGGTGGATCCCACCCTTCATTATCTTCGGGGGCAAGCACCACCTCTCCGCCTGGTATAAGGAGAAGGATCTACCTCATAATTGGGTTATTGCAGTCTCTGAGAACGGCTGGACGACAAATGAGCTTGGTCTGCAATAGCTGAAGCACTTTAATGAGCATACAAAGAGGCGTACTACTGGTGGAGCATGTTTGCTTATTATTGATGGCCACGAAAGTTACAACTCGCTCGAATTCCAGGATTACTGTAAGAAGAGCAATATTGTTACTCTCTGTATGCCCTCGCATTCGTCGCACCTCTTGCAGCCACTTAATGTGGGCTGTTTCGCGCCTTTAAAAAAGGCGTATGGGCGCCAAGCTGAAGATTTGATGCGCAACCACATCACGCACATCACTAAAATCGAGTTCCTGACTTGCTTTATTGCTGCTTTCAAGGCTTCGTTTACTGAAAGTAATATCAAAGGAGGCTTTCGAGGTGCTGGCCTAGTGCCCCACAACCTAGAAGCTGTGATATCGCAGCTTGACGTCCGCCTGCGTACGCCTCCACTTTGTACTATTCGCGATAGTACATAGGAGTCGCAAACTCCGCGAAATAGTACAGAACTTAGGTCGCAATCAACGCTAGTTAAGCAGAGGATTCAAAGGCATGTGGATAGTTCCCCAACTTATATAGTTGAGGCGGTGGAAAAGCTCGTCAAAGGCGCCGAGCTGATGGGGCATTCTTTGGTGTTAATGACCAAACGCAACGCCAAACTTCAAGCTGCCAATAAGGCCGCCACACGACGTAAATCATATAAAAGAAAGCGATTGCAGCAAGAAGGAGTCCTTACAGTTGAAGAGGGCCAGCGACTGGCTACTCTAAAGGACTTTGGGGTGCGTAGTGATGGCAAGAAGGCAAAGAAGAGGGTGCGCACTGATGGAGGCGAATCCGCTCAACGGCTGTGGACGCTGCGGCAAGCCTGGGCACAATAAAAAAACCTGTAGGCAGCTTATAGAAGTAGATTCTGAATAGTTAGCCTATTTAGACTATTAAAAATAGTTCATGTTGACTCTATACTATCGTGAATAGTACAGAACTTGGTGGGGTCTTGGCAAAGTGTCCGACTCGATGGAGTGTCCGACTCGAGTGCAAAGTACGTTATACCTATGCATATATTAGTAACCGCTCTATACTTATATGCTATAAGTCCCTATAAAGTATAAACCTAATCTAGTTCCTTACTACCTTAAGGATTGCATACAAACTCTAGTCAAGGAAGTTGTGCAGTCTAGGCAAGATCAACCGACGAACTCGAAAAAAACCCCATGCGACATAGTTCGTGGTGGCGACACAATCGGACCAAGTCTGCCCAGGATGGGGGTTAGCGGGGCCATAAGAGACCATGTAAAACCAACGGAGTGTTATCAGGAAAGCTGAAGGACTGAGATAATATCACCCGAGTCCGTAAAATAAATGAAAGAAAAATTTCGTTTAACAGGTTACGACTTGGAGGGCAGTCTCTTATAATAATAACGTGTATTCTTGTGCACAGTACTTGTGTTACTACAGGATAGGCGATACGAAGGTCGAAAACGAACTCAAACTATTCCAGTAACTGTATGGTAGTTGGCCAAATCAGGCAAGTGCGCGAATATGGAAGGGTTGTACAATCAACGGCGACTTCCAGGTGGTAGCCTATTATCATACCAAGTACTAAAGTATCTTACCCGTCTAAGCTAGCGTACATAGTCTCCGGCCACCCCACCAAAACGCGACACCCGCACAAAACACGCGATATCTTAACAACGCTTATTATGATTGCCACTGCGTGCACATAGACTCTAGAGTTGCAGCAGCAGCAGCTACTAAAGCTGTTTCTGAAGCGCTCGATATAGTAGATCTTTGCTGCTGAGCTCCTGCAGCCTCAGCTGCGCGTACAGTGTCCGTGCGCGTAATGCGCATGTTCGCGTAATGCGCACCCCAACACCATAACAGCTCTACAAAAAACGAGGCTGTAGAGCTACATATAGTAGCTAATATCACAATATATTTTAGTAGAGTACTATATTAATGCTTGCGATTAACCTGTGCTACTTATATTTACTTGGAAGCTTAATGTTGCGGCTGTGCCGCGTGGTCTTGGGTGGAGCTGCTGATGCGGCACCTGAAGCCTCCTGAGTAGCTATAGCATTAACTACGCGTTTCTGACGCTTGTTGCTTTGTATAGATGGCTGCGAGGCCTTTCTCTTATCCTTTTGGGTAGATTGTAGAGCTTTTGTTGCGTTACGAGCCTCTTTCTGGCGAGCGCGCTCTGCAGCCTTCTCAGCCTTCTCCCTGTCCCTCATCTTCTTGGCCTCCTCTCGCGCCACCCGCTTCTCCTTTGCGATTTTCTCCTTGTACAGCTTAGCTGCCTTCCTTAACTCTGCCGTCTCAGCTTTTTGAAGCTTCTGCTCCTTCTCTTCTTGTTCCTTTACAGACTAACGTACACGAGCCTCCCTAACCTTCCTTGGTGACTAGAGGACTGCCCCCCTATAGTACTCTTAACGTTGCTAAAGGTTAAGAGCCTTGCTCTTCTTCTTATGCGTCTTCTTAACTCTTAGTGACTCCTTAAGCCCACAGATTTCATGGCGAAGTAGCTCATTTTGAACTGAGATATGGTGGAGTGAGTGGCTGAGCTTCTGCGCGTCCTTACTGCCCTGATCCTCTACTGCAGCTCGTACAAGGCGATCTAGTTTGCGCCAGTTAGATCCACTAAGTACTGACGTAGAGCTCTCTTGTGATTCCTGCTCATCTTAGGTGGTTTGGGTGAATCTTTTAAGTATAACCTCTGGGTTAAAAGGTGATATACCAGTGGCCTTAAAAGACTTAAGGATTGTCTCTTCTTTAAAGGAGCTTATCCAGGCCTTCTAGAATAGAGAGAAGAAGTCGCCTTTCTTAATTGGGACCAGGCCTTAGCTCTTTTAGAGGTGGATTGTAAGCTCAGCTAAGTATGCTAATAAGAGAGGCTTAAAGAGCACTACATCAAGTGGCTGAAGCGTATGCGTTAAATAAGGGGGAAGTATTGCTAGGAGGATCCTATTCCTATCACAGTAGTCGATAAAATCCATAGTAACATAAGATCCATAGCCATTAAGGATAAGTAACTAGTAAGACTGTCAAGCTTTTGCCTTAGTGTAGCAATCAAACACCTGCTCAAGCTAGGCAAGGCCAATATTGTTGTTTGTCTAGCCTAAAGGTGACGAGGAGATGTGTACTAAGTGTTCTCCTGCCTTAATATCCTCAACCCAGCTTGATTGTATACCATTGTTGGTAGCCTAATAAATAAGGCTTGGCGGTAAGGCTGATCTATCAGCGCACACACACGCTAGGAGGGTAATCTAGTCGCGAGAGCTATCTTGAAGAGACGCTGTAACCTCCTTGTTCTCCCACATTCGCCTGCTAAACACGTGTTTTGATCTGCCAATAACACCAATAAGGAAGCCCTTTTCATCCATATTGTACGTGTGACGAGGCTCGATATCGTATTCCTTGATTTTGTCACCTAGGAGATCAAAATACAGGCTGTATTTATCCCCTGAGTCGGCTTGGTGGCGATTGCTGTCCATACCAGCTGCCCATCGAGAGATGAGATGGATACTGTGTTGGTTGATGAAGCGCGTAACCCAGCTCTCGCTCACTGGCTCCTTGGCTATTGTTGACGCGAAATTTCGTATCATCTCTCTTGTAGGTGGTAAGTGACGCGCTGTAAGTCCTTCTATATATTTAACAAGCTCTGCCTCTTGTTATAAAGCGAGCTTTTGTTAGTTAATTGCCTTGTCTGCGCGTAACTGTGTTCCAGCCTTGTGTCTTCGTGTTAAGGTAGAGCGCCACACACCATGCTTACTAGCTATTTTCTTATACGAGAATCCTTCGCTGGGCTGTAGCGCTTCTATCTCTGCAAGCGCGTCATCGATTGGTGCCATATTGGTGGAGTTATGTAGTGTTGAAAGTAGGGAGGATTTCTGTTGGGGTGCGCATTACGCGAACATGCGCATTACGCGCACGGACACTGTATAACGTGTCTGTGCGCGTGCCGAGCCACTTCGCGTGACGAGCCACCCAACACCATAACAGCTTATGCAAAAATGAAGCTATAGAGCCACCCACAATTAATATTATTATAGGATTTTCTAGAGAGGCACTAAATAGATCCTTGCGATTAATTTGCACTATTTATATCTGTCTGGAAGCTTGACGTTGCGGCTGCGACGTGTAGAGACGGTTGGGGCAGCAGATGCGCCCTTTGAGGACTCCTCAACATCTAAAGCATCAACAACACGTTTCTGACGTTTTCTGCTCTGTAGAGATGGTTGAGAGGCCTTCCTCTTACCCTTTTTAGATAACTGTAGAGCTTTTTTGCGTTGCGGGCAGACTTCTGGGCAGCGCGCTAAGCTGCCTTTTTGGCTCTCTCCTTCTCTCTTGCCTCCTTCGCTGCCTCTTGCGCAGCACGCTTTTCCTGCTGGATTTTCTCCTTGTATAGTCTAGCTGCCTTCTTTAGCTCTACTGTCTTTGCTTTTTGAAGCTGCTGCTCCTTATCCTCCTGCTCCTTAATAGATTGACGGACACGTGCCTCTCTCACCTTCCTAGGTGACTAGAACACTGACCTACTGTGATACTCCTTGCGCTGTTGGAGATCTAGAGCTTTGCCCTTCTTCTTACGCTTCTGCTTTGTAGACAGTGCCTCCCTAAGCCTATTAATATTGTGGTGGAGTAGCTCATTTTGAACAGATAGATGGTGGAGCGATTGACGAAGCTTCTGCGTATCCTTACTACTCTGATCCTTAACTGCAGAGCGTACGAGCCTATCCACCTTTCTCCAATTATGATCGCTCAGTAGGGATGAGGAGCTTTCTCTTAATTCTTGAGATCTAGTGAATCTATCGAGGATTGGATTAGGATTAGGTGGTGATATGCCTGTTGCTCTAAAAGAGCTAAGGATTGTTAATTTTTTAAAGGAGGCCTGCTATGCCTTCTAGAATAGTGGGAAGAAATTGCCCTTCTTAATAGAAACTAGGCCTTGGCCTGCGTTGAGGTATTTTGAGAGCTTGGCTGAGTAGGCAGTTGATAGAGGCTTGAATATTGTAATGTTAAGTGGCTAAAGCGTATAAGTTAAATGAGGAGGCAGGATAGCAAGTAGGATCCTATGCTTATTACAGTAGTTGATGAAATCTATTGTAATGTGGGATCTATGGCCGTCTAGGATTAGGAGCTAATATGCTTGTTAAGTCTTCTCTTTTGTACAGCGATTGAATACCTGTTTAAGCTAGGCAAGACTAATATTATTGTTTGTCTAGCTAGAGGGTGATGAGGTAATAAAGACTTTATATTCTCCTGCCTTAATATCTTCTACCTAGGCTGATTAGATGCCTTTGTTGGCAGCCTTATAAATTAGGCTAGAAGGCAGAGCAGATTTATTAGCGCATATACATGCTAGGAGCGTGATCTACGCGCAGTTTCTATCCTAGAGTAATACCCTAACCTCCTTCTTCTCCCATATTCGTTGGCTGAATATTCTCTTTAATCTGCTAACAACACTGATTATCAGAGTTGGCAACAAGCAAGTCAAGTCTCGTTGACGGAGCACCGTCTGGTCCGTGACAGCCTGCACGTCCCAACAGTAGGGTCGTTCGCAAGACTTGACTTGCTTGTTGACTTGTCTGCTGATTATAAAGCCTTTCTTATCTATATTGTAGGTATGACGAGGATCTATTTAATATTGATTAATCTTGTTATATAGGAGCTAAAAGTAGAGGCGATATTTATCCCCTAAATCAGCTTTGTGGCAATTACTGTCCATGCTGACTGTCTATTGCGAGATAAGATGAATGCTGTGTTGGTTAATAAAGCGGGTAACCTAGCTCTCGCTGACTGCCTCCTTGGCTACTGTAGAGGCGAAATTTCGTACTATCTCCCTAGTAGGTGGTATATGTCTCTTTGTGAGTCCTTTAATATATTTTACAAGCTCCTGCTCTTGCTGTAGGTTAAGTTTCTGCTAGTTAATGTTCTTAGCTTTATTTGGTGCCTAAACGCGCTTGTGTCTTTAGGATAACGTAGTTCGATCTACACTGTAGGTAGCAGCAATATTTCTGTACGAAAATAATTCCCTTAGATTTAAAGATTCAATAGCTGCAATCGCATCCTCGATTGCCCCCATATTAGTGGAGTTATGACGCGTCAAATTCAGGCGATTATTTAGCGTTTTGGTGTTGGGTGGCTCGGCACGCGAAGTGGCTCGGCACGCGCACAGACACGTTAGCCTCTATGTGGGCGGGCAGGCATATGAGGACAACAAGCTGTATTGCTATTTGCAGAAAAGAGTGTGGAGTGAGGAGTCTACCGAGGAAGAAAGGAGAGGGCGAGAGCTTTATCTTGAGGGTAGTGGTCTGTGCACCTGGATGGAACCTTCTACACACACCACCTCTGACGTAAGTCACGTGGCTACACTCTACGATAGTCTCTACCTCTGCAAAGCGTCGATTTGGGTCTATTTGAACGCGCTTTCGAGGACGCTGAGAGCTAGTAGTCTGTAGATGATACTCAAGGCGTCTTTTCTCTGATTCTAGCCCTGCAGCTCTAGCATTTGCAGCTGCTAGCGCCTTACCTGCTTTCTGAACAGACTTGTCAATAAACAAAACAAACAAAATTTGAGGCTCTGAATTTGTTTGTTTGACGACTTTCTTGGTGTTGTAGTTTGTTTGTTTGATTTGATGGAGCTATAGAGGCGCTTTTTATTTGATTGTTTGTTTGATTTTGAGTACTTTAAGAGGACTGTGAAAGAGACTCTGGTGGTGTTATAGGCGGCGGCTCCTCCCACTCATGTATGCTAAACTGTTCGTTGAGCTTATTGTCATCGTACGTTGCCACCACCTTTGCGCTTGGAGGTTTAAAACCTGCTCGAATCCATCGTTGAGTACAAATTAAAGCAGCCAATAGTTGGCTGCCCATTTTGCGTCTCTGTGGCTCAAGTACGTCGCCAGTACCCGAGAAGACTCGCTCACAGTCAGCGCTGGAGGCAGGGATAGTTAACACGTCCAGCGCCAATCGTGACAAATTGGGATACCTCGGCTTGAGCTGGTACCAGTATTGGACAGCTGTACAGCCAGTTTTGTACTGTTCTGATGTCCATGTTGGCTCTCTAAGCCAGCTCTCGTACTCATCCGCCACCCCTATTATCTCGTCGCTGTTGTCAAGTACCGAATCGATCGCGTCGTCAAAGCTGCTCATCGCGTGTTTAGGCGCAGTTGTTATTGTTGTTGCTGTCGCTAGGGCGGGCTTGTAACGAGCCCAAAGCTGCTCGAAGCTCGCGTGCGTAGCTTGTAACTGTGCGGGCTTCTCACGCCAGAAGCGTTTAAAGTAGTTCTTGAAGCGTGGGTGGAGTGCCGTGGCAGTGTAGTAGACGGGGATTTTGAGGAGTTTATTAAGGTACTTGCTCGCCTTCTTGAGCGCAGCACGTACGTTGATAGCGACGTGATCTTCTGGCGCCTCGTCTGGCAGGTAATTGACGCTTTCAAACAGTCTAAGGCGGGCATCTAGGTCAGCAATAAGAGACTCAAACACAGGGATAACCTCGTATAACGCGCCGTGAGTGCCAGCTTTGCCGCGACCTTGCAAGCGATTAGTTGCGGACTTCAGCGGCTCAAGCACCTCAATGTACTCGGTAATCACCGCCCAGTCTGCAGCTGCAAGCCCGCCTGATCGCATCCACTGTGGCACAATAGGCGGCTTAGTGTTGTTGCTTTTGGCAAGCTCGTCAGCGTGCTCAGTCTCTTGTATGTGGTAGGAGGAGTAGCTGTTGATGGCGTGTTGTAGCTCAACGCCGCGCTTAAAGCAGTCATGATAGCTGTTCCAACGCGTAACTCCAGGCTTGAAAGGCTCACGGCGTCTTGCTGTAGCGCCAGCAGGCATCTCAACTGCTTCGCTGTTCTGACAATCCTCAAATATACCCCATTGTTTTGGCGTGTTAATGTAGTTAACAATATCAAGAAACACGCCAAGCGGACCATCTTTCCGCCATTGCTTCATATAAAACTCCTCTTCGTTGTAGTGTTCAGGCTCGTTATCAAAGGCGTCGGAGTCAGTGCCAAACATAATAGTTTGCCCAACGAGGTTGAGTATGTGGCAAGCGCAGCGGAGGCGTCGATCGTTGGCGATAAAGCCGTACATTGTGCCGAGTTTATTAACTGCAGTATCGTTGTTGTAGGCGTTGTCAAGCACGAAATAGCCCAAATTGCTGCTAGAAATCTCAAAGTAGCGTAGGATTCGTACGACAGCTTCCGCGATCGCTGAGCCTGTGTGCGCACCAACCAGCTGCGGCAAGGCGATGGGAAGGTCAACTATATTGCCTTGAGAGTCAGCGTAGTGCGCACAAATTGCAAAGAAGCCGCGCTTCCCCCCCTTGGTAGTCCAGCCGTCAAAGCTTATGTGTATTTTGCTAGAGGCCTCAGACAAGGCGCGCTTGACTTGAGGTTGTAGCCAGCTGTAAAGCCTCATCACGAACCTCGAAACGCTGTTGTGAGACCTCCATAGCGCCGCCTCTGCCTCTGGGTTGGCGAACCTGATCATCGCGCGGAAGGACTCAGTCTCAAACTCGCGTAATGGCCTGTTGTTGTTGACGAGCCATAACACTGCAGCTTGCCTGAAGCCTTGTACGTCGAAGTTACCCAGCTCCTGCGTTGCATCTTGGCTTAATGTGACCCCGTTTTCTTCCGCCCATCGCAGCGACTTCTGGCCAGGTTCGAGCGGCCTCTTGTGTACGATAGTGCCTTGTTTGGTGAGCCGATGGCCGGGAAGGTCTTGCTTCAAATGGTTGTTGGCGGCTGTAGTTGACAGAGTGGTCTGGTGTAGGCCGCCCTTCTTTCTGTTGATGTGACAGTGCTTGCATTGGAAGTAGATCTTCTCAGGGTTAGTACCAAGCTTTCGAAGGCGATAGCCGTGCCTAAAGACCCAGCTGATGTTGCCTGTGGGTGTGGATAGAGGCACATTGAAGCCCAGCAGGCGCTTCAAGTCAAGGCCTTCGTAGTTGGTGAAGTCAACACTAGGCGCAGCGTCCTCCTCCACTGAAGCCTCTGTGGCAGCATTACTAAACGCGCGCGGCGGCTTAGTAGCTATAGGCGGCTTATTAGCCACTAACAGCAACTCCCAAGCTGGCTCATCGGCCTGTAAGGCTTGTAGTATAGGCCGTGGTGATGGCCTCCGGGCGCGCTCCTCTAGCTCGGTTGGTGGCTCTATTGAGCGCGGCTCTAGAGTACTTTCAAGCACCTCAATAGGCGGCTCCGGCTCGTCAACTACCTCAATAGACGGCTGGGTTGGCGGAGGAGTAAGCGGCCGCTGGCTATCCATAAGGCGCTGGCTGGGTTTCGGCGCACGTTGGGAACGTTTGGGCATAGGTTCGGATGCCTCAGCAGGCTCGCGGCTTCGTTTTGGGGGCATGGTAAGCGTGAAGGTAAGCAAAGGCGCGAAAAAGTAAGCTGTAGGCGCAGGCAAGTAAGCCAAAGTATAGTGGGTGTGTAAGCGTTGACGCGCAAGGTACGCGGAAAGTACGCGGTCGGCTAGCCAACATTACCACTTCATGCCAAGGCGTACTGCGCGACGCTCTGCAGCCCGCAACAATAGAGATATAGTAAACAGGCGACAGGAATTAATTTAGCAACATTGATTTAATAGTTTAACTTATAGAAGACAAGATTTATTGCGTGGTTATAGCAAACGATTTTTTAAGAGTAGTAACTAGGTTCAGAATATATAAACATAACTTAGGCTTCGCTGCAACAGCGCAAACTCACTTTGCTACAATACCTCAACACTATAATATTAGCTTATTTAGATTATTATATATATATTTATTGTTTTAACAGCTTATTACCTACGTAAAGAAAGAGGAGGAACAGAGGATAGGAGGTGCTAAAGCCGAATAGCAATTCATGTATATCAGTTGCTGGCGGCCAGTGGAAGCACACATCCGTTATGCGGGCTTTTTTTACGCAGGTACAATCCACTTAAGAAGCTCCGTTTTTTGCTCTGTTTACTATAGGAATACCTATATAATTGCAGCGTTGGGAAAGTTATTGTTACATCAACACTAAGAATATATCACTAACTCTAGGGTACCTTATCATTACAGTATGCTAAGCGATTCAAACAAACTTCAAATTTTTTGACTGCAATTGCCTCTTTTGTTTGTTTGACCTATCAAAATTGCAGCAGCAGCTTTTTGTTTGGTTGACGTTGTCAATTCAAACAAAATTCAAACAAAATATTGAGGCATGTTTGGTTGTTGACAACCCTGTTTCTGAAGGAGTAGCCGGGTCCTACGACCTAGATTCTCGACGCTCTGGACGTCGCGCTGCGCTATATAGAGATCGCGAGGGCCTTGAGGGGTTGAGAGGAAGCTCTGAGGCTGCTGATGAGGCTGCTGCTGATACGTAGGCGTAGTAGGCCTCTGAGAGACTTGCGACGAGCTGAGCATGTGATTGATGTTGAATGGGCAGATACCAGCAGCCTGCCAGCCAGCTCGAATCACACGCTCTGTGAAGCCTGCCTCCCTAGCTTGATAGTAGCAGGCGATAAAGCGCTCCTTCTTAACAGGCGCGGCGTCGTCGAGCGATGCAAGCTCCTGGATCTGGCGTCGGTAACTAGACTTGATAACGGAGAAAGGGGCGAGATCTAGAGGCTGTAGGACGTGCGAGGTATGCGCAGGTAGGTATAGGAGCTCTATTCGATGCTGTTTGCAGAGCCATAGGAAGTCTATATCGATGTGGCTGCTATGGCTGTCGAGGATGAGGAGGCGGTACTGGCTATCACCTACAGCTGTCTCAGGGATAAATATGCGCTGTAGCCACTCAACACCTATCGCTTTCGACGTCCATCCGTTCTCAGAGGTTGTATAGAGCCAGTTAGGTACGTAGGACGAGGGAAACTATGTAGTCTGTAGGGTCTGGCCTTTGAAGATGACGGCGCAGTGCAGTTTCCGCCCTGCTGCTGATACACACTCGATTATAGAGACCCACTCGCGATTCTCTGGAGACCGAATGTAAGCCTTCTTCTTCTGGCTACTAGAGAGTACTCTGGTGTTCGTACATACCCCTAAAGCTACACCAGTCTCATCCATATTCCAGATATCCTCTGTACGTATATTGAGGCGTATTCTAGTCTGCTCAAAGAGCTCTAGAAAGGCGCGTACACGCTCTGGAGTAGCTGAATCAGCTCTCTGAGCCTCTAGCTTTCTGCCGACTACTGAGGCTATGCGTGGCTGGCGCTTGATGAAGTGGTATAGCCAGTGCTTGCCGACAGGCTGATCGTCGCCGTTCATACGTAGGATTCGATGGGCTATTTCTCGAGCGCGAGCGTGTGAGGGAGGACAGGCGCGCGCGTCTTCTTCGAGGATCCATTCTACTAGGAAGTCCTCTTGTAGAGGAGTCAGCCGCTGCTGATGCTGATGGCTAGTTACGCTGGTAGTCGCGCCACGTAGTCGGTCTTGAAATGTAGATCGAGGAAGGCCGTACGCCTCTGCTGCTGCTCGCTGGCTCTTATAAATGCCTGTATTGTAATCGCTGATCGCTGATTGTATAGCCAGCTCACGGGCGTCCATATTGATGAGTGTTATGGAAAGAAATCGCGTGTTTTGTGCGGGTGTCGCGTTTTGGTGGGGTGGCCGGAGACTATGTACGCTAGCTTATATATCATCCAGGTTGGCTATTAATTGTAGTCGTAGAACTCTTCTCCGCAATTGCATAGGCGTTACAATCTAGCCAATCAGCGCACTATGCCACACGCGCCACAGACTCACTATTAGACCCACTTGTGCACCGCCACATCAGCCCATCAAAAACTCTTCATGTGCTTTTCGTGGTGCTCATCCACCTTGTCCACTTGGACCTCGGGAAAATTGAAGTCTTTTTGATGAGAATCAACGCCATCCAGGGCTACTTTAACTCTTTGGATGCTCCTTCTTAATGCCGCCAATATACTAGCAACGCTCAACTCTGCACGCAACTTCTTTCCCCAACCCTTGCACTATAGTCTCATAGCTGGTAGGCCAGAACCATAGATAGATCCATAGATGCACGTCAGCATCCATCTAGCGCATCTGGCGCCAACTTCATTCTTTTCCAACCCTCACCTCAGCATTCGCTACGTACAGCAAGGCGCTCGTTCTTAGCCCCGCGGGGCTGGGTTTGCATTAGCGTAAACTTTGGTTTCTTAGGTTAGTGGGGGGAATGTCCATTTCTACAAGCGTTCGTCTTCGGACTCTAAAAGTCTTTCCCAATTTAATGTGTCTATTAATGCCTAGAATAAAACTTAGAACGTTTAAAGGTTTATTAACTGTTAAGGAAATAACGTTAGGATTTTGACGTTTGAATGAACGGCTGGACTTTGAGGTTCCTCCAACTCTTTGCCAACATGTCGATGGCAGTTGGCGCACACACCAACGTCCTACCCTGTCGTGCCGCTACACAGCTTGGTAATGGAACATGTTTCTTCGATAAATGATTTGCCCCTCCACATCCGCTGAGGTGGCACGTCGTGAAAGTTCCGAATCTACTCTTCATCGTTCGAAAAGCGCATTACGCGCTCATTCTACATCTTCTACCTACGATCAATTCGCGGCTTTTCTGCAGTCAAGGCAGTACTTCGGCCCTTCAACATCCGAACGATTGTACACCGGCGGACCCTGCCGCGACCTTCTACCCCACCTGGTCCCACCATAGGTACACGACGTCAGTGCGCACTCCCATATGCTCGAAGAAATCTGCATCAGACGGCGCGCAGGCCGCAAGTTCGACCCAGGTTCAGTATTCAAGTCCCGCTGGACAATCCTGACCTCACTCTCCCCTTGCGACGGGCAAATATTAGATGGCTGCTTCAACCGCGGTGTTAAGCTCGTCAAAGAGATTCCATCAGAACGACTGTGCGTCTTAAAAATGTTACTACCAAACATCACTTCGCCAGGCCACGCAGCGCGCGAAATTCGAATCTTACGCAAGTTGGCGCGATATGGAGGCGGAGGCGGGCATGTCAATATCGTCCGTTTGCTCGACTGGGACGACGGATCTAAACATCCTCATGACATTCCATGGCTAGTGGCAAATTTTTGCGATAGAGGGACACTCGCACAGTTAATCAAGATGTATGGGGACCGAGGGATGTATTTGCCCGAAGCTTTCATATGGCACGCGTTTGAGAGCCTAGTTGAAGCAGCGCGGTTCTGTCACAGTCAGAGCGTTGTGCATCGGGACATCACACTCAGCAACGTATTCTTGCAGTCTAGCGGCATGAAGGAAACGTATCCTACAATCCAGCTTGGGGATTTCGGATGCGCAGCGACACGGGAGGATATTGCAGCGCTCTCGCATGGAGACCGTTTCCCCGGGAATCCGAGATACAGGCCTCCCGAGGGCTGCGAAACACATCCAGCATGCGATGTCTACCACATTGGCCTTGTGATAATGTGTTTGTACATGTGCGATCTCAATCCGACTGAGAGTCTCGGGGATTTCTTCCATGGCCAGGACATGAATAGCAGTAAAAGGTATTCATGCGAGTTACGAAGTCTGATTCAAGGGTGCCTGGACGTGAGCAGGGAAGAGAGACCGAGGGCGGAAATGTTAGTGAGGAGTATTCGAAGATTGAGGGTGGAGATGCCAGGCACCCCGCTTCCGTTCGAAGATCTGATGCACCAGTTAGAGGTGGTAGCCCCTTGAGACAGAGTCGTCAGTGGCCGTATGCAATGAACGAGGGCCGACCCATCAGACAAAGCAATAATGAATCTATGGTCGCGCGTAACGAAGATTACATAATAGCGAAGCGGCACAAAAGTTACGAAGATGGGTTGCGATGGGGTTATGATCAATGACATCCTAATCAGGCTCTAGCTCTAATTATGTATACATTTTGATGAACTCGATATGAATGAATGAAATATGTCACACTTCATACTTATTCAAGCACCATGTTCCCCGTGCTTTTTCTGTTTGTTTGTTAGCTGTTTTCCTATTGATCATTCAACTCACAGTATATGATCATACAACACCTGGTAGATATAAGGTGCATCCCTGGGTAGCGGGACGCACGGTGTGGCGGGACAAATGAGGGGTACTTGGACTTTCAACCACTGGAAAGACCACGCGCACAACGAATATAGCCATAATTCTGTAGGAATAATCTGCCGTAGCTAATCCTAAATATCTATTACCAATTCTTCCCTAAAAATTACGTTTGCATTATTGTCTCTACGCCTAGTTTATAAAGCGCCTTCTATTATGGCGCAACAGACTTCCTATCTTATAGCACTAACACTATGTCTTTTTTGCTCTAGATTTTTGTAAAATAGTCTTATGCTAGCCTTAAAACCTTACTCTAATGCCTGTAAGTCATTTTCATCCTTATGCACGCTATTGCGGGGAAATTGATGCAGCGTCGCTATGCTAATTAGTACCTCTAGCGGAAGCGAGTCACCTATCCTCGCTAATTGGAGGTGACCCGCACCTCTCACGTTATACCTCCACAGGTATTTTACTATAATATATGTGGCTATATAGATGGCGCAAGCGCTCAGAATATCTCACTATATCTAATATAAGGATTGGGAGCAGTGTTAACACTCTAAAGGCTTGGCGCTTGTTTAGTTAGCTAACGCGTCTAAACCGCTTAACACAGCTATTATGCAACTTCGCATGCGGTCTAACGCCTAGCGACACGTACAACACGAAGACATACTATTCACGTCGCCCTTAAGCCCTAAAATCCGCTATTGTCCTCTCCGCTGATTGCCGAATGAAAGACCTGGTCATGCCCACCACATCCCTATCCCTTCTCGAGCCCACTAGCGCCAGTTCCTAGACTAAGCAGCAGCTAAGATCTAGTCTCAGCTTGTTAAACAGGATATAGTAAGATAGGAGAGGTACAGGATAAGGCAGAATGCGGTCGGCCCTAGAAATCGAAGCCTGCGCTTTAGTAAGTGGGTTAAGCGTCACTAGCGCAACGCCGTCGTTGCAAGCGCGCACGAAGGCGAAAAGGTCTGCATAGTTTGGTGATGCAGCTGTGGTACAGTCAAACGGCCAGCGCCTCCTTGCATGAGCACTGTAATCTCTAGGGCCGTAGAGAGATGCTTTGGTTCAACCTGTAAAGGTTGTAAGGAGTTCTAGATTGTTCATGTTCGTGAGGGATGAGTACTAGTAGAGCTGTGATGGTGGCCATGCTTAGCAAGACACTACACTATTCAGAGCTGCACATAGCACTCTCCTCGTCAGCTATATATACAAACCATCGCCTCCGGCGCAAGGTCTGTGCCGGTGCAGGTCGGCCATCCTCCCTGCTAGCGGTGGCAACCAGACTTGTCAATAAACAAAACAAACAAAATTTGAGGCTCTGAATTTGTTTGTTTGACGACTTTCTTGGTGTTGTAGTTTGTTTGTTTGATTTGATGGAGCTATAGAGGCGCTTTTTATTTGATTGTTTGTTTGATTTTGAGTACTTTAAGAGGACTGTGAAAGAGACTCTGGTGGTGTTATAGGCGGCGGCTCCTCCCACTCATGTATGCTAAACTGTTCGTTGAGCTTATTGTCATCGTACGTTGCCACCACCTTTGCGCTTGGAGGTTTAAAACCTGCTCGAATCCATCGTTGAGTACAAATTAAAGCAGCCAATAGTTGGCTGCCCATTTTGCGTCTCTGTGGCTCAAGTACGTCGCCAGTACCGAGAAGACTCGCTCACAGTCAGCGCTGGAGGCAGGGATAGTTAACACGTCCAGCGCCAATCGTGACAAATTGGGATACCTCGGCTTGAGCTGGTACCAGTATTGGACAGCTGTACAGCCAGTTTTGTACTGTTCTGATGTCCATGTTGGCTCTCTAAGCCAGCTCTCGTACTCATCCGCCACCCCTATTATCTCGTCGCTGTTGTCAAGTACCGAATCGATCGCGTCGTCAAAGCTGCTCATCGCGTGTTTAGGCGCAGTTGTTATTGTTGTTGCTGTCGCTAGGGCGGGCTTGTAACGAGCCCAAAGCTGCTCGAAGCTCGCGTGCGTAGCTTGTAACTGTGCGGGCTTCTCACGCCAGAAGCGTTTAAAGTAGTTCTTGAAGCGTGGGTGGAGTGCCGTGGCAGTGTAGTAGACGGGGATTTTGAGGAGTTTATTAAGGTACTTGCTCGCCTTCTTGAGCGCAGCACGTACGTTGATAGCGACGTGATCTTCTGGCGCCTCGTCTGGCAGGTAATTGACGCTTTCAAACAGTCTAAGGCGGGCATCTAGGTCAGCAATAAGAGACTCAAACACAGGGATAACCTCGTATAACGCGCCGTGAGTGCCAGCTTTGCCGCGACCTTGCAAGCGATTAGTTGCGGACTTCAGCGGCTCAAGCACCTCAATGTACTCGGTAATCACCGCCCAGTCTGCAGCTGCAAGCCCGCCTGATCGCATCCACTGCGGCACAATAGGCGGCTTAGTGTTGTTGCTTTTGGCAAGCTCTCGTCAGCGTGCTCAGTCTCTTGTATGTGGTAGGAGGAGTAGCTGTTGATGGCGTGTTGTAGCTCAACACCGCGCTTAAAGCAGTCATGATAGCTGTTCCAACGCGTAACTCCAGGCTTGAAAGGCTCACGGCGTCTTGCTGTAGCGCCAGCAGGCATCTCAACTGCTTCGCTGTTCTGACAATCCTCAAATATACCCCATTGTTTTGGCGTGTTAATGTAGTTAACAATATCAAGAAACACGCCAAGCGGACCATCTTTCCGCCATTGCTTCATATAAAACTCCTCTTCGTTGTAGTGTTCAGGCTCGTTATCAAAGGCGTCGGAGTCAGTGCCAAACATAATAGTTTGCCCAACGAGGTTGAGTATGTGGCAAGCGCAGCGGAGGCGTCGATCGTTGGCGATAAAGCCGTACATTGTGCCGAGTTTATTAACTGCAGTATCGTTGTTGTAGGCGTTGTCAAGCACGAAATAGCCCAAATTGCTGCTAGAAATCTCAAAGTAGCGTAGGATTCGTACGACAGCTTCCGCGATCGCTGAGCCTGTGTGCGCACCAACCAGCTGCGGCAAGGCGATGGGAAGGTCAACTATATTGCCTTGAGAGTCAGCGTCGTAGTGCGCACAAATTGCAAAGAAGCCGCGCTTCCCCCCCTTGGTAGTCCAGCCGTCAAAGCTTATGTGTATTTTGCTAGAGGCCTCAGACAAGGCGCGCTTGACTTGAGGTTGTAGCCAGCTGTAAAGCCTCATCACGAACCTCGAAACGCTGTTGTGAGACCTCCATAGCGCCGCCTCTGCCTCTGGGTTGGCGAACCTGATCATCGCGCGGAAGGACTCAGTCTCAACTCGCGTAATGGCCTGTTGTTGTTGACGAGCCATAACACTGCAGCTTGCCTGAAGCCTTGTACGTCGAAGTTACCCAGCTCCTGCGTTGCATCTTGGCTTAATGTGACCCCGTTTTCTTCCGCCCATCGCAGCGACTTCTGGCCAGGTTCGAGCGGCCTCTTGTGTACGATAGTGCTTGTTTGGTGAGCCGATGGCCGGGAAGGTCTTGCTTCAAATGGTTGTTGGCGGCTGTAGTTGACAGAGTGGTCTGGTGTAGGCCGCCCTTCTTTCTGTTGATGTGACAGTGCTTGCATTGGAAGTAGATCTTCTCAGGGTTAGTACCAAGCTTTCGAAGGCGATAGCCGTGCCTAAAGACCCAGCTGATGTTGCTGTGGGTGTGGATAGAGGCACATTGAAGCCCAGCAGGCGCTTCAAGTCAAGGCCTTCGTAGTTGGTGAAGTCAACACTAGGCGCAGCGTCCTCCTCCACTGAAGCCTCTGTGGCAGCATTACTAAACGCGCGCGGCGGCTTAGTAGCTATAGGCGGCTTATTAGCCACTAACAGCAACTCCCAAGCTGGCTCATCGGCCTGTAAGGCTTGTAGTATAGGCCGTGGTGATGGCCCTCCGGGCGCGTCCTCTAGCTCGGTTGGTGGCTCTATTGAGCGCGGCTCTAGAGTACTTTCAAGCACCTCAATAGGCGGCTCCGGCTCGTCAACTACCTCAATAGACGGCTGGGTTGGCGGAGGAGTAAGCGGCCGCTGGCTATCCATAAGGCGCTGGCTGGGTTTCGGCGCACGTTGGGAACGTTTGGGCATAGGTTCGGATGCCTCAGCAGGCTCGCGGCTTCGTTTTGGGGGCATGGTAAGCGTGAAGGTAAGCAAAGGCGCGAAAAAGTAAGCTGTAGGCGCAGGCAAGTAAGCCAAAGTATAGTGGGTGTGTAAGCGTTGACGCGCAAGGTACGCGGAAAGTACGCGGTCGGCCAGCCAACATTACCACTTCATGCCAAGGCGTACTGCGCGACGCTCTGCAGCCCGCAACAATAGAGATATAGTAAAACAGGCGACAGGAATTAATTTAGCAACATTGATTTAATAGTTTAACTTATAGAAGACAAGATTTATTGCGTGATTATAGCAAACGATTTTTTAAGAGTAGTAACTAGGTTCAGAATATATAAACATAACTTAGGCTTCGCTGCAACAGCGCAAACTCACTTTGCTACAATACCTCAACACTATAATATTAGCTTATTTAGATTATTATATATATTTATTGTTTTAACAGCTTATTACCTACGTAAAGAAAGAGGAGGAACAGAGGATAGGAGGTGCTAAAGCCGAATAGCAATTCATGTATATCAGTTGCTGGCGGCCAGTGGAAGCACACATCCGTTATGCGGGCTTTTTTTACGCAGGTACAATCCACTTAAGAAGCTCCGTTTTTTGCTCTGTTTACTATAGGAATACCTATATAATTGCAGCGTTGGGAAAGTTATTGTTACATCAACACTAAGAATATATCACTAACTCTAGGGTACCTTATCATTACAGTATGCTAAGCGATTCAAACAAACTTCAAATTTTTTGACTGCAATTGCCTCTTTTGTTTGTTTGACCTATCAAAATTGCAGCAGCAGCTTTTTGTTTGGTTGACGTTGTCAATTCAAACAAAATTCAAACAAAATATTGAGGCATGTTTGGTTGTTGACAACCCTGGTGGCAACTTAAAGTACTATCTCACCATAGGCTGCGCCTCACCATAATTGGTAAGCGAACGGCTGTACCTTGGCTATGCCGTTTTTTTTGTACCAAGTCTGGCCTGCCGCTTTAAATACGATCCACCTCTCTCACTAGGGGTCATTCTGCTCACTAAGTTTCAGAGCCTCTAGCCGCCATGTTGCGAGGGCCACGCGAGATGATATGGTATTGAGATGTTGAGGATCCAGGGCTACTGCCTGCAGCTCGCAGCAGTCCTGCGTTAGGGTAATTTCTCTACTAACTATTTTAGAGCATAAGCCTAGAAAGTGTAGTTCTAACTCTACCTGCGTATTTCCGTACGATAATTTATCTCAGTTGACTAATCTGGACTCTATTAGCCCTCTACCATTAAGGAGCTAATATCTACTTGCTGTACCTTCCAACTAGCTAGCACCTTTGAAAATAACATGAAATATGGATAGTCAGCGCCTAAAACGCGGGAACTTAACTGCACGCATTCGCTCATTACTTTGATAGCTTCCACGTCACGGCCCTGTTCTTTCCACATCGACGCCAGATTGGCCATGCTGGTCAGCGTTGAGGGATGGTCCGCTCCGATTTTCTTTTTGCAAGTCTCCATTACTTTCATGTCCAGCGCTTTAGCTTCCGGCCATCGGCCTTGATCCCTGTATGTCCATGCTAGCTTGGCCATACTTGTCAGCGTCGAGGGATGGTCCGCTCCGATTCTCTCTTTGCTCGTTTCCACCACTTCCACCAATAGCGCTTCAGCAGCCTCCCATTGGCCTTGATCCCTGTATGTCGCCGCTAGATTGGCCATGCTGGTCAGCGTGTCAGGGTGGTCCGCTCCAATTTTTCTCTTGCTCGTCTCCACCACTTCTACGTAGAGCGCTTCAGCAGCCTCCCATCGACCTTGTTTCGAGTATGTCGACGCTAGATTGGCCATGCTGGTCAGCGTCGAGGGATGGTCCCCTCCAAGCTTCTTCTTGCTCATTTCCATCACTTCTATGTCCAGCGTTCCGGCAACGTCCCATCGACCTTGGTCCCAGTACGTCGACGCAAGATTAGTTATGGTTGTTAACGTATTAGGATGGTCGACGCCAAGTTTCTTTTTGCTTATATCCATCACTTCCACCTGCAGTGCTTCGGCATCTCCCCACCGGCCTTGGTTCGAGTATGTCGACGCCAGATTGGCCATGCTGGTCAGCGTGTCAGGGTGGTCCGCACCGAGTTTCTTCTTACGAGCCTCCATCACTTCCAAGTCTAGCGCCTCAGCAGCCTCCCATCGGCCTTGTTTTCTGTACGTTGAAGCCAGATTGGCCATGCTGACCAACGTGTCAGAATGATCCGCTCCAAGTCTTTCCTTGCGGATCTCAACTATTTCCGCGTCCAGCGCCTCTGCAGCCTCCCATCGACCTTGGTTCCTGTACGTCGACGCCAGCTGGGTTCTTAGGACTAAATTTAGCCAATGATTCTCTCCAAAAACATACTTTGTATCTTGAATCTCTCTTCTAAGAACATGCTCAGCTCTCGACGTAAGTCCTTTCTCGCTGTAGTACTGGAAATCAATGAATTGGACGAAGCCTTGCTCATTCAATTGATGTATACGTCCTTCCATGCTGAATAATTGTGACATACCGTCTTTTATTAGCTGGATATGCTTTCAAGGGTACTGTTTTGCGTCGGGCCAATAGAGATTTCTTTTCGTACATCCTCATGTTTAGATACTCCAAATCCAATCCTGTAACAAAAAGCAAGTTCCTGAAAAGCGTTGGCTATTGACGTGTGTTTAAAGACTGGTGTAGTTGATGCGAGAGTGATTGCTTTAAGTTTAGTAGCGATGAAATACCGTAGCCGAAAGTCCGCTAAATAAAGACTTGGAATTGATGCTGCAATCTAAACTCTGTCAAAGATGTATCTGTGATTTAATCTTATAAAAACTTACTTGAAAGTCTTCCTCCTTGGGAACCATGATTTCACTTAGGATTTCGATGCTTACGATTTCCCTGCTCAAGTTACGGAAGCTCTGTATAATATAGCTTATCGTAGACTTACCGAGTTGGATCCAAAAAACTTAGTAGACGGCTCCAATCTGTAACTCGCGTCTGAGGATTGACGCAAAGGCTCGATCGAAGAAACCCGGACACTCTATCCTTTATCTCAGTAGAAAGGCGCTGATCCCCTGCTGCTAACTGGGTAGCCCAGTCTAATAGTCTACCGCTCTTCCAGGAGAGTAGCAGGTCTCCTTTCTCAGACCAATCCTGTGCTTCAAAGGAGAAGATCTCGTCTACATTTGCTCCCTGTAAAGGGTATAGCGTGGTCTCGGGCGTTTCTACTCCAAAGAGCAGCCACAGACAGAGCATACCGAACGAGTATACATCCATCGCTTTAGCGGCTTGCGGATAGAAAGCCCGAGCATGGTGTTCTGGAGCATTCCACGGCACTGATATAGGCATATTAATGAGGTCTTTCTCGCCACGGAAGTGTGTAACATATCTGGTAATATCCTCAATCGACTCCATGAAGTAGTTTGAGATATGAATCTGTACCAGTTAAGTGAGTTCCTTTTATAGTCGTATGGTTCGTCTTATGAACATACAAAAGATGAATGCTTTGCCGTGTAGAGATATTCTGGTTAGCATGTTAGTATGTTCAGGTACAATAACCGAAATATCATTCAGATGCTGGCTAGTTACGCTCATAGAGATGAGCGCAGCATCCTTTTCCCTCATAGGGCAAAGCCGGGCCAGAATCAACCAGGCGCTACTCAGCATCCAGACCAGTTTCGCCTTCAAGCGCTTCGACCATGACAACCAGAGCGACCCGTTTCGGGAGACTGTACAAGAGATGGCGATACTCGGCCATCCGCTAGTTCAAAACCATCCACATATCGTAAATCTTGTCGGGGTTTGCTGGGACATTGTAGAAAAGGAAGAAAACATCTCGAAAGATGACCAGGACCTCTCAGGAAACAAGAAAAGCACCCCAAATAACGAGCGGGACGTTACAGCAGATATTCAGGTTTGGCCAGTTTTAGTGTTTGAGAAAAGTCATCTTGGTGATCTTTACTCCTTTGCACGATCCGGCAGGGGAAAGAGTTTATCCCTAGAGAGCAAGCTCAAGATCTGCGCAGATGTAGGCATCGCGATTCGGGACATGCACCTAAACAGTAGGACGGCCGTTTACTTAATCATGAACTGGAAGCTGATTCAGTGCTTAGACATTATCCATGGAGATGTAAAGCCACAGAATGTGCTGATGTTCGAAGACGGGTCTGGTATCTACACTGCTAAAGTTGCAGACTTCGGCCTCTCAACACATTTCTGTGGTGAGAAAGGTCTCATCAGCACGCCTATATCGGTGCCCCCAAGGAACACCAAAATCGTGATTCCACCCACACGACCGTGTGGGGGGTTCCTGTAGTATGAAATTGTTCGCCTGAACAAGCTGATTACTAGAATCACGTTCTTTATCCGCAAAAAGCTGGCGCTGTTGCGATAAAGAGACCAAAAGCCAAGATGCAGAGTTTTCGCTCTGCCAAGACTTGGTCAAAACCTTTCACCCAAACTAAGTACCGCTCAGGCGACTACTACTACTTGTTCAAGCTTGAGGTTTTCCCCTACGAGGTTTTTACTCAAGGTACAAGGCAGCTTGCTAACTCGTACGAGGTCCTACTTCGTACGAGGTAGGGGGAGGAAGACAGTACGGGAGCAGAGCTACAAGGGCGAGGGAGAGAGGGGCAGGACAACAACACCCTCACAGATGAGGGCCGGCTACTATAGGTATCTAGGTGCCTGTAGTAGCAGGTAGACCTATTAAAGGGAGGATGGGCTATGTACAACAAGGCTACTGTGGTAGCCAGCCGGCAGGCACGAAATGCTTTCTGTAAATACAGCTTAGCACGTCCCCATGCCCCATGGGAGGCTAGAACATTACGTTCCTGGACGTTAATCAATACTACTACTACTACTATATCGGTGCCCTGGAATGCACCGGAACACCACGATCGGGCTTTCTATCCGCAAGCCGCCAAAGCAATGGATGTATACTCGTTCGGTATGCTCTGTCTGTGGCTACTCTTTGGTGTGGAAACTTCTGAGAGTACGCCATATCCTTCAGAGCCAGCAAGTATGGCTGAGGCCTTCTCTTTCGAAGCACGGGACTGGCATCAGAAAGGGGACATGCTGCTCTCCTGGAAGAAGGATAGGCTATTAGACTGTGCTACCCAGTTAGTAGCAGAGGATGGGCGACTGAAGGCTGAGGTAAAGGACCGGGTGACGCGGTTATTCCAGTCGAGTCTCCGTGTAGACCCTCAGAAGCGAATCGCAGATTGGGGCTGTATGCTAAGTTTCCTAGACCCAGCACGGTAGGCCTACGATATCTACACATGACCCGAACCTTCTCTAACATAAGTAGGGAAATCCCAAGCACTGCAACCTTTGATGAAATTACAGTGCCTGAAGAGGAAGATTTTCAGGTAAGGCAAAATACGACTGAGACACATGTCGTAGTTAACAGCATCTCGATTGTGTTGTCTATTTTAAATCTTTATCGGGCTGACTTCCGGCTATGGTCTTTTATCGCTGCGAAGCTTAAAGCAATTGCTCTTACGCTAACACGAGTTCATAAACGCACATTAGTAGCAAAGGCTACTGAGCAACTTGCCTTCTGCTACAAGATAGGATTTGGGGTGCCTAAGCGTGACTATATGAGGAAAGAGCTCGCTATTGGCGCATCGCAAAAGAGTGCTGTTGAACAACAAATCCAGCTGATAAAAGATGGCGAGTCGAATTACTACAATATAGAAGGTCACTTCTATCAGTATTTAAGCTAAGGAATAGTTGGATTTATTGATTTTCACTACTATAATGATAAGGGACTCGTATCTAGAGTTCAGAATATCCTTAAACGAGAGATTCAAGATACAGAGGACGTTTTAGGAAAAGAAAATTGGTTACCCTTAGCCTTGAAAGTCACACTAGCGTTGACGCACATGGAATAAGGTCGGTGGAAGGATGCCGAAGCGCTGGAGGTGCAAGTCATGGAGATGAACAAGACCAAGCTTGGATCAGACCATATCGACACGCTGACCAGCATGAACAACCTAGCGGCAACGTATAGGAACTAAGGTCGATGGAAGGATGCCGAAGAGCTACAGATGCAAGTGATGGAGACTTTGAAGATGAAGTTCGGAAACGATTATGCCGACACACTGATCAGCATGAACAACCTAGCGGCAACGTACATGAACTAAGGCCGGTGGAAGGATGCTGAAGAGCTACAGATAAAAGTGACGGAGACGAGCAAGACGAAGCTCGGAGAGGATTATCCCGACACACTGACTAGCATGTCTAATCTGGCGTTGACGTACTCGAACCAAGGCCAGTGGAAGGATGCCGAAGCGCTAAAGGTACAAGTGATGGAGACGAGCAAGGCCAAGCTCGGAGAGGATCATCCTTCGACGCTGACCAGCATGGGAAACTTAGCGTCGACGTACAGTGACCAAGGCCGGTGGGGGGATGCCGAAGCATTGAAGGTGCAAGTGATGGAGGGTCGCAAGATAAAACTGGGAGCGGGCCATCCTGATACGCTAATCAGCATGGCGGATCTAGCGTCCACGTACAGGGAACAAGGTCGGTGGAAGGATGCCGAAGCGTTGGAGGTACAAGTCATGGAGACGAGCAAGAGAAAGCTCGGAGAAGATCACCCCGACACACTGACCAGCATGACAAACCTGGCGTCGACGTACTGGAACCAAGGCCGGTGGAAGGATGCTGAAGCGTTGGAGGTGCAAGTAATGGAGACGAGCAAGGCAAAGCTCGGAGAGGATCATCCTTCGACGCTGACCAGCATGGGAAACCTAGCGGCAACGTACTGGAACCAAGGCCGGTGGAAGGATGCCGAAGTGCTGTTTGTGCAGGTGATGGAGGCGAGCAAGACCAAGCTTGGAGAGGATCATCCCTCGACGCTGACTATCATGAACAACCTAGCAGCAACGTACAGTGACCAGGGTCGATGGAATGATGCCGAAGCGCTACAGATGCAAGTGATGGAGACTCGCAAGACTCAGCTCGGAGAAGATCATCCCTCGACGCTGACCAGCATGTCCAACCTAGCGTCAACGTACATGGAACAAGGCCGGTGGGAGGATGCTGAAGCGCTGGAGGTGCAAGCCATGGGGACTCGCAAGAGAAAGCTCGGAGAGGATCATCCCGACACACTGACCAGCATGACAAACCTGGCGTCGACGTATAGGAACCAAGGCCGGTGGGAAGATGCCGAAGCGCTGGACGTGCAAGTGATGGAGACGAGCAAGACGAAGCTTGGAGCCGACCATCCCGACACGCTGACCAGCATGGCTAACCTGGCGTCCACGTACAGGGACCAAGGCCGGTGGGAGGATGCCGAAGAGCTAGAGGTGCAAGTCATGGAGACGAGCAAGAGAAAGCTCGGAGAGGATCATCCCGACACGCTGACTAGCATGAACAATCTTGCATTTACGTTAAAGGGTTAGGGGCTTACAAGTAACGCAATCTCACTTATGGAAAACTGCTGTGAGTTGCGGGCAGTCGTCCTAGGCCCTCAACATCCTGATACTATATTATCTCGCGAAGCCCTTACAACGTGGCAGCTAGAGGCTCTGGAACTTAGCGAGCATAATAACGCCTAGCAAGAGATAGGCGTGGCAAGCAGATTGTCTCTAAAGCGGCAGGCCAGACGTAGCACAAAACCGGCGTAGTCGAAGTACCGCGGTTTGCTTAGAAATCATTGCAAGGTGCAGCCTATGTGAGATGATACTTCGAGTTGCCACCGCTAGCAGGGAGGATGGCCGAACCGCACCAGACATAGGGTTGCGCCGGAGGCGATGGTTTGTACATATAGCTGACGAGGAGAGTGCTGTGTGCAGCTCTAAATAGTGTAGTGTCTTGCTGAGCATGGCCACCATCACAGCTCCGCTAGTACTCATCCCTCACGAACATGAACAATCCAGAACTCCTCACAACCCTCACAGGTCGAACCGAAGCATCTCTCTACGGCCCTAGAGATTGCAGTGCTCATGTAAGGAGCCGCTGGCCGTTTGACTGTACCACAGCTGCATCACCAAACCATGCAGACCTTTTCGCCTTCGTGCGCGCTTGCAACGACAGCGTTGCGCCAGTGACGCTTAACCCACTTGCCGAAGCGCAGGCTTCGATTTCTGGGGCCAACCGCATTCTGCCTTATCCTGTACCTCTCCTATCTCACTGTATCCCGTTCAACGAGCCGAGACTAGATCTTGGCTGCTGCTTGGTCTAGGAACTGGCGCTGGTGGGCTCGAGAAGGGATAGGGACGTGGTGGGCATGACCAGGTCTTTCATTCGGCGATCAGCGGAGAGGACAACGGCGGATTTCGGGGCTTGAGGGCGACGTGAATAGTATGTCTTCGTGTTGTACGTGTCGCTGGGCGTTAGACCGCATACGAAGTTGCACAATAGCTGTATTAAGCGGTTTAGACGCGTTAGCTGACTAAACAAGCGCCAAGCCTTTAGAGTGTTAACACTGCTCCCAATCCTTGTGTCAAATGTAGTGAGATATTCTGAGCGCTTGCGCCATCCGCATAGCCACATATATTATAGTAAAATACCTGTGGAGGTATAACGTGAGAGGTGCGGGTCACCTCCGATTAGCGAGGATCAGTACCGAATTCGGCCACTCAACGCACAGACCCCACTCAACGCACAGTTTGAGGATAGCCACCACTATTACTTTTGAAGCTGCAGAGCTCTATATATATCGTAAAATCACTAGATTTTTTAGAGTAGCATTTGCAGAAGCTTGATAAATCGATTGGCAACGATAAACTACGTGTGATACCTCTGTGGGAGGCGTACTTTGCGAGTGCGCGTTGATGGGCCGGATGCCTCTACCACCCCTTTAATAACTAATAGATCCTTAACATTAACCTCTAGGTCCTTAATAACATGAGCAGGAGGTACAGGAGCCTTGAGGCTACGCGCCTTACCCTTTTTGGCCAATTGTATATTAGTCCTGAGTTGCTTTTTAGCTGCGCGCGCAAGTAGATCTTCTTCGCGCTCTGCTGCCTTCCTCTGCTGTTCTTGCAACCTAACCTCTTTTGCAGCTATCCTTTTCTGCGCCCTCTGCTTAAGTATAGCCTGTTTCTACTGCTTTTTCTGCTCCTTAGCTAGCTTGTCGCGCTCCTTCTGGTGTTGTAGTTCTTCTGCTTTGGCGTCTTTTTCAGCCTGGCGATTGCGGGCAGCCTTAACTTTTGATGGCGACTAGAAGACGGCGCCGCTAGCGTAATTCTTAGAGGGTTTAAGTAGTAATGCCTTGCCACGCTTACGGCGCTTCTTCTTATTGAAAAGGGCATCTCTAAGGCGATCGTTTTCGTGCTGGACGAGCTGTTTCTGAGTCGCTATTGCGTGTATTGTGTGAGACAGCTGCGAGACGCGTTTATCATTAAGATCCTCAACTACCTGTCGTAGAAGTCCTTCAATTTTACGCCAATCGCTTGCAGAGAGTACTGACGACGTGCTATCGCTGCTTGATGGCCTCTTAGGCTCTAGATCCTTAAATTTCTTCAATATAGCGTTGCTATTCAGCGGAGAGATGCCAGTAACTTTGAAGGCGTTAATGATTGTTTCTTTGGCGAATGCAACTCTGTATGCCTTATAGAAGAAGCGGAAGAAGTCGCGCTTAGTGATAGATGTGAGTCCTTGGCTGTTGTACATGAATTCGGAGAGCTCTTTTGTATATGCAGCTAAAAGAGGCTTAAAAAGGCAGACATCTAGAGGCTGTAGCGTATGAGTTGAATGCGGCGGGTAGATAGCTAGGAGGATTCGATTTTGATTGCAGAACTCGATAAACTCCATAGTAACGTGTCAGCCATGCCCATCAAGAATTAGGAGTCGATAGTCGCGCTTTGCCTTCTTCTTAGTCTCCTCTTGAAAGCACCTCTTAAGCCAGGCAATCCCAAGTTCGTTGTTTGTCCATCTAGATGGTGATGAGGCGAAAAAGGCCTGGTGCTCTTGAGGATTGAAATCTTGTAGCCATGTGTCCTGGATGTTGCCAGAAGCCGCCTGATATATTAGGGCAGGTTTGAGAGAGCTGCCGTCGGCGCATATACAAGCTATCGTCGTTATCCACTCTCTATTGCCGTCCTGGAGTACCTGCTTGACGCCTCCTTGCTCATATCGCTGTCGAGAGAACACGCGCTTCATTTTTGACACTACCCCGATCAAGAAGCCCTTCTCATCCATATTGTATATATTTGACGGTGCGATGTTGTACTGCTTGATCTTATCGTCTAAAAGCTTGAAATAGAGGGCGTATTTGAAGGCTGAATCGGCTTTGTAGCGCTGGCTATCGATGCCAGATGTCCATCGCGATATAAGGTCAATTTGATGCCGCGCAATGTAGCGATTAACCCAGTGATTTCCTGGCTCTTGATGTGCTATTTCCCCAGCGAAATTTTGTATCATCTCTCTCGTAGGGGGTAGGCCTTGTACACACAGCTTATCAATGTACTGTAGTAGCTGTTTTTCCTGTGTATTGTTGAGGAGTCGCTTTTTTTCGGCCCGAGTTGCATAGGTGCCCTGGACCCCTCGATAGCGCTTCGAGAGCCGCGACCGCTCAACGCCGTACTCCCGAGCAACCTGGGATATATTAGGACGTTCTCCTAGCTCCAGGGATTTTAAAGCTTCAACAGCTGCGTCGATCGGGTCCATATTGGTGGAGTTATGAGGTGTTGAAAATATACGATTTTTAGTGTTAACTGTGCGTTGAGTGGGGTCTGTGCGTTGAGTGGCCGAATACGGTAACTCGCTTCCGCTGGAGGTACTAATTAGCATAGCGACGCTGCATCAATTTCCCCGCAATAGCGTGCATAAGGATGAAAATGACTTGCAGGCATTAGAGTAAGGATTTAAGGCTAGCATAAGACTGTTTTACGAAAATCTAGAGCGAAAAAGACATAGTGTTAGTGCTGTAAGATAGGAAGTCTGTTGCGCCACGATAGAAGGCGCTTTATAAACTAGGCGCGGAGACGATAATGCAAACGTAATTTTTAGGGAAGAATTGGTAATAGATATTTAGGATTAGCTACGGCAGATTATTCCTACAGAATTATGGCCATATTTGTTGTGCGCGTGGTCTTTCTAGTGGTTGAAAGTCCAAGTACCCCTCATTTGTCCCGCCACACCGTGCGTCCCGCTACCCAGGGATGCACCTTATCGTAGAGTCTAAGTTCATTTATTGAGACCCACATACAAGTCACTATTCAGCAGTCCGAGGGAAAACGTAAGTTACACGAAACGATATCAATTATAGTAAGTTATGCTATCAATTTTAATGGTAATAGTGAGCACCAGGCTATGTGTAGTTGTTGTTGGGCGGTACTACTAACTAGTACAACCAAGAAAAATCCTAGTTATTGACTTTCTCGAAAGCCAGCTATCAGAATCCGCACTGCTTGTACCACGAAATGCCATGGACCAGATCGCTAATGCTTAGCCTACTATTAACACTATCCTCCAAGCACCACCTAATCAGAAAGCGCAGCGGCTCTGAATAGAACCGGTCATTCATAATCCGCTCAGCAGGATCGCATAGAAGAGACGGGGTGTCCGAAGGAAATGGCTCACGCTGCGCGAACATCAAGCAGTACAGCACCAAACCAATCTGGTACACATCCGACTTCAATGTGTACACCGGTGATTCTGGAGAAATGAAGTCCTGGTTTTGGTAATAACAGAAGTATGGATGCGTAGCACCTGTGAGCTGGGCCGCGAGGGTGGTTGCGCACCCAAAGTCACCGAGGACTACTCGAGCAAAGCGCGAATCTGCCTCGGAGGCTAGGAACACGTTGGCAGGGGTGATGTCCCGGTGATACACAGTGTTCCAGGGCCCATACCAATCCTTCGGACCTTGCTGACAGAACCGAATTGCCTCTGCAAGGCTCTCGAGGACATGCCATAAGAAAGCCTCTGGCACTTTATAGCTCGGATCACAGAACGATTCTATAAAGTCGTCCAAGCTCTTTGAGTCGCAGTACTCCGTCCAGATCGTCGCGCTCGGCTCGATTGCGATAATTTCTGGCTCCCCGACGTCTACCACCATGCCCTGCTCTATAGTCATTTTCGGCTGTGAACGCTCCTCGCGTTCAATCAGCGCGGATGTTACGAGCTGGGTGATATTTGGATGGAAGCGAAGTTGGTAAAGAATTTCCATCTCAGTATTGGCCTGTCCACTCTCAACATATTCAGGTAAGAGTTGCTTCTCGACACACAAGTTACCTGACTCCTTGTCTCGAACTAGGAGAATGGCGGCATTGTTGTAACCCTCGGATGATTCGAGGTTTCCAATAACCGTGAACCGCTTATATGGGGTTTGGATCATGTCCATCGTAGCGTGTGAATTCGCAGAGACTCTTAATTATCTGTTCTGTGAAGGTGAATATTAAGGCGATATGTTCTGTTCTGTGAAGGGGAAGGTCAAGGTGTTCTGAATTTATACACATCCGAATTTGTTGGTCTTTTGAGTTGTGCAAGCACAATGATGTTCGGCGGCACCATTTCCTTGTTTCGAAAAGTGACATGAACAGCACGAAAAGTGTTTAGACTGAGTTGACAATGTGATGATACCACACAATGAACAGCCTTCCAGTCACTTCCTTGTCTAATCGCAGAACCCGAATTTATGAGATGACTCTGATGACTCTGATGACTTGTAGGTTTGTAAATGTAGATGCATTCATTCTTAGCTATGCCAGGTTACTAATACCCTAGGTACATATTAGTACCTTAATGCTTAATTCAGTACCAAAAGGCGTTCAAAAGAGCTTACTAGAATACTCTTGCGGAACTCTTATTATCCCTTTAATAATACCACATCTGCAGATGAACGATCCTTCTCGCTACACAGTGCTGGGTAACGGCACTGCCAGTTCAGAATCCGGTAGATCTCGTAAGTCCATAGTGAACCCCAATACAATTCCAAGTCAAATCTGGACTACTAATAATTTCTTTAAAAGAAGTTAAATAACATACTAATGCGATATGGCCGGCTGACGTCCCTCTTGGTGAGAATAGCCTAACGAAAACGAATAAAAAAAATAACATAACGTGTTTACCGTGCACGGACGCGCAACGCCCGCCGAATAACATGCTCACCACTTTAAAGATGAAGTTATTAAGCCATCTACAATAGTTATTATTACAAGATTTTGTAGAGTAGTAGTAATTAGATGCTTGCGATTAATTTGTACTATCTAAATCTACTAGGAAGTGTAACGTTGCGGCCGCGGCGGGTGATAAAAGCTAGGGCATCTAGTGCAGCCTGTGATGCCTCCTTAGCAGCTGCACTAGCACTATATTATTTCTAACGCTTGTTGGCTTAAGTAGAGGCTTTTGAGGCCTTGCGCTTGCCCTTTTAGGACAGTTGTATAGCTTTTTTAGCGTTGCGAGCTGCCTTCTGGCGCTCGCGTTCAGCTGCCTTGTCAGCCTTCTCCTCCTCCCTCACCACCTTAGCTGCCTCTTTCGCCACACGCCTCTCCTCTGCCTCCTGCTCTCGGAGTAGCTTAGCAGCAGCTTAAAGCTCCTTCCTGTTAGCCTTTGCAAGCTGCCCGTCATACTCTTCCCTCTGCTTCACTATCTCTCGTGCACGTGCCTCTCTAATCTTGCGCAGAGACTAGAAGACAGCACCACCGTGGTACTCCTAGCGCTGCTGCAAGTCAAGAGGTTTGCCGCGCTTCTTGTGCTTCTTCTTAGCAGTAAGAGCCTCCCTTAAGCTATCGTTCTTATAGTGTAGCAGCTCGTTTTGTACTTGGAGTCCGTGGAGCGTTTAGGAGAGTGACTTTGACTCTTCTGCGGTGGTATCCTTTACTGCAGAGCGTACGAGACGCTCTATCTGGCGCCAGTCATTGTTAGTAAGCGCTGAGGACCGTCCTTCACCGTTGTTTTGCTGCTCTGAGGCATCGTCCGCGAAGCGTTTGAGTATAACCTCTGGGTCCATAGGCTATATACTAGCAGCTTCAAAGGACTTGAGAATAGTCTATGTCTTGAAGGAGGTCTCCCACGCTCCCCAGAACAGCGGGAAGAAGTCTCCCTTCTTAACTGGTACTAGCCCTTGGCTCCTCTGGAGGTGGGTGGAGAGCTCCTTAGAGTAGGCGGTGGAGAGAGGTTTAAATATGACGACGTCGAGAGGTTGAAGCGTATAGGTAGAGTGAGGGGGAAATACGGCTAGGAGTATGCGATAGGAGTCGCAGTAGTTGATAAACTCCTTTATAAGGTGACTGCCATGGCTGTTAAGTAAAAGGAGACGCTAGTCTCTCCCACAACGCGCTTTCTGCTTCGTGCAGCGATTAAAGACCTGCTCTAGCCACGCTAAACCAACATCGTTATTCGTCCATCTAGATAGAGATGAAGCTACAAAGACGTTGTGTTGCCTAGCTTTAATAGCGTTCAACCAAGCTGCCTGTAGTAAGCTGTTCGCCAACTAATAGATAAGACCTAGCGGCAGAGCCTCCCTATCAGCGCAGACGGCTGCTAAGAGGGTAATCTATTCTTGAGAACCATCTTGGAGTAACGCTTACACCTCTTTACGCTCCCACATCTGACAGCTAAACACTCGTTTTAAGCGTCCTGTTATACCTATTATAAAGCCCTTCTTGTCCATATTATAGGTGTGGCGTGGCTGTATGTCGTACTGCTTTATCTTCTAATGTAGCAAGTTAAAGTACAGCTTATACTTAACGTTTAAATCAGCGTTGTGGCAGAGGGAGTCAATTCCAGATGTCCATTTTAAGATGAGATGGTGGCCGTGTCGGTCAAGAAAGCGCGTTACCCACCTCTCGCTCACGCGCTCGTTGGCTATCTGGGATGCGAAATTTTGTATCATCTCTCTCGTAGGAGGCAGCCCTCTTTTTGTAAGGTCTTCAATACAGTGTACGAGCTCTAACTCTTGTTGTTGGCTGAGGTTTTGTTGATCGCGTTCTTTGGCTGCCCGTGGGCGCTGACAGCCTTGGTGTCTTCGGCTTAGTGTACTTCGGTTCACATAGAACTGGTTAGCAATTATCTGGTATGAGAACTGTTCTCCTGGTTCGAGCGCTTTGATTGCTGCAATCGCATTATCGATTGGAGCCATAATGGTGGAGTTATGAGGTGTTGAAGTTTGGGTTTCGTCTAGGGTTTTGGTGTTCGGCGGGCGTTGCGCATCCGTGCACGGTACAAGCGAGCTGCGAACCCCACTAAGTCTCTAAGCCTTTCGCAGCATATAAATTCACAACGCATTAATATTCTATCAACATAATAGCTATCCTAAATCAAGCAGTATCTATAGAAGCCTTCTTACACGTGCGCGAGTTGTGCCCAGGCTCCCTACAGCGCCTGCAGCGCGCAGAAGCCTGCCGGCTCGCACCTGACTGCGCCTTGCCTTGCCGTATTTCTCCCTCTAGTTGCTGCTCAACAGCCTTTTAAGCAATAATATCCTCTCCCTCTGCCTTTAATAAAGTGCCTCGCTTTTAGATCCGCTTCTTTTTGCGCTGTTTACGCGTTATAGCTGCCTCATTTGCCCTTTATAGAGTAGCTATCTCCTCGCGCATAAGCACTATTAAATGTGCCATTCTCTCAGCGCCTCTTGTAAGCCGATCAAGCGACTGGATAACTAAGGTAGGAGAGGATCCCTAATGCCTTCGAATCCGCTCACGAACTAGAGTTAACTAAGCGCCTAGCTCGCGTGCGTTGCTTGGTGTTGCAGACTCCTATAGGGCCTCTAGTAGGGCTGCTGGCGCTAGCGCTGGCAACGGTGTACGAAGCTTGATATCAAGCTTTAAGAGCACTGCCTCTGGATTGTGTGGGACTAGCCCAGAGCCTCGAAAGCTTGCGCAGATATTCTCCTTTGTAATTAACTAGTCGTAGGCGGCGCGAAAGGCTAGTAGAAACTCAAGCTTAGTAATATGGTTGATATAGTTGCGTATCAGGCCCTCAACCTGGCGCCCGTACGCCCGCTTCAACGGCGAGAAGCAGCCCACGCCAAGTGGCTGTAGGAGGTGTGACGAATGTGGTGGCATGGATAGGGTATAGATCTTGTTCTCCCTGCAGATCTCCTGGAATTCGAGTGAGTTGTGGCTCTTATGGCCGTCAAGTATCAGGAGCTGACGCGCGCCTACTCTACGCTCTACTGTATGCTTAATAAAGTGCCGTAGCCAGGCAACACCAAGCTCGTTCGTAGTCCACCTATTGTCGCTAAGACCAATAGTCCAGTCACCTGGTATATCGTCGCCCTCGTACCAGGCCGAGAGGTGGTACTTGCCAGCGAAGATGACGAAGGGCGGGATTGCCCACCCAGCAGCGTTGATTCCGTGGATCGTCGTCACCCACTCACGATTGCCTGGCTGGATCGCTTTTGGCCGACCACATCTCTCTGAGCCTGTAACGACTAGCTGGGAGGATATCTTGCCCATTAGAAAGCCAGTCTCGTCGAAGTTGAAGGTGTCCTCATCGCAGATACCGTAGGTGGCCTTTGTACGTGCTACTAGCTCAAACCAGGCCTGTATAGACGTCGGGTCCTCGCAGAGGGCTCGCTGTCGATCGTAGGCTCGATTAAATCGCGTTGTGAGGCTGTCTGTTCGCTTGACAAAGTTTCTAGGCCACTGCTGGCCAACGTGGCCTGCACTACGCTCAGCGAGCAGCTTATTCGCCATATCTCGTACAGCACCTAGAGTAGGCGCAAAGCCTCGCGAATCTAGGTCAAGTATATGCTCAATAATAACCTCCTCTTCTAGCTTAGTAAGCTTCTTTGATTTAGGCTCACAATCGCGTCGCGCAGTAGTTCCAGCGCGTCGGCTGCGAAGCGTGCTTTCAGGAACGTTATACGTCGCTGCAGCGCGATTAACGCTCTGGATCTGATTCTAATTAATAGCTAAGATAGCTAGGGAGATATCTGCTTCGTTATAGGGCAATCGAATAAGTGTTGGTTGAGCCATTATAGTTAATAGGTGACGCGTCGTAGAAAGTTGGTGGGGTTCGCAGCTCGCTTGTATTCGCAGCTCGCTTGTAAACACGTTACTAAGACCCGATAGCTAACAATAGAGTACCCAAACTATGGTTATACTTTGTAGTATATAGGTAGACGTAACTCTGGAAATAAAATATGCTAATAATTTTTTTAAATATTACTATTACTTATCTAATTATGGGGCGTTAAATTAATTACCTAGGGGTAGAACGACAAAGGCTTTCATCTCAAATAACATGACAAAAAAAAAGCAGAGCCCCCTGCTTAGTAAACAAAAAGATCTAATTATATATAGCTGGTGTTGACTTTGTACGCATCTTAGTATCGGGTGCGAATTCTTTCATGGGGGTGACGGGAGGTCTGGCCGCCATGAGCGCGTTCTTCGGAGCGCATGCACATACAGTGTATCAGCCCATAGACTTGGTGCACGGTTGCGTTCATCTACAGACTGGACGTGAGCGTTCCCGCCATCGAATCCCACTGCCGCACTGGACACCGTAGCACATCATCCACGCCTTTATACGGTGATGGCTTCTAACCATTCAAAACGCGATACGAGAGGGTGCGGCAAGAGTAAAAAGTACCTTATGCGATACGGACACTATGTAAACGATATCTCGCGCTGTGAGAATAGCCACAGCGTTTCCCGGTAGCAGCCCGCGCAGCAGACTTCCCATAGGCGTTAAGCATCAGGAACGGCAAGCATGTCAGCTACAAAAGAGTCACCACTCGCAAAAAAAAAAACCGGAAATGTAGACACAGCCAGGGGCAATCGCCACTCACCTCTCCACCGACTATCTCTGAGAAAAACACACATGCATGTTGGACACAGAACCTGAACAACTACACACAATCTACTAGTTAGCTCCGTCTACCTCTAGCAAATCCCCGAACCCCAAGGTCTATAACCATACTCCACGGAAGTAAATAGTAAGCCCACATGCAACCCTTCGGCCTGTGGACCCACACAAGCCAAACCCAGAACCCAATCCCAATCCTAAAACCCATCACATCACCTATCTTAAAGCACAGACCCAACCTTATCCGGCACCAACAGTACGGTCCAACCACCCCACTAGCAAGTTTCACCTCACACCTGGCCGCGCACTGCCCGTGCGATGTGGCTGTGCCTCATACCTGCATATCAGAGGTAGCATCTTACCACCACGCTGCTGAGTCACTCTCACTCTCCACGCACGCGACACTCGATGCGAAGCATGCGACACACTGGACTACGATGCCCAAGACAGTCAAAATTTCGGTGACAGTAATATATTAAACCCAGCACTACCACAAATGCATAGATACCCATAGAGCCGAAGCTACGCTTGTAAGCAAACATACACCTCCGACGCCAGCATGCAGAATGAAACTGAAAGAGGGAAGAACGGAAAAAAAAAGTCCTCCAGAAGACAAACTGCGTGTCTTCTGTACAGAGAATCCACATGTCCACATACTACTACGTACAGTGTGCCGCCGCGGGTTGGGGGGTAGATTTGGTGAGTTGTATGTATCCTTGGCTTCTAATATGTGACCAGGCTTTTTTTTGGCCTGTACGTATCAGAGCCGGTGACGATACTGATCGCATCAGCGTGACGGGCTTTTTCAACGACCGAGCATGTAAATGCTACTCCACGTCTCGAACGAGATGTCTGCGCTGTCGCCCACTTTCTCCTTCCAAGCGGCGTATGCAGCGACGCGGGTATCGAGCTTCTCAGGATCATCGCCCAAAAGGGAAGAAGATACAAGAGGAATCTCCATCGAGGTAGTGCTAGTGTGGACGCGGGCAAAGTACTCGACAGTAACCGGGTTCTTCGGCTCGCAGAATTGTCGTCCCTTCTGAACATTCGCGGACTCCTGCTTGGTGTTGTGGTCGTGAAGCAGAAAACTCGTAGTAGTAGATGGCTGGCGGCTGGAGGTGTGCGACAAGGCCAGCTTGAGGAGATCATCCTCCGTGGGATCTGTGATAGCGCTGTCGTCGTCAAGCATTGTCGTGTTGTCATTCTCGAGCATTGTCGTATCGGCATTGTCCTTGATCTCAGTTGTGGTTGCTGTTTTCTCTTCGACAAACCCTGCTGCCTGCATGGTGGTGGCATGGTAAGCACATGTATTCATGAAGGACTCGACCCGTGGATGACTCACCTGAGTGTGTTCGCCATTGACTGTGACATCACTATCTGCTCGGCGCTTGCGGGGCTGAGCCTCACCACTCTCTTGAGAGGTTGCACGATCCGAAGCAGTCGAGGTCTCGGCCGCGGTAAGGCGCGTCGACCTACGAGTGACACGAGTACTACTACCGTTGGGTGATTTCTTCTCGGTTGGCAAATCGACCATCTCTGTGTCAGCTTCACGTCGCGCGAGGATGTCGTCAAAAGTTGAGGGCGTGTGGCTTTCAACATCTGAACCTAACTCTACCACGTGTGGCACAACCGACGTGGACTTGCGCAGTCGTCCACCCTTGCCTCTACGGCGGTTCTGCTTCTTGTTCCCACGGACGTGACCCGGTGTGAAGGTTCCATTGACATCGCGTTTACGCTTCAGTGAAGAGGACTAGCATTACGATGAGTATATGTCTATGATTGTGTGGCTCGATTAACTTACCGCAGGTAGACGGTCGAGGCTGGTGGCGATTGGTTCATATGCGGCCGTGAGCGGGAGGGCGTGATCGTCTGTAGACATGTCAGATGATATTCGAGATTGTAAAAAGTGCTCAATCATGGATGTGACGACCGAAGGGTAGGTAAGAGAGAAGGTCAAGTGTAATCCGCGACGAGATCCGTTGATTGTCACCTACCTGAAACGGGCGTGGTGCTCATAATCCTACTGCTTGGCATCGCCTCACTTGCAGCGCGATCAGGCGAAGTCATAAAGGTAGGCGCAGGAATAGTATCTGGAATCGGCGGCTCTAGCTCTTCTGCTGCAGCAGTCGTCTGCTCTTGTGTCACCTCACAAGTGGTCGTTTCTTTTCGTCGTCAGCAGTTGCGTCGACAAACCGAGCGTTTACCCAACGCATCAGATCAAAGAACGATTGAGCAGACTTACCTGCTACAGATTCGTCTTGGGTCTGATCTGTTTCAGTTGCATGAATACTAGTGGCTGATTCGTGTGCGGAAGGGTGCATCGCCGTCGCCACTTGACTCGGAAGGTCTGTTAGATGTTAGTCATATTGATACTCAAAAGGAAGTTGGTACTGCCAGTGGGTATGAAAAACGTACTCTGGCTGGTGGACTTCGTCTTGTGTCCGCTCTTCGGTTTCTCTTGAAAAGGGACAAAGCTGGGTGGCGCTGAATCGAGGCTCGCGTAGATGGGATCGGGGGGTGTCATTTCAAGTTCGCCTTGAGCCACCCGCCGGACTGTTGCCGCATTCATTGCCTTCCATTTTCTGTCGAAGAATGGCCACTTATCTTGAGCCCTGTTGGTGAGTGAGCGCACGCGCTTGTAAGCATTGTAGAGCTTTTCGAAGCCCTCGGTACTCCGAATAGCACAACCACCGTCAGCCTCGCCATCTGATCCGGACAGATAGTGTTCCTTGATCCAGGCGGCCGAGACATGGTCTTCGGGGCTCTGAATATCTGATCAGTGCCTTGTCTTGGAAGTTGGGGCCGTTACTCACCGAGCTCATACACAGCGCCTCGTGAATTTTGGAGAGGGTCTGCAGGTCGATCATGCCTTCCACTCGTCCAGGAAGGCTCATGGCGGACGCTGAGTTGCTGTTCGCAACTGACCGAACTGTCGCGCCGTGGTTCATGAGTTGATTATATAGAAGCTGTGGGTTGTTGAGAAGCTGGGTGGAGAGTTGCGCAGAGTGGGAGCCAGAAGCGGAGTCACCCATCGTAGCGCCTGCGCCCGTATGCTGCTGGAGCGCGCTAGCATCCATCTCGACTGGCTGTGTCGGATGCGCCGAGCTGTTCGAATGGGCCAAGCCTGAGAGACAATGAATGCCCTGAAATAACTGCTGGCGGATAAGGGCGCCGGGTGCAGATGCGGATAGAGCAGTTGAATACACGGCTGTCGGACAGTGGCGACGGATTTATGGTGCCGATTAGTGTGTCGAGGTCTATCTTGCGTGGAGAACTCTGTGCTTGAAGAGCTGCTTTGGTGAGAATTTTACGCGTTGAGAGGGCTGGTCTTGGTCCGCGCGTCGCTTGCTGCACGTCGCAATCGAGAAGTCGAGCCGCTGTTTTGTGTAGATGTGGATCGCACGCTCTGATGGTGGAGAGTTAAGCTGGGAAAGAAAAGCTTGAGTGGATGCAAGGGTGAGGATGTACAAGAGGGTAAAGGCAGGTCATGGGAGGGAGATCCGGACTCGGGTGCGTGCTATTGTGCGTGCTGTTGTGGGCGTATTGTTCAGCACGGATCCAGCCGCCACAGACACCACCTCGCCACGCCAGTCACATGATGGACGCCGGACGGCTTACCTAGATATGCAGTCAGGATTGCTGCACGAGTGCGTATAAGGGGGCAGAACATGCTCATCTCCATGTGACTGTTTTCCATCCCCCATGCGAGCTGAGCATCCCTCCTTTCTCAGCGCCAGGGTTGTCAACAACCAAACATGCCTCAATATTTTGTTTGAATTTTGTTTGAATTGACAACGTCAACCAAACAAAAAGCTGCTGCTGCAATTTTGATAGGTCAAACAAACAAAAGAGGCAATTGCAGTCAAAAAATTTGAAGTTTGTTTGAATCGCTTAGCATACTGTAATGATAAGGTACCCTAGAGTTAGTGATATATTCTTAGTGTTGATGTAACAATAACTTTCCCAACGCTGCAATTATATAGGTATTCCTATAGTAAACAGAGCAAAAAACGGAGCTTCTTAAGTGGATTGTACCTGCGTAAAAAAAGCCCGCATAACGGATGTGTGCTTCCACTGGCCGCCAGCAACTGATATACATGAATTGCTATTCGGCTTTAGCACCTCCTATCCTCTGTTCCTCCTCTTTCTTTACGTAGGTAATAAGCTGTTAAAACAATAAATATATATATAATAATCTAAATAAGCTAATATTATAGTGTTGAGGTATTGTAGCAAAGTGAGTTTGCGCTGTTGCAGCGAAGCCTAAGTTATGTTTATATATTCTGAACCTAGTTACTACTCTTAAAAAATCGTTTGCTATAACCACGCAATAAATCTTGTCTTCTATAAGTTAAACTATTAAATCAATGTTGCTAAATTAATTCCTGTCGCCTGTTTTACTATATCTCTATTGTTGCGGGCTGCAGAGCGTCGCGCAGTACGCCTTGGCATGAAGTGGTAATGTTGGCTAGCCGACCGCGTACTTTCCGCGTACCTTGCGCGTCAACGCTTACACACCCACTATACTTTGGCTTACTTGCCTGCGCCTACAGCTTACTTTTTCGCGCCTTTGCTTACCTTCACGCTTACCATGCCCCCAAAACGAAGCCGCGAGCCTGCTGAGGCATCCGAACCTATGCCCAAACGTTCCCAACGTGCGCCGAAACCCAGCCAGCGCCTTATGGATAGCCAGCGGCCGCTTACTCCTCCGCCAACCCAGCCGTCTATTGAGGTAGTTGACGAGCCGGAGCCGCCTATTGAGGTGCTTGAAAGTACTCTAGAGCCGCGCTCAATAGAGCCACCAACCGAGCTAGAGGAGCGCGCCCGGAGGCCATCACCACGGCCTATACTACAAGCCTTACAGGCCGATGAGCCAGCTTGGGAGTTGCTGTTAGTGGCTAATAAGCCGCCTATAGCTACTAAGCCGCCGCGCGCGTTTAGTAATGCTGCCACAGAGGCTTCAGTGGAGGAGGACGCTGCGCCTAGTGTTGACTTCACCAACTACGAAGGCCTTGACTTGAAGCGCCTGCTGGGCTTCAATGTGCCTCTATCCACACCCACAGGCAACATCAGCTGGGTCTTTAGGCACGGCTATCGCCTTCGAAGCTTGGTACTAACCCTGAGAAGATCTACTTCCAATGCAAGCACTGTCACATCAACAGAAAGAAGGGCGGCCTACACCAGACCACTCTGTCAACTACAGCCGCCAACAACCATTTGAAGCAAGACCTTCCCGGCCATCGGCTCACCAAACAAGGCACTATCGTACACAAGAGGCCGCTCGAACCTGGCCAGAAGTCGCTGCGATGGGCGGAAAAACGGGGTCACATTAAGCCAAGATGCAACGCAGGAGCTGGGTAACTTCGACGTACAAGGCTTCAGGCAAGCTGCAGTGTTATGGCTCGTCAACAACAACAGGCCATTACGCGAGTTTGAGACTGAGTCCTTCCGCGCGATGATCAGGTTCGCCAACCCAGAGGCAGAGGCGGCGCTATGGAGGTCTCACAACAGCGTTTCGAGGTTCGTGATGAGGCTTTACAGCTGGCTACAACCTCAAGTCAAGCGCGCCTTGTCTGAGGCCTCTAGCAAAATACACATAAGCTTTGACGGCTGGACTACCAAGGGGGGGAAGCGCGGCTTCTTTGCAATTTGTGCGCACTACGCTGACTCTCAAGGCAATATAGTTGACCTTCCCATCGCCTTGCCGCAGCTGGTTGGTGCGCACACAGGCTCAGCGATCGCGGAAGCTGTCGTACGAATCCTACGCTACTTTGAGATTTCTAGCAGCAATTTGGGCTATTTCGTGCTTGACAACGCCTACAACAACGATACTGCAGTTAATAAACTCGGCACAATGTACGGCTTTATCGCCAACGATCGACGCCTCCGCTGCGCTTGCCACATACTCAACCTCGTTGGGCAAACTATTATGTTTGGCACTGACTCCGACGCCTTTGATAACGAGCCTGAACACTACAACGAAGAGGAGTTTTATATGAAGCAATGGCGGAAAGATGGTCCGCTTGGCGTGTTTCTTGATATTGTTAACTACATTAACACGCCAAAACAATGGGGTATATTTGAGGATTGTCAGAACAGCGAAGCAGTTGAGATGCCTGCTGGCGCTACAGCAAGACGCCGTGAGCCTTTCAAGCCTGGAGTTACGCGTTGGAACAGCTATCATGACTGCTTTAAGCGCGGCGTTGAGCTACAACACGCCATCAACAGCTACTCCTCCTACCACATACAAGAGACTGAGCACGCTGACGAGCTTGCCAAAAGCAACAACACTAAGCCGCCTATTGTGCCACAGTGGATGCGATCAGGCGGGCTTGCAGCTGCAGACTGGGCGGTGATTACCGAGTACATTGAGGTGCTTGAGCCGCTGAAGTCCGCAACTAATCGCTTGCAAGGTCGCGGCAAAGCTGGCACTCACGGCGCGTTATACGAGGTTATCCCTGTGTTTGAGTCTCTTATTGCTGACCTAGATGCCCGCCTTAGACTGTTTGAAAGCGTCAATTACCTGCCAGACGAGGCGCCAGAAGATCACGTCGCTATCAACGTACGTGCTGCGCTCAAGAAGGCGAGCAAGTACCTTAATAAACTCCTCAAAATCCCCGTCTACTACACTGCCACGGCACTCCACCCACGCTTCAAGAACTACTTTAAACGCTTCTGGCGTGAGAAGCCCGCACAGTTACAAGCTACGCACGCGAGCTTCGAGCAGCTTTGGGCTCGTTACAAGCCCGCCCTAGCGACAGCAACAACAATAACAACTGCGCCTAAACACGCGATGAGCAGCTTTGACGACGCGATCGATTCGGTACTTGACAACAGCGACGAGATAATAGGGGTGGCGGATGAGTACGAGAGCTGGCTTAGAGAGCCAACATGGACATCAGAACAGTACAAAACTGGCTGTACAGCTGTCCAATACTGGTACCAGCTCAAGCCGAGGTATCCCAATTTGTCACGATTGGCGCTGGACGTGTTAACTATCCCTGCCTCCAGCGCTGACTGTGAGCGAGTCTTCTCGGGTACTGGCGACGTACTTGAGCCACAGAGACGCAAAATGGGCAGCCAACTATTGGCTGCTTTAATTTGTACTCAACGATGGATTCGAGCAGGTTTTAAACCTCCAAGCGCAAAGGTGGTGGCAACGTACGATGACAATAAGCTCAACGAACAGTTTAGCATACATGAGTGGGAGGAGCCGCCGCCTATAACACCACCAGAGTCTCTTTCACAGTCCTCTTAAAGTACTCAAAATCAAACAAACAATCAAATAAAAAGCGCCTCTATAGCTCCATCAAATCAAACAAACAAACTACAACACCAAGAAAGTCGTCAAACAAACAAATTCAGAGCCTCAAATTTTGTTTGTTTTGTTTATTGACAAGTCTGCTCAGCGCTAGCCTTCAATCCGTTCGCATACCTCGAGTACATGGTGAACACTTCAACGATACCAATGGATATGTGGTGGATGACACTCTTCCGGTAAGGAAATTCGTGGTGACAAGACATGCTTATTGCGATGATTTCTATGGGACTTCCACCACTGTGATATCCTACGACGTGCAATGAAGAACCCCCATATGCTAAAACCGCCTCAGTAGCAGATAATAGAGCGAAATTCCCGATCAGCTTGATCCGTGCGCGAATGATACCCCGCCCTCACAGAGTCATTCGTACATGCACAGCGGACCCCTTCCTAGCAACAGCATCAGGATCAAAATGCTTCCGTACGAACTCTCCAGCTGCCATCCCAGCTTCGCGCCCAGGCTTATGTCCATAAAAGTACAGCTCATGTTCCAGGCTCCTCCTCCTTGCCTTCCGGCACAATGCTCGTGCATTATTATAAGCGCCGACCAGCATACCGAGGTTTTCGACCGATCTAATGCGCCGACCGATGGGCTCCTGCCCCTCTACCGGGAGCCCTCGCAGGCTTTCTTCGAGGTAGTTGGCGGTTAGCCAGTTTTTAAGCTGCGTATGGGATCCTTTGGGCGAACCTTTTAGGACTATGTAGACTTCTAACGCAGCGGTCAGGTTGAGGACGCCGTATGGGCAGGGATCTGTTCGGTCGGCACTCATTGCTGAAAAGAACGTGATATCGGCGGGGCAATAAGCAGTTGATGAAGTTTAATCAAGCAGAACAAATCGATGCCAGCTTCGTACTATGTAGGTTAACCTGCTGTGAGCTATTGAGTCGGGGCCTGATTGCGGTTATAAGCTTCGCGGAAATGCCTTGTTTGTGAAAGCATGTGCAAGCTTCCAACTACCTGGCGATCATCAGACGTGAAAACTGAGGACAGTGAGCTGTCAAAACTTCGTTCGCGATGAATAGTATGATGATAGGTACTCCAATCACCGAGCGTGTGGTACTGCTGCGCTAAGGCTCCGCCAGTGCCTAAATGAATGTCGATCGCGGGATCTAGGTACGCCCCAATGAAACGAAGAACTGAAACGCAAAGTCGCGCCCAGTGAGAGATGAACACGAGGTGAGGGACGTGCAAATCGATGAGGGAAGTTGCACTGAACCAAGACGTCACATTCAGAAACTAAGCGACCTATCAACACCGCTCATTGGCTGCTGGAAACCGGAGAGTGTCTCATCATTTAAGCGTCGTGCCACCCACATCCACCGTTGGCAAGCCGCGTCCTCGATGCGCAAGCAGTCTTTGTGGCCCAAGCGTAAAGATCTTGTTTTCTGGTGTGCCTCTGTTTGTTAGACAACGGTATACTTGTTTCTCTCTTCGTTTCGAACGCGCTGTGCGCGTCAAACGCCATCATTGAACTCGTAATCCTTATCCCATCGCTACAACTTGTTAGAAAAAAGCGGACAAAAAGATATTCTTCACCCACTTTATCCCACGGTCTACTGCCATCCACAAAGCGCAAGTCCGTTCCCACCCGGATGATATTATTCGGGTCATAGTTCAACGTCGAGGCATGTATCTAGCATCCTCGTCAATCTCAAACCAGCGAACAGGTCAGCCATCATACCGTGTATGGTGTATGGAGCACAACGTCCCCTGCTTCGAAAGATGTGACCAGCCACCTTCTTCCGAATGTCTCGCTGTACTCCCGCGGTCCGTCTGCAAGAAGACCTGTCGAGAGCATGTTCTGGTTGAACGCGTTTTTCGCCTCCTCATCTGTCAACCCGCTCTCTTTCGCTTTTCTTGTAAAGTCTGCTTCTATCTCCTGGCCCAATGTATGACCTGAACTGATTAGCACGAAATCGCACCACAGTTGCTATGTATGGTTCACCGTTCTCCAGGTAGATCAAACCTCCCCCTTCCAGGCTAATATCGCCCATGGGTACCCACGCAGTAAAACTCGTCGGCTCTCCATATCTCAGAAATATTTGATCGTAATGTACTCCAATGGCCTTGTTGCCTGGCGTGTTGTTTCTCAGCAGACTGCGCCGCACCGCTAGTGTGTTCTCTCCCCAACCCGAAATTCGTGCAACAGCCTCTTTGAGCATCGGGTGCTTGCAAAACTTCTCCTTGTACCAATCGGCGTAATGCGCCTGCAGGGCGAGATCAACGAACTTCTCCGCAGTCTCGGCTCCGGGTTTGCCGTTTCCTGGAGAGGCGCCAGCACCAATTCCGGGGAAGTCTGCAGCGTCTTGAGTGTCGTCGAAGACACCTTGCACTGCAGCAGTACCAGGCTTCAATACACCACTGGGGGCTAGCATCTCGAAGTACTCTCTGCGGGCATCCAACACATCATCGCGCGGTAGCAAGCCCTTCAAGAACACGTAGCCGTCCTCCTGGTAGCGCCGCCGGAGTTCTTCGACTGGCACATCCGGAGAGGATTCTTTCAAAGGGCCTACTTGCTCTGGACGAAGGAGCCCATCGTTTACATAGAGCTTCTTGCCCTTGAAGCTTGGAATTTCCGGTTCAGGAGATTCGGCGTGAGGCATGATGTTCGGATGCGGATGCCAAGATCGTGGATGGCAGTATGCGCTCGAGGTATCAACAATGTAGAAGCATCAACTACTTCGGGGTGTTTATAAGACATTCGTTTCGGCGCAATCATATCCCTTCGGGTCATTGAGATAGGCGAAGATTGCCCTGGCCAACAGCCTCGGAAATGTGGGGTAACGTGTTTGATCACGTACTGTAATTAGTCATCTGGCGCTCGGGCTCATCTGACGCCCACTTTTGACATGTCAACCACCACTACTTTTGAAGTTGTATAGTCCTATATAAATCTAATTATCACGAGATTTTTTAGAGGAGCATTCTTGAAGGTTTGTTTGATTGATTGGCAACGATAAATTACGTGCGATACCTCTGTGGGAGGCGTACTTTGCGAGTGCGCGTTGATGGGCCGGATGCCTCCACCACCCCTTTAATAACTGATAGATCCTTAACATTAACCTCTAGCTCCTTAATAACACGAGCAGGATGTGTAGGAGCCTTAAGGCTACGCGCCTTACCCTTTTTAGACAATTGTATATCGGCCCTAAGTTGTTTTTTAGCTGCCTTCGCGATCTGCTCTTCCTCACGCGCTGCAGCCTTTAAGCGCTGTTCTTGTAACTTAAGCTCCTTAGCCACAAGCTTCATACGCTTTCTCTCCTCTATTATAGCAGCTTTGTCTGCCTTTGCTTGTTCCTTAGCGAGCTTTTCCTAGTTCTTTTGGTGTTGTAGTTGTTGTTCTTTGGCTTTCTTTTGAGCCTGCCTATCGCGAGCGTCTTGAACTTTGGATGGGGACCAGAATACGGCACTACTATAATATTCTGGTGGCGCTATTAAGGGTAGAGGCTTGCCACGCTGCCGGCGCTTCTTCTCGTTGTATAGAGCGTCTTGTAGGCACTTATTTTCATGCTCTAGTAGTTGTTCGCGTACAGCGAGGGCATGGATCGTATGGCTAAGCTGCTAAGAGCGTTTATCGTAGATATCCTCCACCGTCTGCCTCAGTAAGCGCTCAATCTTCCGCCAATCGCTTGCAGAGAGTATTGACGTACTACTCTCGCTCGATGAGGGCCTCTCCATCTCCTTATGCTTGAATTTCTTGAGGATCACCTCTGGATTAAATGGTGATAGCCTGGTAGCTTTAAAAGCTTTGAGTACTGTATTTTCTTAAAACGCTGTATGCCAGGCACTATAGAAAAGCCAGAAGAAGTCGCGCTTGGTGATAGAGCTGAGCCCTTAGCAGCGGAGAGAGGCTTAAAGAGGCAGACATTGAGCGGCTGCAGCGTATGCGTCGAATGAGGTGGGTATATAGCAAGGAGGATCCTATTTCAATCACAGTACTCGATAAAGGCCTTTGTAATATGTGAACTATGCCCATCAAGTATTAGAAGCCTTCTTGAGCGCCCTGCCTTGCTCTTAGTCTCCTGATCGAATACTTGCTGTAGCTATGCTATGCCCACTGTATTATTCGTCCATCCTGAAGGTGATGAGGTTATGAAGCACTTGTGCTCTGTAGGATTGAGATCTTATAACTAGCTGTCCTGTATATTGCCGGAGAGCGCTTGGTATATTAAGGAAGGCGTAAGAGTACTGCTGTCGGCGCAAATACAAGCAATCGTTGTAATCCACTCCCTATTGCTGTCTTGAAGCATTTGCTTGATCCCTGCTTCTTTATATCGCCTGCGGGAGAATATACGCTTCATTTTGCTTAGCACCCTAATTAAGAAGCCCTTCTCGTCTATATTGTATATATTTGCTGGCTCGACGTTGTACTGCTTAATTTTAGATTCTAGAAGCTTAAAATATAAGCTGTATTTGTATGCGGAATTGGCTCTGTGGCGCTAGGCGTTAATACCAGTAGTCCATCGCGATATGAGCTCGATGTTATGCCGTGCGATATACCGTGTTTCATCACCTGACGATCGGCCCCACCGGACGATCGATTTTCCGCCTCAACAGCCCAACTTCGGCACCTTTTGCAACGCTCTATACAACGAATATGGCCGAATTAAGTGCTGCTCTTGACTATTTGAGCTCGCTGAGCATCTCTGAGAAGCCTAATTACACAAAAGTCGCTCAAAAATATGGCTGCGATCGCAATACGTTGTCACGCCGGCATCGCAGGGTGCAGGGCACGCGCGACGCGCTGGCCGACAGCCAGCGCCTCCTCAACTCCCAACAGGAAACTGAGCTTCTACAATATATTGATGGCCTTTGCGAACGAGGATTACCCCCTACAAAGGAGATGATACGAAATTTCGCATCAGAAATAGCTGGGAAGCCTGCTGGCAAAAACTGGGTTGACCGATTTATACGACGCCACAAAGTCGACCTACTTTCGCACTGGACCTCTGGTATAGACGCCTCACATAAACGCGCCGACTCTGCCTTCAAGTACGCCCTATATTTCGAGCTCCTACGTAAAAAGATTGAGCAGTATAACATCGACAAGCGCCACATGTACAATATAGATAAGAAGGGTTTCCTAATTAGGGTGCTGTCAAAAATAAAGCGTGTCTTCTCCCAACAGCGCTATAAGAGCGGCGGCATTAAACAAATGCTCCAGGACGGCAATCGCGAGTGGATTACGACGCTGGCATGTATTTGCGCTGATGGAAGCTCTCTTACGCCTTGCTTGATTTATCAAGCGCAGTCAAACAATATACAAGACACCTGGTTACAAGATTTTAACGACTCCTCACACAAAGCTCTCTTTGCAGTATCACCAAGTGGATGGACGAACAACGATTTAGGCCTAGCATGGGTCAAACAGGTGTTTGACAGGGAGACTAAGGCAAAGGCGCGCCGCGATTATCGTCTACTACTCCTTGACGGCCATGGATCGCATGTTACAATGGAGTTTATTAACTACTGCGATCAAAATAAGATCCTCCTGGCCATCTATCCACTCATTCAACCCATACGCTCCAGCCGCTCGACGTCGCGCTATTCAAGCCTCTCAGCACTGCCTACTCTGCTGAACTTACTGAGTATTTGGATAAGTGCCAGGGCCTCTCAAGAGTCATAAAGCGCGACTTCTTCGCTATGTTTGAGAGGGCCTGGCAGTGCTCCTTTCAAGAAAAATACGATCTGCAGCGCCTTTAAGGCCACTGGCCTAGTGCCTTTCAACCCCAAGTAATCCTTCAGCGCTTTAATAATATGGACCCAGAGCGGCCATCCTCAAGCGATAGCAGCTCTTCTGTACTTAGCGCTTCAGATTGGCGTAAATTTGAGAGACTCTTGCGCCAGGTTGTCGCTGATACTTACGCTGAGGGGTCCCGGCAGCTCTCCCGCACTATGCACTCAATTTCAGTGCGCAACGCCCTCCTGAACCATGAAAATAAGCGTTTACGAGAAGCGCTAGCCCAGAAGAAGCGCCCTACGCAAGGAAAGCCTCTACTGCTTGAACCACCTACAAATTACGCTGGTGGCGCCATGTTTTGGTCCCCACAAAGGTCAAGGAAGCTCGCCAACGCCAGGCACAAAAAGATCAGGAGGCAAAGGCTAAGGAGCAAGAGAAGGAGCAGAGGAAGGCTATCCAGGAGGAGCGGAGGCGTACAAAGGCTATACAAAAGGAGGAGCGCGCCCAGTGCCCTGGCGTCAACCCAGGCGCTTCGGGCACCAAAAGCAAGGCCCCCAAAGGCATCCAAGAAGCTCCTCTCCTACTCCAAAACACCTCCAAGGTGACGCGTAAGGGCAAGGAGAAGGCTATTACACCTCCTTTAATTGATGAGGAGGATGTGGAGTACAACTTTTCATCTGTTGTACACGCCGGGGTCGCTCTTTACGGCTCCCTGAGCGTTATCGCACCTAATAAAGTATCGCGATTGTCTCCTATGCCCCTAAAAAGCTCTCCACCAAAAAATCTAGCCTGTATACAATTTGTATTGCGTTGTACAGCTTCAAAAGTTGTACGCACGGGCCCTGCCAAATCGATCGTCAGGTGGGGCCGATCGTCGGGTGATGAAACATGGTATCGATCAACCTAGCTTCTTCTAGGCTGTTTTCCTGATATTTCTTGCGCGAAATTTCGTATCATCTGCTTTGTAGGAGGTACCCCACGGCTGTAGAGCTTATTGATATATTTTAAAAGCTCTAATTCTTGCGCGTTGTTGAGAAGTTGCTGATTTTCGTATTGGGCTGCATGGCTGCCCTGCACCCCGCGAAACCGCCTCAATAGCTTGTTGCGATCAACGCCGTACTTTTTCGCAATTTAAGAATAGTTAGGCTTTTCGCCTATATTGAGCGACTTTAACGCTTTAAGAGCTGCGTCAATCGGGTCCATATTGGTGGTTGTAGAGATTTTTGAAATTTTGGTGTGGGCGATGGAAAAGTGGGCGTCAGATGAGCCCGAGCGCCAGATGACTATCGTGTTTGATCACGTAATGCACGCTATCGCGTAATGCACGTTTTCGGCAATTTCCGCCCATCCACAACTTGAAGCTGTACAGCTTGTATATATTGTAAAATCGTCGGATTTTCTAGAGTAATAATCAGAAGAGCTTATTTAACAAATATAGCCCTTCTATTGGCTACCTGTAGCGCTCTGGGAGGCGTATTTGACGTGTGCGCGTCGTGGGCGCGATCTCGGGCATCTCGGGCTCGTCAACTTTGACAGGCTGTAACTCAGGCTGTACAAGCTCAATATCCTTTGGGTTTTTTGCTGGAGGCTTAAGGCTATGTTGATTACCCTTTTGGGAAGCTTTGAGCTCATCGCGGAGTTGTTTTTCAATTGCGCGGGCCTCTCGCTTTTCTTGAGCTTCAATAGCCTTCAGCTCGCGCTCGCGAGCGCGCTCTGCTTGAGCCTGAGCCTTTTCAAGGCGTCGCTGTTGCAAGAGGGCTTGCTTTTCAAGCTTGCTCTGCTCTCTGAGCTGGGCCTGGATGTCCTTTTGAAGCTGTATCTCCTTCTCCTCCGCGTCCTTTTGTGCCTGCCAGTCGCGAGCCCTCTGGACCTTAGCTGGCGACCAGAAAATCGCGCCACCGTTGTAATCCTCCGGCGTCTCGAGCGCCAGGGCCTTACCCCGCTGGCGGCGCTTGCGCTCGTTAACGAGGGTCTCTTTGAGCTGAGTATTTTCGTGCTTAAGGATCTGATTTTTCGCTGAAATCGAGTGGAGCGTACGCGAGAGTTTGGCAGCCTGAGACTCGTAAATATCTCCAACAACTTGACGTAATAAGCCCTCGATTTTACGCCAGTCGCTGGCGCTAAGGACCGACGTGCTGCTCTCGCTTGAGCTGGGGCGCTCAGGCTCGCGAGTTTCAAATCGCTTGAGGATCCTGTCGGATCTAAGGGCACGATCCCAGTAGCCTCAAAGGCCTTAAGGACCGTTGCTGACGTTAGCGCGCGCTCCCAGGCGGCCCAGAATATCCTGAAAAAGTCCCTCTTTGTAATGCTGGAGAGGCCCTGGCAGGCGTCCATAAAGCTCGCGAGGCCGTTGCTGTACGCGCTCGCGAGAGGCCCGAAGACGCCCACATCCAGCGGCTGAAGCGTATGGGTGCTGTGAGGCGGAAATATTGCCAGCAGGATCTTATTGGCGTCGCAGAAATCGATAAAATCCTTTGTTACGTGAGATCCATGCCCATCAACGATCAAGAGGCGGTACGACGTCCTTGCCTTTGCTTTCGTCTCGCGGTTGAACACCTGTTTGAGCCAGCTGAGCCCGATATCGTTATTGGTCCATCCTGAGGGCGAGGAGGAGAAAAAAGCCTTGTGGATTTCAGGGTTGAAATCCTGGAGCCAGGTGTCTTGTACGTTGCCAGAGGCTGCCTGATAAATGAGGGCAGGTGTGAGGGTAGAGCCGTCGGCGCAAATACAGGCTATTGAAGTTATCCACTCGCGATTGCCGTCCTAGAGCATTGATTTGAACTTCCCACGCTCGTATTGCTCGCGAGAAAAGACGCGCTTTGATTTAGAGAGGATTCCAATAAGAAATCCCTTCTCATCCATATTGTAAATATGGCGTGCGTCAACGTTGTATTGCTCGATTTTTTTAGCTAATAGCTTGAAGTACAGCGCGTACTTGAAGGCCGAATCAGCTCTGCGGCGTGAGGCGTCGATGCCGGATGTCCATCGCGATATTAAGTCGAGTTTGTGGCGCTCAATGAAGCGCGACGGCCAGCAAGTCCCAACGTATTTTCCAGCTATTTCTGACGCGAAGTTTCGTATCATATAGCTTGTAGGAGGTAGCCCTCGCGCTGAGAGGTCTTGAATATACCGTACGAGCGTTGCTTCCTGCGTAGCGTTGAGTATTTGTTGATTTTCGAGCTTACGCGCCATCGATTGGGTTTTATTACGCGCGCGCCGCGACAGAGTTGACCGGCTAACCCCGAATCTTTCGGCGATTTCTGTATATATAAAATGTTCTCCTGGTTTTAGCGATTCGATTGCCGCAAGAGCCTCGTCGATTGGAGCCATATTGGTGGAGTTATGGTGGGTTGAATATTTCGCGATTTTGGTGGGGCGCGTGCATTACGTGATCAAACACGATAATTACGGTAATGCACGCGCCCCACCAAAATCGCGAAATATTCAACCCACCATAACTCCACCAATATGGCTCCAATCGACGAGGCTCTTGCGGCAATCGAATCGCTAAAACCAGGAGAACATTTTATATATACAGAAATCGCCGAAAGATTCGGGGTTAGCCGGTCAACTCTGTCGCGGCGCGCGCGTAATAAAACCCAATCGATGGCGCGTAAGCTCGAAAATCAACAAATACTCAACGCTACGCAGGAAGCAACGCTCGTACGGTATATTCAAGACCTCTCAGCGCGAGGGCTACCTCCTACAAGCTATATAATACGAAACTTCGCGTTAGAAATAGCTAGAAAATATATTAGGACTTACTAGCTATTACACTTTATTAAGCGCTATAAACTTAACTTAATATTGCAATAGACATATAGTATTAACGCCTTACGCTATAGAGCTAATTTAGCCTTTAAGTACGCGCTGTACTTTAAGCTATTAGCTAAAAAAATTAAGTAATATAATATTAACGCGCGCTATATTTATAATATAGATAAGAAGAAATTTCTTATTAGAATCCTCTCTAAATTAAAGCGCGTCTTTTCTCGCGAGTAATACAAGCGTAGGAAGTTTAAATTAATACTCTAGGATAGCAATTATAAGTAAATAACTTTAATAGCCTATATTTGCGCCAACAGCTCTACTCTTACGCCTGCCCTTATTTATTAGGCAGCCTCTAGCAACGTATAAGACACCTAGCTCTAGGATTTCAACTCTAAAATTCACAAGGCTTTTTTTACCTCCTTGCCCTTAGGATAGACTAATAATAATATTAGGCTTAGCTGGCTTAAACAGGTGTTTAACCGCAAGACAAAGGCAAAGGCAAGGACGTTATACTGCCTCTTAATTATTAATAGGCATAGATTTTATATAATAAAGGATTTTATTAATTTCTATAACGCTAATAAAATCCTACTAGCAATATTTCCGCCTTATAGCACCTATACGCTTTAGCTACTAAATATAAGCATCTTTAGGCCTTTTGTAAGTGCGTATAGTAATAGCCTTGCAAGCTTTATAAACGCCTGCTAAGGCCTCTCTAGTATTATAAAGAGAGACTTTTTTAGTATATTCTAGGCTGCCTAGGAGCGCGCGCTAACGTTAGCAACAGTCCTTAAGGCCTTTAAGGCTACTAGAATTATGCCCTTAGATCCTAACAGGATCCTTAAGCGATTTAAAACTCGCAAGCCTAAGCGCCCTAGCTTAAGTAAGAGTAGCACGTTAGTTCTTAGCGCTAGCAACTAGCGTAAAATTAAGCGCTTATTATATTAAGTTATTAAAGATATTTACAAGTCTTAGGCTACTAAACTCTTACATACGCTCTACTTAATTTTAGCAAAAAATTAGATCCTTAAGCATAAAAATACTTAGCTTAAAGAGGTCCTTATTAACAAGCGCAAGCGCCGCTAGTAGGGTAAGGCCCTAGCGCTTAAGACGCTAGAGGATTACAACAGTGGCACAATTTTCTAGTTACTAGCTAAGGTCTAGAGGGCTTACGACTAGCAAGCACAAAAGGACGCAAAGAAAAAGGAGATACAGCTTTAAAAGGATATCTAGGCCTAGCTTAGAGAGCAGAGCAAGCTTAAAAAGTAAGCCCTCTTACAACAGCAACGCCTTAAAAAGGCTTAGGCTTAAGTAGAGCACGCTGGCGAGCGCGAGCTAAAGGCTATTAAAGCTTAAGAAAAGTAAGAGGCCTACGCAATTAAAAAATAACTCTATAATAAGCTTAAAGCTTCCTAAAAGGGTAATTAATATAGCCTTAAGCCTCTAGCAAAAAATCCAAAAGATATTAAGCTTGTACAGCCTAAGTTACAGCCTGTCAAAGTTGACGAGCCTAAGATACCTAAGATCGCGCCCACGACGCGCACACATCAAATACGCCTCCTAGAGCGCTATAGGTAGCTAATAGAAGGGCTGTATTTGTTAAATAAGCTCTTCTAATTATTACTTTAGAAAATCTAATAATTTTACAATATATACAAGCTGTACAGCTTCAAGTTGTGGATGGGCGGAAATCGCCGAAAACGTGCATTACGCGATAGCGTGCATTACGTGATCAAACACGTTATACCCCGCCTCTGCCCACCAAATTTGTTTTCACGATGGCGGACCGTTGTGGCCGGCTGACGGACAAGCAGTTTCCGACCAACAGCGCCTTTTTGGTTAGTCGCGCCGTCATGGCCGTTCCCACTGTGTAAATATTCTGGGCCGCGCCACGGTCACGCCATCGTGTCCCCGTCTCAAGAGGGCAATTCACCCCGACTACGTGTAACTGCCAATCGAGACCCTTTGTCAGCTCTACCCAAATGCCATGGTAAATATCTTCCTTGTAGGGTGGATCTACGCCCATTGACGCTTCCAGTAACCGCTGCCGCTCACGTCACTATCGATGTATGATCTTTATCGGAAGTAAGACTGTCGCCAGCTGAATCGCAGCGATAGGCGATGGAAAACACCCGAAGTGTGGTCGATGCAAACAAGCGAAAAAGGAGTGTGTCTATGAGACCGCCAGACGGTTTCGCCGATCCTCGGTTCAAGAGAGCTTCAGCACGTCGCAGCCTTGGGTGGTCCTTCCTTCTCAGAGTACGAGGCACTGCCTTGATTTTGTACTTAAGCTGAAACAACAACGCAGTTCAGTTTCTCGACGAGTCACCCGACATCCGTTCTCATTATACACATGAGGCGGACGACGCCTTTGATGACTTGGCGACACCACCGGACTGTTCGCCAGGTCAACAATCCAGTGTCCCTAGCCACAACACACCCAGTTCTATAATCACCCCAACTGAAGGTCTCACTGTTTTGTCACTGCTTAACTCTGAATCTCCTGTCCAGCCGCAAGCTTATAGTGCTCCTCCGCCTAAAGCGTACAGCCTGCCGGTTACGCCACACGTACGCGGCGTAAATAGATCGAACACGTACATTTACCAGCATCCCCCAGGCGCACCAGTGGTATGGCCATTGGATAATGAACAAGATGCCATGCTTCTGCAACATTATATTGAGAACATTGCTCTATTTGTATGACACAGTGTATGCCATTTCAACGCATGCTAATCGGCTTTAGTTCGATATGATGGACAACAGATGCCACTTTGGCGTGCACGTCGTCCAAAGAGCTAAGACCAACAGCACACTAATGAACGCCATCCTCGCTCTATCTGCACGACAACTTAGTCGGACTAGCGACGTTGATCCTTACGTCGCCGATGCTTACTATCAGCGCTGCTTTCAGACACTAATACCGACGTTGAACGATGATATCGCGATCCGTGATGAGTCACTCCTCGCAGCAACCATCATTTTACGACTGATGGAAGAAATGAACAGTAAGCACTACAGCCATATTCCGATCGAGTGTCTAACAGCAACAGTATCCATCACCGGCACCGACCCTCAAGGACACCTCTTCGGCACCCAAGCCATCATCCGTGCAGCCGAGCAATCCTACGTCGGCACCACTGGGCCCAGCTTCAGACAAGCCATCTACTGGGCAGCCTTTCGTCAGGAACTCTGGATATCGCTCATGACGCAACGTGCCTTCCAGCTACACATCTTCCCTGCAGATCGCTCCACGGGACCCACCGACGACTCGATATGGGCGACGCGGACAATCGCACATCTTGGCGATGCGTGCAATTTCGCATTCGGCGAAGACAGGCATAGCGTACTGCGGTACAGTCAGTTGATGGATGAAAACAAGGCGTGGCGAAGGATGAGGCCCGATAGTTTCGATCCGTTCTTCTGGAGACAGGATCGGGATAGGAGTGGGTGGAATTTTCCTGATATCAGGTTCCATGAGAAGACGCATGGTAAGCGTTCTTAGCCTTGAGTTTGCTCGATTATTGATCTGTGTGATAGTGATGGGGAACCAGTACAACACTCTTGCTCACATGCTTCTCGTCGTTCACGATCCAACGATCCCTCAATTGGGCCCTTCACATAAACAGTCACGTGCTGTTGTCGACGTAAGGCACCCTATCTTTGTCGAATGGTTTTTCCTAATGCGACGTAGAGGATGGTCCAAGAGGACGTGCGTACATTATGTGGAGTGGCACTCTCAAACATGAGGGTATTTCCTTGCAAGTTTGTCGCTTGCTTTGCGATTGCGCTCGGTATGTCAAATTGATACAAGTCGCTGGTGCTCACAGTTATTAATGTTGAATAGTTGGCGATCGCTTCAACGTGCGCGAAGATCAAGAACGGCTTCGCGACTTCTGGTATGCTTGTGAGCGTGCACACGGGTTTCCTCCAACCACCGCGATACGGCAGCTTGAGGAGTCCTGGGGATGGTCTGGTATTTGAATCGATTATCGGATGATTGAGAATGGAGAATTGACCATGAGATGTTACACTGCAGGTTTAAGTTGATGGCTTAGAGGCTTATTATGGATTGTTAGGATACCCAATACTATCTCGAGAATTATGACAGTCACCCCAGAATAGGCAAGACGTAAAAATTGTAATGCACTGTGGCTTTAAAAGCCATATCTACCATGATCAAAGCCATAACCGTGCCTTCGACCTCCGAAATACGGCCCATGCCTTTCTCCGAATGGGGGGCCATCGTATCCACCCATCTGTCGACCGCCCATACCATGTAGCTCTTCATCCGACTCGTACCCATTCGGCGCACGCTTGCGGCCAAATCCGCGAATATTTCCTTCACCTCCGAATCTACCCCTATCTTCATACCTCTGGTACTTTTTGAAACCGCCAGGCCCTCCTATACCGCCTGGACCACCAAATCCAGCATTTCCAAATCCTCCGCCGTGACCCCCAAATCGACCGGGGCCAGGCATATTAGGATCGTATCCCGGAGGTGCGAAGTGCTGGCGTTGCATCTGTGGTCGCTGCTGCTGCTGTTGCATGCGTTTCTGCAACTGCGCCTGCCCTTTCTGCACCATGTTCATCCTCTTCGCCATATCAATATCCGCCGGCACCGGCATCCGGGTCCTCTCCAGCTCCCCCCTCATCTTCTGATACTTCCTCTCCACATAGCCCAACACCTCATCCGCCTTGGGTCTCGTCCTATAGTCCGGACTCATAGACTCGACAATCGCACTATTCAGCGTCTGCGAATACCCCGGCGCCGGCCACTCTTTATCGAAAAACGGCGTATGAATCACATTCGCAATACACCCCACAACAGCCGCAAGCTGCCACACATCCGACCTACCCATGAACAGCGGAAACTCCGGCGTCTCCCACCCAGGCGTCCTGACCGACTGCTGCGTGCGCTGATTCTCCACATCCGTCCAGATATGCCGCCGCGCCACCGCACACCCAAAATCCGCAAGCTTCATGATGTACCCCGTCGTCTAGCCCGGCCGCGTCCCCCGCTGCACGAGTACATTATCGACTTTGATGTCCCGGTGGAACACCATGTCCCACGCGTCGGCCCAGTCTTCTGCGTGCGTCTTTCTGAAGCGTGCCGCGGGGTTCGGCCCGTAGTGGCAGTAGGTGAGGGCGTCGAAGAGCTGAATAAACCACTCCCAGACGTCGAGTTCGTCGAAGAGGCTCCCTACGCTGTTGACGCGCGTCTCGATGAAGACGTTCAAGCCGCCGACGTCGCATCGCTCGAGGTAGATACTGCTCATGCTCCTCGCTGCGTCGACGAAGTGGTCTACCATCTTGGTGATGTGCGCGTGCGACGGCTTGGACAGATATTTTAGGATGATGATCTCTTGGAGCACCATTTTGGAGCGGCGCACGAGCTCCTTTTTGGCCCGCTTTTCAACGTACAAAGTGCCGGTGGCGCGGTCTTTGACGATGAAGACGCCGCCGTTGAGACCGCCGTTGTTGCCGTCTTTTTTACCAAGCTGTCGAATTACTTTCCAGTTGCGGGTGGGGCGGGTTTGGAGCTCGCGGTCTTTTTGGTGCTTTTTTCGGGTGTCGGGGGAGGTGGGGTTGCTTTTGGCTCTGCCTTTGTTCTTGGCCCATGGCAAGGGCATGTTTTGAGGTTTGTGTGGTGGTCGTGATTGGGAATGATATTTGAGGGCACTGTGCCAAGGACGTTTGCGGTTGTAGAGAAGTCGATAAAGAGAGGGGACAGTCATATGCGACCCAACCTTGGAAGCTTGTCACTTGTGCAGTGCGATGAAGCAATGCAGATCAACACCCTACCTTGAAGCCGGCTATGAATTCCCAATTCCCCCCTCATCCCTTTACATCATTTGTTTACACAAGCAACTACGCTTACTAAACCCTTCCCTGAATATTCATCAATCCATCTATGCGCACACATCAATTCACTGCTTCCTCCCCCCACAACTCCATATCAAAAGCCACCCTACACCTCCGCGGCTCAACTGCAAACCCTCACCATAATCCAAATCACCCCATAATACCGAGTAATATGTCCGCCCTTTCAACTTCATCCCCCTCTCCAGCCAGTCACCCATTCACATCTATAGACCGCGCCCTCACCTCGGAAGATATGTATTTATTCAACATTGCCGACACCAACCTAACTAATATTACATAACTTATTATATAACTAATAACTAAGCGTATAAGCTTACTATAGCTAGCTAACGTCCCTTTTAGTGAGAATAGCCAAAAGAAAACACACATGTATTATAAACGGAAAATAATCTGTTTTGATGATGTAGGTATAGTGTCACTGAGTATGTCATGTTCAACAGGCCAGGCGGCATTAAAAACAGCGCAGTCTCTACTACGAACAACATCGATCGGACCAGATGCCCAATCGCCTTATCTACCTACCTCCCAGCCATGCAAGCACGTCGGTCCAACCGTCAAAAAGCTTCCGCATTAGAACGAACTCGCCCGGCCAGTCCTGGAGTTTCGCAACGCAAGCCATCCCAACATACATAGCACCATCATCGCTCACACCACACCCCACCACCCAATCACCGCAAGTAACCCACCTCGTAATAATAGCATTCACAAACAAACGATCAAGCAACTTGCCCATCTCGTACCATCGGCCTTACCTACGGCCGCCACCTTAGCCTCCGAACTCCGCCTCGGCAATCTCCGGGTCGCCTCCGGGGTCGCCCCCATCCCATCTCATGTCTTCGCCTCGACCGCTCGATCCCTCTACGAGAATCTAGAAAGCTTTAGAGAAGAAGAACTACGGCGTACAGCCTGCGCTTATCCGCTCGAGGTCGTGGTCCCGATGCGGAAAGCTAGGAGGCTTCGTGAGCTAGACGGGGCACCAAGTCCGTACCGGTAGCTAGCTAGCACTTGGTAGGTAGGGCAGACGGATGAAACGGCGTTTCGGATTTTTTTGTCGTTGCTGGTCTACCTAGGCTATTGTCCGATGGGAACGTGTTTCAGAGCGTTGGGTCGTTGGGAAGTGAGTGAATGTTAGGCAAGAGTTTAGTCAGCGGGGATGCGCTCTTTTTTGGGTGGGTGATGATGGAGTGACTCGTGAGGTATTTTCGTACGAGTTGCGCACGGGAGGAGGGTATGGAGCGGGTTTTTGTGGGCTGGTTTTGTGTCGTTGGAGTGGGCGGGGTGGTTATGCGTCATGAGGATTGTCGTTGTTTCGTACGCGGATCTGCCGCGGTGCGTGTTGTGGCGGGTTTATCTTAGTTGTTGGTGCTTTTTTCGTGCTATCAGCATCCGGCCTTGGTGTATGCCACTGTATGGTAAGTCCCTAGGCGGTTAGTCAGTAGAAACTGTGCGTCTAGTGAGGCATATGCTGCTTGCCAGTGCTTGGTACAACTAAGGCTAATCGTTAGTAGTGCACAGCCATACACTACCTGAGGATAATTATTCACCGAAGAATGAAGCCGACAGGATCCAAGGCGGGGCTTGAACAGCACGAAGGAACAGGATCTACCCATGGGCTCCCCTACCTATCTCGGGGTCTTGTACAACTGTACTCGATAATAGTTTGTATGGGAGCTCGGATAGCGCGTACACGGAGCATTGTGGGTCGGTGAATAGGACTCGTTGAGTTGTTTGTGCCTCTGGCGGGCAGGGAAGCAACGACGGGCGTCGTCGAGCAAGTGCGCCGGGCCCGTCCCGGCGGTCAACAGACAAGAGACGTCACATGTGGTGCCAGGCGCGCTTTCCTGAAACGGGCGAAGAGCGAGCTGATTAAGCCGGGCTATTGTGCATTGAATGGAAGCACGTCAGCAACGCCAAAGCAACTTCATTCATCGTTTCCTGCGACGACAACGGTTGCTTTTTTTAAAGTGCTCGAGCTGCGAGCGTTCCTCTCTCGATGGATTCAGAGCCGCGTCAGATCGTTGGCGGCCGGGTAGTTTGAGTGAATCGCGGAGGATTGTGGAGCGAGACGCTAGACAGGTCATGGCTCGTTCCTGTTGATCCTGCCAGTGCCGCAACGGGTGAATGGCAAGGCTGCCTGTGGGGACAACAGCAGCAGCCTCGCCGTGGTTCGGGACAGCGGCCAGGCTGAGCTGGCGGCGTGGTTGGAGGCTTTCAGCAGCGTTATCTGCACGCTCATTTGGCGTGTCCGGACGTCGACGCAGTACGGCGGAGCCAGATGCATTGTTTCGGGCAGTGCAACGGCCACGGCGACAGCGACAGCGACAGCGACAGCGGCAGCGGCAGCGGCAGCAGTAGGTAGGTAATGGGCTGCCTGGTGTGCGGTCAAACGGATGCTGGCGCGCGCCATGATCAGCAGCTTTCCCCAGAACAGGCTCGAACTCGCAGGTGTCCATTTGCCGGGAGTGATCAGTGAGACTCCAGGGAGCGACGGCGAGCATCTTGGGCAGTGGTGAATGGAGAGAGAAGAGGTTTGTGCAGCCCGAGAGGCGACTCCGGTATAGCGCGCCTATTCTTAGGCGACGGCGCAGCGAGGCTGTGCACGTCATCTCCCCTGCCGCGACACCCCCCATCGGTCACCATGCCCAACGGAGCGTCGTCAAGCCCATCTTCTATTCATTCTGTCTGAGCGAAGCCATGTCGCTGAGGCGAGCAGTCAGTCCGGAGCAGCGAGGGCGCCGCCCGTCGCACACACCTCCTCAGCAGACTCCTTACGCCACGCGCGCGACTCCTACCGACGCACGCCCCGGCTGCTGGCCAACAGCAGTCTCCGCCTGCCATCCGCCATGCTGCCCAAGGGGGCCTCTGGTACGGCTTCGCACAGCAATCTCCGCAAAGGCCTCCTCGGACGCTTTGGCGCCCTGATAGCGCTGCCTCGTTGCTCGTTCCGACGCCTGGGGACTGTGGTGCCGGGGCTAGCAAGCGGCTTGTCGTCGACCATCTCTCGTGCTGGACAGTGGGTGAGTGGATACATATTACATACCACCACCGCCGCGCTCCGCCATGGGTTAAGAGCGCCGCACCCCTGCATCCACCCTACTACTACCTACCGCTCTCTACCTACGCCAGCCAGCCATAGACACCCTCGCGTCCTACCCTACCCACACGTTTGCCCCTTCCTGCATTCTTGACTGGCCTGCCCTTGCACCAATCTCCTGCCAGCCTCATCTGGACCACAGCCTTTGGCTGAATCTCGCTGCATGCAGTCGCTCGGTACCGTCTGTTGCCTCTGCAACCGTTGCTGCAGCCCCTCCATACTTCCCGACCCGCACCCTGGCACCACGCCAGCCTGGACAACAACCTGCACAGCTTCGATAGTAGAATGCTACCCGACGCCCAGCTGCTGACGGGCCCAACCACTGTCGCCACTTGCAACCCGCATCTGTCGTTCACGGCCAAATCGCTCATCACTTCCAGCTTTATATTCTTGCAGGTGTCCCCCGACACCAAGCAAGAGGAGCCCATGTCTACACCCCATCCTCGACCGCGGAGCACCGCAAACGACGACACTGAGCTATGGTATAACCTGCCAAGCACCAGACGCCGCCAGGAACAGCAACAGCATCAGTCCGCCTACCAAGCTACTACCACCACCCGCCATCGCGCTTCTCGATCCTTCTCGGAACAGCAAGCGGCTGCCGTGCCATTGATATCCACAACCACAGTAGCACTGAACAAACCACTTCCGCCTAATCCTGCCTCACAAAAAAAGAAGCACAAACCTTTCCTGCTTGACCTGATAAAACGAAAGCCCGCTGGTAACCTCGATCCGTCCCATCTTCAGCCTGGTTCCCACAGACGAACATCTTCAAATGATAGGCTAAGTCCCGAGCCGTACCACAGCCACTACGAGTCTCGTAGCATGCCTAGTTCGCCTCTTCGATATAGCCCACCATCAGACATGCTGCGTGCCCGTTCTGCGGCCGCGCACTACGGTGATGAGCCGCAATATCACCAACACCAGCAATATCAGCCTTACTCACTCCGTCCCGATGTATCGGAACAGCAACGCGCTGTGTCAATGGCGACCTACTTCGAAGCGGGGCCCCCGCGACCACGAAGGACGTTCCCCGACTCGAATACGCACTCGTCTGCAACAGCTCGCGAAGCCCTCGCGGACGCACCACGGCCACATACCTGGATGTCGCCGACGGAGCCCTTTGGAGATGCTTCCGACTTTCATCTTTTTGTGGAAGCCACTGCTGGCCTTCCGGATGGCTCCGACCCCTTGTCGTCATCGGACTCACCGCGCCTGCAAGGCTCGCTCTTTGCCCGCGGCTCCCAGAACGACAGGATACCGTTCCTTGCTCGCAACATGTCGGCCCAATCGGAGCCCGTGACGACCGAGGTACCACAATACGACTCGGCGTCCGCGCAGGCCCCGCAAGATTTCTCTGTCTCCGCCTCGGCTCTCCCCCGTCGAGACTCGTATGGCATGAATGCACCCTCTTCTCCCCGCGTCCATCTGAACGCCATCAACCTGGAGCTGGAGCGACTAGGACTAGCAGAAAACGAGCAGCGGCCTCCGGACGACGAACTACCCGACTACGCGCAGAGCCAACGTGAAATGCACGCGCTCAAGCGCAGAGAAGCTGCCGCTAGGGCCCGCGAACTCGAATCTCGATGGAAGATATCCCGCGGCTGGAGGAGCGGTTGAACCATCTAGACTCTTTATTCACTTGCCTATCTGATTACTGCTATTGAGCGTTCCTCTTCCTCTGCTTCATATATACATGCCGCCACTGTTCTCGGATGCTGGCTGCACATTGCGGTTTCTTTCTTCTCTTCTCTTCGCTTCGCTTCGTAACATGATACCCGCGCTTGTCACCATTGGCTTGGAAGTTTAGGGCGGATTATCTCTTTTCCTTTTTTTTTTCTTGGGGTTTTTGTATCTAGCTAGCTGTGGCTGAGTGGGGCAATATGGGTGCGTGCTATGTAGCGAGTTCCAACGAGAGCTTGCTTGCTTGCTTGCTTGCTTGCTTGCTTGCTTGCTTGCTTACTTGCTTGCTTGCTTGCTTACTTACTTACTTGCTTGCTTACTTACTTACTTACTTACTTACTTACTTTACTTACTTACTTACTTACTTACTTACTTACTTACTTACTTACTTTACTTATTTAGTCTAGTACTTATTTAACTAGGCCATCTCTACTTTCCTTTTCCTAGTTGCAGGTTGTATATGCCCCTCTCTCTATAATTGAAAAAAATAATCTACGCATGCACGCGTGGATATGTGACGTCTGTACAACTCTCGAATCAACGGAAGAAGAACATGGAAGGAAGGGACGTGTCTTCAGAAAGTAGGCATCTATTTCCTTATTTGGTCTCTGCGATAAAAGGTATTTTGGATGGTGGGTTGTGTATGGACTGGTTGGTTGGTTGATTGATCGATACATGCATCCATGGATGCCTGCAGCGCACATCTAGAAGATACCCACATTCAGTCTTCAAGCTTTAACAATGTGCGTTTTCCTCCTGTGCGGGGGGTGGGTATGCCTCCATACGATGGATTCCACTTTTGGTAGTGAGGGATAAGCGGGCGTGTGTGCGGGTGGTTTTTCAATTGGGGGCGGAAAGTTTGTGGGCTGGGCTGGGCAGGTGGGCAGGGGAAGGAAGGAACGAGACTGTAAATGGGGTCTTTTTTAGATTGGAGGCGGGATGCGTGGATGTTGGTGAGTTGTTCACGCTTGAACGAGTGAAACAGTATAATCTCGTTTTGCTTTGTGGTTTCCCTCCCGACGGACGGACGGACGGTGCGAAGGAGAGTTGGCTACGCGCACGCAGGCAGTACCTACGGGGAGCCGAGTCTCGCAAACGTCGGAAGTACCTCTCTCTAATCTTGCTGTTTGCGCGCCTGGAATGTAGGCTGTACGTGGAAGGTTATTGTGCGTCTGGGAATAAGATTATGGTTTTGCGGAGTGTGGACGAACGAGCGAGCGAGTGGTAGGGGGCAGGTGGGGGGCTGTGCATGCATGCAGTCGATGGGAGGATTAAAATAGCAACATGTGAGATGAGATGGGCTGGGGGGCGGGCGATGTGGTTCTTGAGGTGTGGGTGGTGGGGTGGGGGGGGGGTGTGGGATAGTAGATGGATAATTTGGGGGTTTGTGTCGGTTATTCTGGAGTGGGACAGAGTATTCATACCGTGGGACTGGGATGCTGGACTGGGTTTGGGGGCGTGAGAGATGAAGAGATAACTGGGATTAAATGATGGTTTGATGTTAAATATTGAGAGCTATGCAGACTATATGTGGTTCGTGAAATGCGTTTGTGGATGGAATGGAATGCGCAATCAGGATATGAGTGTGCTATCCTATGATTCTTTCTGTGGCTTAAAAACGCTGGTTTGAGAATAAATGCTATGATGGGGACATGGTTTTAGAATCCTGTGTCGCGACTTCCTACATTCAGGCTCGTACTGAGACACTTGGTCGAGCCTTCTTGCTCGGGCGAGACGTCGCTGTCACTGTGCAGTCCTCGTCCCGATGGCGCTTGCCGTTGCTATTAGTCGAAGACTTGGGGTCGACGCTCAGCCCGGCTGCCATAGACATGATTTGTGGAGCTGACAAAGTACTCGAAGTGCTACTCGTTGTTGCGCGGTAAACGCTGAGTTCAGCTGGTGCAGGTATGGCCTGCGGAAGCGTCGAAGGTGTATTCGAAGCACCGCGTGAATTACCATTCGTATCAAAAGACACTGACGTGGTGGCCTTCGACAGCTTCTTCGACACCGCAAGCGGCCCCGTAATCTTCCGCACAACCTGTTTAGCTTCGGCGAGAAAAGCCCCCCTATCAACGACATTCTGCCTCGTATTATCAGCCGGCCCGTAGATAGCGCGAGACGGAACAGGAACATACGTCGTCTTATCCATCGGCATCCATATCATCCTGGACAAATTATTCGTGATAGTATGCGGCTTCCTCCCCGCCAGCTGATCCTCGAGCGCCACCAATGCCGCCTTATCACGATGATACTCAACGTCCTCCCTCGCCTTCTCATCATCTGTCTTAACAACCCAATACCCCAAAGGCGTCGACGAATAAATCTTAAGTCTCGCCTCCGGCAACTTCACCCCCCAAATCCCCTCCTTCTCCACCCTTTCCCACGTCTCCCTCCGAAACCACTGCGCCGTCCACGCCACAGGCACAGCAACGTATTCCTTCCCGCCATGCTCCTTGCACATCGCATCGTTGGACCACAGCTTGTGCAGCTGGATGTGTGTCCCCGGCGTCGACCGATCATGCGACTGGACAATTGAACCGAACGTGAAATTCTCCCACGCCCAGCCCCACTCGCAGGTCGGATGGTCGAGCCTAGTCCACGGCTCCGCCAAATCGCGTCGATGCACGGCGCCGTACGCGTGGACGATTTCATGTACGAGCGTCGCGGCGATCTGGAAGTCGTGCCGGAAGCGATCGCACAGCGAGCGCGACGCATATCCGTTTTGCTCGTCTGCGTAGAAGGCTAGAAGCGCGCCGTTGAGGTCGATGAGCGCCGAGTGCGTGGTGGAGAAGTGGTTGAGCGTGTCGCTGTGGGTGCAGCGGGGGGTATGTACGGGGGCAGTTTGGCGGAGTCTGGTGCGGCCCCAGAGGCGGGCTTCTTCTGGGGAGTCCCAGGTTTTCCAGCGGAAGATGGTGCAGTGGGAGAGGCAGAGGAGGAGTTCGCGGATGGGCTCGTGGCTGTATTGGAGGGGGGTGCTGTTGGGTTCGTGCGTGGGGCAGTGGAGGTAGGTGGAGTCTTTGCTGGGAGTGGGGTGGACGTCGCCGTATGTCATTGGGACGAAGAAGTCTAGGAGGGGGTCGACGGTGAGGAAGAGGGAGGCTAATTGGAGGGCTTGCTTCATGTGGGGGGTTTGGCCGAGGAACACGGAGTGGTGGTGCTGGAAGATCGGGTGGATGGGGTTGGTGAGGTTACTTGGGAGGACGCTGGCGTCATTGAGGAGGTGGAAGCGGTCGCCTGTATTGGCGGCCTGGACTACGACGTTTATGACGGCCATCGAAAGATGTGAGTTTTTGCGTTTGGTTCGGTGTGGAATGCGAATGTGATGGTGGATTTTGGAGAATGCTGATTTTGTGGACGTATTGGGTGAGGCGGCATTCTTTAGATGATAGAGGTAGGGCTGGGTCATTGTGTGGTGGGCAGATGATAATGGGATGATGGGATAAAGAGAGAAAATAGAAGCGCCACAATGGGATTGTATTTGTCTTTGAGCGATATAGTGGCAAACAAAGAAAAGTTTAGAACAAAGCAATCTTTCAAAGCATTAGGGGATGGAGAGACTTCTTTGTATGCCTGGTTATACCGTACACTGGCGTCACTTGCTACCGACAAGACTGCTGCTAGAGCTAAGCATCTGAATTCGGATCCGACTTGCACACGTCCAGTCCAGAATTATCTTTCACATACGCCGCAAAATGTCTTCCCGATACATCACAGCTCTATGTCACACTCCACCCCCTCCCTTTCTCCCGCATCCCCACCTCAGCACTCATTCACCCACGCACTCCATGAGACCCCCCACCCTCAAAACCTCGCAGCCCCAGCCCCAGCCCACTCACACTCCACCCCCAAAAATGGCCTCTCAAACCACAAAAAAGCCTCCGCGCTCTATCCTTCGTAAACCGCTCCCAGCCATCAAAACATCCATCACTGACCGCGACCGCTTGCCCTCGCAAGCAAACCGAGCCTTATCGACGTCCCACGCAGATTTACCACCACCGCAGATGCGTCGGCACCGCCGGAACCGTGCGCAGGCCGATCCAAGCGCGGCGATGAAGGTGTGGAGCGCCTCTTCAAAAGGTCCTGTTGCACGATCGGGGTTGTCACATACAGGAAGCGGGATAGAGCGTCCGCCCAAGTTTGACTCCGAAACCGGGTTTGCGCATAGCATGTATGCGGCGTCTGCGCTGGGTAGACGCAGCACCCGAGCTGCTGAAGAGTCGGTCTCAGGGATGGGTGGAAGCCACATGCAAGCTGAAGCCGAACATGGCATCGACGTAGCCGACTGGGCGATTGCTCCATCGTCGCAGACAAAATGTTCAAATTGCGTTCTAGCAGGGGCAGAACACGGTGTTGAAGTCGTAGATTGGGCGTTGGTGACATGGTCGCAGACATTCACTGGGTTGGAAATTCCCGTGCTCGGTACTCCCACCGACGCTTGGTTTCAGCACTCTTCGTCCCGTAGTTCGCTCGCTCGCGCTTCACGCAGTGAGTTATATCGAGGGTAATAATGGTAGCTTCGTCTGCGCTAACTGCATAACGCCCCAGACCGCTCGATATCGTGGAAGAAAGCGCTGCAGCTTAAGGTGGGTAGATGGTGGGTGGTTTCGCTGGACAAGCGGGCGTGGTAGCTCACGCGTTTTTTGCGCGGTTGAGCCAGGTGCTGGTGCATTAACTCTGCGGAGGTCTTCTTCACTACCTAGGTAGTGTGGTGGTGTATAGGCTGCGTTTTCTTGGGCGTTTCAGCAAATTTCAAGGGGTTGTTTAATTGGAAATGTGCAGTTTGATCTCGGCATTATGTTGGATTTTTGTGTGCACCTTTATAATGTTAGATGGTCAGTAACGAGATACAGACATCAATGTAGGTACGCAGGCTGAGAACCCGTCCTGCGCCGGGCAGGAATGAACCCAGAAGATATCCTACTTAAGCCCCCTCTCTTTCGTTTTACATATTAGCACACTTTGACTATAAAGAAGTGGGGTACAGAAACAGAGCAAACATGTATAATTAATTGCCACCGAGGTGTACAACCGATATCTTTGAGCATCGAGAATATGAACTGCTCAGACGTGGATAGCATAACACCCGAAAAGTACTCAACTCAACAGGTAGATGTTTTGGATCTTGTTATAAACCCGCACCATCAACCCAGCGCGCATCTAATCCCTTCAACCTGTAAACAATCAACCCAAGAGGGTCATTGCGGCGCGAAAGCCCTTGTATGATACCAAGCACCAAATTGAGTCATCATCCGTTTGCGAATACGAAATCACAGTTATGCGCACAAGGCGGTACTCAACACGAATCAACTAAGATAGTGAAGTGTCCAAAAAAGAATATATACAGCATTGATCAACTTCGCGCCGATACGACAAAATATATCTATAAAGTAGTCTATAAAGCCCTCCTCAGGCGATGCACCCACAGAAAGAAGAAGAAGAAGAAGAAGAAGAAGAAGAAGAAGAAGAAGAAGAAGAAGAAGAAGAAAAACCCAAACCACCAAAGAATAGCTCTCCACCCCTCAACATCCTCACAAATCAAACGCACGCATCTTCCACCCTCACCCATCTAATGGTGCATCCTCGCCTCTTTGGTCCCATTCGTCGCCCCCGGAACCCTCCACCTCTCCGCAAAAGGATCATAACTCGCATCCGTCCACCTCGTATACTCACTACTATCCGCGACCCACTGCGCCGCCCTCTCGCCATACGTATGCGCCAGGAACGCATACGCCGTATCAACCGCTGCACTAACGCCACTGCCCGTCCAAACATTCCCATCCTGCACCCACCTCGCAGACGGCACATACTGGACATTGGTCCCAAACGACGTCGCCCACGCCCACGCCTTCTTGTTCGTGGTCGCGCGCTTGTTGTCCAGGATACCGGCGCGGGCGAGGATGGTGCTGCCTGTGCAGACGGAGATGATGGATTGCAGGGTCGGGTAGATGGTGCGGACGAAGTCGATTTCGTGGGAGACGTCTTTGCGGGTGCCGCCGCCGCCGGGGACGAGGAGGACGTCGAGTTTGTGGGGCACGTTGCGGCAGGAGCTGCCGTCGGGCATGGAGAAGTTCATGGCTTGCGCTTGGAGGTAGTCGTCGAAGGTGATGGTGGGGACGAGGTCCATGCCAAATTGGATGCCGGCCATGGGTGGGCTTGGTGAAGCTGGTGCTGTTTGGGCTGAGGACCGAGAGCGTCATTTTGCCGGTGAAATTGGCGTAGGCCATGGCGAGGCCGGTGAAGAGGTCGAGGGGCCCGAAGAGGTCGATGGGCGTGATGGGGGGGTGTGGAGGAGGATGCCGAAGTGGCGAGGGACTTCGGTGGTGTTTTCCATGGGTGGTGTGGCCATGTCCATGTGGGCTAGGGCTGTCATTGGCAGGGCTGCCAGCAGCGAGGTGAAGAAGCTTCCGTGCATGGTGATGTGATCTTTTGGTTTGTCGTGAGGAGTTCGTGAAGTGTCAAGCCGGTGATTTAAAAAGTAAACAGTGAAGTGAAGAAGCCCAGCTTTTGATGTGCAATCAATGCAGAAACGAGTGTGTGTGTGTGGTGGATAATTGCGTGTCAGCTGGACGCACTCGCTCTTATACAACTATGGTGTTTCGCCTCTACTTGCAGTATACAGGGTCGACTCCAAGCATTCATTCCTCCATGCGTGGCTTGGGTATACCTTAGTGCACCCCGAGATTACAAAGGAAGCGCATCTTCCGACCCATCTCCGCAGAGCATTGGTGGACAAGCACTGTCCATAGATTAGCGGACATGGCATCAACGCAAAGCAGTGAACGCGAGAAGAAGCACAGGCTTTTTGGTAACGTGCCCGTGCGCGCAATGCGCCGCTTTTTACTAGAAAAATCAAGAAAAACAAGGAAGTTTAAAGCAGTATAATTCTTTAACTACCTTTCCTTTTTAAAATCTTCCTTTATTAAAGTTATTAAGAAAGACCATCTCTATAACTTTAGAATTTTAGTTTTCTAATAATAATTAGTTTTAAGAAAAAGGTATAAAAGTCCTAAAATTTAAGTCCCTAAAATTTAAAAATAATACTTTTTTAGGTGTAAAGTATACTATTTAGAAAATATTTTATATTAAAACTTTTTCTTATAAAGAGCTACTTAAGAAGATAGATTATCTTTCCTAATTTATTTTTCTTAAAAAAATTAAAAGATAATCTAACTTTTTAGTTATGTTGAATGGACTCTCTGCTAGCTAGCAAATGGTATCAGCAATTGCGTACGAGGCAGAAAGGTTTGCACGGTGTAAACATCGTACGGGGGGGGGGGTTGGGTAACTGGTGTTGATTGCTTCTATCTTTTCTATTGTACGAAGGAAAGGGTTAATATACTCCTAGGCCCTGTGCACGGAGATCCGCACCCTTCCGGATCTCACGCACAGAGATCCGTGTGCATCCGGTCCACGTGACTATTAACTAAGTGCCTAAATACTGCTATTTGGACACTAGCAACTTTTTCTTTTTTTTTTCCTTCGTACAGACCTTGCCTAGTTTACCCTGCTTTATCCTGCGCGTACCACGCGCTTACTCCGTGGCGCCCTTTTCCCCCTCTCGTACAGGCTCAAGTCTGTTAACTAACGCTTCAACTCTTACAGTCAGTTGGTTGTGCGAGATTAGTTTCTCAAGCGCGGAGTTTGGCGCCTTCTTCGTACAGGCGTCTGCTGGGTTGTCCTTGCCGTTAATCCACCTAATTTCTGTAATCTCCCTCTTTTCGTACGATTCTCGAATTGACATGATATCAATCATAAGCCTCTTCTCGTTTGTTGTACCAAGCTTTACAAGACATTCATACAGAGATCTTGAATCCGTGCATATTACGAGAGGTACTAGAGGTATTCCAAGCGTACGTGTGATCTGGTTGATTGTCGTGCTCAGTGCGATCGCGCAGTCAAATCCTCCTACCATCCCGTACAACTCACTGGCTAGTACGGAGCGGGTAACGCGTTTACACTTGGAGGAGTTCCAGTGTACGATATTGCCTGTGATTTCGAAGTCGTACGAGTTCCCAGTACGCTGCTCAGTCCCAAGAACAATGAGGAAGAGCTGTGAACTTAGGTCCTTGTTGTTCGCGAATGATCCATCGGTGAAGATGAACAACTTCGTACGGGAGAGATCAAGTGGTATGTACGACAGTCCTCGATTCTGGTTGTCAATTTGCCATTGGATTCGTACGTTCAATGCCTTGATATCGTCGTGCGACGGCGACACAGCTTGAGCGGCAGTAGACAAGTCAAATGCTGTTACATATGGCGATATAGGCACCTCGTGCGCGCTGTTCAATGTACTTCTGCGCGGCGCCCTCTGCGTTTGGGTCCACCGTACAGAGGTTCCTAGCTTGTCCCTTCTGAGTCAACAAGATCACAGTGTTGTCTCGTACGAGCTGGATCTTTCCTCCATTGAATTCCACAGGCTGTTCGTGTGACAAAATTGTCTTGGGCTTCGCGCGGAACTTGGCCTTCTGCAGCTCTTCTTCTTCACGTCGCGCGAAATCAGTCGTGACAATACTGAGGGTGTCGTCTGTTTGCAGCCCTGTGATTCCAAACGTTGTCATGCCTTCGTGCGTAATTAATAGGCATGGATCGTACGAGGAGGTTTCCATGCGAAGTTTGTCCTTATGGTGGTTGTGATATGTCTTGAACCAATACAGGCCAGATTCTGCTGCGCCGTATAGTGGCCGCACAACTCTAAATATCGTGCGCGGAGGAAAACTCTCACGGAGTTCTCTTGGTGGTCGTGCGAACAACGTTCGTGTGAGTCTATCTGTTGACTGTACGTACGCCTGGGTGATATCGCGTAGCTCACAGTGCATACCGTACGAAGCCATCAGTGATGGGCCAATAGCCAGGATTAGCCTCTGGCTCATTCTTTGAATTGTAGGAGACTGTGTGAGGATCTCCTTCTTTTCCTTATCTGAATGCCCTGCAAAAACAAGTCGTGATTTTTCGTACGGCTGTGTTGATTTCCCTTTAATTTCGCGTACAAGGCGAAGGTCAAAGATTCGCCCCTTGTGAATAGATGGATTGTACGTAAGCACCTCGAAAGTGTCTCCTGCGATTAGGCTCTCCATTTCCGTACGGTCTGACTCTTCGAATGGTTCCCCAGGTGTTGTGATCACACCATCTGCGCGGAGTTTGATTGCTAACGTGTAGTCATCCTTCTCCTTCCGGGTGAGGAATGTTGTGTCTCGTACGGGATTCTTGCGCGGTCTTCCACGTCCTCTCTTGACTGGTTGTGGCGCTGGCTCTGGATCTGGTTCGTACGACAAATCCGACTCTGTGTCTTTTGCTAGTGGATCGTGCGGAGCTGGTTCCTCTGTTGACACTGGTTGCTTGCGTGGTCGACCTCTCTTTCGTACTTGTGGAGGATCCCTTCGTACAAGAGCTGGTTCGTCTGGGTCTGGCAAGTCTCGTACAGATTGTTCCTCATTCTCTGCACGGTAATATGGCTTGACTTGTGTAGCCCGGAATTTCACTGGACCGTTCTCTAGCTCAACAATGATGTCCCGGTCTTTAATTCCTTTTATCTCGTACGGCCCGAGCCATCCTTTCTTCTCACGCCATGTCATTACTTCTGAACCAAGTGGAAGATTTAGTACTTCGTGCGAGGTTGGGCCATTCCGAGTGTTGATCGCACGATTGATATTAACTTTCGCCCTCTCGCTTTGAAGCATCCTCATCGCCTTTCGTACAGCATTGGCTCGCGTGACAATGTCAGGAGATGGTGCGGAATCCATGTTGATTCTTGGGTACGTTCCAAACACAAGCAATGTGGGTACGAGACCGTTTGGTCCTGCTGTATCGTTGAGGGCTTTGACAGCCATCTGCAACACTGACTTGTCGTTCGTACGATCATCTAATTCTGCACGGAGGATGTCGTACGCGCGTCGCAACGGCGCGTGCGCGCGTTCAATCTTCCCTACAGCCCAGTGAGCCTCAACTGGCATCTGTCGACACGTTGCTCCCACGATCTTCGCGCGGTTCCGGAAGTCTTCAGACGCAAAGTTCGTACCAGGGTCATGTACGATGTAATCAGGTGGGCCTTGGTACGTGTTGATCCAACACTTGCAGAGCGCGTCCCAGGTGTCTCGTGCGGACATTGATTTCAAAAAGGTTGCTGCTTGGAACGATGTGTCCGCGTCAATCACGTGGAGTGCGTCTTGGTTGCCAATTCGTACGACGTCAATTACTATCTCGTAATTGAAGTACAAATCATCCTTAATAGTGAACTTAAATCTTTGTGGGGCTGGATCGTGCAGCTGACACATGTGGCAGAACTTCTTGATCTCCTCAAGTACGGAGGGATTAACGTCATGTCCGGCGTGCTTAAGCATTGTGTAAAGCCGTTCCGTACGAGGATGGCCAAATCTCCTATGCAGTCGTCGAAGTTCCCGTTCAGTGAAGAAGGACATTGATTCCTCCTTTCGTACGTTGAAGAATGGATGACCCCATTTTCGTACGACAGGGACAGTATTGCCATCGCTTCGTACGATTACATTCTGCACGTTGTTGAAGTACGCACCCATTCGGTCTGCATCTGCAAGAGACAGTAGGAACGGTGTTGGAGTGTCCAGGATGTGGTACGTCACGTTACCAACTGGATTAGTGATCCGTACAGTACCAACTGATCCTGTTAATCCTTGTCCTCCAAAGCTAATACTCTCCTTGCTTGGTGTCCAGTCCACTTTCGTACGAGGGAATTCTCGCAGGTAGGCTTCAAGTTGTGACTTCCCAACGGTGGAAATCCTTGCCGCGCCGGTGTCCCATAGTTCACCTTGGTATACCGTACGATATCGATCCTCAAGGATGAACTGTTCTGCGTATCCCTTAGGTTCCAGGCTGTAGATGTCCTCTGCTGTCGCGCGGTGTGGAGAAATGCGGCTGTAGTAAGATAGTTAACAATCTCTTTGCCTTCCTCTTCATCTAGGTCGTCGTCGTCGTACGACTCCTCTTCCTGCTCTGGTTCCCCTTCAAATTCCTGAATGTACGCGCTCACCTCCTTGCGCGTTGGTGTTTCATCATGGAATCCTTCGTACGAGGAGATATACTGGCGTTTTGCACGGGATTGATCCGTGCGAGGATGATTTGTGGACCAACATCCTTCCCTGTGACAGACAAAGCATCGCTTTGGTCGTGCGAAGGACCGTGATCTAAATGATCCTCTGTGTCCCCTGGGGCTTCTTCCACGTTGTTGATAGCCTCGCGTACGTGATGAGCTGTATCGCCTATCAGTGTAGTACGCATCCTGGGATTCGCTCATGAACGCATTGTTCTGTCGGTCAATAGAGACTTGGAGTGCCGCACGGAGATCGCTAAACAATGCCTCGCACGTGGGCTTGATTGAGAACATGGCCTGTTCCAGCTCAGGCTGTCCTCGACATGCTCGTACGACAGCAGTATGAAGAGGTATCTCGCCTTGGAATTGTGGGCCAAGGGCTCTCTGTGCGAGAGTAAGTTTATCAATCATTGCTTCTAGAGCTTCGTGCGGAGTTTTTTGTAGGGTTCTCCTGCTTAATTCGTGGGAAGCTCATTGTTGTCCAATCTGTCCAATACTGGTTGTGGTTCACGTTGGTATTGAAGTGATTGCTGAGCTGCTCGTACAGTAACTTCCATGTTCGTCCTGGGCCAATATTGTGAAGGTAGAACATGTGCGCACGCCCTTCAAGGATATCAGGAAAGATGCTTGCGTACGAAGCCTCATGGATAACAAGGCGTTGGCAAAGCTCAATGAATACCATCGCCTTATCAGCTAGGATATCGTACGGTTGCCCTGTGTAGTTGTTTTCCTTCTTCCAGGCCTTCTGGAATTGTACGATCTTCTCAGGCGCAAGGTTCTCTGCTGCAATTTCTCGTGTAGGTGGAAGTTGGTATGGATTGTACGGCGATTGGATCGTGTGCGGTGGGTACAGGCTTTGAGGGATCTCGTGCGGAGCTGTAACTGTAGGGATATGTAGCTGCCGGTCGTGCTCTTGTGTGATGAGCTGGCATGAGGTGGTTGTACTGGTTGCGGAGGAAGTATCGGGTCTGCGGGTGATTCGTACGGGGACATAATCTGCGGCGTTTGGACTGGCGTGGTGATGGTGATTCCGTACGGTGCTGTGATAGGACGTTAAAAAGCGTGTTCTCCTTTTGCAAGTCCGTACAGCGTAGTAGCCTCTGTTTTGTCCTTCTCAAAACTAATGCCCTTGTTCCGCAGGGTAGCAATTAGTTCTCGCAGAAAGGGTCGGCCAAGATCTTTGAAGTGTACGAGCTCCCACTCTGCGAAATCGTCCTGGAAGTTCTCAAGGGTTCGTGCGCCTGTTGCGCTTGACGCGCGAAGTTCCATGATTGAGTTGGCTGCGTACGAGTTGAGTTTCTTCTTTGGTGTGTCGTCCGACAGTTCAATCTCGTCCACCCAGTCCTCAATATTTGTCTGCTCTGCTAGGGTCTTTGCTGAGATGCTCACAAGCGGTACGTATCGGTCGTACGTTGATACGTTATATTGGTTGGTTTGGGATGGAGCTGGCGTCGCTTGTTGCTCCATGATAGTTGGTTATGCGTCGTCGCGCGCTGTCTTACTTCTTGTCGTACGCTGCCTCCAAACAGCCTCGTGCGAAAAGATGAAACGGACCTCCCAGCGTTAAACAAGCACTACTATTCGTACGGTACCTCCAAACAGTATCGTACGGACAGGTTTCTTGCTCTTGCTTAGGTGACTGAACAGAGATTTATAGCCACTCGCACATAAATCAGACTCTGTCTTCACTCTTGCTAATTTGCAGTTGAAGTAGTAAGGAAAAGGATTCTTCTTATACGCGAACCTCCAAACAGAAAGGTACAAGAAAAATTCCTTTCTTACAGTATTCAAACCACTAATTAGTGTTGAATGGACTCTCTGCTAGCTAGCAAATGGTATCAGCAATTGCGTACGAGGCAGAAAGGTTTGCACGGTGTAAACATCGTACGGGGGGGGGGGTTGGGTAACTGGTGTTGATTGCTTCTATCTTTTCTATTGTACGAAGGAAAGGGTTAATATACTCCTAGGCCCTGTGCACGGAGATCCGCACCCTTCCGGATCTCACGCACAGAGATCCGTGTGCATCCGGTCCACGTGACTATTAACTAAGTGCCTAAATACTGCTATTTGGACAAGTTAAGAGTTTTATTAAAAAGAACCTAATATAAAATCTGTTCTAAATAGTATACTTTCACCTAAAAAAGTATTATTTTTAAATTTTAGGGACATAAATTTTAGGACTTTTATACTTTTTTCTTAAAACTAATTATTATTAGAAAACTAAAATTCTAAAGTTATAGAGATGGTCTTTCTTAATAACTTTAATAAAGGAAGATTTTAAAAAGGAAAGGTAGTTAAAGAATTATACTGCTTTAAACTTCCTTGTTTTTCTTGATTTTCCTAAGCTAGCGCATATAGTTCCTGCGCACATACCGTGGGTCACCACCTCGTGCACGGCCCCACCTCGTGCACGGCCAACACCAAATCTCCCGTACTTTCAGAATCGCTTTACACCACCAATATACACCGAATGGAGGCTGCCCTAGAGTCGTTAAAATTGCTGAAGCTTGGAGAGAAGCCTAATTATACTCAGGCTGCGAAAAAGTACGGTGTTGATCGAACGTTGCTGTCGAAGCGTCACCGCGGGGTTATCGGCAGCTATGCGGAGAAAGTCGATAATATGCGCCTTCTTAACTCTACACAGGAAACTGAGCTCGTACAATATATTGATAAGCTCTGTGTACGAGGGCTACCACCTACAAGGGAGATGATACGGAATTTCGCAGCAGAAATAGCAGGAAAAGAGCCAGGAAAAAACTAGGTTGATCGCTTTATTGCGCAGCATCACATTGAGCTTGTATCTCGATGGGCATCCGGCATCGATTCCACACGCCACAGAGCTGACTCTGCCTTCAAATACGCCCTATATTTTAAGCTCCTGGACCAGAAGATAACTCAGTACGATATCGAGGCTCGCAATATCTACAATATGGATGAGAAAGGCTTCTTAATCGGGGTGCTGTCAAAAATGAAGCGCGTGTTCTCCCGCCATCGATATGATCACGGAGGCGTTAAACAAGCACTCCAGGACGGCAGCAGGGAGTGGATAACTACGATAGCCTGTATTTGCGCCGACGGCAGCTATCTCACGCCTGCGCTAATTTATCAGGCTGTTTCTGGTAAGATACAAGACTCATGGCTTCAAGATTTCGACCCCGCAGAGCACAAAACCTTCTTTGCCTCATCGCCCAGTGGATGGACCAACAACAAGCTAGGGCTCGCATGGCTTGAACAGGTGTTCAATCGCGAAACAAAAGCAAAGGCAAGACGATCATATCGTCTACTCATCCTTGACGGCTATGGCTCACATATATCGATGGAGTTTATCAAGTTTTGTGACGACAATCGGATTCTTCTGGCCATCTATCCTCCCCACGCTACCACACCTTGCAGCCGCTCGATGTCTGCCTTTTCAAGCCTCTATCAACTGCCTACTCAAACGAGCTCTCCGAGTTCATGTATAGCTGCCAGGGCATCTCCGCGATTACAAAAAGAGACTTCTTCCGCTTGTTCTATAAGGCCTGGCATACAACGTTCGGCTTTCGCCGTTAGACCCAGAGGCTATACTTAAGAAGTTTAAAATAGAGGAGACTGAGAGGCCCTCGTCAAGCGATAGTACTACTTCCATACTCAGCGCTTCAGATTGGAGAAAGATTGAGCGATTACTGCGCCAGGTAGTGGAGGATATCCACGATCGACGCTCCCAACAGCTAAGCCAGACGATTCACGTGATGGCTGTACAAAAACAGCTCCTCCAGCATGAAAACGAGCGACTCAGAGGGGCCCTTGTCAATGAGAAGAAGCGCCGTCAACGTGGCAAGCCTCTATTACTTGAGGCACCGCAGGAGTATAATGGTGGAGCTATATTCTGGTCGCCATCCAAAGTCAAGGACGCCCGCGATCGCCAGGCACAAAAGGATGCCGACGAGCAGCTACTACAACAACAGAAGTCCGAGGAGATCAAGCGTAGGGAGCAGCAGAAGCAGGAGAAGGCTACCATGCTTGAAGAGAGGCAGCGCATGAGAGAGGTGGCCAAAGAAATACGCCTTCAAGAACAGCGCGAGAAGGCCGTGCAGCGCGAAGAAGCTAGGATCGCGCGCGAAGCCAAAAGCAACTCCAACAAGACATACAATTCTCCAAAAGGTTAATAGACGCCGTCAAAAGGCCTTTGCACCACCTCCTCAAGTCTCTAAGGAGACAGAGGATGTTGGTGTGGATATATCATCTGTAGTTGATGTGGTGCCTACACCCGGCCCTGCCACGCGCACCCGCAAAGTACGCCTTCCACAGAGGTATCGCACGTAGTTTATCGTTGCCAATCGATCAAATAGGTCCTTAAAAGCCCTCCACTAAAAAATCTCGCGATAATACAATATATATGCGACTCTACAGCTTCAAAAGTTGTGGGTGTGGGCATCTGGAAACCGTGCACCAGATGGGGCCGTGCACCAGGTGGTGACCCACGGTAGGGTTCCTGCGCACCTCACCAAAACGCGACACCTGCACAAAACACGTCAGATTTCTCCACAACGCTCTGCAACAATGGATGCTCGTGAGACTGCTATATCGCGAGCTCTTTCTAATCTCTCTATAGGTATTTTTTCTAGCTGAAGGGCTGCAGCTAAGGCGTACGGGGTCCCTGAGTCTACACTACGCAGCTGTCTTAATGGCGCAACGAATAGTGCGCTTAGCTATTAGTATTAGCAGCGGCTGACTCCTCTATAAGAGGACTTCCTAGTAGACTGGATCTTTGAAGAAGACGCACGCGCCTCCCCTCCTCACACGCTTGCTTGAGAAATGGCTAATCGAATCCTACGTATGAATGGCGATAGTTAGCCTATTGGTAAACTCTGGCTCTCACACTTTATTAAGCGACAGCTACGCGTCGCCTTAGTTATTGGTAGAAAGCTTGAGGCTTAGAGAGCTGATGCAGCGACTCTAGAGCAGTTGCGCGCGTTCCTAGAGCGCTATGAGTAGACTTGACAGCGGCTTAATATATAGGCGGAGAATACATATAATATGGATGAGACTGGCGTTGCTTTAGGAGTATGTACAAACACTAGAGTACTCTTTAGTAGTTAGAAAAAGAAGGCTTATATTTGGTCTCTAGAGAATTGCGAGTGGGTCTTTATAATTGAGTGTGTGTTGGCGATAGGGCGGAAACTACGCTGTGTGGTTATCTTCAAAGGCTAGAGCCTACAAACTACCTGGTTCCTATCGTCCTACGTACCTAGCTGGCTGTATATAACCTTAGAAAATGGATGGATATTGAAAGCAATAGGTGTTGAGTGGCTGCAGCGCATATTTATACCTGAGACGGCTGTAGGTGATAGCCAGTACCGCCTCCTTATCCTCGACGGCCACGGCAGCCACATTAATATAGAGTTCCTATGGCTCTGTAAACAGCATCGAATAGAGCTCCTATACCTACCTGCGCATACCTCGCACGTCCTACAGCCTCTAGATCTCGCCCCTTTCTCCGTTATCAAGTCTAGTTACCGACGCCAGATCCAGGAGCTTGCATCGCTTGACGACGCCGCACCTGTTAAGAAGGAGCGCTTTATTGCCTGCTATTATCAAGCTAGGGAGGAAGGCTTCACAGAGCGTGTGATTCGAGCTGGCTGGCAGGCTGCTGGTATCTGCCCATTCAACATCAATCACGTGCTCAGCTCGTCGCAAGTCTCCCAGAGGCCTACTACGCCTACGCATCAGCAGCAGCCTCAGCAGCAGCCTCAGAGCTTCCTCTCGACCCCTCAAGGCCCTCGTGATCTCTATTATAGCGCAGCGCGACGTCCAGAGCGTCGAGAATCTAGGTCGTAGGACCCAGCTACTCCTACAGAAAGCAGGTAAGGCTCTAGCAGCTGCAAATGCTAGAGCTGCAGGGCTAGAATCAGAGAAAAGACGCCTTGAGTATCATCTACAGACTACTAGCTCTCAGCGTCCTCGAAAAGCGCGTTCAAATAGACCCAAATCGACGCTTTGCAGAGGTAGACTATCGTAGAGGCTATACGCGCAGCTGAGGCTGCAGGAGCTCAGCACAAAGATCTACTATAGTAAGCGCTTCAGAGACAGCTACTATAGTTACAGCAGCTGCAGCGCTTGAATCTATGTGTACACAATGGCAATTATAAGAGCGTTGTGGAGAAATCTGACGTGTTTTGTGTAGGTGACGCGTTTTGGTGAGGTGCGCAGGAACCCTATGTGCGCAGGAACTATATGCGCTAGCTTATGAGTCGACATGAGCCAGTAACACAAACACTTCATCTCACCCCGCTGACAGAAAATCCATAAACCCAGCATCACCAAACTATATAAAACCCTCCCTCACATCCCTCAACAACCATCCATCACACCCTCAAAATGAGATACACATATCCCCCCATCCCACTCACCTCTCCCCTCCCCTACACCCCCCTCCCCCCAATCGCAACAACCACCCCTCTCCCCCCATCCCTCACCTCCCCACCCCCACCAACGCCCAACTCCAAATCCATCTTCGCCTTCTGGAACACAGGCATCCACACTCTTCCCCCCTACCTCCTCCGTAACATCCTCGCCTGGCACCGCCGCTACACCCCCCTCGGCTGGACAATCTACATCTTCGACACCGTCCCAGACTCCCCACTCAACATCGCTCACTACATCGACACGACCTCTCCCGCCGTCGTGCCCGATGCGTTCCGCGCCGGCACGCTAACCGGCACCTACGCCGCGCAACACACCTCCGACCTGGTGCGATTCCCGCTCCTGCTAAAATACGGAGGAGTCTACCTAGACGTCGGGGTCCTCCTATTCGGCGACCTAGACGACCTTTGGACACGCCACATCGGCAACCCCGCTTCACCGTTCGACTTCGCAGGCTTCACAATGGGCGACGCACCGGAGATATCCGCCGTGAATTTCGCGCTGATAAGCAGCGTTGACAACGCGCTGGTGCGGCGCGCGCATCATATTTTCCTGCAGCTGTGGGCGGGGAAAACGGACACCAAGGGCGCGAGTCGGCATCCGCTTGTGCGCCATGTGCCGCTCATGCGGGTGCCGCAGGAGGTTGTGGTCGAGGTTGCGGGCGCGGAGAAGATGGTGATTGACGATGAGGCGATGACGGATTATGCGGTGCAGATTCAGTGTCTTGGGGCTGCGCAGCGGTGGGTGGATGAGGAGGGGGGTTGGGATGGACCGCGCTATGTCAGGGAGAGGTGTTGGCTGTATAGTATGATTGATGCCGCGTATGTGCATGAGACGATGACGAATTGGACGAGTAAGAGGCAGTTTGATTTGTTTTGCTTGGAGTTGCCGAAGGAGGGGGAGGAGGAGACCGAGGAGCAGGCGTTGGCGAGGGGAATTGTGAAGAAGGCGATGGCTGAGAGTTGGTGTTTGAAGTTGGGGCATGGGTTTTCGGCGAAGTTGTTTGGGGCGGATACGTTGGGGATGTTGTGGAGGAAGAATGATGGGGCGGATTGTAAGGAGGGGACGTATGCGGGGTGGTTGAGGTGGGCGGAGGTGAATTGCAGGCAGAATGTTGCGCCGAAGCCGTTGGAGATTCCACCGTACGAGCCTACCATGAGAGGGCGGTTGACAGAGGGGGTTCAGTCATAACTGTGCTTCGCTGTCATATGCGGCGACAAATAGATAGAAATAGACTTCCATCAAGACGATGAAGAGTCCACATGATGGTGCGAGATGGCTATCGCGCAGTTCCAAGAACAAGCGAAAGGTGACTGCTCCGACTACAAAGCATAGCACATTCTGTGTCATCGCGGCCGCCTGACGGTAAATAGTCACAAAGCGATGAAGTTCACCATGTAGCCCTGAGGGTGCTAGGAAAGCCATCCAATTGTCAGTGCAGAATCTTGCAAAGTAATTTCATGGCGACGGGGTCATCATCGGAAGAGGTACCTCGCGAGGAGCACCGGGCGATAGCTCCTGACCTTGGACGGAGCGACCGTTGAACATGGCATCAAAGACCGACGAGGCCTCGCTGAGAGCGGCGGAAGACACGAGAAGCTCGAGCGCGGGTTTGTCTTTTCCTCCAAGCTTCAGAAGAACGTCACCTCGCTTGGCAACTTGCAGTTTCTCCGCCATCTCGACGTCTGGCGCGGGCGAGTCGGCCATGGTGAGATCTACGACGTGGAGTTAGCTTGAATCAAAGAAGCATGTACGGGAGCGTACCGCGCGACAATTTAGGGCGACTCTGCACGCTTGTACTAGGTCTGGGTTGAGGGTGAGGGTGTCGTAGCAGAGGTTGTATTTGGAATAAATAGCCGGGCTTGAGGTGACACGCGAAAGACTGTTGGCCATACAAACCAGCAAATCGATGTAGATGTAGCTGAATCACGTCAAAATTCGGTAAATGCGTCGCAATCGCTAATTGCTTTCTGCTTCCAGGTGTACATGTCGTGAAACCCGTCATTGTAGGAGGACCAGCAGTACATGGCTATGAGCTGAATGTAAGTTTTGACGCTTCAGGATAATGTGTGTTTAGGACGCTTCTGGAGAACACTGGCCAAGATTTTGAGATTCACAAATGTTGGGCCTGCTCAGTGTCGGGATGGTAAAGGTTCATGGTAGAAAATCAGTTGGATGCTGCTCAGTAAAAGGGCAAAAGGACAGAGCAATACACGCGTCAAAGAAGGAATCGGAAGGCTGCGCCGACGCGACGCTAGCCGAGCAATCTGGCGGGAGGTCGAGGATAGATGCGGCAAACATGGTCCTGGAGATGGCGCGGGCTTCGGACTCCTTATGGAAGCTGCGAAAACAGAAGCTGCAAGAGCTGCCCTCGTATCTAACCGCATCAGGTAGACGGTGAGGGGGAGGGACGATGCATGTCACGATGCAGCTCCCCAGTTCCACGACCGACCCGAGCCATCTCCTCCTCGGCCGAATCTCGCCCGCGCTTCCAGCGACAGCCCCGCGACACGGCCGAGTTTCCACGGCGCAGCTATGGAGATACATCGCACCCGCACTCTGGCGAAGCTGGACCGCTTGCGCACCGCTGAGCCCCATCGCTCCCTGTCAGATTCTCTCTATCGTGCATGGTTGATGGTCTTGGGGCGGACATGGCTTGCTCCATCTCCATGTAGCCATCCGTTCCAGACGAAGCGATGCTCAGCCCCCGAGATGCCTTTACGATGAGATGCAACTCCAAACGCCTGTCTCCTTGTATGAGCACATCTGACACACATGGTACCTCGATGTCTGCCGTGCCGCGTAGAGCTGGCCCTCTGAAGCTAGCCCGCCCCTCGACGCTGTCCAACCTGCAGATTGGGCCCGACGAGCCTTTGACGCCGTACCGCACCCACACTCCAGGAACAGGCACTATCGATGCAATTGCAGGGCAGCTCAGCGGGCAAGCAGGGTGCGCCGGCCGTCGTTCGCGTCTGGCCGCCGCGTAGCATCATTCGCTGCGACCCCGCACCACCAGCCATCAGAGGCATTTCCCAAAAGGCGACCGTGTTTCCCGCAATATCCACGGGCCACTTGGCCTGCAGAACGGCACTGCAAAAATGGAGTGGGGAAGCTAAGGTTGTGATCCCCAAATGACCGAATAGGGCGCCTGGACGCCGCGAAGCTGTGCTCTGTAGGGTATTTAAGTCCCCTTCGGTCCGTCCAAGGCCCTCATCTCATCAACAAAAACTCTTTTGTGCATAATCCTCAAGGATCCTCAAGGATTCCAAAACCTTTACGTCACGAGCTACTGCGAGAGGTATGAGACGACGGCGGCTATATCCCAGGCCTGCAAGCTAACCCTGGCTGAATCAGATTCACGTAGGCTCTGCTTTATAAAGCACACACGCCCTTTCTTCTCTACTTCTCTTCCACAGTCAAAATGGTATTTCTCCGCTCAGCTTCCCGGCTTGCACGACCTGCCACCTCTCTCCTCTCCGCACGAGCCGGCCCACGACTCACTGCTGGAGCCTCCTTCCGTCAGCCGAATCCGATCCGAACGCTAACGGCGACTGCTACACAACAGGGCAAAGTACTCCTCGTACTGTACGATGTAGGTCAATTGCACCCCACTGCCTCGCAATGGACAGCTGATCATGGCAGGGCGGCATCCACGCCGAGCAGGAGCCCCAGCTCCTAGGCACCACCGAGAACGAGCTGGGCATCAGGAAGTGGATCGAGGACCAGGGCCACACTCTTGTTACCACGTCGGACAAGGAGGGCGAGAACTCCAAGTTCGACCAGGAGCTCGTCGACGCCGAAGTCATCATCACCACGCCGTAAGTCGAAGCTACCCCGCACTGCGCTTCTGCTCCCGAGATTGCCCCGCAAACAAGTTCTCCGCATTGTCTCGCCCGAATATGGAAGGCGCGTCAGCTAACAATTGATTCCCCAGCTTCCACCCCGGTTACCTGACCGCTGAGCGTCTGGCAAAGGCGAAGAACCTCAAGATTGCCATCACGGCTGGTATCGGTTCCGACCACGTCGACCTCAATGCCGCAAACAAGACCAATGGCGGAATCACCGTCGCTGAGGTCACGGGTTCCAACGTCGTGTCCGTCGCCGAGCATGTTGTCATGACCATCCTCACTCTCGTCCGTAACTTTGTGCCCGCCCACGAGCAGATCGCTGCCGGCGAGTGGAACGTCGCTGCTGTCGCCAAGAACGAGTATGACCTCGAGAACAAGGTCGTCGGTACCGTCGCCGTTGGCCGCATTGGCGAGCGTGTGCTCCGCCGTCTCAAGGCATTCGACTGCAAGGAGTTGCTCTACTTTGACTACCAGCCGCTTTCCGCCGAGAAGGAGAAGGAGATTGGCTGCCGGCGTGTCGAGAGCCTCGAGGAGATGCTCGCACAGTGCGATGTTGTCACCATCAACTGCCCGCTCCACGAGAAGACCCGCGGTCTGTTCAACAAGGACCTCATCTCCAAGATGAAGAAGGGTGAGTCTGCCCAATTGTTTGCTTGTTTGATTCTGACTCGTCTAGGCTCATGGCTCATCAACACCGCCCGTGGCGCCATCGTCGTCAAGGAGGATGTTGCTGAAGCGCTCAAGAGTGGCCACCTCCGTGGATACGGTGGTGACGTCTGGTTCCCGCAACCCGCACCCAAGGACCACCCGCTCCGCTATGCCCAGAACCCATGGGGCGGAGGCAACGCCATGGTTCCCCACATGTCTGGTACTTCTATCGATGCCCAGAAGGTACGTCTCTTCTTCCTCAACCTTACTATAGCATCTGCTCACAGAATTCCAGCGATACGCCGACGGCACCAAGGCCATCCTCGACTCCTACTTCTCTGGCCGCCACGACTATAGGCCCGAGGACCTCATCGTCCACAAGGGTGACTACGCAACCAAGGCCTACGGCCAGCGCGAGAAGAAATGAGGGTTCTTTGTTGAATGATTCCCACGTATATATTGTTCTACTAGTTCGGCATGGAGTCGCACGGGGTATTTTTCGGATGTTTTATCAAAACCAATCAATATTATCAGACGTCGTACGTACCGTCTAAGCCATGAGGTGATGAAGCTCGGGATGCAGATGGGTATCCCTCTACTGGAAAGAAGATTGTGTAGTATGAATCGGGCATTGGGTGTCTGCACAATGCAGTGCAGTGGATGCATGAATTCTTGTCGGTTCGTTGACGCGTACATGGCGTCGTAGCGGCCTGTTGGATGTTACCCAAAACTGATGCGATTGTTTGTGAGGAATATGCAAAAAGGTGTAGATAGAGAGCACCGAACGCCATAGGTTTATGCACAAATTCCCCTCCCTCAATATCTTGGCGAAGTCGACAAGGACCGCCGTCGGCCGTCGTCCTCGTCCTCTCCATCACTCTCGTCTTTGAAGCCCTCCTCAAGCTCCCGGCTCAATCTACAATGCTCCTCAATGATACTCCGGCGCTGCTCCAGGGCCTCTCTCCTCGGCGCATCCACAGGATCAAAGCCGACCATATCCTCGCCCTCGTCGTCGTCGAACAGCTCGTCCTCATGGTGCTCTTCCCCGCTCCCATCCACGACGACGCGTCTGCGCAGGGCCCAGCCCGAGGGGACGAAGAGGTTGTGCAGGGCGTCGGAGAGGCGCGTTCGCCAGTTTGCGGTGCTCGAGGCGACGCCGGCGGGCATGGGCAAGTACTGGCTGTAGCGGGTGCGGTGGCGGCGCACAAAGGGGATGATGGCGTGGGCGAGGGCGACGTACAGGAGGGCGGCGAGGAAGAGGGGGATGAGGAGGCTCTGGGGGAGGTGTAAGCGGGGGGATTGGCCGGCTGTGTGCATGGGGCGGGTCCAGCTGCTGGGCCATTCACTAACCTTGACTACGTGTGTGAAGGCCGCCATGGTGGAGCGGCTGTGCGTTTGGTTGCGATGGTGTGATGTCGGTCTACCTAGGTCCTCTTGCGTGTGTACCGAATGCGTGTATCTTTTGCGGCGCCTCGGCGCTGCACGCGTGCCACGTCCGCCGCGTACGTTCGCGATCACGTCCACGTCCACTGTCGCCAGGGCCCGTGACGTCGAGGAGAGGTGAGGTTCAAACAGAGTCGAGTCGGGGAGCCCAAGGTGCAGCGGCGGCGCGAGCAGGCCGGCGGAGGGCCAGGTCCAGCCACGGCAGGCCAGCCTACGGTCCAAGCACGTTTCAGGGGCGCCTTTTCCACCGCGTCTCACGTCCCGAAGCGGAAGCATGGGAAAAGCATCCACGGTGCCCGTCTGCCCGCCCACGGCCACGAGACACGCGGTGCCGCGCCGTGCATAGCACATCCTACCAGGTATACTGTCCTGCATGCACGCTGCGAGAGAGGCTTGCCCGTCCCATAGGACATGTCTGTGTTCTTGACCAGGAGTGCCCACTAACGCTCGCCGCTCGGCACCGTCACCGCCGCCAGACCGCAACCGCGACCGGCAGCCCACGACACTCCTGATTCCTGCTATCCTATCTACACCACAGTGAACCACGACCTGCTGCGCCCTCGCCACCCTCGACGTTTCAGGCGCCCCAGGCACACTGGCGGCCGACGCCCTGCCCAGCCCAGCGCGGGCACACGACGAGTGCAGCAGCACGACACGCTGCGCGACGCCGCCGCCGCACCGCACCGCACCGCACCGCACCGCATAGACGATGCCGCCCGGCACGTCGCAGGACACCAAGGACACCAAGGGCCGACAGTCCTCGGCGGGTAAGTTCTTCGGCCGCCGCCTGCACAAGGACAAGGACAAGGACAAAGAGAGGCCGAGCAATGACGCCCACCTCACGGCTCAGAGCCCGCCCGGGAGCGCCCACGGCTCGCAGTCGTCGCGACATTCGCACCGCCACTCGAGCTCCGTCGCCTCGGTAGACCGCCCGCTGTCCATGGGCCTGGAGCCCGGACTGGCCATGCAGGCGGGCGTCTACTCTTCCATCCCCTACGACCACTCGCCAGACCGCCGGACACCGCGCCCGAGCAACGACGGCGCATCGCGATACGGCGCGCCACAGCCACACCACCTCGACAAGAGCGCCGCCGACTTCCACCAATATCCCGTGTTCGACCCGTCCAAGATGCCGCAGAACGGCTACGCCAGCGCTGGGCCACCGCGTCCGCCGCCGCACGCAACCGGCACCACAATCGCCTCGAGCCAGCCAGGCGACAGAGGCGTGTCGATGCAGCAGTGGGGCGACGGGCGGGGCAGCAATGGCTATCATTCATATGCGGGTACCGACTCCTCTGCGAATACCCGCACCTCCTCCGACCAGGCGAGCGTCTACTCCAACGACTCCAAAACACGCAGTTCCAATGTACTACCGCAGAACCCGTCTCAATCACTTTCTCCTCTATCGGCTTGGATGCTGGTAGCCTCCTCCCCACCGCCGTAGGACTACCGCGCGATTCGCATCGCAACCTGCTGCACTCAAACCACCCCTCCGCTTTATCGACTACCTCTTTCGGACAAAATAGCAACAGCAACGCCATTCAAAGACCGCCGGACCATGTGGTGGAGCAGGAATTCATGAACTTGATGGTCAAAAGAGGGTGGAAGAGCTTGCCCGAGCAGGCCAGGCGGCAAATGGAAGCCTACAAAATAGACAAGAAGTGGACGCTGGTGCACCAGGACAAGCTGGCCGAGCTCAAACACGAGGAGAGGAAGCGCCAGACACAGCGGAATACATACATTGGAGGCGGAAATCAGGACATCCTAATGAGAGCTGAAGAGGAGGGTTCCCCGGAATGGTATGTCAAGAAGGTCATGGACAACTCGATTACGATAAAGCAGATGTCGAGTTTGGAGATCAGTCTGCGTACGCAGCCTATTGCGTGGGTGCGGGGCTTCATCGAGGCACAGGGGCAGATCGCGCTCACCAACGTGCTGGCCAAAATAAATCGCAGGAAAGGGCAAGGACCCGCGCCTCCAGCTAATTCGATGGCGCAAAAGGCCGAGAATGATACAGAGCGAGAATATGAGATCATCAAGTGCTTGAAAGCGCTGATGAACAACAAGTACGGCGCCGACAACGCGCTGAACCACCCATCCATCATCCAGGCCCTGGCTTCATCGCTCATCTCCTCGCGTTTGAACACACGAAAGATCGTGTCCGATGTCCTGACCTTCCTCTGCCACTGGGGCGACGGCGTGGTCACGAGAAGGTTCTACAAGCTCTTGATGCTCTCAAGGTGTATGGCGAGAATGGCCGCTTTGACGCTTGGATGCGTATTGTGGAAGTCACCGTCGATGGACGCGGCAAGATGGGCTCCCTGGTGGGCGCCTCAGATGAAGTTCGCAGTGGAGGAATTGGTGTGGAGAACCTGCTGATGGAATATGCGATCGCTACACTTTTTCTCATCAACATGGTCGTGGACGCCCCGGAAAGAGATCTGCAGCTGCGAATGCACATCCGCGCGCAATTTACAGGATGCGGCATCAAGCGCATCTTCAAAAAGATGGAGGGTTTCCAGTACGATGTCATTGACAAGCAGATCGAACGGTACATGTCGAATGAAGCCATCGACTACGAGGACTACCTGGAGCGCGAGAACAACTCAATGGTGGACAGCGTCGAGGGCGAAGTCAAAGATCTCAACGACCCAATACAGATTTGCCGATGCCATCTCAAGCAAGATCACCAACACCCGGGCGGCGGGACTATTTCGTATCGGCCATGCAGCATCTGCTGATCATTCGTGATACTGACGGCGAGGACCGCCTGAGAATGTTTCAACTTGTGGATGCGATGCTTAGCTATGTTGCCATGGACCGTCGTTTACCAGATATGGACCTGAAGCAAAGTTTGAACTTTACTGTCCAGTCTTTGCTCGACAAACTATATACCGACTCGGAAGCCCGACAGGTGCGAGACGAAGCCATCGAGGCCCGACAAATTGCCGATTCTGCCATTGCTGAACGCGACGACGCAAAAGCCCAGCTTGCGTTAGGCGCAGATGGCTTGGTGCAGAAGCTTCAGAAACAGCTTGCAGAACAAGAGAACATCATCGCCGTGCGGAGCAGGCAGATCGAACAGATGAAGTCTGAGCTAGCCGAGATACAGAGGGTACGGGCCCAGGAGCTACAGAGAAACGAGCTGGAAACGCGCGAGTTGTACTTGATGCTTAGGGATGCTCAAGACGTTGCAGCGTCAGCAGCTAAGAAGTCTGGAAAAGAAGGACTTGGTGCCAGTGACCCAGCGCAAATGCAGGGTATTTTGGACCGGGATAGGTTGATGAACAGACTCGAGATTCAGTTGCAGCGAGCGAAGACACAAGCAACGCTGGAAGGAAAAGCTCTTGGTCAGGTGCAACCGAGCGAGAAGTTGAGAGAGCTTCGAGAGAAGATGGAGGGCCAGGTCGACCAGGACTTTGACGGTGTAGATCCCAACTCCTTTGGTACATCAAGAGCAAAGAGCGGTATCGTGCGCAGGAAACCTGTCAGCGGTAACGTCGACGGCGATGAAATGATGCCGGATGTGTATGAAGACGACGAAGACGAAGAGGAGGACGCCATCATCGAGAAACCTAGGCTGATACAGATGCACAAGCCCAAACTGAGTAACGCTCGCCCTCCTACTGACCTGCTAAATGAGATTGCGGCCAAAGTCAAGCCGTACAGCGACTCCAAAGCGGACGAGCAGGACGTTGAGATGATGTCCACAGACTCTGATGCTACAACAAAGGCACCATCGCAACCACCTCCTCCGTCGCCCATGCCTGGTACTGTTGCTGGTATGCCTCCACCACCCCCTCCACCCCCTCCGCCACCTCCAGGGCAGCTTGGCTTTCCTGGTGGTATGCCTCCGCCACCACCGCCGCCGCCACCTCCTCCCATGCCAGGCGCAAAACGCCCCGGATTCATGCCCAAGGGTGCTTTCAACGCCGCTCCTTCAATCAATATGAGTGGGCCCCGGCCGAAAAAGAAGCTCAAAGCTCTGCATTGGGACAAGGTCGATGCGCCCCAGTCCACTGTTTGGGCCGCCCATGGTCTGACATCGGAAGAAAAAGAAGAGAAATATCGGGAATTATCCAAGAAAGGGGTACTGGAGGAGGTTGAAAAGCTCTTCCTGGCGAAGGAGATCAAGGCCATCGGCAAGAAGTCGGCCAAGAAGGACGACAAGAAGCAAGTTATCTCGCACGATCTGATGCATGCTTTCCAGATCAGCATGGCCAAATTCTCGCAATATTCCGCTGAGGAAGTCTCCAACATGATCATCCATTGCGATACCAAGATCCTTGACGACCCCGTCGTCATGGACTTCCTGCAAAAGAAGGATTTATGCGATGTACCTGACAATACAGCGAAGCTTCTAGCGCCCTATTCCAAGGATTGGACGGGACCGAATGCTAGCGAAAGCAAACGCGAACAGGATCCGAACGACCTTACGCGAGAGGACCAGATCTACTTGTACACAGCGTACGAGCTGCATCACTATTGGAGAATTAGAATGCGAGCGCTTTCTCTTACTCGCACTTACGAATCCGAGTACGACGAAATCTCCGCCAAGCTTGTCGAAATTTCGAAAGTGGCAGACAGTCTGAGGAGCTCTTCTAGCCTGATCAGTGTCTTGGGTCTTATCCTCGACATTGGTAATTATATGAACGATGCAAACAAGCAAGCGACTGGCTTCAAACTGTCTACCCTATCCAGACTGGGCATGTTGAAAGATGACAAGAACGAATCCACCTTTGCTGATCTCGTCGACGCATTGTCGGAATCAATATCCTGGCTGGGAGACTTCACAGACGAAATCAGCGGTGTGATCACTGCCCAGAAGATCAACGTGGAGCACTGCAGACCGATGCTAGAAATTCATTGACAACATTACGAACATCCAGATGTCGCTTGACTCGGGCAATCTCTCTGATCCCTCCAAGTTCCATCCCGAGGACAAGGTGGCTATCGTGGTGCAAAGACACATGAAGGAGGCTCGGCGAAAGGCAGAGCAATTGCAGGTGTTCTTGGAGGACATGCAAAGATGTACGACGATATCATGGCCTTCTATGGTGAAGACCCACAGGACGAGAGCGCCAGACGCGACTTTTTCGCGAAGCTGGCGAACTTCGTCATGGATGGAAGGTGAGGCACAATCAACAGATGCGTGCTCACAACGAGATGCTAACATGTACTCCAGAAATCCAGAGAGAAGAACAAGCAGTTGGAGGAGCTTCATCGCCGGAACGAAGCAAACATCCGCCGGAAAGCTGCAGCACCCAACGCGCTCTCTGCATCCGCTCTCTCGGATGGCTCCGATGCGCCCAAGTCGCCCGCCAACACGGGTGCCATGGACGAATTATTCAAGAAACTGCGCGACGCCAACCCGAAGCGAGAGATCACGCGACCGCAGACGGCGGGCCCGCCTCAAGGACCGACACCAGGTGCGCGTCGCGAGTGGGCAGGAGATTCCCGAGCTCGGCGTCAACGTGGCCGAAGCCGAAGAAAAAGAAGGCGGCAAAGGCGTGCTCAGCCCGCCCAGCGAAGCCGGCGAGGGCACCCAAACGCCCTCCTCCATCACCAGTCCCACGGAAACAACCGGCGGCGACGTTGCCGACCGCGCAGCCGCCATGCTCGAAGGCCTGCAGGGCGGCACCTCGCTCAACAAAGACGGATCGCTCGTTATCCGCCGGCGGCGAGAAAACGCAGACAGCGAACGGGAGCGGCGGAGGCGGAGGAGACAACAGGCTAGCACGGCGAGTAGCGTGCGTAGCGATGATGCGGGGGGGCTTATGAGTCCGTCGGCTATACCAGAGGAGGGAGAGGAGGAGAGTATGGTTAGGAGGGGGAGCGTTGTTTCTGGGGAGGGGTCCGAGGAGGGGAGCGCGTCGACGCCGATTACGGTGGTGCATCCGCCGAGTCCGGAGGGGAAGAGGGGTGCGGATGATGATGGGGAGGGGGATGGGGAGCGGAAGTTGCCTACGCCGCCGCCTGAGTTGTAGAGGTAGGGATGCGGGGGGATGGATGGATGGGGATGGCGATGGGGTTAAGCGTTGTTGTTTTTTGGCTTTGTATCGTTGTTGTAATGTATAAGTGTGTGGGTGGGTGGGTGGTGGGTCGTTTTGGGCGTTTTTCGCATCGCTGGATGGCTGCTTCTGCCTTTGGTTGTTGGCTGGTTGGTTGGTTGTGAGGCTGGCGTACTGTTTTACCTTGGGACGTAAGGGGCGCTTGCTTGCTTGCTTGCTTGGGATGCATGGCATGGCATAGCGTGTGCGTGTGCATGTGCGTGGGCATCTGTTTTTTTCCCTTTCGTACCTTTTTTTTTTTTTTAATATAACACTTATGCATGCGTGGTTGGTTTGTCGTTGTCTACCTACTACCTAGGATTCTCAGTGTCACCTGAAGTACGTTGGTTGCGAAATATATAGTACGTACACCCTCCCTCTCCCTCCCTCCCTTGTACCGTTCGCTTCTTGGGTTTTTGGGACTATGTATGGCCGGCCTGCTGTGTGTCTCTATTCGAGTCTCGAGTCTAGCCTTGCTTGGCATTTGAAGTCTTGGTTGTATGCATACTATGGAGGGGGAAGGATGTTAGGCTGTCTGTTCCTTTGATTAGATGGTGTTAATGGGAATGGAGAGAGAAAGAGAGAGAGAGAAAGAGAGAGAGAGAAGAGTTTTATAGTCTGGGAAAGGTTAAGTTGACCATAAACAGCAATGAATGAATGAATGGATGAATCATATCGTTCGCCTAGTTTTCAACGCACAAGTATGCCCCCCCGCCGCCTCAAACTGAACACCTTCCCAGCCCTCAGCCCTTGGCGCCCTACTCCTCCACTCCCCCCGCGTACCATTCCCCGCCTCCTCCCCCCCCAAAGCCATCACCGCCGCCGCCCTCCCCGCTGCCCTCGTATTCACGCCCAAAGCCTCCCAGCTCACATTCTCCACCGTGTCGCAACTCAAATGATAACACGGATCCGCGGGGACGCCGCCGCCGGTATGGATCCCCGAGCTCGGAATCCCCAGCTGCAAAAAGCCCAGATAATCCGACCCCGTGCCGAAGCCGCCGTAATACGCGGGTTTCCCCGCCGCAACGAGGTACGCGAGCAGGAGCTGTGCGCCCGCCATGTCGGCGGGGTTGGCGCCGGCGTAGACGCCGTACACGGGCACGGGCGACGCAATCATGTCGTAGTTGTAGTAGAAGCGTATGCTGGAGGCTTGCTGGGGGGTGAGGTGCGCGGTGTAGTGCAGCGAGCCGACGAGGCCGGCTTCTTCGGCGCCCCAGAAGGCGAAGCGGAGCTTGTTTCGTAGCGGCGTCGTGGTGCTGGGGAAGAAGGTGGCGAGGGCGCGCATGATTTCGAGTTGGGCGGCTACGCCCGAGGCGTCGTCGTTTATGCCGGGGCCGGCTTGCACGCTGTCGAGGTGGGCGCCGAGCATGATGGTGTGGTTGGCGTTGCCGGCGTGGGTTTCGGCCACGACGTTCCAGCTGGGGCGGGCTTCGGTGATGGAGTCTACCATGAGGGTTGCGTGCAGGGTTTCGTTGGCGAGGAGGCGCGCGAGGTAGGACTCGCCGACGGAGAGGGGGATGAGGCCTACGGGGGCGAGGAGGCCGATGTTTTCGGCGCCGAGGGTCGCTGTGTTGGGGGTGCTGGGGGTGTTGTGGAAGAGGAGGACGCCGAGGGCGCCGTGGGTTTGGGCCAGTCGCAGTTTGTCGGATATGCTGCATGTGCCGCGTTTGATGAGGGCGAGGCGGCCCGTTACGTTGACGTTTGTCCATTGGTCGGCGAAGCAGCCTGAGCCTGGGGGATGGCGTTAGTATCGTGGGTTTTGGGGTTGGGTGGGATTCAGCAGCGTACCTCGCTCATCGTCGACGGGAACTGCGACGAGTTCGCCTGTTGCGCCGTCTGGGAGCGGCGTCGCGTTGTTGTACATGAGCGAGAGGACGTCGACATGTTCGCCGTCTGGGCCTGTTACGGATATTTTCCGCGTCTCTTCGTAGGTGTGGTTGAAATGCTGGGCCCAGGTGCGGAAGACGTCGCCATGGTCGCGCTTGATTTGCGACAGGACGTACTCGGACGATGCTGCGTAGCCGGAGGTGCCAAAGGCGCGGTTGTTGTTGTTTTCCTTGGCGATGTTGTGGAGTGCGCGGAGGTGTTGTTCTAGTCTTCCGGGTGCGTGTTAGGACAGTGGTTGCGAAGAACGAGGGACAAGGTGTCAATCACGTAGATGTCGACTTACCCTTCCTGTCCAATTGCAGCTACCAGGTTATCCGGCGTCAATTCCACGTTGTACCCGCCCTGCACCGCCCAACAAGACACCAGCGCTGTAAAGAGGAAAAGCCCGCACCTCATGTTTTCCCTTGGCTCGAAAAGTGCAGGAAAGCAACACACGACACAGGCCGCGTCGCCATATGGCAATATATCCTATCTGGGCATGAGGCGCCATGATACCTACAACCGTTGCCAAGCTGTGCATGCATACACGGATTAGCCTGAAAAGGCAGGAACCTGTGTGCCCCGCTGGATGCTGCGGGCTGACCTTCCTGTTGGACTAAGCGCGCCTAGTTGGACCAAGGCTGGCTATCTGGTTGATGATGCTGTAGTTTGATGAAAGCCGCCTACCACCGACGTATGTATGGTGGTAGCTGGTCCAGAGGGTGGAAAACGTGGGCGAATTTCAATCCGTGCTTTGATGACGTGATTCATAATGAGTAAGGCCAGCACCTAAATGATTTAAATGATTGCTGCTTCATGCAGCCTGACTAGATATTGAACAATCGAAGAGAGAATGCCCTGTTCCTGCAGAAGGCTGAATGTTGGCGATGCCAATGACGTCATGTGGGGAACTATCTACAGAAACAGAACACCGTCTGCATCTGGACCAAAGCCCTTCTTATATACCTCTTTGCTGCTTTCAAAGACACACTACAACCAAGACATTACAAACAGACGGTGTTGACCAACATAAGAAGAAACCCGGCTACGGTGATGGTGATGATGATGATATGGTGGTTATGCTTGCGCTATCGTGTCCAGGTTTCATCGAGATTGAAAGATGGCGATTGATTTGACGATACCAAGGATAAGCTATTCTTTCTTGAAAACTTTCTCCAAAACCCGTATTGAACTTCCCAGGCCGAAAAGACGCGTCCTCCAAGGAGCAGACGGCAACCACGATACCCTATCGATATTCCCCAAACCGGCTTATTGGTCTATTCGCGCACACCTGCCATTCCTTTAGTCGATGCCCCTGCCAGCGGCATCGGCTGGAACGGCAACGTCGAAGAAGCGCGGAGAGGAGCGGTGAAGAAAGGCGTCCACGGATGTTCGACGCTCACGAGGTTTGCACGAGGTGTTGGGGTGGAGTACTGCGTAGCGCCTGGGTTGTGGGTACGGCGGTACGGCGACTATTGCATGCACCATAGGTCGCTACAACTTACAAAGCTATCGGGTAAGATCACGTCGCCGTGACCGAGGCTTGATGACCCAGCACCGCGGCCAATAATAGCCCGATCAGATTAAACTCCGAGATCACCGTTTGCCGGTCAGCCCACGTATGCAGTGTAATGTCAAGATCAGACGAATCTACCAACATCTGTACCTATGCAATGGGATGGGATATTTCCTTCTGAATGGTGTCGCGATGAACACTACAACTTCTGCTATGCAGCATATTCCTACGCTCAACGCATCGGCTCCGCTGCCGAAGTTTGCAGCGAGGAGCGAGGAACATGGCCAGCGAACCTTGGAAAAGTTTACGTGCCGTCCCGAGGTCAGAGCCGCACCCGCACCATCGTTCCACTTTACGAGCGCATCCGAGGAGAATACGAAGAATTCTCGAACGCACACTGGAAGGATATTGAAACCATTTACGGTCGAGGTTCGGCCCGCTTTTCGTGCAAGGCACATCTCCCGGTGACCTGTGAAGCCCACATGTCTCGACGTTGTACTCGGTCAATTGTCGGCTGTGATTGGGTCGGACACACCACCGACATCACACCACCTGTGTTTTTTGATGCCAGATTGCTCAGCGGTGGATTTTATCTATGTGAGCACAGTAGATACCACACAGTGGCAGTACCCACGATCAATCCCCTGGTGTCAAGTCGAAGTATCGCTCGAAGATGCGCCATGGTCGTCATTATTCGCACCGAATACCGGTTTGCGAACCCACGAAAAGGATGCATGACGAACGCACGGCGGCCTATGCAGGGCTCTACCACGGGCGGTTACTCCCGTGAGAAAAAAAACTAGTTCAGTGACGGAGCCGGCAATAATGGCAGAGTTCCATTGTTCGTCGGCCGAATCACGGTCCCGCCACACATCGACCCACGCTTAGACGTACCATGGAACGAGGGAGGTGTCTTTCGTTCAGCAGCGTCCCAAGTATATCTTCCCTATTGCCCCTGCCCTCTGTCTTCCAGTACACAGTACTTCTTATTGCACATCCTCAAGAACAATATCACCATTACACATCAACCTCAAACATTTATCATGCGCTCTCTCTTCCAGAGAAAGGCTACCGTCGAGGTAGCCGAGAAGCACCCTTCGCCCATGACGACACCTCCGCAGACACCATCTGAGACAAACTCATATCCCGAGCCTGAAGCGCATCAAGGCGGAGTACCGCTTGTGGCGGTGATTCTGGGAGCCGTTTCTAGCGTCGGTGGCTTCATATTCGGATACGAAGCGGGGACCATCTCTGGCTTCCTTGCCATGTCCGATTTCATCAACAGATTTGGCGAGAACGGAGAGTTCTCTGCCGTCCGCTCAGGAACGATTGTCGGTCTCCTATCGTAAGCTCGCCTGCCAGTCCCGCTATAGAACGTATCACTTACATGTCTTAGAATCGGTACCCTTACCGGATGCCTGGGTTCTGCTCCGCTCGCGGATACTTTTGGTCGACGACTTACCATCTGCGGAGCCGCATTTTGGTACATCATTGGTGTGATCATCGAAATCACTAGCAACGATGCATGGGTGCAGTTCGCAATGGGTCGTTTCGCGGCTGGTCTTGGAGTCGGAGCTCTATCCACTGTCGTGCCAATGTACCAATCTGAATCCATCCCCAAGAGAATCCGCGGCGCTGCAGTTTCTTCATACCAGCTATTCATCACCCTCGGTATCTGGACCGCGTACATGGTCAACTTCGGCACCTCGAAGGACTACAACAACAGTGCGCAATGGCGCATCCCTAACGGTCTGTCCGCGCTCTGGGCTATCTTGCTAGGCTGCTCCATCCTGCTGCTTCCGGAGTCTCCACGATACGCTTACCGCAAAGGTCGTGTGGACGAAGCACGTCGCAACATGGCTCGCCTCAATGGAGTAGCAGGGATTCGGCACTCATCGATGAGATCAAGGAGGTCCAAGATAAACTGGAAGAAGAATCAGCCGGTAGCGCCCATCCCTGGTACGAGATCTTTACAGGTCCGCGTATGCTCTATCGCACTGTTCTTGGAATAGTCTTGCAGGCTGGTCAGCAGCTCACGGGCGCCAACTACTTCTTCTACTACGGCACGACCATTTTCTCTGCGACTGGTCTTGACAACAGCTGTAAGTAACCCAAGTTGGAAACACCATGTGCCATGTGCTAACACCATCTAGATGTCACCTCGGTCATCCTCGCTACGGTGAACGTCGCCGCAACCTTCGTGGGCCTGTGGATGGTCCAGAACGTCGGAAGGAGAAAGGCGATGATCGGAGGCGCCGCATGGATGTGCGTGTGCCTATTCATCTACTCCTTCGTCGGCCACTACATGCTCGACCACGCCGCTCCGCAGAATACACCGCAAGCCGGAAATATCATGATCGTCTTCACATGCCTGTTTATCGCCGCATTCGCGTCCACCTGGGGCCCACTCGTCTGGGCCATCGTCGCCGAACTCTATCCCGCCCGGTACCGCGCCAAATCCATGGCCCTCGCCACAGCGTCAAACTGGTTCTTCAACTTCCTCATCGCCTTCTTCAGCACCATGATCACCAATAACATCGACTACTTCTACGGCTTGATCTTCGGCGGCTGCTGCGCTGTCTTGGCTCTCATCGTCTACTTCTTCATGATTGAGACAAAGGGCCGGTCACTTGAAGAGATCGATACCATGTATGTGCTCCGCGTCAACCCCATTACGAGCTCGAAGTGGACTGCCGAATCGCTGCATCCCGATGCGCTGGAGGATCTGGAGCGTCTGCGTCTCGCGCCTGGAGGGAGGAGCTGGAGCGAAATGAAGCATGGTGCGCTGCAGGCGCCGCAGAATGCGAGGACGAAGGAGACAACCGTCTAAGGCAAAGTCATTCATTCATGTTTTGGAGTTTGGGTGTTTGGGGGAGTAATAACGAGGTATGCGCTATGAGAACATGTACGAATAATGTATATATGTAATCAGAAATAAGTTAGGAGTGTCTGTCCCCAATGTCCAGACGAAGTGAAACATGTCGGGGCTCCGACGCGCCAAAGCAGCGTACGCAGCAGCATGGCTCAGCGCAATTTTCAGAACGGCGTTACAAGGCGGCCCGTCCCCATCGATGAACCCAACCCTCCCAAATCTCCACTCGTTCATAGCCGCGCGGGGGGGGGGTTCGAAACTTCGCTTGAGCCTCGTCGGCCCGTCAGGCGGCCTCCGTCAATCACCGCTCTTGTCAGAATGGCCGGAAGGCTCGCCCGCTTAAAGTGGTGGTGTCTCGCGCGAGTGTTGATCAAATCTGCTCATGAGCCTTAACGTGCCCGTGCGCGCAATGCGCCACTTCGCGCAATGCGCCGCTTTTTACTAAGCTAGCGCATATAGTTCCTGCGCACATAGGGTTCCTGCGCACCTCACCAAAACGCGTCACCTACACAAAACACGTCAGATTTCTCCACAACGCTCTTATAATTGCCATTGTGTACACATAGATTCAAGCGCTGCAGCTGCTGTAACTATAGTAGCTGTCTCTGAAGCGCTTACTATAGTAGATCTTTGCTGCTGAGCTCCTGCAGCCTCAGCTGCGCGTATAGCCTCTACGATAGTCTCTACCTCTGCAAAGCGTCGATTTGGGTCTATTTGAACGCGCTTTCGAGGACGCTGAGAGCTAGTAGTCTGTAGATAATACTCAAGGCGTCTTTTCTCTGATTCTAGCCCTGCAGCTCTAGCATTTGCAGCTGCTAGAGCCTTACCTGCTTTCTGTAGGAGTAGCTGGGTCCTACGACCTAGATTCTCGACGCTCTGGACGTCGCGCTGCGCTATATAGAGATCGCGAGGGCCTTGAGGGGTCGAGAGGAAGCTCTGAGGCTGCTGCTGAGGCTGCTGCTGATGCGTAGGCGTAGTAGGCCTCTGGGAGACTTGCGACGAGCTGAGCACGTGATTGATGTTGAATGGGCAGATACCAGCAGCCTGCCAGCCAGCTCGAATCACACGCTCTGTGAAGCCTTCCTCCCTAGCTTGATAATAGCAGGCAATAAAGCGCTCCTTCTTAACAGGTGCGGCGTCGTCAAGCGATGCAAGCTCCTGGATCTGGCGTCGGTAACTAGACTTGATAACGGAGAAAGGGGCGAGATCTAGAGGCTGTAGGACGTGCGAGGTATGCGCAGGTAGGTATAGGAGCTCTATTCGATGCTGTTTACAGAGCCATAGGAACTCTATATTAATGTGGCTGCCGTGGCCGTCGAGGATAAGGAGGCGGTACTGGCTATCACCTACAGCCGTCTCAGGTATAAATATGCGCTGCAGCCACTCAACACCTATTGCTTTTGATGTCTATCTGTTCTCTGAGGTTGTATACAGCTAGCTAGGTACGTAGGACGATGGGAACTAGGTAGTTTCCGCCCTATCGCCGACACACACTCAATTATAGAGACCTACTTGCGATTCTCTGGAGACCGAATGTAAGCCTTCTTTTTCTGACTACTAGAGAGTACTCTAGTGTTTGTACATACTCCTAAAGCAACGCCAGTCTCATCCATATTATATGTATTCTCCGCCTATATATTAAGCCGCTGTCAAGTCTACTCATAGCGCTCTAGGAACGCGCGCAACTGCTCTAGAGTCGCTGCATCAGCTCTCTAAGCCTCAAGCTTTCTACCAATAACTAAGGCGACGCGTAGCTGTCGCTTAATAAAGTGTAAGAGCCAGAGTTTACCAATAGGCTAACTATCGCCATTCATACGTAGGATTCGATTAGCCATTTCTCAAGCGCAAGCGTGTGAGGGAGGGCAGGCGCGTGCGTCTTCTTCAAAGATCCAGTCTACTAGGAAGTCCTCTTATAGAGGAGTCAGCCGCTGCTAATACTAATAGCTAAGCGCACTATTCGTTGCGCCATTAAGACAGTTGCGTAGTGTAGACTCAGGGACCCCGTACGCCTTAGCTGCAGCCCTTTGGCTAGAAAAAATACCTATAGAGAGATTAGAAAGAGCTTGCGATATAGCAGTCTCACAAGCATCCATTGTTGCAGAGCGTTGTAGAGAAATCTATCGTGTTTTGTGCAGGTGTCGCGTTTTGGTGAGGTGCGCAGGAACCCTATGTGCGCAGGAACTATATGCGCTAGCTTAGTTGACTTACCGGATTTGGTAAGCGTGGTCGTGTACATGTACACTCTAGGTAATTCTGCCAACTTATCCGCTCACCGAACCCATTATTCAGAAGCTCGACATTTCCATGCTTTTTCCGCGATCCAGCAAAATTGAAGATATGTTGAGAGTGATGTGCAATGTAGCAGCCGATGGCCACACTGATGTATGCGCTAAGCTAAAACTCGTCAAGGTTGCTTATGTTTTATCAAGCATTGAACGATCACCTACTATGCATCCTAATTACAATATCGTTCACGGTGGTATTATTTTACCGCCAACCAACGACTAAGAACAGGGTATACCTTGAGGGAGTTGAGGGAGAACTACACGTACCCCTGGATGATATTCCGATTGGCAGCATGCTTCAAGATTGTAGTCGAGTTGGAGGGATATCTCGGTGCAGGCTTAACCTTAGCTTGCCGTCATGCTCTTGGGATTGTTGTGGCTCTATGAAAGTGCTTAGCTGTATGGTGTTGGCCGCTCTGTTCTTGCCTTTGTCTTGACCTTTTTCATTTCCCTTCCCCCTAAGGTTCTCTCCATCATCTGGACTCCAGTCACCCCTTGTCCTCGCGCCCCTCCAACCCATTCAAATTGGGAAGATAACGAGCCTAGCGATGAGCAGGACAGCTACCACAATTAGCGAGCTAGAATGGAGTCCATTCGAGTCATGATATTTTGACCATAAGTCTGACTGGATATTGCGAATGGTTTTCTTCTCGGAGGGCATTGTTGTCGAGAAATGATTTAGAGTAGGTGTGTTAATAGTGTTTAAAAGAGCCCTACAGTTTTAGCATATTGTACCGTTTTTGAATTTGCGAACTGTGATAAATACGACGTTCCTCCGTACAATGAGTGGGATGAGCTCGAGGTATGTAAAAAGAGCAAATTCGTGTCTATGCAGCACATGGAAAGTCTTGTGCAACTTTATCAGCGGCAGTCTCGACAATATACGGGCAGTGAATGCTTTTAAAAGTCCAGGCCAGCAAACTTACTGCTTGCCCATGCGCTGTAGCCAATTGTATCTTTGTGACTTGGGCGTAACAGTTGAGACCCTTGAGCATGCACAGCGCGGAAAACCCTTGTTCTTCTGGGAGAGAATTGATGGCTGAAAGGATTGTTGTTGTATGTATGGACGGATGTAATGGATGTATTCCGTTCGTCGGATTCGGTTGCCTAATTGGGAATATTTTGTCTTGATGTACATTGATACCTTCGTGATCCAGTGCTTTTCTACAGTTCGTGCGACCGATGAAACTATGGATGGTAATACCTCGCTTGCGTGACTCGCAGTGGTGCAGTGTGTCCGTCGTCGATTCATCCAAGGGTATCAGCTCAGTATTCAATCGGCTGGGAGAGTGAGAGTAAACAATGGCCTCTGGAAGAGAACCGTAAAAAAAGTGCCTGAGTAATCGAGTGGATCGCTGGAACGCAGTATGCTCCTAAGTTAGTTTAAAAGTTGCATCTCGAAAGTTCGCATGTGAACGGGTCTCGCCGGGCCTTTTCCGAGCCGAGGCCCTATCAATGCCGACATGGCCGCCAGCACTCCACCATGGAACAGCGCCGCAGCTATCGCCATGCACGACGTCTACGTCCGCCGCTCGCTTCTTCTTTTGCATACTACGCGCTGCTTTTCGTCGCTCTGCTCATTTGTTTGTCCTGGCGCCTTTGGATAAAGCGCGCCCGATTGTGGGGCGCGTAATCAAGACTCGTGATGTCAGACTCCGTGGGTACGTTCTTCGGTGGATATGCCACCATGATGTATAAAGGATGCGTGCTAATGCGTGGTGGTGTGCAGATAGAGTCTTTAGCCATGCGCTCAACACCGTCAACAAGATCCGCACGGGATCGCAGAAGCCGCCGTCGGCAACGCGACTGAAGCTGTACGGGTTGTACAAGCAGGCCATGGGTACGCTCATCCCACAAGCGCCTCCAATTCACGCCTAACAGGCACCAGAGGGTGACGTCGACGGTATAATGGAGACCGGAAGGAAGTAGTGAAGAAGAGCATCACGCGCGGGAGAAATGGTACGGCACGCCTCCCTTCATTCACTGTACCATGCTGATATGGTGCGCTAGGGACGCGTGGAAACAACAGAACGGCATATCGAGAACCGAAGCGAAGCGGAGATATATCACGACGCTGATCGACACGATGCACAAGTACGCCTCCCCCTCGCCCGACTCACGCGAACTCGTCGCGGAACTGGAATTTGTCTGGGACCAAGTCAAGTCCAACGTTCCCTCATCATCGTCATCTTCCCCACTACAGAGCCAGACGCTCGGCTCCACGGGCCTGCACATCCCTCCAAACCATCGAAGTTTCACACCCGGAAGTGGCAAAGGAAAGACAAGGGCAGTGGGTTTGGGCAATGAGAACGATGAGGATGATGAGGGACCGCTGCAGATCAAGAGCCCCATGAGCCAGAGCGAGGAGGAACTAGAAGAGAAGGAAGCGGAGCTTGAGGGGGAGGAGGAGTTTGTAGACGCGCCGGATTCACAGTACAACCCCAACTCGGAAGACGCAGGCGTGCAGACGGACCTCAAGCCTCAAGAGCCCGTACCCTATACGCCTTCGAAGCCTCCGCAGCAACGAAGCTTCATGTCCCGACTCACGCCCGCGTTACCGTCTGCCCCTGCCCAGCCACCACAAGAGTCTGTCGCCACGCAAAAATGGCAGAAGCGCGTCGAACAAGCCCTCGTCAAGATGACAGCCGAAGTCGCAGCGCTGCGAGAGCAGTTAGAGTCGAAGCGATTATTCAGCCCTTCGAAGAAATTTCTCTTCTTGAGATTCATATGGAGACTTATGTGGGGGAGCGTTAAGCACGTTGCTATCGATATCGTTATTCTAGGGGTAGTGTTGTTGTGGATGAGGAGCAAGAAAGACAGGAGGCTAGAAGGTGCGATAAGAGTGTTGCTAGGCGATGCAGTTGCGCAAGTACAAAAGGTCGGTGGTGCACAATTGGGCAAGGTCAAACTGCCTACATTGGTGGGGAAGAAAGGTGGAGGGGTTTGATGGCTGGATCTAGCTTCGATATGTATATATGACGAGTAATGCCGCATATGTTCAATGAAATTTATCAAGAAAAGAACGTTGATCATCTCAAACTGTATCTATGAACAACAAGGAGGTACCCGGGCCCCCTCACACATGATTTGGCGCACTAGCGTGATCTGTTGACCGCTTCCCCGGCAGACCCTGTCAGTGAAGCATTGATATCGATGGTCAACGCGCACCATCGTTTCATCCCATCTCAGTCCCTTTCCACTCTCCCACAGCTCTGCCAAAGATCCAGAATAGCCATGTCCAACTCCTCAGAGAAGCTCATCGTAGGCTGCACGAGGGCCGGTTGCAATGAGCAACATGGCCTCCTCCGCTGCAGCGCGTGCAATGTCGTCCACTATTGTAGCCAGAAACACCAAGTCCAAGGTAAGAAGCTCAGCAAGTTGATCTGAAGGGGTCTTCTCCCTTGTATCTGATACATAATACTAAGTGTTCGGAATATCAATAAATCCGACTCAGGATTGGGAGCAGGGTTAAGACTGCAAGGGCTCGGCGCTTCGTCGTTTAGCCAGCCAGGCAACCGCGTCCCGACGTCTCGACCACTCCACACAGCCATCGTACAATTTCGACATACGGTCCAACGCACAGCGATACGTACTTTTGTAACATAGATACTTGCGGTTCACGTCGCCCTCAAGCTGGGAAACCCGCCGTTGACCCTTCCGCTGCGAAAGACCTGCTCAGGCCACCACGTCCTCATGCCTCTTGAGCCCACCAGCGCCGGTTCATAGACCAAGCAGCAGCCGAGCGTCTCCCATCTTTTGTTGCCTACACAAGCCTTGTCCCTAGTTCTAATCAATCGTGTCATCAACGCTCTTCTCTTCTGTTACATATTCTACGGCGGCGACGACTCAATATGGACCCACTGTCAACAGTAGCTGCCGCAGCTGCCGCCCTCGACGTAGCGGCGTTGGGATTCAGAGTTCTGCGTGCCGGAAACGACCTATACGCTGGTAGCGCAACAAAAGACTGGATCAAGCTAACGGAAAAATACCTTCATGTTCTCGATCTCTCGTTCCTGCCAAACATTGCTTCGCAATTACGAGGAAGCACACAGGATCCCACCACCCGACGGGTTGTGGATGTCCTTAATAGCCTTCCGCCGCAGCAGTCTCACTCTTGTCGACTATACATTGAACAGGGTTTAGAAGTCGACGAAACATTCAGGGCGTATGTTGAGCAATTAGTTTTCGAAAATTTCGCCAATTTCTATACAACGACCACAACAAAGTCAACGTTCAATCACCGGCTGCTAAACAACTAGATGCTCTGGTGGCTCTCTCCAATTTACACATTCAGCGCCTCAGAATTCCCAGCAGGCCTTTTCGGCGGCTTAATTCGCACTAGGATAAGAGTTAGGTGTGTCTGGCAAGATGACAACCATATGTCCGGTATGAAGCCTACCTCAGACTACTTCATTATCATATGCTTATTTGTTGAGAATGAAGCTTTCATTTCCTGTGTATCCGATGTCCCTGCTTACCGTAACGATACGATTCCCAACTCGGCTCAACACCATGTTGGCGTTCAGCTCTACAAGCTTGCACTCGCAATCATCGAATTGGACGATTCATACGAAAAGAACAAAGCAAATATTGCTACTAAGGCAATGCAACAGCGCATGCTTATACTCCGCTTATGTCATGCTGCACTTTCTGGGCACGTCAAAACCTTATCCTCCATCGAAATCTTCACAATACATTCTTACGGCACCTTTCGGATCCAGGGCGTACGACGATCACGTCTTCTTTCCTTCAGGTAATGTCCAAGGACTCGTATTTCTGGGAGCATATCCAACATGCCGCGGCTATTTTTGCTGGGGCACTTGAATCGTTACTTGAAGCCTGCCAACTGACTGGCGACCTGCCCGACGTTCAGGAATTCCGCGAGCTACTTATCGAAATCCGAGGAAAATGCAGAGGGAATCAGAGGTCGGATTCTATCTCAAGACGCTTAGAAGGACGATTGAAGTTCATTGAGATCGGACGAGGTTATCATGAGTCATCTGGCTTTGACTCCTTAGCTTGCTTGCTGTTATATTCCCCCCCTGTCTCTGGGCATCTTCTATTCTCAGCATGCAGACCCGGTTTGTAGACTTGCATTATTTACTGTATGACTTCTTCGGCGTTATCGTTCTGTTAGGAACGATTACAATCACTGTAGTGGCAGTTTTGAAGCTTTTGAGTTGGTTCTCTGAGATTCTAAATGCTAGAATCCCACACAGAAAGGCTAACAAGATCATACGGCGTGGCGTTGCCTTCATGATTGTCATTCCATGGGCGCTTATCTCATGTTCATTCCTTGTGGGCATGACCAAAGACGTAGGCTTAGGCTTGAGGATACTAGGTCTTGGAGTCGCCGGCCTTGGGGGCTTAGTGGTAATGTTAGCTTTGGGTGCCGGACTATTACTTCTTTGTCGGCATTTCATTATTTAAGACACTAAAGGAGTGGATAGCTTGCAAAAACGAAATACCGAATTTATTTCTTATTTCATGGGTCAGTATATGTAATGTGGCCTAGCATGCGGAAATGATTTACTCAAGTGCCATCGGATTAACTGTCCTTGCTACTCAAATGGCTTTGCAAAAAAATTCAGCAGGATACACATTTTTCAAAAAATGAACGACCATTTCTCTGTAGAGAAGAGGGATGCTCAGAAAAAGTTTGCTTGAGGCATCGTGGAGCACCACTGCAAGCTTTGGCGCCCCATATGCATTTTTATCTTCGGCAGAGGATTCGTATGATTATTACCAAGACAAGGGTAAAAAGTAAGAAAAAGAAATGTTTGTATTAGTGAGGCTGAAGACTACCCTTCTCCCCACAAGGCGAAACTTTGGCATACCTAAAACTCCGCTCCCCCTCCTACATCCAAGGATTTTAAACTCCAGCACGCGCACCAACCCCGCCCACAAATAGACCCTGGACACATTCTCTCCGTATCAAAATCCAACAACTACACCAACCACAAGACAGAAAATTTACTCGCACGATCACGCAAACCCTTCTCCTCCCATAGTAGGTACCCGCAGCGCGATATACCCCAATCCGGTAACCGAAACCAGCGATCAGCCCAGGTCTAGCCGCACCCCGCTTTCGGCGCCCGCCACACTCACTCCCAACTCCCTTCTCCGGAGAGTCTCGACCCCGAAAAACGGGCGGCCAGGATGAAAAATAAATATGTATATAATGAACTGCATGGTGAGTTTTTGCAAACCCAACAAGCAACGTACATACATATTTGACGGACCCAGATCGGCGCAATACTGCATCCACTCTACAGAGAGAGAGAGAGAGAGAGAGATCACGGAGTCTCCGCTCGCGAGGTCTTAGCAACCAATATACGACACCACAGCACAGCAAACTGCCTATACTACCTACAACACCCAATCTACCCGTGCGGCATCGCATCATAATCGACGCACCCACCCACCTCACTTTGCGATTCTCCAAACAAACCCACAAACACCCACGGCGCAATGCTGGAAACCCTCTCGATACTCTACCTCTTCATCGCTGTCGCCTTCGGCGAGCGCGTTATTAGTTGCATCATGAAGCAGCCACTGCATCCGCGACATTTTTACGAGTACGCTTCATGACGATTTGGGACGGTGCGTGCGGGTGGATGGATGGGAGTTGGCGTACGATTTCGGTTGGAGAGAGAGACAGGAGGGAAGGGGACGGAGGCGCTGAGGAGCGAGGGAGAAGTGCTGGACTCGGTCGGTCGGTGGTGTTGGGCCGTGAAACGATATGATACGGGGTAACAAGTTGATGGGCATGATTACCGGCGTTTTGGACATTTGGTTTGCAAAGCGCATGGGAACGGACATGGCCCTGTACATCTTAAACAGCGTGCGTCTATCTATACGTCTATGTACTCACTTAATCTTAATACCTACACCTGGCCCTGCTTACCCTCACGGCGCCACCACCTCCCCCCTAACCTCCAACCCCTCCAACTCCCCCCTCCCCCTCCACTCCCTCAACAGCCCAAAAAACGCATCCGCCCCCGCACCATAACTCGCAAACCTAGCCCCCGCCTCCGACGCCGTCCCCTCATTATTATAATACCCGGGCGTACACTCGCCGAAAAACTGCGCCATGCCCATCGCCCCCTTCACAATCGTCTCCACCCACGCATCCTCCGCCTCCTGCGTCGGCTCCAGCGAGCGCACCCCGCGCTTCCGCGCTTCAGCAATGATGTACGCGTAGTGCGTCGCCTGCTCGCCCGTGACGTGCATGAGGTTGAAGGTGAGCGCCGCTTGGTAGTACTGGACGAAGAAGGCGTTGGGGAAGCCGCGGACGGCGTAGCCGTGCAGGGTCGCGAGGCCGTGTTTCCACTTCTCGGTGATGGTCTGCGCGCCGTGGCCGTACATTTCTATGCCCGACTTGTGGCTCCACGAGTTGGAGGTTTCGAAGCCCGTAGAGAAGATGAGGCAGTCGACTTCGTATTCTGTCCCGTTGGAGACGATGCCCGTCTCGGTGAGGGCGTCAACGCCTTGGCCTTTTGTGTCGACCAGCGTGACGTTGGGCCGGTTGAAGGTCTGCAGGTACTCGTCGTGGAAGCAGGGGCGTTTGCAGAAGCGGTTGTAGTACGCTTTGAGGGACTCGGCCGTCGCTTTGTCGTGCACGATGGCGTCGGCGCGGCGGCGCACTTGCTCCATTTTTTCGAAGTCGATCATTTGGAAGCGCGTGCCTGCGGCGACGGGGTCGGACCAGTCGAGTGGGTCTTTCATGAGGACGCGGCCGACCGAGGTCCAGCTGTCGTTTACGAGGTCGACTTCGCGCTCGGCGCCGTTGATGAGCCGGTTGAAGTTTTCCATGCGCTTCTTTTGCCAGCCTGGCGGGAGGGACTTGAACCATGACTCGTCCGTTACTTGGTTGTTGCGGACGTCGATGGATGAGGGCGTGCGCTGGAAGACGTAGAGCTCCTTTGCGAACTCGCCCACGCGGGGAACAATCTGCACTGATGTAGCGCCTGTACCGATGATGGCAACCCGCTTGTCCTTCAAGTTGGTGAGACCACCCAGAACATCGCCGCCCGTGTAGTCAAAGTCCCAGCGCGAAGTGTGGAAAGAGTGACCTTTGAAGGTCTCGATGCCCTTGATACCAGGAAGTTTGGGTTTGTGGAGAGGACCAGCAGCGGGGATGACGAAGCGCGAGGTGATCTTGTCTCCACGCGAGGTCGTGGTAAGCCACTTGCACTGTTCCTCTTGCCACCGCATCTCCTTGACTTCCGTCTCGAAGAGCGCGCGTTCGTAGAGACCGAAATGCTTTCCGATCCTTTGTGCATGTGCGAGCAGCTCATCCTGATGAGCGTATTTCTCAGTGGGCATATAGCCAGTCTCTTCGAGCAAAGGCATATATATGTACGATTCGACATCGCACTGCGCGCCCGGGTAGCGATTCCAGTACCTATTCCGCAGTCAATACTGATTCTTTCTCTCCGTCGACGACTCAACAGACTTACCAGGTACCACCAAAGTCACCCGCCTTATCGATCATCCGGAAATCCGTCACGCCAACCTTTTGCAGCTCCGTAGCAATGAGCTGAGCCCCATATCCCGCACCCACAATCACAACCTCCGTCTCTTCCACAACCGGCCCACGCTCAACCGCATTCTCCGCCCAAGGGTCCTTCAAAAAGCGAGAAAACTCCCCATCAAGAAGAGTATACTGATCAGTACCCCCACCGCGCGCAACACGGATGTCCCTCTCCTTCTGATACCGCGCCTTGAGCGCCACAGGATCAAACGACACCTCGGGAGCCTGCTCGATCGAGGCAGCTGCCTCGACAGCAGCCGCGACAGGGGCCTCAGCAGTATTGATAGCAGCGGCGGGCATTTTCAAAATGGGACTGGAAAACGTGCGCTTGGGAACCGGCAGCGTTGAGGTCTAGATATGACAGCCATGCACGACGTAAACCGAACACCGAGCGCCATCTCTCATGATACTCGACGGTTCTTGGAGCACATCCAAGACGATGTTCTGATACCTATGGGCGAGATCCAATCATGGAGTCACCTGGGTGTGCCAAAGCCGCCCGAGAGAGTTAGTGCGCGGTGTTGGTCATAAGTTACGGTCCCCGCTCGAGAGCGAGTCACTACCCGGGTGCCTGGAGGTCGGTTTCTGACCGAGAGTCGAGAAATCTGACGAGCGCCGACATTGCGCGAAGTCGAGATGGAGTTGGATTGAGGTACGTTGGCAGTGATGTGCCAGTTCAGTGTTGTTGATCAGGCAGGCCGTTCCGTGCGTGCGGCGAGCCCGATCCACGATTTAGCTAACGTGTACGCCGCCGCACGTGGGACCGACCGTCCGAGGTCCCCCTTGCAGCGCCGCTGAACGTCCAAACCTTCATCCGACCGGTCTTGTCCTCAAACATGCTCATTCTGCGCTCAGCGACAGCAGGAGATAGAAGCTTCTCACTCCAGTCTCCAACGGACCATGACCGCTCGTTCAGCTGAAAGACACGCACGGCACACGGTCCTTGGCAAGCTGCGCCATCTCTGAAGAGCGGCCTCGCAAATGCTCATTTCCGCACGAGAGACACAGGACAAGGTACAATGTTTCAGAAAGAACAATTCTCTGTACAGCTTGCGCCCAGCGCGTCATGGCTGACCGAGGTGCGACGGTATTGTCATTTTCGGTGAGCTGCTTGCTTCTGACGCTGGCGACTGTGATTTGGTGCACCTGTGAGATTAGCGATCGGCGGCTGGCGCTTCCCTGTGGCCGAATCGAATGAGCCGTCAACATCACACACGAGCACCACGAAACCCAAACAGAAGAAGCCAAGGGATTGCAGTCATGACAAAATGCGTGAATTGCAGCGCGTAGCCGCCTAAAAACAAGAAGCGTACAAACAACGTACTGACGAGAACAAAAAATTTTAGCGCATCAACGCCAACCATCTCTCACGGTGACCCAGTCGACTCCCCGCACCCCGTGCAGGCGCCTAGTAACCAAGATCGCAGCCCCAGATCCCTTTGGCGGTACCGCAACCAATCGCCTTGTAGTCGGGGCTGGTGAGGATTTCGGCGTGGCCAGTCTGGCCTTCGTAGGTCCAGCCCTTGGACATTTCCGCGCAGACACCGTCCATCCCGGGCATGTTGGGCATCTCGCAGAGCCAGCCGCCGACGAAGACCTTCTCGAAATCCCCAGGCTGTCCGGGGGCAAGGACCTGGCCCATGGAGCCGGCGTTGAGCTGGTGCTTCATCTGGCCGTTGCCATCAACGCAGGTCTTGACAGCGTTGGCCTCGAGCGTGGAGTCGTGCTTGAGTTCGGAGAGACCCAGCTTCGCGCGCCAGGTGTTGACAGTGTCCATGTAGCCACCATCACCGCTGGTCGGTGGCGCGGGCTGCTCGGGTTCAGGAGCCGGCTGCTCAGGCTCAGAAGGAGAATCTTGAGGCTGCTCGGGTTTGGGAGCCGGGGTTGCAGCAGGCTGCTCAGGCTCGGGGACAAAGTAGGACATGGTTGGTTCAGCAGGCGCAGGGGCGGGCTGGGGTTGGGGCTCCGGGGTGGGTCCAGCGGGGTAGATGGGTTGACCGTCAGGGCCGACGATGACAGTGACGACGGCGGTCTCGTAGACGATGTGAGGGCCACCTCCACCCCTGCCGCCCCAGGGAGAGGGAGCAGCCATGGCAGAGCCCGCAAGGGCGAGCATACCGAGAGTAGCGTAGGCGTGCATTCTGATGTTTGTTTTTGGTGGAGAGGGTGGAGAGTTGTTAGACTTCGACGAAAGGAGTGGGACTTGAAGAGCTGGTCGTTTGTATAGCCGCTGGAGCTAAGAAATGAATGTAGTGTTCACAAAGAACGTATAAAGAACGTGTATGGAAACTGGTTGGTATTCCAAAGAGTGACTGGATCTCGTCGAAGTCTCAAACTTGTCGGCGGCAGCAGAGGAGCGCCGCGACGGGTGGTTATATATGACTGCCACGCCGGGAGATTGGCGCGGCGCTACAGGATTGCGGAGGCCATCACCTTCTGGGCACAGCACAGCGTATGCACGATCCCACTGTCGTTCCGTGTGCCCAGCGAGGGCCTCATTCTCCAGCGAATCCGGCGGTTGGGTACCCGGACTGCCGCGCTCCACTCCTTTATTTCGCTCAGCTCTCCTCACCCCCCTCAAACTTAACTAAAATTAACTTTAATAGCCAATTTAATAGTTTTCTCTATTACTAACCCTACTAATATAAAATATCTACCATATATTTTTAATATTACTAGAAATAATAGCTTTACTAAATTTTATTTATATTATTTATAGCTACTATAATACTTATTAGTTTATAGGCTTTACTTTATATAGTTTATAATACTAATATAAATTATAATAATAATTACTAATACTACTTTATATATTGTTAAATTATCTATCTAGGTGTAGAATAGCAAAGGCTTTTATCTTAAATAATATAATAAAAAAAGCAGAGCCCCTTGCTTAGTAACTAAAAAGAGCGTAAAAAGGTAATACTAGTTTATAAAAAATATTTATAGCTATTATTTTTTTATTATTACCTTTTTATAACCTTTCTAATTACTAAGAAAGAGGCTTTGCTTTTTTTTTTATTATTTAAGATAAAAGCCTATATTATTCTACCTCTAGATAGATAAATTAACGCTATAAATATAGCTATTATTATTATTAAATAAAATAGTATTATACTTATTTTACGCTCTTTTTAGTTACTAAGTAGGAGGCTCTGCTTTTTTTATTATATTATTTAAGATAAAAGCCTTTATTGTCTTACCTCTAGATAGATAAATTAATACTATATAACTTTTACTTTAAAAAATAATAATAAAGAAATATATAGTAAATAGTATAATATGAGCTAGTAACTTAGTATTTTTTACTATTTTAAATTTAGCTATAAAAATAGTACTTAAAATACTATAATAAATAATTAAAAGTAATTAGCGTAACTTATAATATTTTTATATATAACTATTGCTAGAAGAGTAGAGCTTAGCTGCGACAAGCAGCACTATTAAATTAACTTAAAGTCCAGCTGTTATGTCTTAGCGCAATTCTGTTGAGATCAGTGTTTCGTTTAACCGTTTGAGGCGTACCTGCAGGTCCCGATGCGTAGCGATTGGACGCGCCCAAGTCAGGCCGCCTTGGGTTTGTCCGTACGGAGGTGCCTTTCAAAAGTTTTTGCCCACCTTGGCGAGCAGGGGGTTCTGTGCTATTCCTAATTAAGAGCGTTCTCCGGCTGGCTCTAGCTCTGGCTTCCTGAGCCTCCGACCCTCCTTATACTCGTTGCCTCCATTGAGCTCAAGGATCTGTTCTATATGGTATGGAATCCGCTCAATCCAAGCCTGTATTTTCTCCTGAGGCAGCTCTCTCCAGCACTGCTCCCATGCCCGTACTGCCTCTGCTCTATTCTTAGGAGCTCCTTTCTTCGTAGTAGCCCTTTTCATCCATGGCCAGCAAGGCTCAATAGAATTCAAATCAGGAGAGTTACCACACCAGATAATCCTCTTAACATCATGAATGCTATATATATAGCTTTGAACGTAGTGGTCGTGAGAAGGCGCCTTGTCTTCCTGTACAACTGTTCTAGGCCGCGTAGCCTTACACTGCTTTGCAAAAGGAATAAGCTTTGGCAGCAGAATTGTTGTCTGGTACCGGTACCAGTCAATTCCTGAGCCACTGCCTCGGCTGAGCTTTCCAGTCCTCTGGTTCCATCTCCACTGGGGCAGCCGTCCAGGCTTGGTACGGAGACCTAGGCGACGCATGCCATTCTCAAGCTCCCACTCAGCCTTTTTGATAGGCTCAAGCTCCTTGTTCAGTTCATCAATTTGAGCAGCAGCAGCCTCCTTCTCTTTCTTTGTTTCTGGCGTCCAGCAGTGGCAGGGGCCCTTCTTGTCGTACGAGAAACAGCCCCAAAACATAAATTCAGAGTAGCCTTTCCATCTCTCACGAATACAGCTCCGTACGAAGGCCTCATCTGCTTTCCTCCATACTCGATATCCTCCACGCCTATGGTTGAGAACAACAGACGTTTTCGTCTGACCAGATAACATTCTTCCAATCTTCAAGCGTCCAGTCTTGATGGGCCTGGCACCACTTATATCGATCCTCCTTCATCTGCTTCGTCAACCCAGGCTTCCTCGTTGGCTTGGTCTTCTTGAAGCCTGCCTTCCTTAAGATTCGCCAGACTGTGGCAGCTGAGATATTGAATCCTTCTTGGCTAAGTGCGCCAGCAACGTCAGCGCAAGACTTCTCTCGCCCATATCGATCAGTGCATACGGTGTTGACTACTTTCTCGGAGACTTCAGATTGCTTTGATGGCCGGCCAGATCGATAGGCGTTTTCAAGATGCTTATCTTCAAGCTTCAGCGGCCGCTGGCCTGGATCGAAACCTCGCTCGATTGCTCGCGCGTATATAGAGTTGATCGTACGCTTCTCGATTCCAGTGAGTCCGGTGATCTCATTGTTTGACTTGCCTATAGCCTTAAGAACGACTACCGTGGCACGAGTAGAGTTATCGTGATGAACCATAGCGACAGTACTAGATAGATCAATTGACAGAGAGTAGTAGTTACAGAGGGTAAGGCCTGAGGTTGAGAAGTGGCCACGTCAACTCGGAGATGCTTCCCGATCTGGAATGTGGCGCATACCCCTGCTCGCCAAGGTGGGCAAAAACTTTTGAAAGGCACCTCCGTAAACAGCGTCGTCATACGGCGGTAAGCCAGCGGAGCACATCATAGTTGTGCCGTAGTAAGAGACCTATATTGGCGCCTTCTCCAGATGTCCGCAACGTGCGATAAGATACGCTGCAGGGGTAGTTCATACCGTGGAGGCTTCTCAGGGGCACGCGGCCACGTTGAGTCAGCAGTGCCGCCGGGGTCTCTGGCCTAGCACGGAATCTTTGATTTTCCGTTTCATAGTGTTTTATAAGAGATTTCCTTGATTGGTGCGCACAAAGCACATGGCCTGGCGTCTTCGGACACCACGTTTCAGATGTGCGCTGTGGCGTGCGTTAGCAGGAGACTTTCATTAGGGATAGACAGGTACTAGCGCAAGCCGTGCAGCCCAGACTCAGTAGCCGTGCGAGCGTCAAACCCTGAGTAAAATCATCTTAGGGCGTGGAAAGGGCACTTTGCGGCGCCATATTGCATGACAGCGGTCGAGACCTTTGGCTTTCAATGTTCATCGTGTGGGTAGTCGGTCGAAAGACGAAAACAGATCGGTGGGGAAGGTGCTCCGAGGCGGCATCACAGCGGGAAGAGCGCCGACTCGACGCCAATGCGGATGGGCTGGTGGAAGAAATTGGTCCAAGAATTGCCAACACTGCTTGCCGCATCACCACAATTTGCACTGAGTGCACTGCAGAGTCCAGACGGACAGCATGCTATGCGTTGTCCATGAATGCGAGCCACGTTGTGCAGTGTGCACCACGGCTGTCTTCGCTGTCAATCAGTTATCGTGGCCTTCTTCCACGGTTTTCGTCCCGTCGCCCCGCAATATCTCCATGGACGTCATACTGTAGGTTGAAGACGAGGACTCCCTGCACATATAATACAGTGCAATTAATCAGAGGGGATTGAAGAGATGTACCGCGGTCCGACGTGTTACGCGCGGCTTGATGCCATCTCCACGACTTTGTCCTGCCACCCACTGTTGAGATGCTGTGGACTTGGCATCTCACTTCTGATCCCACCGGGGTTCATGTCGACGGATGGTGAGCAAGCACAGCGTACAGTGTACTGCGCTAGCGTACGTCTTCCCCGTTTCAAAAGTGATCTTTTATTATCGATGGGATTGCGGAGTCGACCCCACTCGTCAATCTCTCCGGCGGTGAATACAGAATCAGGACTCCCAACGCTCACTCCGAAGCTGAGAAGTCTGAGGACATCCGCTTGAAGTCCAGAATACAGCGTACGCATGCCTCGATAGCTTGCCAATACGACCCGCAGAGATAGTTTTCGGTCGGTTTTGTTGAGAGTCGCACCTAGTCCGTAGAATCTTACCTATGAGCAGCATTGTAACCACATTGGGATGCCTATCCGAGCCAATCGATGCCTGCACTGGTTGTTGGGTGAAAGGACTGTGGCATGGCACATCTCTGGGTATGCGCCCTTCGCATACTAGAGTTTTGGGGCAGTCAGCGACGACGTACTCGGCCTCCATCGGTGGCGGCAGAAACAGCGTGCACCGCAGTCAGTGCAACCGTTCAAGAACTGTTGACTTGGCTTCGATAGTACACCCCTGAGGCGTCTCCCCCACGACTCGTTCTCCACGCTATCCACGTAGGACCCATTTTGCCTAGCTCGTTCGATCAAAAGACGACGTACACTGATGAAACGTTGGGCATTCTCTGTAGACTGTACCATCAGTACAACTACTGCAGCTCCACCATAGCTGCAACGACAACGACAAGTAGCCACGCGACGCTCTGGTCGGTGTCGCAGATCTGGGGGAAGATCTTCCAGCGTGGCAACTTCGTTGGCCGACCGGACTTCGTAGCTCGCTTGTCGGCGGATGCGCAGCGGTTGACCGCGGCGGCATGGCACGCGACGCGCTGCAAAATAAGCCGGGGTTTGACACATGACGTCGTGGAATGTAGCGCAGCGCTCTACTTTCCGGATGGATGTGTCAAGAGATGCGTTGAGGGCATGGGGGTGCGGACATGATGAGCCGTAGGATTCAGAGTTGGCGTGGGCGTGGGAGTGATCGGCGACTTCCTCTGCGAGTGTCGATGGTTTGTGCTAAACCGTTTAGGGATAGGCTGCTTTATAAGCAACCCAGACAACATGAATGTCTATACAGTACGACGCTGTTTTTCTGGTGTATTTTGTATGTTTTGCGAAGATGTTATAGAGAAGATCATGAGAACGGTGGCCAGATGTACTTCGCTGTCCTTTGCACCCATGTAAGCAGCCTAGAGCTATGTCACATGACGACATTAGTCTCATGAGTCAGCTCGCCTACTATATATGTGGGCGGGCAGGCATATGAGGACAACAAGCTGTATTGCTATCTGCAGAAAAGAGTGTGTGGAGTGAGGAGTCTACCGAGGAAGAAAGGAGAGGGCGAGAGCTTTATCTTGAGGGTAGTGGTCTGTGCACCTGGATGGAACCTTCTACACACACCACCTCTGACGTAAGTCACGTGGCTACACACCCCCCCAGCTGCGGTGTACCCACACCAAAGCTGATGCTCTGTACTATACTAGAATAGGTAGTAAACGATAGAATCTGAAGTAGAGTCCTCCTTGAGCTTCTTCTATAGATATCCTTTGACGTCTTGCATGCCAAGTTGCCTCATAAAGTTGGTGTGCTTTTGACGTACAAGGCTCTTGGTAAGTCCGTCGGCTGGCATCTGTGGGTTGATACAGGCAGCGAATGCTGCTAGATACGTGCCAAAGCTCTTTGGCTTCTGACTTCGCTTACCCTCTATCACGTTCTCCTGTGATAGTTGACTATTAATCTCCTCTCGTCGCTTTGCGTTGTTTGTTGTTCGATTTAGCTCTTCTCCCTCTGGAGCTAGAGCGTAGCCTTTCCCCCAGCCTGTGTCGTCTAGTGACTGGCGCAGTCCGTGCTTCTCTAGCGTCTCTTCTGGGGTCATAAGAGCTAGTTGAGTATCCTCAATCTCAGCCTCGGATTCAGAGTTAAACTCAAGCTCTAGCTTAGGCTTAGGCCTATAGGAATAGTCTTCTGGTGTAGACAGCTGATCGATCAATATGTCGCTGTGATCGGGCGTCTCCTCGATGTCGAGCACCTCTGCTGCCTCACGAATATAATTCTTCTCTGCGTACTTTTCTTGCTCATCGTAGAGCTTGCCTCGCAGGAAGACGACGTCTCGAGTTCGTATGACTCGTCCGATTGTCGGTAACCATACTCGAAATATGTTGGTTGAATCGAAGCCTACCAGGTGGCCGATCAGAGCTCGAGATTCGAGCTTGTCTCCCCTAGGTAGCTTCTCGTTGAGCACATACGCTCTCGCTCCGATCACCTCAAGGTGAGCGACTGATGGCTTCACTCCCTTGACTTTGGTGTACGGGCATTCCCATCGTATCGCCTCGGTTGGTGTACGATTGAGTAGATATATAGCTGACATAACGCACTCGTTGGCGTACGCCTTCGGTAGGCCTGCGTGTAGGCGTATAGCTCTGCCTCGAATTATAATAGATTTGCCTGCGCGTTCGATGGCTCCGCTCTGAGCTTCTGTAGCTCTAGCCTTGATAGCGATTCCGAGATCTCTACAGAGCTCTAGCAGCTCGACATATCCAGTCTCCATGTCCAGCCTAACGATAATGACTTGGCTCTGGAATTGCCGCTTTATCTTGGCTAGTAATTGCTTGAAGACCTTTGTTAGAGTAGCCTTTGTCTTGTCTGGTATACAGCATCCTTCGTGCCACTTCGTGTGCTGATCGAAAGCGTGGAATAGATACTGATCGCCATTGTAGCAACGCTCTCTCTCGCTCTAGGAGCTGTACCAGATCTATGCTGATGCGCTCGAACGGTCGTGTCGCTGGTTCTCGGGGTGGTCTTCGACTGACGATCTTCGTCAGCTTTGACTGAATACACGTCTCGCAGTCCTTCCAGTTCGGTGCTTGACCGTCCGTGATATGTAGGCCGTCAACGCTCTCAGGCAGGTGCTCGATTGCCTCTCTGCCAGCGTGACCCCACATAGCATGCTTCCACTGCTGTAAGCTGTAGTTGCTTCTTCGGCTCGTACGACGGCTTCTTGCGCGCGTGTGCTGAGGCTGCAAGTAGAGGGCTAGCGTCTGGTCTCTTCATGCCTTCAGCGTCTATCAACCAGTGTCCGCCGGTATAGTTGAGCTTGCAAATAACGTTCTTCCAGCTCTTCTGGTATAAGCAGTCTCGTCCTGAGTCGAAATGAATGCCTATTGATCGACAGCGTGACAGGCCAACGACGTTGGTAAGAAATCCTGGGACATATGCAACGTATGTGAGCTCTATCTGCTCCGTGCCTCTGGGCGTGTTGATGAGTAGGATAACATCTCCCCACTCGTGTATCAATAGCTCTTGATCTCCAGCCTTGATGACTTCACCTGTCCCATCAGCTCGCTTCTTCCAACCATAGGCTCTGCTGTTAGTGACGTGTGTGTTCGATCCTGGGTCAAGTATCCACCGATTGATCAGACTAGGCTTGACTGTCTGCTCGCTTGCGCAGTCTGAGCTCATTGTGAGCTGCGATACATGACTGTTCAATGTGTCATGCGTAGGTCTGTGATCATCGAACTGTCGAGGCGCTGTCGAGACTGCAGACGCTGCCGGTTCTGCCTGGTCCCTAGTATTCGTCGCGCTCCCATTCGCTTTGAGTGCTGCCTTTATAGCTCCTCCGAATGATGATCGGCTTGCCATAGCCTTGTCGAATCGTTCTTGTATCTCAAGTTTAGGTATCCATCCTTGAGGCTTGCCCTTCGCTCCTAGATACCAACAGTCCTTAAATCGATGATTGACCACATATACACTTAGGCTTCTTATCTTGAGTCTTTTCTTTCTTCTCTGTTGCCTGTGGCTCGTCGGTGCTGATGCCTAGTGTGGCAAAGGTGCCGAGCGATGACGCTACTGGTCTCGTCGAACGCCAGTACATGGTGAATTGAGCGATAAGGTCGTGTATGCTCTTGACAGCCTGTCCCTGAATCTGTGCTTCAAATAGATTGGCTTGCTGAGTAGTTGCCCATGTGTCGTCAAGTCCTTTAACTGCGAGTAGAAAATCGCGCTGTGCTCGCGGCGATGTCACGTCGGGTAGGTTCGCTGCCTCGCACAGACGTACAACATGTAGCCACTCATCTAGCCAGGTATCAATATTGTTGCGGGGTCGGCTCTGCAGTTGCCGATACTTTGCTAGAAGCTGCAGCTCCCTCTCAGCCGTCGATGGGCAGAGGTGCTTCTTGAGCCTCTTCAGTCGAGCGTACGCTGTATCGTCGCTCTGGATCAGGTGTATGTGGCGGCGGCTGATCGTTCGGCCGATCTCCTGGGTAAAGTCGTCCAACGCTTTCCTCTTGATCGTATATCTAGCCAAGGCTCGATCGTAGCCTCTCTCCGCCTGCTGGTATCGCTGGAACTCCTCGGTCGTCATGTCTTTCAGCACGACGCCGGTATCCTGCTCTGTCCCCTCATGGTAGTGCTCTGGTATCACGGGCACTGGCTCCTCAAGTTGTTCGAGTGCCGCCTCGTCAAGATCCGGGTTAACCATAGGCCAGAGGTGATTTCGATTCGCGCTATCCTTACGTAGGAAGATCCATTCTTCCCAGTCTGCCGGCTTCTCGAGTATAACCGTCGTCCTCGTAACCAGTCCATCTAGCTCGTCGTAGGCATCTTGCTCTATCGGCTCCTAGAAGGGCTCTCTTCGGTAATGGAACGCGTGCTCGAGGCTCGGTAAGGTAGCTTGGTGACGTAGCTCTGTTGACAGCTTGTCAACAGCTCCTCAGCAGCTCGTCAGTACGTGCAGTAGCAACAGCGATTGAAGTCGATAGCCAGGTGCTCAGCAGCTGCAGTGGTCAAAGTCGACAGCCGGGCTCATAACTGTGGGCGGGCAGGCATATAAGGACAACAAGCTGTATTGCTATCTGCAGAAAAGAGTGTGTGGAGTGAGGAGTCTACCGAGGAAGAAAGGAGAGGGCGAGAGCTTTATCTTGAGGGTAGTGGTCTGTGCACCTGGGTGGAACCTTCTACACACACCACCTCTGACGTAAGTCACGTGGCTACAATATACGAGCCTCTGATCACTCCATGTACGATACACAAGGACATATACACATCTGAACACAGATACTTCTACAATATACACTTTCTACACATACTACCCACCTGCTTACAGTTATAAGCCCAGCCTAATCCGCACTCATATACATACATTGACTCCCTACCTACCTATCCATTAATCAAGCCTACTCTATCTTGCCATGTCAAAGGCCAGCTCTTCGATCATCCTTCACGGTCTACACAACTAGGAACTATGGATCTATACTATCAAAAGGCTCGCAGAGGCTGGAGACGTATGGGGATATATTAATCCAGATCTGTCGACCCCATCAACGCTCAGCAAGCCTCAGCAACCTGCCCAGCTTCAAACTATTAACAAAGACGGATCGCCAGCGATAGAACCTACTACTAAAGCTCGAGCGCAGTACAATTAGGAAATAAGTCTCTACTATAGGGAGCTTAAGGAATATAGACGAACTAAAGATAAGATTGGTCAAATTAAAGCGCACGTAGCTAACACTATTACTCAGGACCTAGTCTATTAAATTAAGGACTAAAAGTCCCTCTACAATTAGCTTAAGATGCTATAGGAGCTCTACAGCCCTATAACAGCTAATTAAGAATATTAGGTCTAGAAAGCCTACAACACTGCTAAAGTACTGCATGCTTATAGAGAGAATCTAGAGGAGTAGTGTAGCACCTTTCTTGCTGCCTACAACAGGGCTAAATAACTCAAGCTACCAGAGACGCATGGCTACCAACCTCACAAGGACCTCATTCAAGCTATCAGGCAGATCGACCCTAGCTACGCTGCTACTATCGCCATCACAGTATTTAACGCGGAAACTATCTCAACTGCCTCAGATAGCGACTCTATCCAGCCAACACTACCTGAACTACTAGCAGGATACCTGCGCTACTATCGTACGACCGCAACAAAATTAACTATCCAAGGCGAAGCATTTGCAGCTACATTAAATCAAGAGGAGTCTCTATATAGACAAAACAACAGAAAGAGACCTTATTAGGACAAGCTATTAAAGCTATCAAAGCCATGTCTCTGTAGGGATCTACACTATTAGGGATAGTGTCCGTACATTAACACCTCACAGCGCAAAGGAGGATTCAACGAAAACCCTAAAAAAGCCAAGAAGATAGTTAAATACAAAGCCAAGGATACGAAAGGCATACTAAACAATATTTAGGAAAAGAATTAGCGCTATAAGAAGCGTAGGATTTAAGGGAGCTATAGGTTAGAACCTAATTTAATAGAAATTAACGCAGGCGATGCACCTGCAGCCGACCTTCAATACGCAGCCAAGACAGCTCTACAGAAGATTCATCTAAAGACAAGCTCACGTCAGATCTAGACCAGTCCAGCCAGACTGCTGCTATTACAGAGAAAAGCCAATTAACGCAAAGAGTAACAATAACCCAACACTAGACAAGAAGTCACTATTAGCAGCTTCCAACACCAAGTCAAATAGAGACTACTAAGGTTCACAGCAGCTCACAGGGCTCACCTCATAACAACTCACCACACTTACTATTAGCTACACTAACTAGCTCACTACCACTATCCACATCTTCAAAGAAGCGCAAACGTAAAAGATCAGATTCTGTCTTACAAACAGACTCGAACTAAACAGAGAATTAAGAACTAATTAATAGCAACCTTCGTCAGTCTCACATACTACCTAAAGGGTTAACAAGATCTAGAAAGCTATCTTAGAAGAGTAGCAGCTTCTTTATTAACATATACTAGTTAGCATACGTAGCAGCCTTAGCTACAGCATTAAAAACACAATTTTACTACACTAAGCTACCTCCTAAGCCGCATCTCTATAGAGATATGATAAAAATGCTATCTCTATATAGGGAAGGCTTCCTCCAGGCTATAAAACAAGAAATTAGCAACATAAAGTAAAAAGGCACGTATAAGAGGATTACCTAGCAGGAGTTCAACCCATAAGACCAAGAGGTCCTCCTATTAATGTGGGTCTTTAAGTACAAGCTTAATAATCAAAGCTACCTTACGAAATACAAGGCCCGTATCTGCGTACAAGGCGATCTACAGGCGACTACCGAGGATACCTACGCAGCCACTCTAGCGGTTCGAATATTCCGAGCTCTAGTCGCTATAGCTGCCTACTTTAACATAGAAATCCGTCAATATAATGCTATCAACGCATTCACAAACGCTTAGCTCATCAATTTTTCATCTGAATTTAGTTGAAACAGGCTGGATTTTGCGAACTCCAGCCTCCCTCCGCCTCTACTCATTGCGCTATTGCGTAGTAAGGAAAATGGCAGAAACTGCAGATTCTGCAGCGGCGGCTGAGGTAACCCCTAACCGCCAGCAGCCCCCCTCTGAGGGCTGCACCGGGCCAGGAGGACCCGAGTCCTCGAGACAGAACAATTTTCGCACCTCTAAGAGGTCCCGCGTGATGGATATCCGCGCGCCGGCACGCCTCCAACTTGGTGGTAGTGCGAACACCCAGGATAGGGCTGGAGCAGCAACAGCAGCAGTAACTGACGACGTTACCAGCGCGATCGCCCCTCATTTCGCCGCCGCTATATATGCCATTCAGAGGCGCAAGATTATCACTACAGCCTTAGCAGAGGCTATCGACAACTGTATAATAAGCTATAAGAGCCCTGAGGATGTAGGGATCGCGAACGACCTCTGGCGCCTGGTTATCTAGGCTATTACCATGGGTGCGGGGTCAATGCGCGCCGAGCCTCAATGCGCGGTCAACACCAAACCAGCTCAGCTAAACTTGAAGCTGCAGAGCTCCCTACAATTGCTATTATTATAAGAATTTCTGGTGATGAGGTCTATGAATCTTAATAATTAATTATAGCTATAAAAATGTACTCAGAGTTCTAATATTCCGGCCCCGGCGCAACTAAGGCTGTAGAGGCTGTGATGCAGCACCTGAGGCCTCAGCAGCATCTATAGCCTTATTAATAAGCTTTTTTTCCCTTATGCCCTGCTTAGGTAGCCTTAATGCCTTTTTGCTACCTTTCTTAGCTATTTTTATACAATTCTTGTAGTGTTGCTGAGCCCTGCGAGCCTGCTGCTTCTGGGCTCGCTCAGCTACCTAATCCGCCTTTGCCTTCGCTCGAGCTGCCTGAGCCTCAGCCCTCGCAACGCGCTTCTCTTGGAGTAGTCTAGCCTTCAGCTGCTGGCTAGCCCTCCGAGCCTCAGCTGCCTCAGTTTTTGGAGTACTAGCTGCTCTGCCTCGGCCTCTTTTTGCTGTAGACGATCACGTGCCTCCTGCACCTTCCTTGGGGACCAGAAAACAGCACCCCCTGAGTACTCAGTAGGCTGGTTATCCAGCAAAGGCTTGCCACGCTTCCTACGCCTCTTCTCATTGCCTAGTGCTGCTCTTAGTCCCTCATTTTCATGCTGTAGTAGCTGTTTTTGTACGGCAATTGAGTGCACTGTTCGGCTCAGCTTCTTTGCCTTATTACTATTCCCTATATCTACTGCAGCCTTTAGGAGTCGGTCGATTTTCCTCCAGTCAAACGCGCTGAGTACTGAGGTTGAGCTTTCTCTTGATTCCCGCTCGGGTAGGCTGGTCTTAGTGAATCTCATGAGTATAACCTCTGGGTTAAGTGGTGCTATGCCAGTAGCCTCAAAGGCCTTAATAATCAATGGCTTCCTGAACGAGCTACCCTAAGCCCTCCAGAATAGGCTAAAGAAGTCTCTTTTTGCGATTGACGATAGTCCCTGGCACCTGTGTAGGAAGGCTGAGAGCTCAGCTGAGTAGGCAGTGGAGAGAGGCTTAAACATAACAACGTCGAGCGGCTGTAGCGTATGCGTCGAATGAGGCGGAAATATAGCTAGGAGTATCCTATTCCGGTCACAGTAATTGATAAAATCCATAGTAAGGTGGGATCCATGGCCGTCAAGGATAAGTAGTCGGTAGGAGCGTCCAGCTTTCTCCTTAGTACAGCGATCGAACACCTGCTTAAGCCACGCGAGGCCTATCTCGTTATTTGTCCAGCCAGAAGGCGATGAGGTGATAAAGGCTGAGTGTTCCTGAGGGTTGATTTCTTCAACCAGCTTGATTGTAGGCTACCTGAGGCAGCCTGATAGATGAGGGCTGGATCTAGAGCCGATCCGTCGGCGCATATGCAGGCTAGGAGCGAAATCCACTCACGGCTACCATCCTGAATAGCCTGCCTCACCTCCTTGCTCTCGTACAGCTGCCTACTAAAGATCCGCTTTGAGCGAGTAGTAATGCCTAGTAGGATGCCTTTTTCGTCCATATTGTACGTGTGCTGAGGCTCGATATCGTATTGGCTAATTTTCTGCTGTAGTAGGTCGAAATATAGGCTGTACTTTGTCTCTGAGTCGGCTTTGTGGCGATTGCTGTCCATTCCAGCTGTCCATCTTGAAACTAGATCAATGCTGTGTCGCTTGACGAACTGATCAACCCAGTACATGCTAACGCTCGTTTTGGCTATACAGGCTGCAAAGTTCTGGATCATTTGCCGTGTAGGTGGTAGGCCTCGCTGAGTGAGTTTTTTGATATAGCGTATAAGCTCCTGCTCCTGTTGAGGGCGAAGTTTTCGTCGGTTGATTCCCTCAGCTGTACGCGACTGCGTTACAGCCTGGTGTCTCCGGGTGAGCGTAGAGCGTACAACGCTATGCTCCTTCGCGATTTTTGTATAGTTGATAGAGTCTCCAGGTTCTTGCGATTGTATCGCTTCAAGCGCAGCCTCAATTGACCCCATATTGGTAGCGATAGGTGGTGTTGAAGCTTGAGGTGTTTTCGTGTTGAGCGCGCATTGGGGCTCGGCGCGCATTGACCCCGCACCCATGGTAGTGTTAGCAAGTTTAAAGAAGAGTTAGCTTAGGCCGCTCCTTAGGATTAATTTCAACTATATAGAAAGCATAGGATCGTTGGGAAGCTCCACAACTTTGTGAATGCTGTCCTTGCGTCCTATAAACGCCGCGAGCTGTTCACAACTATACAAACTGAGCTGGGCGACAAGGACCCCCTCTGGCGATTTGGCAGTCTCTATTTAATACAGGACGGCGGGATTAGGTGGCACTCCGTGTATCGCATGCTCTTACGCTGTCATGAGCTTCGAGACCCGATCTCCAGGTTCACGCGTCGGTGGAGAGCTCTGTCGGGCGCTGACGACGTCGCCGCCGATGAGGACGGCGATGAGGACAAGGAGGAGCTGGACTACGACCCATTGGCCGACGCCCTCTCAGACGATGAGTGGGATGACGTTAAAGAGCTCGCCGACTTCCTTGAGCTCTTCTATTAGATGACTTTAAGACTTGAGGGCAACGTCAGCACCTCTGGGTACGGGAGTCTCTGGCAGACGCTCGTCAACTTGCAACACCTCTGGCGGAGACTCCACAAAGTTAAAGACGCTGTCGCCTACAAGCCTAACAACTCCTACATTAAAAACGCCACTGGGTTTGCAATACAGAAGCTTACGTCGTATTTTATCAAGCTCGTGATGGATTAGCCATCCTCACCGTACTGCGTCGCGACTGCCCTTAACCCGCAGCTTTGGCTACTCTGGTTTTAAGGGCAGTGGTCAGCCTACCCAGCTTGGTACAAGAAAGCTGAGAGATCCCTAAAAGACGTCTTTCAACGGTATGTTGATGCGGAGGAGGAGGAGGTAATTGAGCTTAACGCCTCCGCCCTCTATCGTCGCAAAACGCCGGGTGGCAAATATCACGACGAGGAGTTCGAGGAGACTATGGCTGTCAACCTCCACTTACAGACCAACTCCCAGGCTCACAAGAAAGCCCGGACGTTAAACAAGCTAACGACGTATTTTGACAATATACGCGGAGACCTCCTTATTGCTCAGGACGAGGACCCGGTTTACAGAGACCCCATAACTTGGTGGCATTACGTAGGCAAGAAACAGTACCCTATTTTGTACAAAGTCGCCCTTAATTATTTATCTATACCTGCCACCTCTTGTAAGTGTGAGAGGTGCTTCAGCAAAGAACAAAGGACTATATTAACGGATAGAAACCTCCTTTCTCCAGCTACAATAGAGGCCTTGCAACTCCAACGTAATTAGATTCAAAACAAGGCTATTAGGAGTGAGCTAAACGAGCTTACAGCTCACATCTCCGCCAGAGGGATATTTGAGGATATAGACGACGATTTGAGGTGTACAACTCAAGTAGCTCCAGTAACTGCACCCTTCAGTTACGGCAGCCCTCAGTTACTGTACTCAACCCACCCCCCATTAGTCGGACAGTCGGGCGAGACGTACAGTTACGGCTTCAAATATATCCAATAGTTACTAGTAACCGACTATTGGAAACGTTGGGCAATATATCTATTCTAGGGGTCTACGCTCTGCGCAGATAGCTGTGCCAGGTTTAGGGACCTTTAATAGGAGGCGTTCCTAGTTAGCCTAGAGTTCTGTCTGTTAATTAGTGTCCTAGCTAGCGTTAGGGCCTAGAGGGCTATACGCTTTTTCTATGTTTTAATAGTAGCAGGTATACTATTCTAGTCTACAGGGGCTACCTGCGTAACTAGTAATAATTCCTAGGAGAGCTGTTATTCCACTAGCTATTATACCTGTTGCTTAACTAGGTTATACACCTACTAAAAGGCGCGTTGTCTAGCGCGTTAGAGCACTATAAGCTCTTTCTTAGTAGGTTTAATAATCCTACTATCCACTCTCTAGGGGGTTACAGGGCAGGTGTTATGGCCAGACTAATAGGGTCCTTAGCAGTTCACGCACTTCTCCTTATAGGTGCACTCTGCGCCCGCTAGTCCGGCATAGCCCGTGATTTTCTCTCCACAGTGAGCGCACCTAGCAGCCTTCGTACACTTCGTGGGGTTGCAGTAGCCCTAGCAGCCGTCTTCGTGTCGTACTATCGCCGCCTTCTTAATAATTTCCTTAGACCAGTCGCTAGTTCCAAAGAGTTAGAAGGACCGTACTAGTTTAAGGAAAGAGATAACCTAGGTGATTAGGCCTCTCTTATTACGGCTATGTCTAGAGGGCCGGCAGCTAATTGGCTGCACCTTAGTCTAGGCAGCGGCCTCTGCCTCGACGTCTTATAGGGTGATAGGAGTTTCTTCCCCTAGAAGGCTCCTATAGGCGCACTAGACGTTCTGAACAGCGTAGTTATGCCACCTCTGCAGGAGGGTAGCCCCATCACCATTAATAGCACAGATAATTTTAGCCTAGTTTTCTTGCTCTATAAGTTGGTCGCGGATTGCCTTGTTAGCTGGGGTTAGTGCCTATCCTATCTTAGTGGCTGTGGCTTAGGGAATGTTAGTTATCTAAAGTCCTGTTGCTCTGCAGATAGCCTGCCGGATAGCTATTGGTGCTGGGTTAAGGAGTTAGATTATGGTAGGCACCATAAGTAGGATGCGGATGTCGTTATCTTGTCGCGCCTGTGTGGTGCGAGCTGGTGATGCCCGTGCACGTCCTCTTTGGGACGTGCTTCTAGAAGTGGGATAGTCGCTCTCCCTTAAGGAGGATGCAGCAGCATCTGCGTAAGTCTTGCAGGAGCGTTGGGCGGCGCTTAAGTAGGCGCCGCTGCTGTTGCTGTCGCTGGCTAGGCAGCTAGTATTGCTGCCCGTGTTAGTGACTAAGGTGGTACCATGGGTGCGGGGTCAATGCGCGCCGAGCCCCAATGCGCGCTCAACACGAAAACACCTCAAGCTTCAACACCACCTATCGCTACCAATATGGGGTCAATTGAGGCTGCGCTTGAAGCGATACAATCGCAAGAACCTGGAGACTCTATCAACTATACAAAAATCGCGAAGGAGCATAGCGTTGTACGCTCTACGCTCACCCGGAGACACCAGGCTGTAACCAGACTTGTCAATAAACAAAACAAACAAAATTTGAGGCTCTGAATTTGTTTGTTTGACGACTTTCTTGGTGTTGTAGTTTGTTTGTTTGATTTGATGGAGCTATAGAGGCGCTTTTTATTTGATTGTTTGTTTGATTTTGAGTACTTTAAGAGGACTGTGAAAGAGACTCTGGTGGTGTTATAGGCGGCGGCTCCTCCCACTCATGTATGCTAAACTGTTCGTTGAGCTTATTGTCATCGTACGTTGCCACCACCTTTGCGCTTGGAGGTTTAAAACCTGCTCGAATCCATCGTTGAGTACAAATTAAAGCAGCCAATAGTTGGCTGCCCATTTTGCGTCTCTGTGGCTCAAGTACGTCGCCAGTACCCGAGAAGACTCGCTCACAGTCAGCGCTGGAGGCAGGGATAGTTAACACGTCCAGCGCCAATCGTGACAAATTGGGATACCTCGGCTTGAGCTGGTACCAGTATTGGACAGCTGTACAGCAGTTTTTGTACTGTTCTGATGTCCATGTTGGCTCTCTAAGCCAGCTCTCGTACTCATCCGCCACCCCTATTATCTCGTCGCTGTTGTCAAGTACCGAATCGATCGCGTCGTCAAAGCTGCTCATCGCGTGTTTAGGCGCAGTTGTTATTGTTGTTGCTGTCGCTAGGGCGGGCTTGTAACGAGCCCAAAGCTGCTCGAAGCTCGCGTGCGTAGCTTGTAACTGTGCGGGCTTCTCACGCCAGAAGCGTTTAAAGTAGTTCTTGAAGCGTGGGTGGAGTGCCGTGGCAGTGTAGTAGACGGGATTTTGAGGAGTTTATTAAGGTACTTGCTCGCCTTCTTGAGCGCAGCACGTACGTTGATAGCGACGTGATCTTCTGGCGCCTCGTCTGGCAGGTAATTGACGCTTTCAAACAGTCTAAGGCGGGCATCTAGGTCAGCAATAAGAGACTCAAACACAGGGATAACCTCGTATAACGCGCCGTGAGTGCCAGCTTTGCCGCGACCTTGCAAGCGATTAGTTGCGGACTTCAGCGGCTCAAGCACCTCAATGTACTCGGTAATCACCGCCCAGTCTGCAGCTGCAAGCCCGCCTGATCGCATCCACTGCGGCACAATAGGCGGCTTAGTGTTGTTGCTTTTGGCAAGCTCGTCAGCGTGCTCAGTCTCTTGTATGTGGTAGGAGGAGTAGCTGTTGATGGCGTGTTGTAGCTCAACACCGCTTAAGCAGTTATGATAGCTGTTCCAACGCGTAACTCTAGGCTTGAAAGGCTTACGGCGTCTTGCTGTAGCGCCAGCAGGCATCTTAACTGCTTCGCTGTTCTGACAATCCTCAAATATACCCTATTGTTTTGGCGTGTTAATGTAGTTAACAATATCAAGAAACACGCTAAGCGGACCATCTTTCCGCCATTGCTTCATATAAAACTCCTCTTCGTTGTAGTGTTCAGGCTTGTTATCAAAGGCGTCGGAGTTAGTGCCAAATATAATAGTTTGCCCAACGAGGTTGAGTATGTGGCAAGCGCAGCGGAGGCGTCGATTGTTGGCGATAAAGCCGTACATTGTGCCGAGTTTATTAACTGCAGTATTGTTGTTGTAGGCGTTGTCAAGCACGAAATAGCCCAAATTGCTGCTAGAAATCTCAAAGTAGCGTAGGATTCGTACGACAGCTTCCGCGATCGCTGAGCCTGTGTGCGCACCAACCAGCTGCGCAAGGCGATGGGAAGGTCAAACTATATTGCCTTGAGAGTCAGCGTAGTGCGCACAAATTGCAAAGAAGCCGCGCTTCCCCCCCTTGGTAGTCCAGCCGTCAAAGCTTATGTGTATTTTGCTAGAGGCCTCAGACAAGGCGCGCTTGACTTGAGGTTGTAGCCAGCTGTAAAGCCTCATCACGAACCTCGAAACGCTGTTGTGAGACCTCCATAGCGCCGCCTCTGCCTCTGGGTTGGCGAACCTGATCATCGCGCGGAAGGACTCAGTCTCAAACTCGCGTAATGGCCTGTTGTTGTTGACGAGCCATAACACTGCAGCTTGCCTGAAGCCTTGTACGTCGAAGTTACCCAGCTCCTGCGTTGCATCTTGGCTTAATGTGACCCCGTTTTCTTCCGCCCATCGCAGCGACTTCTGGCCAGGTTCGAGCGGCCTCTTGTGTACGATAGTGCCTTGTTTGGTGAGCCGATGGCCGGGAAGGTCTTGCTTCAAATGGTTGTTGGCGGCTGTAGTTGACAGAGTGGTCTGGTGTAGGCCGCCCTTCTTTCTGTTGATGTGACAGTGCTTGCATTGGAAGTAGATCTTCTTAGGGTTAGTACTAAGCTTTTGAAGGCGATAGCCGTGCCTAAAGACCCAGCTGATGTTGCCTGTGGGTGTGGATAGAGGCACATTGAAGCCTAGCAGGCGCTTTAAGTTAAGGCCTTCGTAGTTGGTGAAGTTTAACACTAGGCGCAGCGTCCTCCTCCACTGAAGCCTCTGTGGCAGCATTACTAAACGCGCGCGGCGGCTTAGTAGCTATAGGCGGCTTATTAGCCACTAACAGCAACTCCTAAGCTGGCTCATCGGCCTGTAAGGCTTGTAGTATAGGCCGTGGTGATGGCCTCCGGGCGCGCTCCTCTAGCTCGGTTGGTGGCTCTATTGAGCGCGGCTCTAGAGTACTTTCAAGCACCTCAATAGGCGGCTCCGGCTCGTCAACTACCTCAATAGACGGCTGGGTTGGCGGAGGAGTAAGCGGCCGCTGGCTATCCATAAGGCGCTGGCTGGGTTTCGGCGCACGTTGGGAACGTTTGGCATAGGTTCGGATGCCTCAGCAGGCTCGCGGCTTCGTTTTGGGGGCATGGTAAGCGTGAAGGTAAGCAAAGGCGCGAAAAAGTAAGCTGTAGGCGCAGGCAAGTAAGCCAAAGTATAGTGGGTGTGTAAGCGTTGACGCGCAAGGTACGCGGAAAGTACGCGGTCGGCTAGCCAACATTACCACTTCATGCCAAGGCGTACTGCGCGACGCTCTGCAGCCCGCAACAATAGAGATATAGTAAAACAGGCGACAGGAATTAATTTAGCAACATTGATTTAATAGTTTAACTTATAGAAGACAAGATTTATTGCGTGGTTATAGCAAACGATTTTTTAAGAGTAGTAACTAGGTTCAGAATATAAACATAACTTAGGCTTCGCTGCAACAGCGCAAACTCACTTTGCTACAATACCTCAACACTATAATATTAGCTTATTTAGATTATTATATATATATTTATTGTTTTAACAGCTTTATTACCTACGTAAAGAAAGAGGAGGAACAGAGGATAGGAGGTGCTAAAGCCGAATAGCAATTCATGTATATCAGTTGCTGGCGGCCAGTGGAAGCACACATCCGTTATGCGGGCTTTTTTTACGCAGGTACAATCCACTTAAGAAGCTCCGTTTTTTGCTCTGTTTACTATAGGAATACCTATATAATTGCAGCGTTGGGAAAGTTATTGTTACATCAACACTAAGAATATATCACTAACTCTAGGGTACCTTATCATTACAGTATGCTAAGCGATTCAAACAAACTTCAAATTTTTTGACTGCAATGCCTCTTTTGTTTGTTTGACCTATCAAAATTGCAGCAGCAGCTTTTTGTTTGGTTGACGTTGTCAATTCAAACAAACAAAAATATTGAGGCATGTTTGGTTGTTGACAACCCTGGCTGTAACGCAGTCGCGTACAGCTGAGGGAATCAACCGACGAAAACTTCGCCCTCAACAGGAGCAGGAGCTTATACGCTATATCAAAAAACTCACTCAGCGAGGCCTACCACCTACACGGCAAATGATCCAGAACTTTGCAGCCTGTATAGCCAAAACGAGCGTTAGCATGTACTGGGTTGATCAGTTCGTCAAGCGACACAGCATTGATCTAGTTTCAAGATGGACAGCTGGAATGGACAGCAATCGCCACAAAGCCGACTCAGAGACAAAGTACAGCCTATATTTCGACCTACTACAGCAGAAAATTAGCCAATACGATATCGAGCCTCAGCACACGTACAATATGGACGAAAAAGGCATCCTACTAGGCATTACTACTCGCTCAAAGCGGATCTTTAGTAGGCAGCTGTACGAGAGCAAGGAGGTGAGGCAGGCTATTCAGGATGGTAGCCGTGAGTGGATTTCGCTCCTAGCCTGCATATGCGCCGACGGATCGGCTCTAGATCCAGCCCTCATCTATCAGGCTGCCTCAGGTAGCCTACAATCAAGCTGGGTTGAAGAAATCAACCCTCAGGAACACTCAGCCTTTATCACCTCATCGCCTTCTGGCTGGACAAATAACGAGATAGGCCTCGCGTGGCTTAAGCAGGTGTTCGATCGCTGTACTAAGGAGAAAGCTGGACGCTCCTACCGACTACTTATCCTTGACGGCCATGGATCCCACCTTACTATGGATTTTATCAATTACTGTGACCGGAATAGGATACTCCTAGCTATATTTCCGCCTCATTCGACCATACGCTACAGCCGCTCGACGTTGTTATGTTTAAGCCTCTCCACTGCCTACTCAGCTGAGCTCTCAGCCTTCCTACACAGGTGCCAGGGACTATCGTCAATCGCAAAAAGAGACTTCTTTAGCCTATTCTGGAGGGCTTAGGTAGCTCGTTCAGGAAGCCATTGATTATTAAGGCCTTTGAGGCTACTGGCATAGCACCACTTAACAGAGGTTATACTCATGAGATTCACTAAGACCAGCCTACCCGAGCGGGAATCAAGAGAAAGCTCAACCTCAGTACTCAGCGCGTTTGACTGGAGGAAAATCGACCGACTCCTAAAGGCTGCAGTAGATATAGGGAATAGTAATAAGGCAAAGAAGCTGAGCCGAACAGCACTCAATTGCCGTACAAAAACAGCTACTACAGCATGAAAATGAGGGACTAAGAGCAGCACTAGGCAATGAAGAGGCGTAGGAAGCGTGGCAAGCCTTTGCTGGATAACCAGCCTACTGAGTACTCAGGGTGCTGTTTTCTGGTCCCCAAGGAAGGTGCAGGAGGCACGTGATCGTCTACAGCAAAAAGAGGCCGAGGCAGAGCAGCTAGTACTCCAAAAAACTGAGGCAGCTGAGGCTCGGAGGGCTAGCCAGCAGCTGAAGGCTAGACTACTCCAAGAGAAGCGCGTTGCGAGGGCTGAGGCTCAGGCAGCTCGAGCGAAGGCAAAGGCGGATTAGGTAGCTGAGCGAGCCAGAAGCAGCAGGCTCGCAGGGCTCAGCAACACTACAAGAATTGTATAAAAATAGCTAAGAAAGGTAGCAAAAAGGCATTAAGGCTACCTAAGCAGGGCATAAGGGAAAAAAAGCTTATTAATAAGGCTATAGATGCTGCTGAGGCCTCAGGTGCTGCATCACAGCCTCTACAGCCTTAGTTGCGCCGGGGCCGGAATATTAGAACTCTGAGTACATTTTTATAGCTATAATTAATTATTAAGATTCATAGACCTCATCACCAGAAATTCTTATAATAATAGCAATTGTAGGGAGCTCTGCAGCTTCAAGTTTAGCTGAGCTGGTTTGGTGTTGACCGCGCATTGAGGCTCGGCGCGCATTGACCCCGCACCCATGGTATATCAGGGCCTTGACGACAAGGTTGATTATATGGCCCGCGCAGCGTATACGGTGCTTAAAGGTGATGGAAATGTCAGGGTGGAGGTTGAGGCCCGCGATAAGCTTAGCGTCGTTGTTTGTCGCATTGTCGCCCACAAAACAGCTGAACTGGGTGGCGATATTGTAGTCGTTAATGACGGAGAGGATGGCAATAGCCTAATTGGCGCCCGTATAGTCCCCAAGGAGGTTCTTGAAGCCAATAAGCAAATCCTGAGGTTAGTTATTGATATCTGTAAGTTGTTAAAATACAGTAATTCATAGTAATATTGCGGAGTTCGAGGGGTCTTCGGACGACGCGCTACCAGTACCGGTACTGTGTCCGTGCACTCAACGCCCGGATTCAGTCAACGCCCCGCTGAACGCAAACCACCCCAAATTTCAACACGCCATAACGCCACCAATATGAGCTCAATTGAGGCTGCAATTAAAGAAATAGAATCGCTAAGGTCAGAAGAATCTTTCTCTTATACTAAGATCGCTAGCAAGCATGGCGTTGATCGAAGTACGCTGTCGCGAAGGCACCAAGCGATTCAAACGACGCGTGCAACTGCGGGGTTTAACCGACGGAAACTCAGTCCCCAACAAGAGCAGGAGCTTGTACAATACATTGAAGGGCTTACAGCGCGTCACTTGCCACCCACAAGAGAGATGATACGAAATTTCGCGTCAACAATAGCCAAGGAGCCAGTGAGCGAGAGCTGGGTTACTCGCTTCATCAACCGACACAACATCCATCTGATCTCTCGATGGGCAGCTGGTATGGACAGCAATCGCCACCAAGCCGACTCAGGGGATAAATACAGCCTGTATTTTGATCTCCTGGGTGCCAAAATCAAGGAATATGACATCGAGCCTCGTCACACGTATAATATGGATGAAAAAGGCTTCTTAATTGGTATCACTAGCCGATCAAAACGAGTGTTCAGCAGACGAATGTGGGAGAATAAGGAGGTTATAGCATCTCTCCAAGATGACTCTCGTGAATGGATTACCCTCCTAGCGTGTGTTTGCGCTGATGGATCAGCCTTGCCGCCAAGCCTCATCTATCAGGCTACCAACAAGGCTATACAATCAAGCTGGGTAGAGGATATCAAGGCAGGAGAGCACTCAGTACACATTTCCTCGTCGCCTTCAGGCTGGACAAACAACGATATCGGCCTTGCCTGGCTTGAACAGGTGTTTGATCGCTACACCAAGGCAAAAGCTCGACGGTCTTACCGGTTACTCATCCTTGATGGCCATGGATCTCACGTTACTATGGATTTTATCGACTATTGCGACCGTAACAGGATACTCCTAGCTATCTTCCCCCCTCATTCAACCCACACGCTTCAGCCACTTGATGTGGTTCTATTTAAGCCTCTATCAACTGCGTACTCAAAGGAGCTATCAGATCACCTCCACCAGAGCCAGGGACTCCTCCCTATTAAGAAAGGGGACTTCTTCCCTCTATTCTGGGAGGCCTGGACGAGCTCTTTTAAGGAGGAGACGATACTTAAGTCTTTTGAAGCAACAGGCATATCACCATTCAACCAGAGGTTATACTCAAAAGGTTCACCAACACTACCCTAGATGAGCAGGAATCGCGAGAGAGCTCTACGTCAGTACTCAGCGGATCTAACTGGCGTAAACTAGACCGCCTTGTACGATCCGCAGTAGAAGATCAGAGTAGTAAGGACGCGCAGAAGCTTAGCCGCTCACTCCACCACATCTCAGTTCAAAATGAGTTACTTCACCATGAGATTGCTGGGTTAAGAGAGGCTCTTACTACGAAAAAGAAGCACAAGAAGAAGGGAAAACCTCTAGATCTGCAACAACGTCAAGAGGACTATGGGGGGGCGGTTTTCTGGTCACCAAGGAAGGTTAGGGAGGCTCGCGTACGTCAGTCTGTGAAGGAGCAAGAGGAGAAGGAGCAGAAGCTTCAAAAAGCTGAGAAGGCTGAGTTGAAGAAGGCAGCTAAGCTATGCAAGGAGAAAATTGCAGAGGAGAAGCGTGTGGCGAGGGAGGCAGCCAAGGTAGCCAAGGAGAAGGAGAAGGCTGAGAAGGCAGCAGAGCGTGCTCGCCAGAGAGAAGCTCGCGACGATGCAAAAGCTCTACAATCTACCCAAAAGGGTAAGAGAAAGGCCTCGCAGCCATCTATACAGAGCAACAAGCGTCAGAAACGCGTAGTTAATACTATAACTACTCAGGAGGCTTCAGGTGCCGCATCAGCAGCTCCACCCAAGACCACGCGGCACGGCCGCAACGTTAAGCTTCCAAGTAAATATAAGTAGCACAGGTGAATCGCAAGCATCAAAATAGTACTCTACTACAAAATCTCGTAATAATAGCGATTTTGTGTGGCTCTGCAGCCTTATTTTAGTTAAGCTGCTATGGTGTTCAGCGGGGCGTTGACTGAATCCGGGCGTTGAGTGCACGGACACAGTAAGGGCTTGGCATACCAACAAAGTGGGCAACTACTGCCAGAAATAAAAAGTGGTTTGGAGAAGTCCATACGTCCACGCTTAACGCCACACTGCTGACAGCTAAGTTTAGTATTAATCGGACCTTCGCTTTGCGCGCTTTCAAACCATCTACTATATAGCTAGAAAGGGTGGTTGTTGACAGACTTGTCAATAAACAAAACAAACAAAATTTGAGGCTCTGAATTTGTTTGTTTGACGACTTTCTTGGTGTTGTAGTTTGTTTGTTTGATTTGATGGAGCTATAGAGGCGCTTTTTATTTGATTGTTTGTTTGATTTTGAGTACTTTAAGAGGACTGTGAAAGAGACTCTGGTGGTGTTATAGGCGGCGGCTCCTCCCACTCATGTATGCTAAACTGTTCGTTGAGCTTATTGTCATCGTACGTTGCCACCACCTTTGCGCTTGGAGGTTTAAAACCTGCTCGAATCCATCGTTGAGTACAAATTAAAGCAGCCAATAGTTGGCTGCCCATTTTGCGTCTCTGTGGCTCAAGTACGTCGCTAGTACCCGAAGACTCGCTCACAGTCAGCGCTGGAGGCAGGGATAGTTAACACGTCCAGCGCCAATCGTGACAAATTGGGATACCTCGGCTTGAGCTGGTACCAGTATTGGACAGCTGTACAGCCAGTTTTGTACTGTTCTGATGTCCATGTTGGCTCTCTAAGCCAGCTCTCGTACTCATCTGCCACCCCTATTATCTCGTCGCTGTTGTCAAGTACCGAATCGATCGCGTCGTTAAAGCTGCTTATCGCGTGTTTAGGCGCAGTTGTTATTGTTGTTGCTGTCGCTAGGGCGGGCTTGTAACGAGCCCAAAGCTGCTCGAAGCTCGTGTGCGTAGCTTGTAACTGTGCGGGCTTCTCACGCCAGAAGCGTTTAAAGTAGTTCTTGAAGCGTGGGTGGAGTGCCGTGGCAGTGTAGTAGACGGGGATTTTGAGGAGTTTATTAAGGTACTTGCTCGCCTTCTTGAGCGCAGCACGTACGTTGATAGCGACGTGATCTTCTGGCGCCTCGTCTGGCAGGTAATTGACGCTTTCAAACAGTCTAAGGCGGGCATCTAGGTCAGCAATAAGAGACTCAAACACAGGGATAACCTCGTATAACGCGCCGTGAGTGCCAGCTTTGCCGCGACCTTGCAAGCGATTAGTTGCGGACTTCAGCGGCTCAAGCACCTCAATGTACTCGGTAATCACCGCCCAGTCTGCAGCTGCAAGCCCGCCTGATCGCATCCACTGCGGCACAATAGGCGGCTTAGTGTTGTTGCTTTTGGCAAGCTCGTCAGCGTGCTCAGTCTCTTGTATGTGGTAGGAGGAGTAGCTGTTGATGGCGTGTTGTAGCTCAACACCGCGCTTAAAGCAGTTATGATAGCTGTTCCAACGCGTAACTCTAGGCTTGAAAGGCTTACGGCGTCTTGCTGTAGCGCCAGCAGGCATCTTAACTGCTTCGCTGTTCTGACAATCCTCAAATATACCCTATTGTTTTGGCGTGTTAATGTAGTTAACAATATCAAGAAACACGCTAAGCGGACCATCTTTCCGCCATTGCTTCATATAAAACTCCTCTTCGTTGTAGTGTTCAGGCTTGTTATCAAAGGCGTCGGAGTTAGTGCCAAATATAATAGTTTGCCCAACGAGGTTGAGTATGTGGCAAGCGCAGCGGAGGCGTCGATTGTTGGCGATAAAGCCGTACATTGTGCCGAGTTTATTAACTGCAGTATTGTTGTTGTAGGCGTTGTCAAGCACGAAATAGCCCAAATTGCTGCTAGAAATCTCAAAGTAGCGTAGGATTCGTACGACAGCTTCCGCGATCGCTGAGCCTGTGTGCGCACCAACCAGCTGCGGCAAGGCGATGGGAAGGTCAACTATATTGCCTTGAGAGTCAGCGTAGTGCGCACAAATTGCAAAGAAGCCGCGCTTCCCCCCTTGGTAGTCCAGCCGTCAAAGCTTATGTGTATTTTGCTAGAGGCCTCAGACAAGGCGCGCTTGACTTGAGGTTGTAGCCAGCTGTAAAGCCTCATCACGAACCTCGAAACGCTGTTGTGAGACCTCCATAGCGCCGCCTCTGCCTCTGGGTTGGCGAACCTGATCATCGCGCGGAAGGACTCAGTCTCAAACTCGCGTAATGGCCTGTTGTTGTTGACGAGCCATAACACTGCAGCTTGCCTGAAGCCTTGTACGTCGAAGTTACCCAGCTCCTGCGTTGCATCTTGGCTTAATGTGACCCCGTTTTCTTCCGCCATCGCAGCGACTTCTGGCCAGGTTCGAGCGGCCTCTTGTGTACGATAGTGCCTTGTTTGGTGAGCCGATGGCCGGGAAGGTCTTGCTTCAAATGGTTGTTGGCGGCTGTAGTTGACAGAGTGGTCTGGTGTAGGCCGCCCTTCTTTCTGTTGATGTGACAGTGCTTGCATTGGAAGTAGATCTTCTTAGGGTTAGTACTAAGCTTTTGAAGGCGATAGCCGTGCCTAAAGACCCAGCTGATGTTGCCTGTGGGTGTGGATAGAGGCACATTGAAGCCTAGCAGGCGCTTTAAGTTAAGGCCTTCGTAGTTGGTGAAGTTAACACTAGGCGCAGCGTCCTCCTCCACTGAAGCCTCTGTGGCAGCATTACTAAACGCGCGCGGCGGCTTAGTAGCTATAGGCGGCTTATTAGCCACTAACAGCAACTCCTAAGCTGGCTCATCGGCCTGTAAGGCTTGTAGTATAGGCCGTGGTGATGGCCTCCGGGCGCGCTCCTCTAGCTCGGTTGGTGGCTCTATTGAGCGCGGCTCTAGAGTACTTTCAAGCACCTCAATAGGCGGCTCCGGCTCGTCAACTACCTCAATAGACGGCTGGGTTGGCGGAGGAGTAAGCGGCCGCTGGCTATCCATAAGGCGCTGGCTGGGTTTCGGCGCACGTTGGGAACGTTTGGGCATAGGTTCGGATGCCTCAGCAGGCTCGCGGCTTCGTTTTGGGGCATGGTAAGCGTGAAGGTAAGCAAAGGCGCGAAAAAGTAAGCTGTAGGCGCAGGCAAGTAAGCCAAAGTATAGTGGGTGTGTAAGCGTTGACGCGCAAGGTACGCGGAAAGTACGCGGTCGGCTAGCCAACATTACCACTTCATGCCAAGGCGTACTGCGCGACGCTCTGCAGCCCGCAACAATAGAGATATAGTAAAACAGGCGACAGGAATTAATTTAGCAACATTGATTTAATAGTTTAACTTATAGAAGACAAGATTTATTGCGTGGTTATAGCAAACGATTTTTTAAGAGTAGTAACTAGGTTCAGAATATATAAACATAACTTAGGCTTCGCTGCAACAGCGCAAACTCACTTTGCTACAATACCTCAACACTATAATATTAGCTTATTTAGATTATTATATATATATTTATTGTTTTAACAGCTTATTACCTACGTAAAGAAAGAGGAGGAACAGAGGATAGGAGGTGCTAAAGCCGAATAGCAATTCATGTATATCAGTTGCTGGCGGCCAGTGGAAGCACACATCCGTTATGCGGGCTTTTTTTACGCAGGTACAATCCACTTAAGAAGCTCCGTTTTTTGCTCTGTTTACTATAGGAATACCTATATAATTGCAGCGTTGGGAAAGTTATTGTTACATCAACACTAAGAATATATCACTAACTCTAGGGTACCTTATCATTACAGTATGCTAAGCGATTCAAACAAACTTCAAATTTTTTGACTGCAATTGCCTCTTTTGTTTGTTTGACCTATCAAAATTGCAGCAGCAGCTTTTTGTTTGGTTGACGTTGTCAATTCAAACAAAATTCAAACAAAATATTGAGGCATGTTTGGTTGTTGACAACCCTGGTTGTTGATGATAGTAGAGCTTTAAGAAGGTCGAGCCAATTCCACGCAATAAGACTCCGGACTTCAGCCGAGGTGGCTAAGTTGAAACTCACGTCTTGCAGTATCACCCAGTCCACATACGCCCTCAACAACAACGTCTCCTGCCATGGCGTATGGCTCCCCCAAAAGGCACTACCCGCTGCCCGCGACGCTGCCCATAGATCCAGGGGCCCTGGGCGCCCTGTCGGGAACAGCTGGCCACTTACAACACCAATGGAGTGCTCTTTCTGGAGATAGGTGGCGATATGCGCAGTGGAATTGACAGCTTTGCAAGCCGTCGTCAACCCCTTCAGGTGGCAGGTCTTACAGAGCCAGAGCCTTGTGCGCTTGCCAACAGCGTCAATATAGACCAGGTCCGCGCCGTAACGCCAGATATTTGACGACTTGGCCTTGCCAGAGATCTGGCGCAGGTCCCGTACCCGATATCCCACCCGCGACGTCACTAGAAGCTTATTGGCGTAGTGTATATTATTCCAGTCCACTGGGAACTCAACGCCGTTGTTCTGGCCCACTTTGCGGGGGAAGGCCTTCGAGAGCGACTCAGCTGGAGCCTTGGGCGTTGAGGGCGTCGGGCCCGACGATACAATGGATGAGGACGTAGAGGGCGTTGGCGAGGTCGCCCCTTGCCTTCTCAAGACGGCGGGACGACGCAAAGTGGGGTGGCCGCGGCCTGGGTACTGGGGCCGGCCGACGACGACGTCGGGTGGCGAGGCGTATGATTCTGGGACGTCAAGAAGGACCTTATATTGATGGGTGTCAGGCTGTGACTAGGAGATAGAGAAAGTTGAGTTTATTATAGAGATTTGACGAATCCGGCATCTAATCTCCACAGCTTATCACTGGCGCCCTTGGCAGGTTTCATCTCCAGCCTCAACACCAGTAAAATTTCTGTATAGGCCAGTTACTGCAGTAACTACAGCCTCATCCATCAGCCAGTTACGGAAGGGGGTCCCCTTACTGACCGACTGCCCAGGAATCCGACTGTCAGTAACAGTCACTAACAGTCGGACCGACTATTGGGAACGATGATATTGCCTCGTCCTAGAAAGTGGACTTGGATATAAATAATTTCTCTGTATTATAGTAGAACAACTACTAAACTGGCGGCGCGCCCCTAAGAAGGCTAAGGACATATAGATTAGGTAGGTTAATATAGGCAAAGGTTTGCCTAGCTATATTACTGCCCTTAAAATAGCTTATAGCAAAGGAATTGATGTTCTATGTATATAGGAACTGTTTATATGCGTAGGCACACGAACCTTAACGCACCCTAGCTACACACACTACCTACTAGTGGAAGTGTAGGACAACCTAGCAGAATAGGTGACCTAATGGCTGAGGGTAATAACATACATCTAGAAGGGGGCAGGCCTCCGCATTATATATTAAAGGTTACTCTAGAATAGGGACCTGTAGTAGGTAGAAGTGAACAGCATATCTGTGCTAAACACCTATAGATAACTGCAGGCCCTATAGGTCCTAGACTATATTACTTACCTATCCCCCCTATCTTATTGTGTGGTGGGAGGGGATTTTAACGCTAAGCACAACACGTTTGAGCCTAGCGTTATTACATTACAAGGTGGAGCTAAACTCGCTAAATAGGCAGCTAAGAGCAGTATAGATTTCATTAGGGAACTAGGCTAGGCGACGCACTAGGTGGGTTACGTTATTAACCTTACCTTCTTAAACATTCCTTTCGCAAGAATAGTAGTCTAACTAGACCTGTAATACGGCTTGGACCACGTCACCTAGGTCACTATAATCCCAGGGCGTGGCTAACAATCCCTTAAACAATATTACTACTAGGTTTTAACAGACTAGCTACTAAAGTTCGCTGGTATAGTAGCCTTAGGAATATACTAGATTTCTAACCCTGCTAGCCTAATTAGTAATAAGCTGGAAGTATGTATAGACACTCTTACTTAGGTTATTAATAAGGGCATACACACAGCAGGGAAGGTGTCAGATATCAGGTCACTGGAAATCACTGTGATTTCACTGTGAAATCCAGTAGTCGCGTGCGTCCGATCACATAGTCTCCTTATAACGACAGTTGGTGTGACTCACAGTGATGTCACTGTGAGATCACTGTGAAATACACGAAGGAGACTGGCGTACTACTGTTACACTACTCCGCACTAGTATTAGTGTGTCTTGGCGCTAGATAGATATTGCGTACGATAGCTCAGCTCCTCCGACAGACATCACTCCACAATCAATCATCTCAACCATCATCAAAATCAACCACCTTTCATCTGAACCATCAAGGATTACTAAGAAACACTGTGAAAGCACAGTGAATCTAACAATTAAGAGTCTCACTGCCTCAATCAAACCAAAAAATCATGTCTCTATCGACACTTAGGGATCCCACAGTGATCCTAACCGATTACTCGAACTACACACCATGGCTAAGGCAAATCAAAGCCCGAGCCCAGTCGTTAAAAGCATGGGATCTTATTGACCCATCCCTCGACAATGAACCGATGGCAGAACCGGTTATGCCAGTCGCACCGAATATTGGTGCCTATCAACCGGCTCCCGCTTTCGTCAACGGAAACATCAACAACGCCCGTCCATCGCTACCGTCGCACCTATCGCCGGCTGGCGAAAAGGCGTACAAAATCGATACCGATTTCTATAAGAATCAACTCGAAATCTACAAGCTCCTGGATCGAAAGTACGAACAGGAGAAGGAGAACCTAGATAAGCTGGTTATTCTCATTCAAACCACCACCTTGGCACATTTACAGTCCAATTGCTGCACCCCAGGTGAATCAATTAAACAATGGATTAAGAACCTCACAAAAACGGTTGGGGTTGACCAACACGATGAACAAAGAAGAGCAAGGATCAGGTACCAAGACGCTCTCAAACTAATGAGATTAGTCGGTTTATGGTACACCTGGCTCGCTGAGTACGATCATGCGGCTACAGAAGCTAAGTACAATCGTGTGTCAGAGCTTCGGGAGCTAGACTTAGTCAAACAAGATTTCATGAAAGCGGTCACCAATGTCGCATCCTAATGGGTTACGACCTTCCTGCAACACGGAAGTAAGGACGAGACCGTTAATAGAAAAGAGATGGTGAAACTCTTCTGAGAACAAATGGTAATGCAGCACCCGATCAAGGGTAAACAAAGGGGCGCCTTTGCTGTTGCAGGACCATCTCTCGCTGACGGTGGTGTAACCACCCAGGCCGCAGCTGGGGACGCCTAACCTGTGGATGAAGCAGCATCACCCAAGCGAGGCAGATCACGCGCCAATAAAGCTGGCCCTAAAGCCAAAACTAAGCAGTCCGTACGAGTCACCGACGATGAGCTAATGGCAGTTGGAGGCCAAGAGGGATTAAACCCTAAGTGCCCTGCTTGTGAACAACGCCATAGTCTGAAAGACTGCTTTTACGCATTCCCTAACAAACGACTTGAATGGTTCAAACTAAAGCCTGCTATGGAGGCGGTTATGACATACAGGTTGGAGAATGACCCTGTGCTTATGGAGCGCATGAGATCTGTAAAGCGTTAAAAGTCACAGACACTAAAGATTAAACAATTAAAGACCCCTACTCCAACTTGAATCACTGAGATTACTGACGATGAATGACTAGATGGCAGACAGATCACTGTCCTCTTAGCGAGCTTTAATGCTATCGCAGCCTCCTACCACTTAGACCCGAACACATACCCACTACGTGACTCCGCGATCCTCGATTCTGGCACAACCTGCCACATCTTCAATGACATTGATCGCTTCGTCTCATGGCGACCACCGTCGCCAGGAGACTTCGTATGGGCGGGATTATCACGAGCATGGATAAGGGGATATGGGAGTGTCCATCTTCACGTCAAGAGTAAGGAAGGAAATTGCTCAGTAAGGTTAGACAACGTCGCCTACTGTCCTGGTCTACTTTGCAACCTAGTGTCCTTCCGATTACTCCGAAGGCAAGGCCTCTGGTGGGACACCAAGTTAGACCCAACAACAATCAGGAGACAAGACAATACGATCCTGGCCGAACTCTAAGAAATCTACGATCAATGGGTACTGGAGTTCATACTAACATCAAAATTAACTTGTACCACGATCAATAGTATGTACGCTACACACAAATTTACCTCGCGCACCGCACGACGAGCGCAGAAGGCGAACGCCATCACATGGCACAAACGACTAGGCCACCCAGGCCCTCAGGCACTGGAGCACACAGTGAATCACAGTGAAGGGGTACGTATCAAAGGGTTGACCACGGTCCAATGCGACGCTTGCGGCAGATCAAAGCTCAGGCGACAAATCAGACGTCAGGCTAGACAAATCAACGATGGCCCAGGAGAGAGAGTCGCTATAGACTTTCACGACTTCGAAGACAAGAGCTCGACCGGCGAAAAGAGTATGATGCTCATCACCGATTGCTTCTCAGGCATAGCTTGGGACTTCTACTTCAAAGATAATCGACCAGCACGTACGATCATCAGGCTGCTGAAGGAATTTGTACTATTCATGAGAGTACAGTTCAAGGTAACTGTCAAGGTCATTGAATCTGACAATGAGATCTTCTCAGTCAAACAAGACGTTAACAGGTGGTGTATCAATGAAGGGATTGTTATTGAGCCTTCAGCACCTAATACCCAAGCTCAAAATGGAGGGGCTGAACGCTCAGGGGGTGTAATCAAGGAGAAGAGCCGTGCAATGCGACTTGACGCCAACCTTCCCTGGACACTATGGCCAGAGATCACACGAGCGGCCGTATACCTGTACAATCGAACTCCAAACTACGCCAATCAATGGCGATCACCACACGAAGTATTTTTTACAACAGTTGCCTACCAAAACGGCATCGTCACCCAACCGAAGAAACCAAACCAGGCTCACCTCAGAGCCTACGGCTGTAAAGCTTTTGCCTTGACCGACGATACAAAACGCGGCAAGAGCAAGCTCCAAAGGCTCGACCCAAAGGCATGGGTTGGTTACCTAGTGGGCTATCGATCAACAAATATCTGGAGAGTATGGATACCTCCACTCAACAAAGTTATCAGCACACGCGACGTTATCTTCGACGAAAATCAAGTGTTCTCAGGTAAACAAGAAGACCTGTTAGACAACCTCATGCACACACTACTGAAGAGATTGCTGCATGGACCCGAATAGTGGAGCTACCGCCCTCACCACCGGAACATAAAAATACGGAGTCTTTCTACGAGGATGAGTCGATCATTGACTCTCACGAGGAGGACGAGGGTGCTCCAGGGTACTATCAAGGGAGGAAGATCAATTACACCTACCCAACACCACCGGAGACACCTCCGCCTGTCGCACTGCTTGCCCAATCAATGGTGAGTTTCGAACAGACCAAATTGAAAAATTACCCATAGGAACACCACAGCCAGATCAACGCGCTGTGCCATGGGCAGCCGCCTTCCTTGCAGGTACACTCGCAGGAAGTAGAGGCAAATACAAGGGGAAGCCGCTCGACAAAGCTCAATTCACTCGCATGCTCGCAGCAGGCAAGAAACCCCACCGAAGTCAATTGCCGGAACCTCCATCTTGCAGAACACGAATAGACGATCACCCTCTATTCGAGATGTGGAAGGATGCCAAGCAATCCCATCTACAAAGTCACAAAGAAATGAGGTCTTGGAGCGAGGTGTCCGCAGCCTCAGTGCGATCACGCGGTCACCAGATTCTCGACTGTATGTGGGTATATACCTACAACTTGATAAACATCACAGATTACAGAAGTGCAAGGCAAGGCTGGTAGTGCGCGGAGATCAACAACGCCATCTCACTACACAGGATACCTATGCCGCAACACTCGCAGGTAGATCATTTCGCCTGCTCATGTCAACAGCGGCTCGGTTTGACCTAGAGCTAAGCCAGTACAACGTTACCAACGCCTTCGTCCACGCGAACCTGGACAGAGAAATCTACATGCGGATGCCCCGAGGTTATACCCAAAGAGGCACCATCCTACAGCTGCGCAAGGCACTGTATAGTTTACGCATCTCACCACTGTTGTGGCAGAGAGAATTCACCAGTGCGCTCAAGGATCTCGGTTTTACCGCAGTCCCGCACGAACCTTGCTGTATAATTAAAGACAGCATCATCATCTTCTTCTATGTAGACGACCTTGTCGTCGCATACTCAAAAGATTAAAAGCACGCTGCTAATGCAGTGTTGAAAAAGATAGGTACAAAGTTCACCCTGACTGGTGGTAACGATCTACAGTGGTTCCTAGGCATTGAAGTCGTCAGAGACCGTGCCAACAGGCAACTCTGGTTATCACAGAGGTCCTACGTGGACAAGATCAGTCGTCTAATCGACCAACGCGACCTCAAACACGATACCCCAATGTCAGCAGTCGAACTGTTACCTCAAGAAGGACTCGCCACAATGGCAGAGATCAATCGGTACCAGCGGAAGGTGGGATCAATCCTCTACGCTGCAGTAACCACGCGCCCGGACATAGCTTTTGCAAGCTCCCGATTATCGCGCTTCCTTTCAAACCCCAGCGACGACCATCACAACGCCGCCGACCGCGTACTGCTATACTTGTCCTCCACCCGATCATTAGGGCTACGATTTGGAGGAGCAGACACCTACGAGGTTGCTAGCGACGCGTCGTTCGCAGACAACACCCTTGATAGAAAGAGCTCACAGGGGTACATTATCAAATTGTTTGGTGGCCTTGTCGCCTGGAAGGCAAACAAACAGGACACCGTCACCACTTCGACGACTGAAGCTGAGTTGCTGGCACTTTCACAAGTTGCAAAGGAGGCACTGTTTACAGCTCGGTTGATCGATGAACTTAAGATCAAACTGTCGCCATCAACAATCACTATCAATTGCGACAACCAACAAACCATTCGACTTGTTACTGAGGAAATCGCCAAATTGCAAACCAAGCTCAGGCATGTCGACATCCACAATTATTGGCTTCGACAAGAAGTAGTACGTGGAGCTATCAAAGTCCAGTACCAACAATCAGAAGAAATGGCAGCAGATGGTCTTACCAAGGCTCTGCCAGCCGCCAAGTGGACCAAGTTCTTGAATCAACTAGGACTTGAAGACGTCAGGGGAAGGATCACCGACCAAGAGGTCGACCTCGACGAGATAGAAGACAGGATGGAAGCTTTTGGACTATAAGCAATAGTACGACTGCGCAAGAGATAGTTTCAGCTTGGCCCTCTGAGGATCCAAGCTGAGGGGGTGTGTCAGATATCAGGTCACTGGAAATCACTGTGATTTCACTGTGAAATCCAGTAGTCGCGTGCGTCCGATCACATAGTCTCCTTATAACGACAGTTGGTGTGACTCACAGTGATGTCACTGTGAGATCACTGTGAAATACACGAAGGAGACTGGCGTACTACTGTTACACTACTCCGCACTAGTATTAGTGTGTCTTGGCGCTAGATAGATATTGCGTACGATAGCTCAGCTCCTCCGACAGACATCACTCCACAATCAATCATCTCAACCATCATCAAAATCAACCACCTTTCATCTGAACCATCAAGGATTACTAAGAAACACTGTGAAAGCACAGTGAATCTAACAGAAGGCCAATTGCAGGGTAGGGCACTCTGCCCCCTAGTGGATGGACGAGTGCCGCGAGGCTCGCCGACAACACCTATGCTTGATGGACGGACACACAGGCCAAGGACCTACAGACGCAACCTGTATCTTCTACACAGTCGTACGAAAGGCAAAAAGAGCCTACTAGCGGCACACTATAGACAACGTTGCGGATAATAAGGACCTCTATAAAATTATTAGCTAGCACCGCCTTAAGCCCACTCGCCTAGACGCGCCACTAATCGTTAACGGCACGCCTATCTACAACAAGGAGAGGAAGGCCGAAGCCCTCCGCTAAGCCATCCTCTGCCGCTTTAACGCAGATAACAACCTAGCTACACCTCTATCCCTATAGGAAGGGCCTACCCTCCTATAGGACATATACCTCTTAATAGAAGAAGTAGAAAGGAATATTATTAGTGTTACTAGCACCTTACTAGGGCTAGATAGAGTTATAGTTAGGCTACTTAAAGCATGCTAGCATACTATTTAGGAGTGCGTTTGCGGTATCTTCCGCTAGTGCCTCTAACTTAGCTACTTCCCCTAGGCGTGGAAGCTAGCCGAAGTAACTATAATACCCAAGGTAGGCAAGAAGGATAGGAGCACCCTATAGGCGTTCTAGTCTATTGCCTTGCTATCTTGCTTTAGCAAAGGGTTTGAGCAAATTATTGCTAGACAGGTAGCCTAGACAGCAATAATAGAAGGGGTCCTTAGCTTACAGCACATAGGAGCCCTGCTAAAGAGGTCCGCGATAGACATAGTTACAGCCTTCACGCACGACGTGGAGAGGGCCTTCGCCTAGGGGAAATGCGTGACTATAGTTACTATGGACGTACAGGGGGCGTTTGATGCCCTCCTAGTCAACCAACTGCTACGCCGCATGAAGGCACAAGGCTGGGCCACTAAGGCTCTCTAGCTAACGAACAGTTTTCTTATAGAAAGGCGGGTAAGGGTTAGGCTAGGCAAATTAATCACCTCTACCCACCTAGTACAATGCGGCACTCTATAAGGCTCGCCACTTTTACTAGTACTATACACGCTATACCTTGCTAAACTTATAAAAGCTAGCAATAATCTACGCTTTAGATATGCTAACAACATTTGCCTCTATAGGGCAGCCTATACTCTAGAGGAGAGTAACCTCCTTGTCGCGAATAACGTTAGGGACGTTATACAGTAGGGAGACAACAACTAAGTGGCTTTCGCACCCAAAAAGATAGAAATGATACACCTCACCTATTAGAGAGGGCCTACAGCGCCACCCTGCGTAGTCAACAACACACTAACAATCCACTTAGTTATATAGGATTAGGACTTGCTATAGCAGCTAGCACTCTAATAGCTTATATTTAAGCGACATGTTGCTAAACAAGCTACTAAGGCCCGCAAGGTGGCCCTTTATATTTAAAGCTTGGCCCAAACCACCTGCGGCCCCCTAGCGGCTTCATTGCGCAAGGCCGTCATCACCAACATCGTCCCGCGACTACTCTATGGAGCAGAGGCGTGGTACAGGGGTCGCATGAAGCCCGCTCGCATACGACGACAGGCTCAGGCCGACAAGGTCAGCGCCAGGCTTGGAGACCACGTCGATATTGTCTACAAGACGCTAGCCCTCGCCGCACAAGGCGTCCTGCCCGTATATAGGACTACACCTACAGCCACACTATTCAGAAATGCTAGTCTGCCCTCAGGCCTAGTTGCCCTTAAAGAGGCGAAGCTCAGGTTTGCCGTACACCTGCAAACAATAGACGACAGACACCCCCTCACTAAGCGGGCACAGACCCCACAAATCCGGCGGGGCAGAGGCGCAGGAAGCCTACAGCAACCTAGGACTATTGTCGAGCGCGTTGGCTCACTTCTTAACCTAGTCCCAAGACTAGTCCTTATAAAACCTCACTACTGGCCTAACTATTAAATAGACCTAATAGGGGGGGTAAAGAAGAGAGAAGCGGCTAAGGCTTTTGAAGAATGGTGGGCACACCTCCTATAGGACGAAGTCACGGTTTTCTCTGACGGCTTGGAGTAGAGCCTTGAAGGGATTAAGCATGTTACGTACAGCTACGCTATATACTAAGGCAGACAGGAAGTTGGCCTAGGTAGAGGCTTACTTAATGCACGCTCCTATATATTTAACGTAGAAGCTATAGGGGCATAGCAAGGGCTAGAGCACGTTATACGCGATCTAGCCCTCTGTATGCAACGAATTTAGATGTATATTAATAGCACGTTAGTTATATAGTGCCTACAAGGGAACGCACTACCCTCTTCTTAGTAGGCCTTCCTCTAATGCTAATAGGTTATAGAGATATTAGGCGTCTAAGTACACTAGTCCTTAGGACATATAGGCATATAAGGAAATAAAAAGGCGGATTGCCTAGCGGACCTAAAGGCTTATAGCCCTTATCCTCTAGAACTACAAGCTGCTAAGCCCACAATTATAGGGCTACAGTTAGACGCCCAGATTAATTACTACCTTGCAGAAATAGAATGGTAGAGACAACACAAGACAAAGCTCTCTATATAGTATAATTAGTAGGGCCTATGCTACACGAGCACGGCTGCACTAGCGGAGCTTAGCCTTAGCTGTTAAATCTTAGCTAAACTCTTATTAACTAGGACTATGCACGGTGACTACGCCTAGTATTATAAGAAATTTAGATATAAGGACGCAACCCTTAGTAGTAGTAGTAGTAGTATTGATTAACGTCCAGGAACCTAGGTTCTAGCCTCCCATTGGGCATGGGGACGCGCCGAGTAGCCATTTGGGGCCAGCCAGATGGTAAAGGCGATTCATGCTATAAACTATTGCCGTCTCTTGCAGCGGCTCGTAATAGTCCGCCCCCCTCCGTGCGGGGGCTGAATCCGTGTCTTCATGCCTATAGGCTGAGATGTCGGGGTGTAGCTATTATACATATAACAATCCAAAGCAGGGGCAGCTTTGGCTGCCCCAAAGCTATGTTAAAAAGTGCTAAGACCTTAGCGTACAACTAGTATAGGAAAGGTAAGGATCGTATAGATAGTAAGGAGAGGTAAGGAGAGTAGGAGAGCGTAGGGGAGGTTGCCTCGTGTGGCAAGATGTCAGGATGAGAGGCACCCCTGCTGGGAGCTCAGACAGAGTTGACGCTGGAGGAGCTGTCCTAGGTTATTGTCGCGTCCGCTAGCATCTGTGGCTTAGTAGGTAGTCTATAGAACCAATATTTATTTATTAGTGTTAGTAGGGTTAGTAAGCTCTAGCAAAAGTTAAACATCTTTAGGCTTAAGGGTCTTTAAGTATTTAACGCCCTCCTATATGGTGCTAGGAGAGAGAGGGGGTTATTTTAGCTAGTAGCAGAACTTCCAAACCGCTTGTAGGCAGTAGACTATGTAGTCTAGCGCAAGGTCTGCCTTATAGGAATATCCTATAACTATATTATTGTGTTTAAACTTCTTATAGTACTAAACGTAGTGTCTATAGCAGGTGCGTATAGATAGTAGCTTTGCAAGCGTTAGTTGTTAGAGGGTAAGCTCCTTTAGCTATTTTGCAGGGCGATACTTGAGGTCCTACTATATGTACTACCTAGACAGATTTGGTGTGTACTTGCGCTACTAGTCTATCTCTGCGCTCCTAGTAAGGGCGCGAACGTCTAACTTAAGGCCTGAGGCCGTGGGTTTAGTTGCCATGCCGTGTGGAGGTTTAGGGGTCCTTGCCGCGTTATCTACTAGCTAGTCTGCCCGTTCGTTTCCCTCTATATTGCAGTGTCCTAGGGACCACTAGACAGTAATATCTAGGTTCTTAATTGTCTCTTAGCACCTAACAAACGCCTACTGCAAGGAGGGGGATAGGTTGCCTCTAATGCACTATATAACAGAGGTGCTATCTATGCACATGTATATGCGTCTGAGCCAGTAGGCCGGCGTGCGGAGCGTGTGTGAGAGTCCTCGCCACGCGCCTACAGCTTCGGCATCGAAGACGTGGGACCTGGGGTTGAGGGAGCCGTTGCCCTGTAGGGTGAGAGTCTGCCTTCGTATATAGCGTAGCCGTATGTGACGTGCTTAACGCCGTCAAGCCATTGTTCAGAGCCGTCAGAGAAGACGGTGATAGCAGTTGGCGGGAGAAGGGCCCACCACTCCTTAAAGCGGCGGGCGGCTTCCTTCTTATTCACATGGCCTGTGGGGTCGTCGCGGCTCCCAGGGGAGTAGTGGGGGGCGCGGAATTCGGGTCGGGGTACCGGGTCGAAGACCTGTGCTAGTTGTTGTACCTTCGTGCGGGCTCTCTGTGGGAGGCCTGCGCCTCGGCCTCTTCTGACTGTAGGAAGGTGAGTCCTGGCAGTTAGCGGGTGCTTTTCGTTAATTGTTAGCAGGTGTTCTGCGAAGCGGAACTTGCAGGTTTCTAAGGCTACTACTACTAAGGGGAGTCCAGCGTCCCTAAAGATAGCGGTAGTAGGTGTAGTCTAGTAGGCCGGAACAACAGCTCTGCATACCTGCCTAAGGACCTTGTTGAGTGTTTCTATGTGCCAACCTAGTCGGGTGCTTACTTCGGCGCCTTTTGACTGGCGCATGATTCTAGAGGGTTTGGTTCTTCCTCCGTACCAGGCCTCCGCACCGTACAGGAGTTGGGGGAGGACGCAGGAGATCACCGCTTTGCGCAAAGACCCCGGTGGGGGGCCGTGTTTAATCCGAGCGAGGCTGCGGATGTGGCGGGCAACAACCCTTGTCTTTGCGGCGCGTATAGCCACGTGGGTCTTAAAGGTGAGCTTCCTATCAAACCATACGCCTAGCCAGCGCAGTGCAGGTACCTCACTTGTGGGGAGGATTGGGTAAATAGTAAGGTAATCGTCGACGGCGCAGGGCGGCGCGTAGTCCCCGTTCTGTCTTGTAAGGTGGATCATTTTAAGCTTGTCTAGTGAGAAAGCAATCTTGTGGTCCGCGCCGTATAAGTTGATCTTATAGACTTGTTCAGCAAGTATTTTAATGTTAAGGTCAAGGCTGTAGGAGGCGCTGTAGAGGCATATGTCGTTAGCATAGCTAAAGCGCATAGTCGTGTCCTAAAGCAGTAGCTCTGCAAGGTATAACATGTAGATAACAGGGGAGAATGGCGAGCCCTGTGGGGTGCCGCAGGCCACTAGGTGGCGGCCAGAACAGTATTGGCCGTAGCGGACAAGAATGTGTCGGTTCGTGAGGATGTTGCGTGTGAGGACTAGGACCTTCTGGTGCCAGCCTTGGTCTTTCATGCGGTGCAGTAGCCGGTTAACTAGCAGCGCGTCGAAAGCTCCTAGTACATCCATAGTTACCATAGTGACGTGTTTGCCCTCGCTAAAAGCGAGTTCGGCTTCATGGGTGAAGGCCGTGATTAGGTCCATGGCCGACCTTTTTGGGAGGGCCCCCCCGTGCTGGGGGCTTAGGACGCCGTGCAGCACAGCCAAGTGGGCTATGCGCCGAGCGATTACCCTTTTAAAACCTTTGCTGAGGCAGAGCAGCATGGCAAGTGGTCTCATAGACCCTAGGATTGTGTAGTCTTTCTTGCCAAGTTTCTTAATAAAAACAATCTCCCCATCTGTCCAGGCGGCTAGGTAGTGGTCAAGCAATAGTAGGTCGCGGTAGATGTCGCAAACGTACTATCTAATGTGGTTCCAGCATGCTGTGAGCAGCCGGACTGTTATGCCATCAGCGCCTGGTGAGGTGCTAGAGACCCCAGTCACGCAGCGCTCCGTCTCTTCAATCGATAGGTACGTGTCCCACGGGATAGTAGGGTGTTCTTGTGGGGTGGGCGGTTCCGGCAGATCGTCCTCCGCCGTGAATCTGCAGAGAAGTGCTTGTCGTAGCATCTCAGCCTTGTTTTTGTCTTTAGTCGCCTCCGCGCCTCTAAACACTATTAGTGCCTGTGTTCTAGTAGGTTCTAGCTTGTGCTAATTAATAATGCGGAAAAGTTCCTAGTCGCCTTTAGCGTTATCTATAGTGTGTTGCTAGTACTCCTTCTTTGCCTTGCGGACTATTGCTAGGAAAGTACGTGTCTTATCAAAGGGGCCCTAGCTGGTGTGGCCGTTGAGCGAGTGGAGGTGTGCTCGATAGGCTGTCTTGCAATTGTCTGTCCACCAGGGCGCCAAGTGGCCTGTCCCTCTCTTCTTTCTACCTACCGTCTTTAGGGCGTTGGTGAGGACTTCTTCTAAGGCAGCGACGCGCCTGTCAACGTGCTCGCAGGTCTGTAGCCCGTCTAAGCGGGGGGCGCCTTTTATTCCGTTAGCAACAGCGTCGACAAATAGCGGTAACTTCTTTGTAGGGACCCTATATTAGAACTAGTTAAGGGGCTCCTATCCTCTGCCAGGATCGTAGTAACCAACGTGTTATAGTCTAAGCCGCAGTTTATGTCTGTTCGTACCGCGGTGGTCGCAAAGGGGATGTTGCAGAAAGAGAGGTCTATAACGTGCCCGGCCCTATAGGTGGGGATTCCGGGTTCGCCTATATAATCCATGCCGCTGTCTGTAGCCTATTAGGCTAGCTTGGCTCCACTCTGTGTGGTTGTGACACTAGGCTCGAATATGTCGTGTTTAGCGTTGAGATTACCTCCTGCCAGGCACCTATTTGGTGGGGTGAGGCAGGTGATGTAGTCGAGTACTAGCGTAGTCTGTGGCGCCTAGTAAACGTTAAGTATAAAGATTCTGTTCACTTCAATCTACTGCAGGTCCCTATTATGCAGCGGGGTATAGGGCGTGATCTTTAGTCTGTTGCCCTTACGGGTGAAGATGAGGACCTAGGGGCGTTCTGCCTCCTAGGTCTCCCGGCTGTCCCAGCCGTCCACTGGTGGATGGAGGTTATAGCTGGGGTGGTTTAAAGTCTGTGTGCTGGGCCAGGTGGCTAGCTCTTGCATGCAAATAATGTTAATACCCTCTATAAAAGCGATCTTAAGGGTGGCTGTGTGTGCTAGGCCACTTCTGCTAATATTAGTCTAGTATACTTTTATATCAGGGTCCCTGCAAGGGGTGTATCTGTAGCGGTTATTCCTTATTAATTAGAGGAGTCGTCTATAGTTATGTCCTCCTATAAGGAGGACTGTGTGTAGTCTGCATGTCTTGCGCTTTGTGCTGAGAGTGCAGCGAGGTTAAGGCTGCCGCTTATAGGCGCGGTGAGTCTGACTGGTCGGCTTAAGGCGCGAGCCGCTTGTCGTGCCGCAAGATTGGGGTAGGGGCTTGAGCGCTGTCCTCTTGGTGGGCGGGGGCTAGGAACTCGTTCCTGGCTCTCTTAGTCTGTGGGCTCTTCTTAAGAGGCTTGTTGGACAGTGTCTCTAGTAGGAGCAGTGTCCTTTTCGTTAGGTTGAGCGTTGCCCTCAGTGGGAGGGGCGCCTTCTCTGTTGGCGGCGTTGCCTTGTCTCTGCGCGGTGGGCGTGGGTTGGGGTTGCGGGTTGTGTAGCTGGTCGTAGGCCTTTTGTCCAGCGCGGCGGAGGGTGGCCAGCTCACGGCGGGTAGGTCTTATAATCCTGCCGCTCACTCGCCTGGGCTTTACCAGGCAGATCGGATCGTTGGCGGCGTGTGGACCGCGGCAATTAGGGCACTGTAGCTTGTGAGCGCAGTTGTCACCTATAGGGCCTTCGTGCTCGCTCTATTTTATGCCGCAGTTGCGGCAGCAGGGCGCGCAGGTGCAACGCGCTGCGTTGCAGTATCCCTAGCAGCTAAAGTCGTGTCGCTCAATTGCGCGTTTCTTGACAATTTCGCGGGATAAGTCGCTAACACCAAAGAGTTGGAAAGGTGTTACTGGCTTCTTAAAGGACACCACGTAGGTAGTGTGCCTGTATTAGTTTAGGCCGTGCCTAGAGGGCTGGCAGTTTACTGGGCGAGTTAAAGTCTGCGTAAAAGCCTCTTCCGCAATTATTTCTAGGGTGTACGGGACTTCTTGTCCTAACAGCGAGTGGTAGCTGCTAGGCACCCTAGGGACAGCGTAGTTGGTCCAGCGTGTGGGCAACTCTGCGCTGTCGCCATTAATAGAGCAGATCATCGGTTCCTTCTTTTCTTATTCCATAAGTTGTTGTCGTATAGCCTTAGAGGCTGGCGTAATAGCCCAGCCTATTCGGGTCCTTGTGGCCGTAGGGATGTCGCTAATATCAAGTCCTATAGCGTCGCAGATTGCCTTTCGCACAGCGAAGGCGGAGGTCTGTCTGAGCCTGTTAGCTGGATTTGAGACAGTGAGCAAGATCCGTGGGTCTGCTGCTTGTCTGGGGGGCTGCTGTCGCTTAACAGCGGCTGTGGCCCTTCTGCTGTCAGTTGTCGTGTGCCCGCTGTCCCCGTGATAGGAGGCGGATGCTACGCTTGCCCATGTCTTCTAAGGCTAGGCGGCAAGGCCGCTATTACTGTCTGTAGTGTAGGCTGTGGTTGTCAAGTTGTAGCTAGTCCTTACTGGATTAGGGCGAAGGCTTAGCACAGTAGTAGAGTTTTTCATCGCCTATATAACGCGGTTGTGGAGGGCGATAGCAGCCGCTAGCTCCTCTAGGCGCTTAAATTTGGCGAGGCAGTGGTCAACAGCATCAGCTATTGCTATTACTATCTTTTCCTGGGTCTCTGCCGCCTTGCGGGTGGCCGTAAGGTGGGAGTTAAGGACACTGGCTGCAGTTTCTGTGTCAGTAGGGCGGACAGGCACGCCTCCACCAAAGGAGAGGCGTCTAGGAGGGCGAATATCGGACTGTTGGCGCTTCCTTGTGGCGTGCTGGAGGTTATTCTGTTGCGCAGACTCAAGGTCTGGTGGGCGGGTCGCTGTAGAGGTCCCCAGAGGGGGCCTCTGAGGCGTCTCCATTGCTATCATCAAACCACCGCACGCGTAGAGAGGCTCGTATATAGTAGGCGAGCTGACTTATAAGACTAATGTCGTTATGTGACATAGCTCTAGGCTGCTTACACACCCCCTTCAGGTTTAAACGCATATTTAAAGCTGATGTTGGCTATAGGTCCCCCTCTGCCTTTGTGTGGCAGCTGCATTTAGGTTGAGAACTAGTCTCTATATTGGTGCAGTCCCAGGTAGGTAGCTGTCCGCTGTCGCAGTGTTGGTAGACCTCGCTCTATACTATAGGCGTCCCTAATAGTAGGACGTCTCCTAGAGCTAGTATTGAGATCCTAATTGCTTCGCGTTCTGTGCTAAGGTTGATGAGCCTTGTAGGTAGAGCTTAATATATAATTTAAGCATATTTGCTCTATGTATAAAGGTAAGATACAGGGTAAAGCTGAGTACATAATAGAGCTGAGTAAAGTGTAGAGGTATAGTGTAGAGCTGTGTATAGGATAGAGCTTAGTAAATATATAGCCTCGTTAAACCTATAAAAACTACATAGGAGAAACTAGGAAGAGTACTATACTGTAGGGAAGCTTATTTAGAAGGAAATAGTTGAAAATAAAGAAGAGAAACCTAGTTTTTGTGCTTCTGCCTAGGTAGCAGCTTAGTGAGGCTGTTAGCTGGTTGACAGCTTGTCTGGATGTATAAGAGGTTAATGTTGTTGGATTGAGCTTCTTGGCGTAGCTAGTGATAATGGATATCGACGTGCTGTACAGTAGTCTTAAGACGAGGCGTAGTAGAGGTGAGAAGCTGGATAGTCTGCTGATTGTCACAGTATAGAAGGCGTTTATGATCTGGATCAAAGCCAATTTGTTCAAAGACTCTCTATTACTAGATTAGTTCGGTGCCTGCAAACGATGCGGCGACTAGCTCTGCTTCTGTAGTAGACTTAGTGATATAGCGTTGGAGTGTTGCTTTCCAGTTTATAGGTCCGCCAAATAGGAAGAAGATGTATCCTTGTGAGCTCTTGCGTGTGATCTTATCATCGGCGTACGACGCATCTGTTGCTCCAAAGAACTCAGGCTGAGTCTGGTTGGCTATATAGACTGATTTGTTTGAGATAGAGGCTGTGTAGTAGAGAGCTTGATCTTTGGTGCCTAGCAGGTAGGCGATTGTCTGATACGCTGCGTTGAGATGACGTGAAGATGGATTTGTGAGAAACTCAGCTAGTTTAGAATGAGCTTTTAAGATATTAGGTTAGGTAGCTTTAGCCGCGTAGCCTATAGAGCCTACAAACTAGGCATATCTGTGCTTAGTAAAGTCATTTGCCTAATCCTTAGACGGTAATAGCTCTTCTAGAGGTAGTAGGGTAGCTAGTAACTTCGTGTATAGCTTTGGTGAAGGATACTTCTGTGCTAGCTTCTTAATATATAAAGCTTATAATAGCTAGATAGAGCTATTTTTACAGTCTCTATGTGTTTAAATACTATAAAACGTTTAAAGCTCTCCTAGAGATTAAATCTCATATTAGCGCAGGAGCTTCTGCTTAAATTTATGTAGTGCAGTCTTGTGGGCTGGTAGGCAGAGTACGACGATGTTATCTATATAGAAGAAGACTAGAAGCTTGTTATTCTTTTATAGATAAGAAATGTCTTTGACTTTGTGTAGGCCTAGCTTAGTGAGCGTCTTGATAAGCTCTTAATACTAGAGTAGTGGTGAGGTCTTTAGGCCGTATAGAGCTCGACGTAGTTTCTATAGATGGTTAGGGTTAGAGAATCCTTCTGGTGAGTGATAATAGACTGGTGTTACAAGCTAAGCGTTTGTTAGATAGATAGATAGATAGAATTGATTTACGTCCAGTAGACTTGGCTGAGAGCCTTTATCTACATAGGCCTCCCGTGGGGCATGGGGGACGCGTCTCTCCCCGTAAGGGAGAGACGGGTCGTGCAATAGCTGCTCTATAAAAGCCTGTTAAATCTCCTAAACTCCTCCGTGCGAGTAAAGTAAGAAGTCTAGTCCCGCGCCTATGTGCGCAGGATCTTGTCCCTAAGGGAACGTTATATTTACTTGCTTCTTTAATTAAGCCCTATTAGAGCTGGTCAGCTTAAGAAAGGCGGCAAAGTCCTCTAGGCAGCTAAGGAGCTGCTAAAGGTACTTTTGTCCCTTGCAGGCGTTTGTTAGAGGCCTGCTAGGTCACTAAGGCTAGCTAGCAAAGCGTCTTTGTGCTTTCTAGCAGTAGACTAGATAGCTAGGGGCCTTTTCTTTTCCATATGCGCAGGTAAGGGTTGCTTCCAATGCACCATCATCAACTTTTGAAATTTTGAGAAAGTGGTCAAAACTGCCTAGTTTTCTATCTCATTATCTCAGTTTCATAAATACCACTCCTAGCCATCTTCAGGCACCGCACGCGTGCGGTGGTTTGATGATAGCAATGGAGACGCCTCAGAGGCCCCCTCTGGGGACCTCTACAGCGACCCGCCCACCAGACCTTGAGTCTGCGCAACAGAATAACCTCCAGCACGCCACAAGGAAGCGCCAACAGTCCGATATTCGCCCTCCTAGACGCCTCTCCTTTGGTGGAGGCGTGCCTGTCCGCCCTACTGACACAGAAACTGCAGCCAGTGTCCTTAACTCCCACCTTACGGCCACCCGCAAGGCGGCAGAGACCCAGGAAAAGATAGTAATAGCAATAGCTGATGCTGTTGACCACTGCCTCGCCAAATTTAAGCGCCTAGAGGAGCTAGCGGCTGCTATCGCCCTCCACAACCGCGTTATATAGGCGATGAAAAACTCTACTACTGTGCTAAGCCTTCGCCCTAATCCAGTAAGGACTAGCTACAACTTGACAACCACAGCCTACACTACAGACAGTAATAGCGGCCTTGCCGCCTAGCCTTAGAAGACATGGGCAAGCGTAGCATCCGCCTCCTATCACGGGGACAGCGGGCACACGACAACTGACAGCAGAAGGGCCACAGCCGCTGTTAAGCGACAGCAGCCCCCCAGACAAGCAGCAGACCCACGGATCTTGCTCACTGTCTCAAATCCAGCTAACAGGCTCAGACAGACCTCCGCCTTCGCTGTGCGAAAGGCAATCTGCGACGCTATAGGACTTGATATTAGCGACATCCCTACGGCCACAAGGACCCGAATAGGCTGGGCTATTACGCCAGCCTCTAAGGCTATACGACAACAACTTATGGAATAAGAAAAGAAGGAACCGATGATCTGCTCTATTAATGGCGACAGCGCAGAGTTGCCCACACGCTGGACCAACTACGCTGTCCCTAGGGTGCCTAGCAGCTACCACTCGCTGTTAGGACAAGAAGTCCCGTACACCCTAGAAATAATTGCGGAAGAGGCTTTTACGCAGACTTTAACTCGCCCAGTAAACTGCCAGCCCTCTAGGCACGGCCTAAACTAATACAGGCACACTACCTACGTGGTGTCCTTTAAGAAGCCAGTAACACCTTTCCAACTCTTTGGTGTTAGCGACTTATCCCGCGAAATTGTCAAGAAACGCGCAATTGAGCGACACGACTTTAGCTGCTAGGGATACTGCAACGCAGCGCGTTGCACCTGCGCGTCCTGCTGCCGCAACTGCGGCATAAAATAGAGCGAGCACGAAGGCCCTATAGGTGACAACTGCGCTCACAAGCTACAGTGCCCTAATTGCCGCGGTCCACACGCCGCCAACGATCCGATCTGCCTGGTAAAGCCCAGGCGAGTGAGCGGCAGGATTATAAGACCTACCCGCCGTGAGCTGGCCACCCTCCGCCGCGCTGGACAAAAGGCCTACGACCAGCTACACAACCCGCAACCCCAACCCACGCCCACCGCGCAGAGACAAGGCAACGCCGCCAACAGAGAAGGCGCCCCTCCCACTGAGGGCAACGCTCAACCTAACGAAAAGGACACTGCTCCTACTAGAGACACTGTCCAACAAGCCTCTTAAGAAGAGCCCACAGACTAAGAGAGCCAGGAACGAGTTCCTAGCCCCCGCCCACCAAGAGGACAGCGCTCAAGCCCCTACCCCAATCTTGCGGCACGACAAGCGGCTCGCGCCTTAAGCCGACCAGTCAGACTCACCGCGCCTATAAGCGGCAGCCTTAACCTCGCTGCACTCTCAGCACAAAGCGCAAGACATGCAGACTACACACAGTCCTCCTTATAGGAGGACATAACTATAGACGACTCCTCTAATTAATAAGGAATAACCGCTACAGATACACCCCTTGCAGGGACCCTGATATAAAAGTATACTAGACTAATATTAGCAGAAGTGGCCTAGCACACACAGCCACCCTTAAGATCGCTTTTATAGAGGGTATTAACATTATTTGCATGCAAGAGCTAGCCACCTGGCCCAGCACACAGACTTTAAACCACCCCAGCTATAACCTCCATCCACCAGTGGACGGCTGGGACAGCCGGGAGACCTAGGAGGCAGAACGCCCCTAGGTCCTCATCTTCACCCGTAAGGGCAACAGACTAAAGATCACGCCCTATACCCCGCTGCATAATAGGGACCTGCAGTAGATTGAAGTGAACAGAATCTTTATACTTAACGTTTACTAGGCGCCACAGACTACGCTAGTACTCGACTACATCACCTGCCTCACCCCACCAAATAGGTGCCTGGCAGGAGGTAATCTCAACGCTAAACACGACATATTCGAGCCTAGTGTCACAACCACACAGAGTGGAGCCAAGCTAGCCTAATAGGCTACAGACAGCGGCATGGATTATATAGGCGAACCCGGAATCCCCACCTATAGGGCCGGGCACGTTATAGACCTCTCTTTCTGCAACATCCCCTTTGCGACCACCGCGGTACGAACAGACATAAACTGCGGCTTAGACTATAACACGTTGGTTACTACGATCCCTGGCAGAGGATAGGAGCCCCTTAACTAGTTCTAATATAGGGTCCCTACAAAGAAGTTACCGCTATTTGTCGACGCTGTTGCTAACGGAATAAAAGGCGCCCCCCGCTTAGACGGGCTACAGACCTGCGAGCACGTTGACAGGCGCGTCGCTGCCTTAGAAGAAGTCCTCACCAACGCCCTAAAGACGGTAGGTAGAAAGAAGAGAGGGACAGGCCACTTGGCGCCCTGGTGGACAGACAATTGCAAGACAGCCTATCGAGCACACCTCCACTCGCTCAACGGCCACACCAGCTAGGGCCCCTTTGATAAGACACGTACTTTCCTAGCAATAGTCCGCAAGGCAAAGAAGGAGTACTAGCAACACACTATAGATAACGCTAAAGGCGACTAGGAACTTTTCCGCATTATTAATTAGCACAAGCTAGAACCTACTAGAACACAGGCACTAATAGTGTTTAGAGGCGCGGAGGCGACTAAAGACAAAAACAAGGCTGAGATGCTACGACAAGCACTTCTCTGCAGATTCACGGCGGAGGACGATCTGCCGGAACCGCCCACCCCACAAGAACACCCTACTATCCCGTGGGACACGTACCTATCGATTGAAGAGACGGAGCGCTGCGTGACTGGGGTCTCTAGCACCTCACCAGGCGCTGATGGCATAACAGTCCGGCTGCTCACAGCATGCTGGAACCACATTAGATAGTACGTTTGCGACATCTACCGCGACCTACTATTGCTTGACCACTACCTAGCCGCCTGGACAGATGGGGAGATTGTTTTATTAAGAAACTTGGCAAGAAAGACTACACAATCCTAGGGTCTATGAGACCACTTGCCATGCTGCTCTGCCTCAGCAAAGGTTTTAAAAGGGTAATCGCTCGGCGCATAGCCCACTTGGCTGTGCTGCACGGCGTCCTAAGCCCCCACACGGGGGGGGCCCTCCCAAAAAGGTCGGCCATGGACCTAATCACGGCCTTCACCCATGAAGCCGAACTCGCTTTTAGCGAGGGCAAACACGTCACTATGGTAACTATGGATGTACTAGGAGCTTTCGACGCGCTGCTAGTTAACCGGCTACTGCACCGCATGAAAGACCAAGGCTGGCACCAGAAGGTCCTAGTCCTCACACGCAACATCCTCACGAACCGACACATTCTTGTCCGCTACGGCCAATACTGTTCTGGCCGCCACCTAGTGGCCTGCGGCACCCCACAGGGCTCGCCATTCTCCCCTGTTATCTACATGTTATACCTTGCAGAGCTACTGCTTTAGGACACGACTATGCGCTTTAGCTATGCTAACGACATATGCCTCTACAGCGCCTCCTACAGCCTTGACCTTAACATTAAAATACTTGCTGAACAAGTCTATAAGATCAACTTATACGGCGCGGACCACAAGATTGCTTTCTCACTAGACAAGCTTAAAATGATCCACCTTACAAGACAGAACGGGGACTACGCTCGCCCTGCGCCGTCGACGATTACCTTACTATTTACCCAATCCTCCCCACAAGTGAGGTACCTGCACTGCGCTGGCTAGGCGTATGGTTTGATAGGAAGCTCACCTTTAAGACCCACGTGGCTATACGCGCCGCAAAGACAAGGGTTGTTGCCCGCCACATCCGCAGCCTCGCTCGGATTAAACACGGCCCCCCACCGGGGTCTTTGCGCAAAGCGGTGATCTCCTGCGTCCTCCCCCAACTCCTGTACGGTGCGGAGGCCTGGTACGGAGGAAGAACCAAACCCTCTAGAATCATGCGCCAGTCAAAAGGCGCCGAAGTAAGCACCCGACTAGGTTGGCACATAGAAACACTCAACAAGGTCCTTAGGCAGGTATGCAGAGCTGTTGTTCCGGCCTACTAGACTACACCTACTACCGCTATCTTTAGGGACGCTGGACTCCCCTTAGTAGTAGTAGCCTTAGAAACCTGCAAGTTCCGCTTCGCAGAACACCTGCTAACAATTAACGAAAAGCCCGCTAACTGCCAGGACTCACCTTCCTACAGTCAGAAGAGGCCGAGGCGCAGGCCTCCCACAGAGAGCCCGCACGAAGGTACAACAACTAGCACAGGTCTTCGACCCGGTACCCCGACCCGAATTCCGCGCCCCCCACTACTCCCCTGGGAGCCGCGACGACCCACAGGCCATGTGAATAAGAAGGAAGCCGCCCGCCGCTTTAAGGAGTGGTGGGCCCTTCTCCCGCCAACTGCTATCACCGTCTTCTCTGACGGCTCTGAACAATGGCTTGACGGCGTTAAGCACGTCACATACGGCTACGCTATATACGAAGGGCAGACTCTCACCCTACAGGGCAACGGCTCCCTCAACCCCAGGTCCCACGTCTTCGATGCCGAAGCTGTAGGCGCGTGGCGAGGACTCTCACACACGCTCCGCACGCCGGCCTACTGGCTCAGACGCATATACATGTGCATAGATAGCACCTCTGTTATATAGTGCATTAGAGGCAACCTATCCCCCTCCTTGCAGTAGGCGTTTGTTAGGTGCTAAGAGACAATTAAAACCTAGATATTACTGTCTAGTGGTCCCTAGGACACTGCAATATAGAGGGAAACGAACGGGCAGACTAGCTAGTAGATAACGCGGCAAGGACCCCTAAACCTCCACACGGCATGGCAACTAAACCACGGCCTCAGGCCTTAAGTTAGACGTTCGCGCCCTTACTAGGAGCGCAGAGATAGACTAGTAGCGCAAGTACACACCAAATCTGTCTAGGTAGTACATATAGTAGGACCTCAAGTATCGCCCTGCAAAATAGCTAAAGGAGCTTACCCTCTAACAACTAACGCTTGCAAAGCTACTATCTATACGCACCTGCTATAGACACTACGTTTTAGTACTATAAGAAGTTTAAACACAATAATATAGTTAGGATATTCCTATAAGGCAGACCTTGCGCTAGACTACATAGTCTACTGCCTACAAGCGGTTTGGAAGTTCTGCTACTAGCTAATAACCCCTCTCTCTCCTAGCACCATATAGGAGGGCGTTAATACTTAAAGACCCTTAAGCCTAAAGATGTTAACTTTGCTAGAGCTTACTAACCCTACTAACACTAATAAATAAATATTGGTTCTATAGACTACCTACTAAGCCACAGATGCTAGCGGACGCGACAATAACCTAGGACAGCTCCTCCAGCGTCAACTCTGTCTGAGCTCCCAGCAGGGGTGCCTCTCATCCTGACATCTTGCCACACGAGGCAACCTCCCCTACTCTCCCTACTCTCCTTACCTCTCCTTACTATCTATACGATCCTTACCTTTCCTATACTAGTTGTACGCTAAGGTCTTAGCACTTTTTAACATAGCTTTGGGGCAGCCAAAGCTGCCCCTGCTTTGGATTGTTATATGTATAATAGCTACACCCCGACATCTCAGCCTATAGGCATGAAGACACAGGGGGGGCAGCCCCCGCACGAGCGGAAGAGACGCAGTTTATAGCAATCGCCTTTACCATCTGGCTGGCCCCAAATGGCTACTCGGCGCGTCCCCATGCCCAATGGGAGGCTAGAACCTAGGTTCCTGGACGTTAATCAATACTACTACTACTACTACTACTACTACTACTACTACTACTACTACTACTACTACTACTACTACTACTACTACTACTACTATACGAGCCTCTGATAACTCCATGTACGATACACAAGGACATATACACATCTGAACACAGATACTTCTACAATATACACTTTCTACACATACTACCCACCTGCTTACAACCCACCATACCAATACTACATAACTGTTCCTGCCGTAACTCCCTACATCCTTACACAGATGCAGTTTCCGCTTCCTATGCCTGTGACCTCCATGCCATCTCTAGCTATACCGCGTCTTGCACACCATACGTGTTACCCCAGGATACATAATACCAACGTTAAAACCCTCACTCACATCACACATCAAAATCATGTCTCAGTACATGGAAAAAAGTACATTCGCAATAGGGTATAATTCCATCTCATTCCAGCCTATACTCTCCAAGATAGCGACTCCTGCAAAGCACCAAAACCCTGAAAAAAACCGCACAAAACTACCACCCCACACGCTACGCGTGTTACCCCAGGATAACCAATCCAAACACCAAAACTCCCTACTTCCCGACCATGCCGGGCATGTGCTGCGCGAACGAACGCGCCGCGAAGCCGCCCTGCTTCTTGCGGAGGTGAGGTGGGATGTTGTCAGATTTAATGGTTGAATGCGATGATGTGTCTTTATGGATGATGATGATTGTATTGTGTTCTTTTCCTCCACCGTGTTCAGCTGGTTCTGACTTCTTCGCTAGTGTGCCAAGCCAGATGGTCCCTGCTCGATTGTACAGATCTAACCTCACCACAGCTCGTTCTATCTGACACACCCCCTCAGGTTGGAAACTCTTCAAGCTGGTACTTATGCGATTGTGAGGTCTTCAAGTTGCTCTTGAATCTCCTCAAGAGGTACGGTATTCGTTACCTCCTTGGTCTCCACATTGACCAATCCAAGTTGTTGGAGGAAACCCTCCCACTTGCTCCCGGGGAGCACCTTTGTAAGGCCGTCGGCGATCATATCTGCTGACTGTACATACTCCACCTCGATCCTGCCCTTAGATACTTCTTGTCGGATCCAGTGGTTATGGATGTCCACATGACGAAGCTTGGTTTGGAGGCGGGAAACCTCCTTAGTTACCAAGCGTATAGTTTGTTTATTGTCGCACTGAATAGTGATAGTGTGCGCGTCCAGTTCGATCTAGAGTTCGCGGAGTAGTCTTAAGACAAAAAGTGCTTCCTTAGCTACCTAAGAAAGAGCCAGCAGTTCAGCCTCAGTAGTTAATGTTGTTACAGTATCTTGTTTGTTAGCCTTCCAGGCGATAAGTCCGCCGAAGAGCTTAATAGCGTAGCCTTGGGAGCTCTTGCGGTCCATTGTGTTATCAGCGAAGGATGCGTCGCTTGCAATCTGAAGTCCAGTGTCACCTCCAAGCTGTAGGGCTCGCTGCTTTGTGCTTTGAAGGTATAGGAGAACTCGGTCTGCTGCGTCTTGGTGATCGGGCCCTGGGTTTGACAGAAATCGAGCCAGTCGTGAAGTTGCGAAGGCAATATCTGGCCTTGTAGTGACTGCAGCAAAGAGCAATGATCCAATCTTACGTTGAAATTTGTTGATCTTAGTTGGCATTGCCAACCCCTTCCTTGGCCGTAATTCGATCGCAGCCATAGGAGTGTCATGTCGAATGTCCGTTCTGTCTGCTAATCGGCTAATCTTGTCCGAGGCAGCCTGTGACAGTTGAATCTTGCGGTTTGTTCGGTCCCGTACAACTTCTATGCCAAGGAACTATTGGAGGTCGTTTCCTCTAGTGAAAGTATACTGTCTTGTAAGCGCTTGATTGCTTGTTGAGCTTCTTCTTCTTCTCCTTGTGATACGCGAGTATGATGTCGTCGACGTAGAAGAATACAATGACTCCATCCTTGATTAGGCAGCACGGCTCGTGAGGCACTGTCTGGAAGCCTAGTGCTTTAAGCGTTGTCGTGAATTCTTTCTGCCAGAGGAGTGGTGAAATGCGAAGGCCGTATAGTGCCTTGTTTACTTGCAGTATTGTTCTAGGCTTTTGATAGCCCCGAGGCATTCTCATGTAAACCTCTCGATCCACTGTTGCGTGGACGAACGCATTTGTTACGTCGTATTGCTTGAGCTCCATATTATAGTGAGCTGCTATTGCCATCATTATTCGGAATGACCGGCTAGCAAGCGTGGCTGCGTAAGTGTCTTGCGAGGTAATGTTGCGTTGTTGATCGCCTCGGACGACTAGTCGCGCCTTGCACTTCAGCAAGCGATGGTGCTTATTAAGTTTATAGGTGTATACCCACATGCAGTTAAGGATCTGTTGTCCTGTTAGTTTGATCTTCTTTAATGGTATTTCTGACTATGATTTCATCTCTTGGTGGCTTGCGAGGTGCACTCGTTCAGCCTCTTGGAACATCTCGCCTATTGGGTGATCCTCAAGCTTGGTCCGGCACGTCGGCAGAGGTGGAAGTTGACTTCGATGGGGCTTCAAGCCTTTGGCGAGCATTCTTATTATCTTAGTCTTGTCTATAACTTCTCCTCTGTATTTTCTAACACGGCTGGCTTGGGTTCCTGCCATGAAAGCTGCTGCCTAGGGGACAGTTGTTGAGGACGCTTGTTGCGTTAGACTTGTTTGGTCTCTAGCTATTAACTGTGCAAGTAACGCTATGGGTGGCGGTGTTGTTGGAGGAGTTGGGTAGCTATCCCTAATCTTCCTTCCTTGATAGTAGCCTGGTGGATCTGCTTCGTCTTGTTGTTCTGACGAATCTACAGCGGCTTCATCCTCATAAAAGGAGTCTGTCTGTGGTTGTTGGGTAGGAGTTGGTAGCTTAATGGTTCTTACGTGCGTTGCTATTTCTTGAAGCGTGCTGTGCATAAGACTGTCTATAAGGTCCTTAACCCTCCTGTTGAATACTGACTCTTCGTCGAAGACGACGTCTCGGGTGCTTATCACCTTGCCGAGCGACGGTATCCATATTTGGTAGATGTTTGATGATTGGTATCCAACTAGATAACTAATCCATGCCTTTGGATTAAGGCGTTGTAGGCGTGATTTGCCTTGGTGAGTATCATTGGTTATTGCAAATGCCTTGCAGCCGTACGCCTTTAGATAGGCGAGGTTGGGTTTTCGTAGTGAAGTGACAATCCTATTACTGAACGCGACTCGTGTGAAGAATATCTTGTATGGCGTTTTCTAGTGGTTCGTATAATTCGGTGTTCGATTGTAGAGGTATACTGTGGCTCTTGTCACTTCAGGCCACAGTTCCTAGGATAGGTTGGCGTCAAGTCGCATTGCACGCGATTTCTCTTTGTTCACACCCCCTGAGCGTTCGGCACCTCCATTTTGAGCTTGTGTATCCGGGGCAGAAGGCTCGACAGTAATTCCTTGTGATGCCAACCAGCGCTCGATTTCCGGTTTCACTATCGTGATCTCGTTGTCCGCTTCAATGACCTTGACCGTAATGTTGTAATGGTTTTTAAGGAAAAGAAAGAAGTTCGATAGAACTTGAATAACCGACTTTGCTGGTCGATTGTCTTTAAAATAAAAGTCCCATTGCAGGCCTGAGTACCTATCGGTGACAAGCATCTGGCTCCTTTCGCCAGTGCTACTTTGCGCCTCGTAGGCATGAAAGTCGATAGCTAGTCTTTCTCCTGGTCCTTCATCGTTGATTCGCGGTGCTCGGCTGATTTGTCGCCGGATCTTTGCTTTCCCACAGGAGTCGCATTGAACTGTTGTAACTCCCTTAACTCGCACCCCTTCAGCTTGCTGCACAAGATGTTCGATAGCTGCTGGTCTAGGGTGTCCTAGTCTCTTGTGCCATAATTCGGCTGAGGCCCTTTGTGGTGCTCCTTTTGTTCGTGATGTATTCTTGCGGATGTGATATGAAGTGGGTGGTAGCGGATCATACTTAAGTACCCATTGACCGTGTATCTCGGATAGTTTTCCGATAACCTTGTCGTCTGGTCCTTTCAGCGTAGTTGGGTCCGTTTGCGTATCCCACCATTCCTCTATACCTTAGTAGTCGAAAGGAGACTAGGTTGCACAGGAGGTCTGGACAGATAGCCACATCATGTAGAATCAATGTAGTTGTTCTATGTTGACCTCTCAGTGTTAAGTCAATAGAGCCGTAGCCTTTTATCCATATCTTTGTATTCCCAGCCTATATATAATCTCCGGACGTAGTAGACGGAAGTTGTAGATACGGTCGGGGTTTTTCGTAATGTGGCAAGTTGATCCTGAATCAAGAATGAACGAGCGCTTCAGCGGGTAATCAGGACACTTCTGTTCCATTGGCGCTGATGTAAACGCAGCGTTGACGTTTGATATTCTCCGCCCCTCTAGTCAGTCCTCAGGGGACTCGAGGATCTCAGGTGTGGCGTGTGCGATTGTTTGATGCTCGGTGTTCGTGATCGGGTTCTGCTTTGTCCGCGGATTAGCCCTTGGAAAGTTGCGTCGTTCTTACGCTTGAAGTTAATGAGCTCATTTATAATCTTATTGGGTTTCCACCACTCGGGAGCTTTGTCTGGGTTGACATAATAGCAGTCCCTAATACTGTGGCGTTGTCCACAGGCAGGGCATTTTGCTCCTCCTGTTATAGCTGGCTCTTGATCTGAAGGCCGCTTGAGCTTGACATCTTTCTTGTCAGCTGTACGTTGATTACGGGTCTGCCCCGGTTTCGGTTGGATGGCGCGCTTTCGGCATGAGAGGCGTCCCTGTCATTGCCCTGGGTGGTTGCACCACCTTCAGCGAGAAATGATGCATCATCAGTCACAAAAGCTGCTTTGTGCTTCCCTGATCTAAGGGGATGGTTTGCCATCATGTGTTCTTGGAAGCGTTTCATCATCTCCTTCCGGCTCATGCCAGTTGCAAATCGACCATTGTCTTGAAAGTTTGTAGACCATATGGGAGCAACTTTGTTCACGGCTGCCAGGAAGTCTTTTGTAATCACATTTAATTGTGATAGCTCGGCGACTCGATATGTCTCCGCCTCAGTGGCTGCTTGGTCGTACTCTGCTAGCCATGTGTCCCATTGCGACGCGTTCCTCATTGGCCTTAGTGAGGCAAGATATCGCTCGCGAGCTCGTTCTTGTTCGATTTGTTCGTCGACTCCAACCGTCAGTTGTAGGTCTGTGATCCATTGTCGCAGTGGCTTCTCTGGTAGGCAGCACGTGCGCAACAGGTGTGGGGATACGGTTGACTGGATAAATGCCACGATGTGTTGGAGGCTTGTTTGTTCCTTCTCGAAGTCGTGCCGGTCGTTCTTGTATTGTTCGACGAGGATCTTGTAATATTCAAGGTCTTCCTTAAACGCCTTCTGTCCAGTTGCTGACAGCGCAGTCGGTCTCGTTGGGATTTCGACGTTCGCGGCTGGTGTGTAATCAGCGACTACCGGAGCTCTAACAACTGCTGGTCTTGATATCAGCGGGACTGTTGACTTTGGATTAACCTTATCCCAGATGTTGTAGACAACGCATCTCGCCTGCAGCTGCGTTATCCATCCCATATAGTCGGTATGATCCCTCAGCGTTACTGTAGGATCGCGGTATGGTTGTTGCGCCATTTCGTATCAGTTGAGGCAGTGAGACTCTTAATTGTCAGATTTAATGGTTGAATGCGATGATGTGTCTTTATGGATGATGATGATTGTATTGTGTTCTTTTCCTCCACCGTGTTCAGCTGGTTCTGACTTCTTCGCTAGTGTGCCAAGCCAGATGGTCCCTGCTCGATTGTACAGATCTAACCTCACCACAGCTCGTTCTATCTGACAGATGTATGCTCGCGCAGGGAGGTCGGAGCGACGCTTGTACTTGGACTCAGGCTCGTCCGCGGGGTTCGTCTCAAGCTCGACGGGCTCGGCCGTGCGGTCGGTCTTGGGCGTGAAGAAGACGTCCTCAGTGGGCGAGGGCGGGGGCGTGACGATGGTGTCCTCCTTGGGAGGCTCAGACGCGACGACAGTCTCCTCCTCAGGAGGCTCAGATGCAACAATGACCTCCTTCTCGACATCTGCCGGGCCATCATCCCCAATGAACACGATAGAGCTGCATTCAGAACTACAGTCGGATGTATCGTCGTCGACGTCTTCTTCCTCGTCTTCTTCTTCGTCAGCAGCAGCGTCCTCGAGAGCAGCCACCGGAGACGCGTTGCCCTCAACCAACGTATCAGACGACTGCGAACGCGCATGCTGGATCTCGTAGTCGTGCAGCTCGTTCCAGGCACGCATGCAGTTGATGTGCGCCTCGTCGATGAGCTTGCCGGCTTGAGCTTCGGCAGCGCGGGACACGCGGAGGGCGTGCTCCATGTGCAGCGGGCACGAGGAGCAGGACGATGACTTGTCGCAGGCGTAGATTTTCGCGACAGTCTCGAGCTTGAGCTTGGCTTGCTCGGCGGTGAAGCGGTCCATCTTTGCGGTCGTGAGATCGGCTTGTGTGGTAGTGAGGGCGGTGGCGCTGATGGAGAGTGAGGCCTTGGTGTCGGATAGGATGCGCTTTGTAGATGTAAGTGCGGCGTCTTTTGAGATGAGCTGTGCATCTTTGGTGGCGAGCTCGGCGAGGGTGGAAGTGAGCTTTGCATCTTTGGTGGACAGGTCGGTCTTGATGCCGGCGAGGATGTCCTTGGTAGAGGTGAGTTCTGCAGCTATGGCAGTAAGCTCTGCATCTTTGGCAGTGAGCTTTGCAGTCGTGGAAACAAGTTCGGCTTCGGTGATAGCGAGCTTGTTCTCGAGCGCGTCGACGAGGAGGTCTTGAGGGCTAACGGGGTCTTCAAGCACGGCGAACCAGGTGCCGTCTTCGGTCTTCTTGAAGGCTTTGATGTTCATGGGCTTGTTAACGACAAGGTGATTCGGGCCTGCGTAGGTGACATCGGACTTCTGCGGAAGTTCTGTGTCGGTGCTGATGGTAGTGCCGTTGGTCTCGGTGGTGGTAGTTGGAGCCATGTCTTTGGCGACTTCTGGTTCGGAGGCGGTGAAGGTCTGGTCAGTGTTGATGTCGTTCAGAGTGTCTTTGCACTCAACGTCAGAGATGCGCATTGCGTCTTCTGAGAGTACAGACTCGGCGACAGTGATAGGCGTGAGGTCGAGCTCGGTACTGGTGCCGGGTGCGATGGAAGCGCCAGACTCGAGGGCAGAGACGAGCTCAGCGGCGACAAAAGCCTCAGTGGCGGTGGCAGGCTCATCGACCTCGACGACCTCGATGGGGTTTTTGTAGGCAGCCAGCTCGATCTTGGTGTTGTCGAGCTCGGCCGTGAGAGCAGTGATCTTCTTCTTGCTCTCGTACAGGCCAGTAGAGATGATAGTGGTATTCTTCTTCTCAATAGCAAGCTCCTCTCCGTTGACGGTGGCATCTGCGCGTGTGACGATGAGGTCATTCTGGCCTTTGAGCAGCTCTTTGCCGACAGTATCGAGAGTTTGCTTCGTGGACGCGTTCTCCGACTCTAGCTGATGGTTGCGGTTCATGAGTCCAGCGATCGTCATCTGATTTTCATTGCAAACGTTGTAGTAGTGCGCCCATTCTTGATGAGCGTACGCGGCTTGGGCTTGGGCCTGTTCGGCAGCTTGCTGGTGCTGCTGAACCGCAGAGTGGGCGGAATGGAGGTCGGTCTTGACGCTGTCCAGCTCAGTGGCATAGGCGTCGATCTAAGTCAATGTTAATGACGCGTGGTAAGTTTAGGATAGATAGACTGACCTCGTTCTGGAGGGCCTCACGCTGAGCACCCTGCTCTTTGGCCTGGAGCTTGATCTTCTTGTTCGCACCCTGCAGCTGCTGCCACAGGTGGGAACCGGCGATCCTATACTTGTAAACTTGGAGCCCATTCTCCGTCGCCTCCTTTTGGGCCGCGACGAGAAGCGACTCCGCGCGAGCGAGCTCAGTCTCGAGGGCGCGGGCATTCTCCTCCGCGAACAGCTTCACAGACTGCTCGCGCTCCTGGAGCCGCTTCTCGCGCGCGGCGGCTGTGGTTTTGACGAGCTCGAGCTAGATACCTGTTAGCTGCAAGTGTGAGACAATGTCGACTTTACATACCTCGCGCTTCACGGCAGCGATCTCAGAAGCATGCTGCTCGGCAGCAGATTCTGCCTCGATGTCGGCTTTGCCGACGCGAACCGGCGCCGATATCACCTTCTTGAGACGTGCGACCGTCACCTTGAGCTTGTTCGTGGTGGAGCTCTGACGCTCCATAGAGGCGCGAACGCCAGCAAGGTTGGCCTGGGCGGCAGAAAGGGAAGAGATGGTGGTCTTGTAAGACATTTTGATATGAAGATTGTAGAAATCGAAGGAGCGATGTCAGTTGAGTATGTAGGTTGAGGGTTGAAGGTGCGGCAGCAGGACGAAAATTTATAAAACTGTCGGTGGGCTCTATGATGTCACGAGAGGGCGAGGGCGACGCGGTGAAGACGCAAAGTTTTCTTGGCGAGGGTTGAGTTGCTGGGTGGACAAAGGGATGTTGTGGGCGGAGAGTGAAAAGTTGTTGAGCTCAAGCAAAACTGAGCGTTTGTCGACCAATTGCACCCGGAATGCACCTCGAGGACCTCTAGGAAAACTTTTCCACGGAGATTTACGGCTCCAGAGTAGACAAACCCAAGGCTTCAGGTTCATCTTTCCTCTTCTATGCCACTGCAGTGCATGATCAAATGCCCCGTCCAGGACACTCGTACAGACCGTTGCCGCCCACCCATTTCTTCTCTTGCGATGGCAAAACCACCCCCTTAAATCGCCCCAATGTCTCAGGAACCTCACTGACTGTCTTAATGACATATTTATACCCTTCAGGGTACCATGGTTGAGCGTCCCATCGCCCACACTGCTCCCGCGGTTGCGACTCCGCGGTCCACTGCGGCTCTCCAACGGTCCACCAGTTGGGAGATAACATATAACTCAGTCATGCCAGATGGCAGACTGTCTATAGACTGCCATCAACGATGCTGCCGTAAAGAAAGTCGACAACAAAATTATCGTTATTTTATGTATATTTTGTTACTACCACTATGTGCTAGGTACTGGGTTTTAGTGCCTCCTATTTTACTCCTCTCTGTGTATGGTGCGGACTCGACCTTGGTTAGAATCTCCACACGACGAAGATCTTCAATACCCTTCAGGGTTTCCGTAATTGCCGTCGCTGAATTGCCTTCCATCATCTTCCCATTAACATAGCAGCCGTGGCACCTGGAGGAACAAGAAGGGAGAGATTGACATTATGGGAAGTGTAAATAAGCACGATAACCCAACGATGCGGCTCATGCGTCCAACATATTGTAAAGACTAACCTGAGCTGCAATCCGGAGACATTGGACAAAACAGGGGAATCTTAGAACGATGCACGGAGACGTACGGTAAATCCGACAGCGGTGGGGATACACTCCAGCTCTTGTAAAGATGAATCATGATGTGCCATCTAATTCATATCTGCTTGTGATGTCGCGATTGCTCTCGTTGGGGACAAGTCCGCAGTGGCACCAGCTCCCCTCGGCTCACGACGCAGCCCGGCTGCTTCCATATTTGAATGTTCTAGAAGCTCTTATCAGCCTGGGGACAGCGTACAAATTGATGCGACATGGTTGAAATGATTTCGGGATTGTGGAGGAGGATGAGACACTCGATGCGAATGGACACGCGGCGTTAGCATGTTTCGGCTACCGTGGGTCACCACCTCGTGCACGGCCCCACCTCGTGCACGGCCAACACCAAATCTCCCGTACTTTCAGAATCGCTTTACACCACCAATATACACCCAATGGAGGCTGCCCTAGAGTCGTTAAAATTGCTGAAGCTTGGAGAGAAGCCTAATTATACTCAGGCTGCGAAAAAGTACGGTGTTGATCGAACGTTGCTGTCGAAGCGTCACCGCGGGGTTATCGGCAGCTATGCGGAGAAAGTCGATAATATGCGCCTTCTTAACTCTACACAGGAAACTGAGCTCGTACAATATATTGATAAGCTCTGTGTACGAGGGCTACCACCTACAAGGGAGATGATACGGAATTTCGCAGCAGAAATAGCAGGAAAAGAGCCAGGAAAAAACTGGGTTGATCGCTTTATTGCGCGGCATCACATTGAGCTTGTATCTCGATGGGCATCCGGCATCGATTCCACACGCCACCGAGCTGACTCTGCCTTCAATACGCCCTATATTTTAAGCTCCTGGACCAGAAGATAACTCAGTACGATATCGAGGCTCGCAATATCTACAATATGGATGAGAAAGGCTTCTTAATCGGGGTGCTGTCAAAAATGAAGCGCGTGTTCTCCCGCCATCGATATGATCACGGAGGCGTTAAACAAGCACTCCAGGACGGCAACAGGGAGTGGATAACTACGATAGCCTGTATTTGCGCCGACGGCAGCTATCTCACGCCTGCGCTAATTTATCAGGCTGTTTCTGGTAAGATACAAGACTCATGGCTTCAAGATTTCGACCCCGCAGAGCACAAAACCTTCTTTGCCTCATCGCCCAGTGGATGGACCAACAACAAGCTAGGGCTCGCATGGCTTGAACAGGTGTTCAATCGCGAAACAAAAGCAAAGGCAAGACGATCATATCGTCTACTCATCCTTGACGGCCATGGCTCACATATATCGATGGAGTTTATCAAGTTTGTGACGACAATCGGATTCTTCTGGCCATCTATCCTCCCCACGCTACCCACACCTTGCAGCCGCTCGATGTCTGCCTTTTCAAGCCTCTATCAACTGCCTACTCAAACGAGCTCTCCGAGTTCATGTATAGCTGCCAGGGCATCTCCGCGATTACAAAAGAGACTTCTTCCGCTTGTTCTATAAGGCCTGGCATACAACGTTCAAGGAAAAGACGATCTTAACGGCTTTTAAAGTCACAGGGCTTTCGCCGTTAGTCCCAGAGGCTATACTTAAGAAGTTCAAAATAGAGGAGACTGAGAGGCCCTCGTCAAGCGATAGTACTACTTCCGTACTCAGCGCTTCAGATTGGAGAAAGATTGAGCAATTACTGCGCCAGGTAGTGGAGGATATCCACGATCGACGCTCCCAACAGCTAAGCCAGACGATTCACGTGATGGCTGTACAAAAACAGCTCCTCCAGCATGAAAACGAGCGACTCAGAGGGGCCCTTGTCAATGAGAAGAAGCGCCGTCAACGTGGCAAGCCTCTATTACTTGAGGCACCGCAGGAGTATAATGGTGGAGCTATATTCTGGTCGCCATCCAAAGTCAAGGACGCCCGCGATCGCCAAGCACAAAAGGATGCCGACGAGCAGCTACTACAACAACAGAAGTCCGAGGAGATCAAGCGTAGGGAGCAGCAGAAGCAGGAGAAGGCTACCATGCTTGAAGAGAGGCAGCGCATGAGAGAGGTGGCCAAAGAAATACGCCTTCAAGAACAGCGCGAGAAGGCCGTGCAGCGCGAAGAAGCTAGGATCGCGCGCGAAGCCAAAAAGCAACTCCAACAAGACATACAATTCTCCAAAAAGGTTAATAGACGCCGTCCAAAGGCCTTTGCACCACCTCCTCAAGTCTCTAAGGAGACAGAGGATGTTGGTGTGGATATATCATCTGTAGTTGATGTGGTGCCTACACCCGGCCCTGCCACGCGCACCCGCAAAGTACGCCTTCCACAGAGGTATCGCACGTAGTTTATCGTTGCCAATCGATCAAATAGGTCCTTAAAAGCCCTCCACTAAAAAATCTCGCGATAATACAATATATATGCGACTCTACAGCTTCAAAAGTTGTGGGTGTGGGCATCTGGAAACCGTGCACCAGATGGGGCCGTGCACCAGGTGGTGACCCACGGTAGCGGCGGTGACAAACACGGCTCGTCACGCGGGGAACATCTCAACCTTCCACAACCATCTTGTGCCGCCGAATCTGCGTTTGCATGCTGACCGTACCACCACCTGGCACATGGTGACTGTGATGGAAACTGTCCGGGCAGTTGGCAGGAGGAGCGCTGTCGATTTTCATACGGGATCATCGCGGTGGTGCCTAGAAGGAAAGAGAAGGGCAAGGAGAGCAGGATCATTCGTATTAACAAGATAAGAGTTTTCGGTTTGATCCAGGTGATATTTTTGGGACTTAAACACCAGAAGATGGCACGTCAGTGACGAGTGTCTGTGGCACCGCCAGCTATAGAAGCCAAATTCCGCCCACATGGCAAAGATCCGTCGCATATCCTTAGCGACATAAACCAACCGTTTCCAAGGCATACCGAGGCGGAGATTTCTTAACAGCAAGCGCTTTGTCAACCGGAAGGTCTCCCTTCAACGCCAAGCACCCTCCGTCTTCCTCAAAAGCGCCGCTTCCTCTGACGCGCCAGCTCGTCGGCCCTATCCGACGCAGCAGCAGCATCATCCTCCTCATCCATCTCGCGCAACATCTCGTGGTGCCTCGCCAGCTTGACCGCAAACTCCTCCACCTCCCTCATGAAAGACTCGTCCGACTCAGCCCTCGGGATCCACATGCTGTCGTACTGGTCCTTCAAGATCCCATCCCAGTACTTGCGCACCAGGTCCAAAACAAGCCCTTGGTCCCTTTGTCGCGGATCCTACGCCTCATCTTGACCATCTCCTTGACGTTCTCCACGCTCGGCGGCTCCTCGCCGACGACGAAGAGCTGGGGCACCGGCGGGGCAGGTGGGTGGTTGTTGCCGTTCCACCAGTTCTTGAGGACGCGGGAGACGGACTTGCGGTCGCGGGGGCGTCGAGGCCCGTCGCGCCGTTCTTCATCTCGGGCATGGCGACGGGAGCGCGTCGCGGCTTGGTAAAACTGTCGAAGAAGTCGTTGCGGTCGACGGTGCCATCTTGCGGAGGGTCGAGGGCGAGGTACTCGCCCGTGGCCTCGTCAAGGTATGTGCCGTCGTGGGTGGCGCGGAGCGGACCGTCGGTCTCGTCGAGGAGGGAAATATGCTCCATGGCGATATCAGGTAGCCTGGGGCGCGTATATACTGCAGGGAAATGGTCAGCGGTTTGTTCAACTTGTTTCGCGGTGCGGTTCGCTGAACGAGATAGGTTAGTTTCGCGGGAGGTTGCTGGCGTACGAGGCGGTTGCGTCGCTTGCGCGTGTTGTTGGGGGTGTAGTGGAGAGGGAATTGTCGGCGGGGTTGATTAAGGGAGGTGCGGCTAGTGTGGTGAAAGGCGCTGCAAGCGCGTCGCCCTGAAGCTTACATGGAAAAGGTGTCTCAGACGTATTGCCCTCTCTTCCAGGCTGCTTGCCTTTACCTTCTTCCACCTCTTTCACGGCGTCAGGCTCTTCACCTTCTTCTCCGCGCAGTGAGAGGTCACCCACTGCCTGCATGGCCCGCTTCATCGGATCCAAATCTTCGCCAGATTTCACACCACCAGCTTGCGTACGCTCCAACTGCTCTGCGAACTGTTCCATAAGCATGTCTCTCAACTTATAGTACAACGCACTCAGACCGACCTTTTCGGGTGGACTTTGCAGTTCCAACTCTCCTTCCTCGCCAAGCAACGAACTCGCCGGGCCCTCATAGTGCACTGATTCTTCGTTAGATGGGTCTGGTGAGCTTGATGAACCATCCGCAACGTCCGCCGGAGTCCGATTTCGAATTCCGCTTATCTTCTCTTGTAGTAGCAGCGCTCCCGTGGTCAACGATGCCTGTATTGACTTAAGCATGCCTGCATGTTGTCGGCCGGGGTCGTCGTTCATGTTGGATGACTCTCCTTGATCGGGGGGTGGTCGTGCTTGCAAAGAAGAAATGGAGGAAATGTTTTCGCAAGTGCAGCCCGTGGGCGAAATATAACCGGAGATGGCGTCGTTGTTGAACCGTAGTTTGGTTGCGGGCGCACGTGGCTTACCGTCCGGGCGACTGCGCCTTCTAGGAGATCCATCGGCTGAGGGCCGCTTTCCGTGGGGCTGCCGAACCACATACGCCGGGTGTCAACATCATGTTTTTGCGGATTGGAATCATGTGCGACAGTTCGTGCTGGTAATGTGTTCGGTATTATATTTTGCGCAGGCGCTGTGGAGGATGTTGTAATAATATGCCCCTGTGGTTCAACCGAGAAGTTGATCTTTTGAACATTTTTCAACATTTGATTCTCATTAAACGTCTTTTTCAACTAGTTTTAACTGATTATGTAGACTAGGCTGTAGAGAAAAGTTTTTTCGGCACTAAAACCTATATAGATGCCACCAAATGCAAGCAACAAGGTTTCCAGCGCATTTCCTCACCTACTATGCCCCCTTCTGCGCATAGCCCTGCACCATGGTCACGTCAAAATTTGGCGTTGGGGGAAGTTGGATTGATCTTTTGGGTGGTGTGTAGATCTTTCCCGATCCGACATTACAAGAGAGCTGTACACAGGTAATAGCCCGAGGGAGGTCCTGAGAGGTATTAGAAAGATGGCAAGAACACAGATGCATGATGAAAGCCGGAAATATAGGATGGACTGTAGAAGCGTTTTCACGTTGACGGATAGGTTTAAGATGGGAAGTTGGTACGGCGCTGGAACCATAACTGCGAATAATTTTCGCTACGCACATCAGCAAACGCTTTATCAGGTCTGATTTTCATCGCCATGTACGATGCTTGAATAACTACATAGATGTCGAAATAGGTCCAAGCAACAAGTATAGTTGTGGTACTTGAACTTTGGTTCGGCTCCTTGTGAGTCACATATCGCCCGGAAAAAAAAATCGGCCCCTCCTCACCGACAAAAACATGTTGGTTGTCACAGTTGGAGTGGTAGCTAGCAGCAAACGGAACCCATGTGACTAGAGTTTTACTATAATAGAATAGCGTACGAAAGGAATGTGATACCCGTAGCTCAATAAAACGAAGACCATCTAACAATACCATTAAGTATCGGCACTATGTCTGGGAGATACGCGAAGTATCCATCGATTATCATCGGAATCACCCGTAGAACAAAATTCGCTGTCTTCGATCTAGTTAGCATATAGTCCACACACTCGTTGACTTCATAACGCCCTACATCGGCCTCAGCTCCTTTCTCCAGGCCCACGCTACCAGCGTTCATTCCCCAACAAAGCACTTAATAGCCGAAAAAATCGGTACATTCGACCAAATCCCCGGACACGTCAACTTCCTGCTCCATCGTCAGCAATCAGCCACTTCCCTACTCATCACACTTACATTCCATTCTCCCCCGTGCCATTGGAGATCCGGATGCCCTCATCCAAGCAGTCCCCAGTCTGGTACAAAATACAGTAACCACCGCCATCAGGCCCAATAGACACAGGCTGTGTGTTATTCCCAAGCGGGTGGCAGTTCGCCGCGTCTCCAGGATTCGTCCAAGTGCAGGGGGCAGTCCAGTCTGGTCCTTTGCAGCTATAAACACCGCCGGGAGCACCTGTTGTGCAGGTTATAGCGGGGGCGTGAGGTTCGCTTGAGGGGGCATGGGTGTAGTGACGTTGACCCAAGTCATATTGGTTGAGGGGATGTCGCGATAGTGGAGGGTGGTGTCGGCGGTGTGTGGGTAGGCGCGAGCTGCGACTCTGAGAGCGAGGGCAGGGAGTAGGAGGGAAAGCATCATGAGTGTGAGAAGAGATATTAGTAGAAGGTTATGAGAGCAGAATAGGGAGGTGAGAAAATTGGCCAGAATGGGATAAGTGAGGGTTATATGAAGAAGCAGTGGAGCAGCTGCGCCGCTTTGCAATCAGACACGTTGCATAGACACAGCAAACTTTGTGTGCAATCAAGAAAAAAACCTGTATATGAATGAGTCAGAAATTTCCGTAAAATGTATGTCTGTATTTGCATCCAGGGCCACTTACATCCTGAAACCCCATGGCCTGCGTATATCCCCTGCCGCTCGTTTTAGTAAGGTGATGTAAATAATACACAACCTGGGGTAACTGGTACGAAATCTTCTGGCTAGCTCCTTAGAGACGCGTCGCCACTTGCAGAGTCTTTGGACCTGAGACAAATCGTCGTCATCTCTTATATGCTATGACAACCGCATTCGTGTGAGATACAGATTTTTTAGCAAGCGCTTTTCGCCGTCACTGATATGCAGAAGCCACGATTGCCCTAAGCAGGACATCAAACGCTTTCGTGACCACTCTGACGATTATTATTGCCGGGCAAGAGATCCGTTTCAGTGTTGACTTGCGGGAGGAGATAGGTGGCAATGGGGCACAACATGAATGAAGCATCCCTCTTCCATAGACGTCATTTTTTCGATGCACCTTACTTCTTCAAAAGTATGAGGATCAGCGTACGTGAAGTGTCCTGTCACAATATGCCACATGGGGATTGCGGCGTCGTGTTTCGCGTCTGGGCAGACAGCTGGCGTTGCCACCCTATATGACTGTGCCTCTTCCAAAGTTTCGTCGGATGTTGCATTTTGGCCTCTGCATTATCTGTAAACTGGCCAGCTATGATCGATCATATATAGCTTCGCCAAATAGATGCTCGATACATAGTGACGGTTTCAATTTCTTCGACCAAGAGACGGCGTCACGGCCATCTAAGCTACCGATATAAGATAGATGTGGGCAGCCTAGTCGAATGATGTAGATGGAAGATCCTACCTCGTCCGAGTGCTGGCGGTCATGCAGTGACAGATTGATATCGTCACGAGAGAGGCTTCAATACTGGGAAGTTCATGACGGCGGCGGGGAACTGAATCGGGTTAGCGTATCCTAGGATTACACAACTGTCATAAGCACCCCGCCGTCCACGGGTAGGTAAAAATATCATGATGGCGATATTAGCTTGCAAGATTTGCTTTAGAAACGTTCGCAGCGATTGTGTCAACGTAGACGCGAATGCCAACGGAATACACTCGTGTTTTGGGAAAGCTCATACATAAGAGGTTAGCGTATTCCGTCATTCACACACGCACCGACCGCGTGGGCCACGCCCATCCGCAACACAAGACCACGCACGACCTGGGACTCATCTCATATTAGAATTCGCTAATATCTAGGTTTGACATCTCATAGCTCCAGATGTTTTGGAAAATCCATGTTCACCGAATCACTCACTTAAAGACTGGCGCATCACGAATCGGAGTATGAACGCGAGGATAAGGAAAGGTGCAGGACTTTTATAGAAAGAGGAGACTTAGAAGTTACTCAACACAAGTTTCACAACGGAGGAGGTTACAGAGGGCTCGTACAACGTTTGGACAGACACGAAAGCCGGGATTTGAGGTTGAGTGGACCTTCAAGGCTACATGGTCGTCCTTTCGAGCGCACGTCTAGATACTAGGGCTCGGCATGAAAAGCAAACAGTCAGAGCAGAAGCACTTTCATTTGAGACATTTCAGTTCCATGTCCACGGGTGTAAGACCTTTATGTGATTTCTTCTAATACCTCCTCAATGTCCCTCACATAGCGTTGACCGTTACCATTGTGCATTCCCAGTTTCTCCTCCATTTCACCAGACACACCCGGTACAAAGTCCGTGAGCCCGACATTCTGAGTCCGGATCACTCCACTATCAAGTCCTGCGTGTATACCCGTCCAGATAATCCTGTAATCAAATCCGGTGCGCATACATGAGCGTGTGTTCAGTAGCCACAATGCTTCCATATCCGTGGAACCAAGGAACATTCATGGCAACCAGCATCAAGACCGAGGTCATAACCATAAATCCACTACCCAATGCTGTTCCATCTTTGACCTGACTCCGAAGAGCGCCGGACAGAGTGCAGCTTCCACCTTTTTAAAACCCTAACGACCAACTTCCCCGACCAGGTCCAATAAGTGACCCATATTCCAAGCACTAAGGGACCCTGTGGCCTTGAACCACACCCTGTACCAAGTCGAGATCCATGATGTTACTCCGATCGAGCTCAACGCTGATCCAATCCGCAGATCGGGAGCGCCCAGGAGAAGTGTCGTCTCCTTTCCAGTGCCGTGTTTTTCACACTGTTCTGTTCGTTCGACGCGGTGCTCTGGGTCTGGTGGGTGTTGAGAGTGTTGTTGTCTGCAAGACATTTGTGTGTGCTCGGTCGCCGCCGGAGGTAAAGCTAAGATGGTGAAGCTGTTTTAAAGAAAAGATTTGTGTTTTTCTTACATATTTGGCATACGCCGACCGAATAAAGTGCAACCACTCCTCTATCTGTGCGCAATATCATGTCCACATCAGCCGTGGTGAAGATTTGGGACAAATGTGGGTTATGCAATCATTGATACTATTGGAAGTCTCTTCTTGCACGTACATGCTGCCATATATGATAGGACCGCATTTTAATTTTAATTGACTTCTCGTCTCAAACATTGTAATACTTCACCCTAATCAGCTACCTTTTTGCCGCTATATTACCTAGGTGCGCACCACTTCCAATCAAAATACTGTTCTTATCAATCTATTCTTTGCTAATTTGTCCACTCTCCCAATCCGAAATGAAGAAGAAGAAGCCTTTAGAAAAGGAAGCCTGTAGTCAAGTCCCTTTCCGAACTATTACCAACCCAAGCTGTCGCATGCTCACCATCGCTGCTGGGTCCCGTCCACCCTTCATCCGGAATTCCTAGCTAGCATTTATCGGTATCGTACCTAGGATGCATCCATAACATCTTCAATCCGCATATCATCAAACGCCTCCTCTATTCCCGCCGAGCTGTTGCCATCATGCAGACACAAAGACTCTAGTGACGCAACAAGTCCATTACCGGGCATCAATTGACGTTGATGGTTTGGCCCTCCTGACATTCTTCCATGCTCGAGACTCTCAGTCTCAACTGAAGCCGCATAATCCGCCATACATTCCGCCTCCGTGCTAGCATCCTCGACTTCAAGCTCAGCTTTGGCAATATCATCCAACTCCTGCATGTCGGGGTAGGATTTGACAAAGGCAATTAAAGCCCTATGGAACCCACGATACGGATCAAGAAAGTGTTTGTGGTCAGGATGGAGGCGCTCAAACATTCGCACCCAAGGGGCAGAATCTTGCGTAAGCTCGGGATCCCAGGCTGTCAGGCCAAGATTCTTAGACTGGTCCCAGATCCCCTGGACGTAACTTGAATGTGGGGTCGTCTGATTCTGCATAGTGTGTGCATTTATATTCTCTGGAAAAGGACGTGAGTCTAGGCGTACGCGCAATGGCAGTGCATCCACGGAGCTCGGTATCTCCAAGCGGTCTGATGACTCTGGTGGAGTTTGAACCCGGGGTACAGGCGGATCAGGGTATGGCAGATACACCAGACCGTTTGGAGTATAGATGGGCTTATTTGGATCTCTATGCACGTTGTATGAGGTGGGTACTGCGGGGTTCTGGTAGCTTGGTGGGGAAGGAAGTCTAGGGGGCGGAGTCTTCGGCTTCAGTGAACGCTTCATACGACTCGGATAATAGCCCAAAGGGTTTATACCCCAGGTGTGTGGCAAACTTTCACGCAAATTCGCCATGTCGAAAGGATTAGAGGGGGCTAGCGATTCCGCGCCTGGAGTATAGCGAGGAGGATCCCACCAATCGCCCCGTGTAGATGAATATTGCTGGGCATATGGGACTGTGGGCCAGTCGACTTCCGGGGCCGCATACTGTTGAGAAGATTCTTCGTCCATGGACCATTTCGGCACCTTTTTCCAGATATCATCCATTCCGTCTTGTGATTCTATTCTGCTTTGTGGTACCTTTGTAGTTGTCGAAATGAAGTTGAGGGTTGCCACTTGGTGTTGTAGATAATAGTTAATATGAGAAAATTATATGTGCACTATTAAACACTAACGGCCCTTGTAGAATTATATAAAGACTGCTAGTGCAGCAGGGCATTGTGAAATAACAGCGAATGTGATGAAACATCGCGGGCAGTGGGTTCGCTTCTCGAAAATAGCGGGTCCTCGCACCATTAAGTAAAGACTTGATTAACTTTCCAATTTGAACAGGAAACAAATCTATTGGACAATCTCGACATTGTAAATACAATAACAGACACAAAAGAAAGTCTCAAAATACAAAGAAAAGCTTCACTAGAGACCCCAAATCCGCTTCACGCGCTCCCTCAGCGTTCCGTCATCCTCAACCTTGAGCCCAAACTTCCTAGCACGAGCCGTTATCTTTTCAAATTGGGCATTGGTATCCGCTTCGACCGGTGTCATGTCCTGTGTCGGCCACGAAAAAGACTCGTTTGGATCTTCTACATTTGCTTAAGCGTTACCTTCCTCCGCTGGTTGCTGGATCTGACACCCGGGCTGTGACTCTCGTGCCATTCGGTCTACGAGAGAAAGCGCATGGGGGCTGGCCATTTGGTCCACCGGCTGTGCGATTTGCGTTTCAGTTTTGATCTAAGATCTAGCAGACGGTAGTCGTACTATGGGCGGAGGCTTTGGTAGGCTCACGACAGGCCGTTGCGTGCCGCCACTTGATGCTGGCTGGGACACCATCACGGGAAGAAATGGAGGCTCTCCGTCCTGAGTCTCGGGTTCCATATTGGAGGGCAGATCCTGTATCGGTTCCTGGTATTCTTTAGGTTCAATAACAAACCTGGACTTGGAGTGAGATTCCGAACGGGTGCGCCTCGTATTGGGCCTCGTCGGTTTTCTCATCGGCTCCTCTTCTTCTATTTCGGGCTCCTTGCGATTGCCATCTTCTTCTTGAACACTCTGTTCTTCGTACTTCTGATTGTGTTGAAAATCGGTAGGAACGCCGCCGTGACCGTTGTTGCTATTCTCTCCATTACCATCTCCAACGGCGATTTGACCCGGGTCTCCACTCTGATGATCGTCGCTTTTGTTTCTTGTATCCGCCTGATTATCCATGCCGCCCCTGTTCTTCTTTAATGATCGCCCCTTCCTCCGATGCTTCTTCTTTTGCTCTGCTTCTACGCCGCCATTCCGTGTCAGTCTCCGATTGAGTGATTCTCAGGTAGGTTTCTTGTCTTGAGCAGTACCATCGATATTGGGCTGTTCGACATCTGCCATCTCAACATCATTATTCGTGTTCTTGACATCCTGTTCATCCTGAGGTGGTACAGGAGCGCTGCTTGATTCAGTTCCACCGGGAACGCCGCCTCCCGCTGTAGCTGGGCTAGTTATGCTACTTGACTGAGGAAGTACTGAGCTGAAACCCGGTGATGTTCCGAGGGGCGAACTGGCGCCGGGGACGCTGCCTCCCGCTGTAGCTGGGCTAGTTATGCTACCTGACTGAGGAGGTACTGAGCTGAAAACAGTTGCTCCGACGGGCGAACTGGCAACGGCACCGAAAGTGCTAGAAGTGGGTGTTGGAAACTTCATACTAGCAGCCTGGGCACCACGCATGAGAATACCTAAGCCTGGGGACTTCGGAGCACTGGCGGGCGGCTGGGCAGCACTAGGTTGGCTAAAGCCTGAGGACTTCGGAGCACTGGCGGGCGGCTGGATAGCAGTAGGTTGGCTAAAGCCAGTAATAAAGCCAGGAGTGGTAGGAGAACCAAAGCTGACAAATGGCACATCTACTTTATCCCAAATAGCATCAGTATCAGCAGAGCCAGTGGGGGGCGACTGTGGAGCATCGACTGCTGACCCTGAAGGTCGTACAGTGGCTGTGTCTATGTTAGCGAATCTAAAAAGTGATTCCTGCACAAGAACTTTCTTACCTCTTGTCCGTTGCTCAGAAGGAATTGGCTGAATGGTTCTACGCCTGCTATTGATATTGAAGATGGCATCGGGAAATTTAACCACACCTGGCTCTTCCACGGTGGGTGGGTTGTTATCAGCAACCACGGGGTTGGCCTCGATATTACTACCGGAGGCTACACCTGGTTCGTCCTTCTCGAGTTCAGCCATGATCGCAGCTGAAAAGTCGTCGTCTGAATCTTCGTCCCAGAAAGTGATACGGTCGTTTGCAACCTCCTCCTCCTCCTTGGGCTCAGTCGGTTGCACCTCGATTGCCTTTTTGGGTTGCTCCTCGGGCGTATTTGCTTTTGTACTCTTTCCAACGGGCTCTTCTACAGCATGTACCTGTTTAGACAACTCCTCATCTGGTTGCTTTTGCTCAGCCGGCTCTTGATCAGACTCCTGAGGTTTAGGCGGGAGGTGCGAATCAGGAGACTGGGGCGATTCATTCTTGGTCTTGCCACTCTCAGACTCCACTTGTCCTGATTGCGTCTCTTCGCGCTCGGATGATTTAGGCGACTTAGACGATTTCGGCAAAGGGGGCGACTGGGGCGACTGGGGCGACTTGGACGATTCATCTTTCGTCCTGCCGCTCTCAGGATGCGTCTTTCCAGACAACTCCTCTTGGGTCTGCTGCTGCTCGGAAGGCTTCTGCTCAGATTCCAATGATTGGCGCGACTCCGGCAAGTTGGGCAAGTTGGGCAATGGAGGCAATGGAGGCAATTGCGGCGACTGGGACTGTTGGGGCGACTTGGGCGATTCATCTTTGGTTGTACTGCTCTCGCGATTCTCCAGGTCAGGTTGCTCAGGCTTGGCCTCATCGGGTTGCACCGAAACGGCTGACTCTGGCTGAATCAGCTCAGGCTCATTTTGCCTAGGCTCTTCGACCTGGGGCTTCTTATTGCTATCCTTGGGTGCTTCGGCCTTGGGCTCTTGGGCCTTGGGTCCCTTGTCGCTGTCCTTAGGTTCTTCTTCCTTAGGCTCATCGTCCCCATCCTTAGGTTTAGACTCGTTGTCCTCAGCTGCGTCTGCTCGACGCTCTTCCGACTCCCCTTCTTCGACCTCAGTCTCAACTGTGTCTGCAGATGGACCAGTGACCGTATCTGTATTTGCTTCTATGCTGGGGATGGGTACATCACGAGATTCGCATGTATCGTCGACATTCGAGACGTCGCTGGCTACAGGGCCGGCGGCTGTCGTAGGAGCGTCGGTCACAGGAGCGTCGGTCACAGGAGTATGATCGGTGGCGTTTCCGGGCGCAGATGTGTCTTCGGGGGCAGATGAAATGTTGGCAATCGGTGTATCTTCAGGACTTGCCTCGTCTTCGGTAGCTGGGACGTCTTCGGTAGCTGGGACGTCTTCGGTAGCTGGGACGTCTTCGGTAGCTGGGACGTCTTCGGTAGCTGGGACGTCTTCGGTAGCTGGGACGTCTTCGGTACCTGGGACGTCTTCAGCGACTGAAACGTCTTCAGCGACTGAAGCGTCTTCAGCAGCTGGGACGTCTTCAGCAACTGGAGCGTCTTCAGTGACGTCCGCATCTTGAACAACTAGGGTCGGCACATCTCCATTGACATCTTCAGGAGCATCCCAGATTGCCAGCGGAGACGGAATTCTAGCACCTTTCTTTGCGGCAACAGGCGCATCTCCAGTAGATTCCGACGCTTCTTCCACAGCTTGAGCCAGCCCACGTTTTAACTCAGCTGAAGGCTCGCGTTCAGATTCAACATCCTCCTCAGGCTCTTGTGCGTTGCTAGGCTGTGCATTTGCATCCTGCGCCCCAACGTCAGGCTCCGGTCCAGGCAGCACCGCAATCCTAACCGCATTCACCAGCTCAACCAGCTTAGGCCCCTTGATAGTCAACGCGAACACCAAGGCCCACACTAGGATAGTACCCAAGGCAATCTTCGTGTCCTGCGCACACGACGGCTCCGAGAGCCAGTAATATGACACGGGCACTACCAACAAAGAAGCCGTAATAGCGTTGTTGAAGCCCTGATATCTCATGAATTCTAGTGGGTGCTCGGGCCCTCGGCTGCGCGCCAAAAACGACACAGCAAGAGTACCGCACGGACCCGATGTGAGGGCGATGACTTTCGCGAAGCGATGCTCGTAGCGGGAGCAGGGGTCAAGGAACGACATGAAAAAGTTGAAGGTGCTGTACAACGTGTCAACCAGATAAGGCCAGTTCCAGTACGTCCCTACCGCTGCTACGAGGGAGACCAGAAGCCAGTGCTGCGTTGCGAGGGACCACACTTTCGCAATGCCCTTCTGTATCGGGGGGACGGGCCCAAAAATACCGTAAAAGACGAGCATGCGCGCGACGATATAAGTCGGGATACTCATGTAGGGATCTTCGGGGCACCCCATGCCGTGGTTACTCCTGAAGATGTAGGGGACAAGCATTGCGAGACCAAACGCTATAACCTCATAAAAGCGCCGGAGTCTCGGAAAGCCAAGCGATATCGCCGCGGTAAGAACGAAGACGTATATCCAATTGAAACTTTGAAACAGGCACAAGTCCCCAATCGCGGCGCTGACCGCTTCAACCACGGAAGTTCGAGAAGCATTGACAGCATCTTGGCGAGATGCAGCCTTGTTCGTGGATTCCGCTGATGTAGTAGATGCCTTGGTCTCAGGGGCGGATGTCGCTGTGGAGGAGGTGGACCCGGTCAGGATCGCGGTTTTGGCCATATCATAGATGTCTTGGATATCCACGCTGTCCTTGATGGCTGCACTGAGAACGCTGGCCATTCTATTGACAAATTGCTTAGTAAGAGAAGCGCGGTTGACAACGTCGGTGGTAGTGTTGCTAACAACTGCCGTAACACTGCCGGACTTTCGTTTGGCAGCCTTCGAAGCCTTCTTGCCGACCTCCTCAGCAGCCTTCGAAACCTGATGGACGGTTCCGTTAACAGCGGTCGTAGCATCGTCGTACTTCTCCTTAGCAGCCTTCGAAGCCTCCTCGCCATCCTTCTCAACAACACTGGTAGCATTATCGACAACCTGTTTCGCAGTACTAGTAACGTTGTTGAGAATTCCACCACCAACAACCGTAGCACTGTCGTACGTCTCCTTAGCAGCGTTCGAAGCCTTCTTGCCAACCTCATCAATAACACTAGTAGCGTTGTTGACAACCTCTTTCACAGTATCGGTAGCGCCGCTGGCAGTGTTTGAAACCGCATCGATACCCTCATTGACAGCACTACTGGCGCTCCCAGCAGCTTGTTCCCCAGCGTTCGAAACCGTATCGATACCCTCATTGACAGCACTACTAGCACTCCCAGCCGCTTCTTTCCCAGCGTCCGTGGCCGTATCGAAAACCTTCTTAGCAGCACTACCAGCGCTCTCCGCCCCCTCTTTAACACTCGGCGTAACAAAAACCGTAACCGTCTGCGGATCCTCCGCAGGGCTCTGTGGCGTCTCCACAGAACTCGATGGTGTCTCCACCTCTACAGAACTCGACGGTGCCCTCCAAGCCTCCCCGCCCAGCTGCCAATACCTCGGAATAGCCACCCCACCAACAAGCACCGCCCAAATACTAGCCGCAGGCATGGGATGCTGCGCTGCGAAGTGGAGGAGTGCGTCTGCCATATTGCATCCAATCCTATCCTATCCTATCGTATTCTACCTGATCCGCTCTGATCCGATCTGATCTGGGTAAAGGAGTGTACAACAAATAGACGACTGCGATAATATCCTGCGCGTAGTATGTGTGTAGTTGAGCAAATATCTGAGAACAATTTCAAGAATGTGAGTGGGAAAGTATAAAGCGGGAGGGTGGGAGTGCGCGGTAACGACGCGTTTTAATTGCGGTTTGGGGAGGGCGTTGCGCCATGCGCCGGGGGGAGGTGAAAACAAAGGAAGTGTATGTGTGTGGAGGACAAGGAGGTGATTGTCAAGCGTGAGGGGGTGATTGAATAAGAAAGGGACAAAGGAAAAGTGGCGTAGAGTGAGACAAGCAAGCGTGAGATGGAAATAGAATAGAATGCGGTGGGAGATGAAAGAGATATGGAAGGGATCGAACTCGGGTCGTGGTTGTGAAGAGGCGGTGGGTAGGGTTCGCTGAGGAGAGGGAGTGACAGGCGTGAGAGGGGGTGTGTGGAGCTCTAGAGGTATCTGCTTGTTGGAGTGGTTTGTTCTGATTTTGGGGCATCTACGGAAATGGTTGGTTAAGCGAGTTTGAGTTGGTGTATGGTGATTGCTAATCGGTGGTGGTTCTTTGTTCGTCGGAGAGGTGGTGGGAGCTATGCTACCCTCCTAGTGGATGGAGAGGGCCTTCTGGAGCTTGGAGCCCATGCTGTCGAGACCCATCAAATGATCGTCTAGGGGGGTCAGTGTAGTATTCTCTCCTGTGTAAGACTGTACACGCGAAGCTCTTCAAGGGCAAATCCCTGTTAGGTCCCAGGTGGTGATTTGTGTTTCCGACACTGCACCTGCATTTCTGAAAGCCGTTCAAACACGGTCCACCAAGCTCGGTATATCCCCGCGACGTTTGCGCGCGACAGCAATCATCTCCCACGCTCTGCCACCCACCCCATCCATACTCCGAGCCCTAACATACCACCCCTCAAAGCAGCCCCTATAGTCTTCCCAGTCCGCCGTCGGCCCAACCCACACCGCCGTCTCGACGAGCCCTTCCTCGCCCGCATACGCCCGCAAGTACTCATCCACCAGACCCACCCTCCTCGGATACACAAACAACCATGCCTTCGCCTCAGCAGCCAGCGGCTCCAGAAAGTGCGTGCCAGCCACCGTGCGATGATGCGCAGCGGGGAGGTAGTTGTTGGGACTCGGTTGCACCTCGACGCCGACGATGTTGAGGCTGTGCGGAGGCGCGAGGAGAAGCGCTTCGAGGAGGCCGTAGCCGCTGCCTATCGAGAGGGTGAGGGCGGGTTGGGCAGGCAGCAGGGTGTGGAGGTGGGTGAGGAGGGGTGTGCTGAGGCCGAGACAGCAGCCGGGGTGGACGGTCGGCGTGGAGGATAGAGTGGGTAGAGGCTGTGGTGAGGAAAAAGGGTCGTGCTCGATGTCATATTCGGGGTCGAGGTCGTCGTCGTGTTGCAGCTTCATGACGGATGCGCAGACGCGCTGCGTATATGGGCTCGGTAGGGACGCGGGCAGGGTGTCTGGGAGCCTTGAGCAAGCCGCCGTGCGCGGAACGCTGGCATGGCCGTCATTATCGTGGATTACCTGCGCTACAGCTCAAGCGCAAGCGATATGGAGTTGCAAATAGTAGGAGGACGGTAGACAGATGATAAATGGTGTCGAGGCAAGGAAGCGCGTCGGACATAGGGCGGATTTAAAATGCCAGCAGTTCGCACGCAGGAAACCGACATCTGGAATCGCAAGAAGCAGTCGAGGACAGTCACTCACTGAGATAGCTCAGAAATCCTAGGAGAATGACGTACGCAGCACTCAGCAAGCAAAAACAATGCCTCACAATCATGTCTAGCTAATGCTCTCGTCGTCGTACCCTCTTGTACGCAAAAAACCACAAAAGACGCAAAATCTTGGCAAAAAAAAGTGCCCATTCTCGGAATCGAACCGAGGATCTTCTCATATCGCGTTAATTACGAGTGAGACGCTGTACCACTAAGCCAAACGGGCGCTAAGCTCACCAGTTTGTTTCGTCTGATTTCTTGGAGGATCTCTGGTTTTTTTATTTTATATAGGTAGTTAAAATGGCTCATCTCCACGCAGGAGCTGCGACATCAGCCTGTCCTTCTTAAAGTCGATTAGCATGCGTGCGTATCAGTGGGTCAGCAGATGTTCTGGGTCGGCTGTGTGGGGCAATTGCCAATAATAGACCGCACTGAGGCCCAATATAGCCAGGCAGGCATCGATCACCAGCGGACGCAAGAACACTAATTTCGTACGCAGTACGACCAGAAACCTCAACAGCCTGTTCGAATTGCTATACTCTATTTGATTTATACTGTGACCCTTTCGGCAGGTCTCTTCAGATGGAGTTTCGCAGTGCCAAAAAGCTCCTTGAGCCTGTACCCCCTGACTCCCACCGACCCCACTCAACCACCTTCCCATCAATAGCTTCCACAATCTCCGCCTTGGTTGGCACTGTGCTGAGCTTTGTCGGGACTAACCTTTCGTTCAATGCGATGATTTCAAAAAAATACCGGTGCGGGCCATGGCCTAGCGGCGGGCGCGGCGGGATGTACACGGCGTTCCTGCGATTCTTCCCCACCCTCCAACCGCTCTTGACAACCTTCACACCATCCGCCTCCTTCAACAACTCCAGCTCCACCGGTGATAATGACGTCACGGTAGGCGGTATACCGCAATAGATTCCATGTACATTCGAGTGTCCCGTCGGCGCGTCCGGATCCTCCGAGAAGACGAGGTATTCCTTCACGTTCGGGCTTGCGGCAGGCCAGGCCAACGTGGGAATGCGACCCGTGCCAAAGGCTGAATACTCATCGCTAAGTCTTCCGTCCGATGCGCCGCAGTCGGGGGATGTTAGGGGCATCGTGGGGTTCGCGTGGTTCTTGAAAGCTTTGCTGTTGAACAGGCAGTCTGCGTCGTAGCCGCGGCGGCGGTAAAGGAGCCGCCCGAGACAGTATTCGATGAGCTTGAGGAGTCGCATTGTAGGCTTTGGAGGTCGGTTTGATATCACATTTCGGTTCTAAAAGGCACTGCAACCTTCGCTATCTATGTGCAGGTTGCGGTGCTTCGCGGCTGCCCGGACTTAGCCTCGGACTTTAGGAAGCGCACACCGAGTTGCCCCCCAGCTCCAGGGGTCTTCCATTCGCGGACCACGCCCTCGTCAGCGCGGACCAGAGCGACTCAGCAACTCAGATCGGCTTCTCGAATGTCTCCCTACTTGTCGCAGTCGCAACTCGAGCGGAATCCGCTCTCTCTAGCGACCATGGTTTGATCGCTGGCACGGCTTCTAGTCATCAGAAGCGGCACAAGGAGCGCTAGAAGTCCAAGAGAAAAAACCAAGTGGATTCAGCAATACTACTTTTTACACAATTACAACTAACAATGAATCAGACCCATGCTGCCGCCGTCCGTCTTTGGTATCGCAACCACTATACCCGCCATGATCTCCAAGAATGCAACACAACGCCAAACCAAACCTCCCCGCTCCATCATACATGCCAGCACCTTACGCCTATAAACAACACCTCTATCCAGCTACGGACTGGGGATAAGACCCAGGCAACAGAAATTCCTCAGAAGCGTTCGATAGGCTACGGCGATGCAAACTATGGAGCAGTGACGGCCTGCGGCTGACCTCCCGCCCGGTTCCTACAGGGTGAGAAGAACTCCTCGTCAGCTCTGGACGTGGTTTGCAGTTTATGCTGATGAGGGAAGCCCCATCCGAAGGTCTGACCATCGTAAAGGACTCCGCTGTTGATACGTTTTGGATTTCCTGGTCGAATGACTCACTCGTATTGGACCCTGCCTCTTGCACGCTTGCGCCGCGCTCCAGGTCGTGCTTTGCCTGACAACTCTGATCGTCTTCCTTCGGTTCATCAGCTGCTGGCTCAGCGACTGCTTCCTCATCGTCCACTGCCTCGTCGACTACTGCCTCCTTGTCCACTGCCTCATCGATCGCTGGCATATCGACTATCGCCCCATCGCTCTCCTCTTTGACTCTGTCTAAACTTGCATCCAGCTTCTCGGCGTGGCGAGTCTCAGGACCAAGATTGAAGCGCACCAGTGCATCGTTCTGGCTTTTTCTAGCCTTCCTGTTTTCTATCACTCTCCTGTCGCGCTCTTTGGTCCATTTCCGCAGATAACAATCCTCGGGCGTCTTGTGCCTGTGGTACCGGCCAGGCGAGATCGAGTATTGTGCCGCTCCACCATGCTTCAGCCGCTCCATGGCCACTTCGAGTGCGAAAACTGAAAAATCTTTCGGTAGATTCCTCGTAGTATTGTGGTGGAAGTCTGTCCCTCCTGCATCGACGCATCGGTCTACGACAAGGCGTTTCAGTCGCGTAGAGATATATTGCCCTGTGAAAATGAGGGTTATGGTATCCAGATCGGCTCCTTGTCCAGGTCGGAGTTTTTCGCACAGCAAATCCATCACACGATCCGCGAATTCGTCATCGTTTATGTACGAAGCACCGAACGTATACAGGTTGAGAAGGCTCCAGCAGTGCATCCAGGTGTAGTTATTGTTCCTATCCACAGCTTCCGGACAAATATCGACATCAATCTTCCTAGTTTTCACATAGTGCCAGTAAATCTTCTGAGGCTCCCTCATCTCGAGTGGTAGTGGCCCAATAGCGGGTATCTGGAAGCTTCCGGACCAACCATTGGTCCCTGACTCCAGGTGGCGTTCGACTTCGGGGACAGGCAATATCTGACTTGTGGAAGAGGACGTCTCTGATCCCGAAACTGGCAGCGGTATGTCTTCCACCTGCTCGATGATGGGGAAGAATGGTGATCCGACTTCAAAGCTTCCGTATATGACGCTATGTCTGGACGGTTGTGAATTTTTAACAGTTGTATTGGCGCTATCTCCTGGATAACCTACCCTCAAGCTTTCTGGTGGATGCGCATCCCGTTCACCTGGCTGAGAGACAGGCGGCAATGGCGTTGACCGTGTTGGTCGTTGTGGAATTTGCGGTGGGTTCAACTTCAGAGGGTGAGGCAACGAACCACCAATGGGCGCCGTGTGCCTAGAGGATAACGGAACCGGCGCAAAGGCGCTTCGCGTTGGCATCCGGCTTTCGTTGGCGAAGGCTCTCCAGGATACTAAGCTGACTCCATCAAGTGTCGAGTCTAGCTCCGTGCCGATTCTCTCATTGCCACAATCTTGACCTCCTTCCAGAGTCGGCAGTCCTAGCTCAAACTCAGATAGTTTCTTAAAGTCATACGGATCGCCAATGACCAGTGGACTTGTCGGCTGTTTTTCCTCCTCTTTCGTACACGGCCACTTTTTGACGAGTTTCCGAGACATGATTGAAGGCGATAACTTGGAGGATGAATTCGAAGGAAGTGATAGAGGCGACTGCGGGGGGTCCTTCGTCGGACTCAAACGTGAAGGACTCTGATACGGTGTTACCCACTGCCCAAGTAATTCGCTGAATATCCTTGGAGGGGGTTTCGGTCGCTGGCGCTTCTTTTGTCGCAATGTCTCTTTCGTATCCGAGGGAGGTGATGGTCTAGGGCATACCGTGAGCTTTATACTGGGTTTGTGTCTTCTCAGCTTTCTTCTCAGTTTGTTTGCCCATTTCCAGGACATCGTGAAGAGGGGATCGGAATATATTATTCAAAGAACGGCTTGACGCGATGCGGTGCGTTTGTGGAAGTAATCAGGTTTGAAGATTGGGGAAGAATTTAAAGCGAGGAGGGTCACTGGTAGGTGGGTGAGGTGTGACTGTGACTGTGACACCGCAGCATTGACTCGAAGAGACGCACACCCCAACGACGACTCATTCGCGTCGCTGCACGTCGAGTCAAGAAAAGAATAGCGGTAAGCACTGCAAGCAGAGCTGGAGAGCAAATCGTATACTAACATGCCACGACTAACCACAATGGATAATCGAGCACCCGTACCTCCCACGGCTGAACATTTTCCCGAAATAGTCCATCTGCTAGCCGGTGATACGGTCTCGCCAGAAGATATCGCGCAACAAGGAGTACACGTTCCTGTTGTCGTAGCTGAAAAATCCGCTTACTTGCGCAAACGCATGTGGCCTCCACCCGAACATGGCGACACAATCCGTATCAAACTCCCCGATGTTGAACCTGCAGCTCTAAAAATCTACTCCTGGTGGCTGCAGTTCGACGATGCTCCTCTCTTCTTGCACGACGAGCACGGCCCTATGGAACAGCCGTACCACACGCTTCTCTGGCGGGAGTGCTTCGACCTGGTCCAAGCGCACATCTTGGGTTCCAGGTTTGACGATGTAGATTTCCAGCGGTACATACTGGGTCAGCTCGATCAATGGTTGACGTTCGCTCAAGGCCCGGATATCGAGCTTCTAGATCATTTATGGGAAACGGAGCTTGGCCAAGTAAGTGAAGAACTGCTGTGCTTTGTCATGGGACGGATGTTCCAGGTTGAGCAGCACAGTGCAAGGGTTATGGTGTCGTGAATGAGGCGCTTGTTGAAAGAAAAACGTATGAGTGAGGGCGCACAAGGTGAGGTTAATCGTGCAATAAGGGAATCCGACGACGCGAAGAAACGCATGCCTGCTGGAGCAACATCGAGATCACTGAAGCCTAAATCGAATAACAAGAGAGCTGTGCATGCTGCAAAGACCGAAGACTCGAACCCGGTGCCGGAGATGCTATCGGTACGGGAGCCAATACAGTGCAACACTACGCCCTTGTCCTTGCCGGAGGGCTCATCGCACTTACCTCCACAACTGATATTACACCCAAAAGCAGTAGAAAGTATCGAAAATAACAACTTGAACGCAAAGAGCGACAAACAGCGTACTGCAAGTCCCCAATTACCTCCCGCGCCAAATCTCCATCCGATCATTCAAGACGGCCTCGCGAATACCGAGGTACATACGGTGAAGAACAAACCACGTAAATCAAGCCGACCGAGTACCCCTGCTAAATTACGGGGTGGCTCGAACAACATCTCCTCGGTGAGAGACAGCGATTCGTCTCCTCCCGTGCGAGGTCAACGTACACGGTTGCTAGGTGTCTTTGAACAGTCAGACGATGATGTAAGACCCCCCCGTACCTCCCAAGGACCCACCACGAGGGTCTAGATCCCAAAGGAAACCCCGCATAGAGCCCCTTCCCATATCCTTCCCTCCTGGGCCCCTCATCTACTCTCCGTTCGCCAAGCAAGTCATGCAAGCGTTCAAAACGTCGCGATCGAGATCGCCAACACCGCGTCGCAACTCGCGCTCATGGTCTGTCGGATCGATCAGATCTCTTGAGAAGCCGGATTGGCCTGTAGATGAAAGCCCGAAAAGCGGGTTGATCAGTCGTAAGCCGGTGCCGCAGAGCGGCCTCGAGTTTCTGGGTAGATATGTGGACGGGGAGACGCTGCAGAGGGTGGTGAGTGTCAACTCGAGGCCTGGGAGGACTAGGGTTAATGGTATACGGAGGAAGCCGGTGGCGAGGGTTGTGGAGATTGGTGGGAGGATGGTCAGTCCTGGGGAGTGGTATCGTCCTTCTAGACGGCCGGGGACTGCGTAGGGTTTGTATGGGCCAGGAAGGTGAGGAAGAAGGGATTTGTGTCATGTACATAGTAAGTGATTTCCTCTTCCTACAATGCTATATCAAGATAACGCGCTTGCGCTGTTGCAACGCGTTACCTCACGTCACCAAAGGTACATATTCCCTGGAAAACATACATCCCGTCAGGCACCCTCTTCCACTGCCCCTTCTCGTCCATTTCCCCTCCACCATCTCCCACTCACGTCGCACAGCCGCCGCCCTCTGCTCGCTCCTCTTCACCGGAAAGTCTTCCGGCCGCGTCAGGATGCTATCCGTCAGCGCATCCGCATCAGGCCAGATCTCCACCCCATGTTCATCCTTCTTTGGCCCGAAATGAAAAGCCCACAAGAGATGCGACATAGCGAGGAACAGCAAGCGTTCCGCTATATGCATGCCCTGGAAGAGACGCCGTCCCGTGCCGAAGGTGTACTGGTCCCGCTTGGTGGGGTCAGCATTACGCGCTGCTTCGGTCGCGGTTTGAAAGTCGTTTGCGTAGCGGGATGGGTCGAAGGCGCGCGGGTTGGGGAAGTGCGTTTCGTCGTTGTGCAGGGCCCTGTGGATAGCAAGTAGTAGTAGTAAGTCGACTCCGTTCCGCACCAATAGAAGACTCAACATGACGTACCAAACATTCATTATCACCGAAGCATCTTTCGGGATTGTATACCCCTTATACACATCGTCACGAATGACTGCGTGCGGGAATCCGAGCATGAAAATCGGCATCCAGCGGAGCGACTCCTTAACGCACCCGCGGATGTACTGTAGGTCTTGTTCGTCGTCGAGCGTAGGCAGGCGGTCGCCGCATACGCGGTCGAGATCTTCCTGTGCGCGGCGCGCTACTGCGGGGAAGAGAAGCATAGCCTGGATGAAACCGACGAGCGTGCCCTCCACGTTGTGTCTGAGCCTGCTTTGCGGAGAGTGCCTAGGAGGTACGATGCCACGTTGTCGGAGAAACCTTCTTTCTTCTGCGCCATGACGAGTTCTGCGCCGAAGCAGGGCTTGGGTCGAGCATTAGTGATTGGTTGACGGATTATGACTTGCGATGGATGTGCGGGCACGTACGTTGGCGGTACCATTTAGCGCAGCGCGCTTTGCGTTGTTCCAGTGGTAGAGATATAGCTTCAACTCCCTCGCATGGAGGGATCTCGCTTTCTTCCTCACGGGGACAAGCGCGTCTGGGAGACGCTGCATGGGGAAAATGTCCAGGAGCTGCGCCTGTAGCGTGCCAAATGTGGAAGCCCAGTCTTCTACACACTGCCCTCGCACATCAGTGACATTGCATCAACACTTAAAAGCTAGTGGAAATGGCAGACAAACTTACCTGAAAGACCGTATGCATATTCTCATCATTGATGTCGACAGTGCGGAACCCGAAGACAATCTGCGTCGTGAGCGCGTTGGTGTACCGGCGCATGTGGTCGCGCCAGCGGTCAGCCTGGTCTAGGAAACCGAGTAGCATTTGGCGGTTTTCGAGGTCTTGGTAGGGGATGTAGGATGTTGAAGCGAGGATGTTTAGGTGAGAGTGGACGAGGCTGCGGAGCATGCGCCAGGTTTTGCCGTATTCCTGGGCGTGTTTGGGTTAGCTGGATGATCGGTGCGGATACAGTGAATGGGTGGGTGGGTGGCGGGAAGGACTGGGTATGTTGGGTTGGAAGCAGGGAGAGCGTGGGATTTGGAGATATTGATACTCTATGCAGGCTCCGTATGCGATTCAATCCAGACCGCTTTACAAGGTCAGCAATCTTCCCTCAATCCTGCGTAAGCATCACACACCTCCCTTCCACCAACACTCCATTCATACTCCCCCACCATCACCCACCCACACTCAAACTCAACACACCATCAACACCACCCTCATCCACCCACTAATCGCATTCCCCACCCACAACCTCGGCCTCGACGAATAAATCCCACTCCTCTTATCCAGCAAATCCTTCACCACAGCATCTGAAGACAACAAAATCATCACGCTGCTAGGACCCAGCATGAGCGAGTATATAGACCCGTGCTCGTCGGCCCATTTCTTGCATTGGAGCCATTGCTTGGCTTTGGACATGAGGTGGAGGTTGCCGAGGAAGGGGATCGTGTGGGGGGGGGGGGGGGGGGGGGGAGCCTGGGGGGTAGTGTTTTGGGCGGCGGCCGGTACGGAGGAGGGTCGTGAGGATGCAGAGGAAGAGGAGGATGATGGTGAGGAGGACGGGGAGGGTGAACATGGTGGTGTGTGGATAGGAGAAGGGAGGGTATGGAAGGTGAGAGGAAGTGGAAAGCGAAGCGCTTTTGTGCGTGCTGTTTAACAGGCGGCATGTGCACTCTTCTGTAGCCCTGAATCCGATCGAGGAATATCATTAGTCCGTATCCTAGTTCGGCGTTCACCGTTTACTGTATGGTAGGGATGGGGTTGTTGAAATGTGTGTGGGTGGGTGCTTAGTGCTGAGTCGGCGGGTGCGGGGAAGATGATAAGCTTGCGGGAGGTTGACCATTCGGGTGAGGGCGTCTCCCCTTCTTGTGTTACGCTGCGCTTTCTTATTAATGGGTTGCTCGTTTAGCCTTGGTCTGCGTACACGTCTAAGCCGCCCCACCGACCTATGGCGCACCCCACCTATCGCGCGCGACGCGTTCGCGCACACAGAATTCTTCCAACTGCAATATCTCCACAACCACATATAATTATCACATATAATTGTAGATATAGAGCCTCGATATAGTCCCTATGATCTCAAGCACGCAATATATGAAGCTGAGATGCTGCAAGGCGCCTTAGTACGGTCTATAGCCTCAGACTACGCGATCCCACCCTCCACACTTTGAAACCGCCTTAATAGCCGCACTAATGCGGTATCTGCACAGTTACCACGCCAGAAGCTCTCTCCTAATCAGGAGAGATAGCTCGCTGATTGGATAGTTAAGGAGCATAGCCTTTGGCGCGCTCTAAGCCATGCTACTGTATGCAAAATAGCTAATTGCATCGCACGCGTTAACAGCGACTACATTCCTATAGGCAAGAATTGGATTGCTAGCTTTAGAGCTCATAATCCAACCATTACTACCCTAATTAGTCGATTACTTAATAAAGCACGTGTTAATAGGTTAGATAAATTAACTTTTAAAGGGTTCTTCACTATATTAAAGGCTATTGTTAGCGAACACTATATTAAACTATCTAATATCTAGAATATAGACGAACACGGCCTTTGGCAAGATAGCAGTAGCAATAGGAGGGTACTAGTGTAACGGTAACTGCTGGCCTCCCTGCCAAGCACTCCCCATCACCTTTCCTTCACACCCTATTTCCCCTATCTGCGCCTTTTACCTTCCTAAAAGGCGCCTTTCCTAGTTAGTGTTAGCGTGGTAGTTAGCGTGGGCTCGTGCCCCACGCCGCCCTCTATATAAGAAAGGGCCCCCCAGGTCCCTTTCTTATCCACTGTCTTAGAATAGTATCAATTCAACTAGCTCTTTCAACTATTCTAGCTGTCCCCGATAGGTTAGCCCTGTAAGGAATTGTTCAGTCCTTACATTATTCTAAGACCAACCATTTTATTTGGCCGTGGACGGCGACATAATATCTACTCCTCCCTTAAGACGCTGCCCGGGGCGGTCGAATTAGTGGAAGTTTTACCTTGTTAGTCACTAGTTGTGCTAGGCGGTTGCCTAAGGTCTGCGAGACCGCTAATACGACTCCTCTGCCCGCTGCGAGTAGGTAAGGGCGTATTAGTTTGTTAGTCACTGGGAAGGATCCCCAGCGCCAGGGAGTTTGTGTTTCACTGCCCTGAGGTCTATTGAGAGAGGCCGCTTCTGAGTCCCGCCTCTGCTTGTCGCACAAGGGTAGGAAGTTTGTTAGTCACTGGGAAGGATCCCCAGCGCCAGGGAGTTTGTGTTTCACTGCCCTGAGGTCTATTGAGAGAGGCCGCTTCTGAGTCCCGCCTCTGCTTGTCGCACGAGGGTAGGAAGTTTGTTAGTCGCTGGGAAGGATCCCCAGCGCCAGGGAGTTTGTGTTTCACTGCCCTGAGGTCTATTGAGAGAGGCCGCTTCTGAGTCCCGCCTCTGCTTGTCGCACGAGGGTAGGAAGTTTGTTAGTCGCTGGGAAGGATCCCCAGCGCCAGGGAGTTTGTGTTTCACTGCCCTGAGGTCTATTGAGAGAGGCCGCTTCAAAAAGTCCCAACGTTCTGAGAACAAACAAACAATCAACAAACAACAACCACCCACTACTGCCCGCACTATGGCTAACCGCCGCCCTTCAATCCAAGAGACTCCTGGAACGTTCCCTGCGTCCTCTGTACCCCGGACAGCTCCAGGATCGAAGATACAGAGGTGGACGTTCGCCTGTACCCCGCCAACAATAGTCTACACGACATTCGCCTTAAGAAGATTTCCCCACTTAACCCCAGCCCTACAAAGAAAAAGAGCATCATCAAACTACTGGAAAAGGTCTACCCCGAAGGAATTCTTTACAACTCACAGCACGAGCACCACGTCGCTACACTCCAAGCGGACCAGCTAACCGACGAATTTGCGACAGCAGAGCTTGAGTGGCTTGCGCACCAAGGCGAAGCTGAACTCAAAGCTACCGGCAAGTATAACGCGTTTACGGGAAAATTCGAGCCAGACCGATCGATCCAGCACGGTTTGGAAATGAAACAGTTACTGGCCACCTGTCAGCTTCGGGCTCGATATCGCTTTTCTCGAGGTCTGTTTTTGGAGACAGCACCAGATTTGGTGACCAGGGCTGTTACAAAGTCCAAAGAAGACCCCGAATGGGAGGTCCTCGTTCGGGCCTTGTGCGAGCGCGCTGATATGTTTGAACAAGCTTATGCTATACTCAAGGCAACAACACCTCACCACCCAGTGTACGCAGTCTTGGAAGATTCCGACTCACAGTCCGATGTTGCCGATCAGGCAGCCATTGGACAAGACTTGTTCAGCCCCGAGAAAGTTCTCCCCTCTGTCGAAGATCGTCATGGTCCGAAAACACCGCACTGAAGTCCCCTTGAAACCCCCCGGCCCAGGAACGCCCCGCCCTCAGGCGGCCGAGCGGAGCTCATCCCGCCCAGCCGCGCCCCAACGTGCACCGCGAAATCCGCCCCAGCTCGCGGTGCCCACTCCACAACAGGAGGACACCCTTCGCTACTCCCCAGTCCCCGGATACGTGCAAACCAAGCTCGCCAACGGCGCCTGGATGGACGTGCCTGGGGCAGACACGCTTCCGCCGCCCCCTCTAGTGTGTCTAAGCCAGGACGCTCCGCGAAGCTACCCGACGTTGACAAGTACTACGGAAAAGGTCAACCTGGCCCCAGCATCGAAGATTGGCTGGAGGATATGCGCAACAAGATCCGCGTAAACGCAGACCATTACCAAGGCGACAACGACAAGGACGATCAAGACAACCAAGCAGAAGCCATCCTTAGCCGCCTTGGAGGCGCGCCTCGAGAGGCAGCGCGAAATTGGCGTCGAACGAATCAGGCCCTCCAAGAAGACTGTGGACCTGAAGCACTCTTTGAATTTCTAGAAGAGACTTACTGCGACCCCTTCGCTCCCCAGCGGGCACGCGAGAAGTTTCACAAGCTCTTCCTCTCCGATGGAATGGACGCCCAGACGTTCCTGCAGGCTTTTGAGAGCCTAGCTAGGAAAGGTAGACTGGACGCAAAAACCTGGAAGGACGAATTACGACTTAAGTTGACCGGGAGTCTCAAGTTGATGCTTTGGAAAGAGATGGAAGACTCTAACGTTGACTACCCAGCGATTAAACGCCAGATAACCGCCGCCAGCCGTACTCTCCGCGACAACAACACGACAAACCCGTTTCAGGCGCGTACGAGGACCCCTTACAAGGCATCACCCTCTGGATCAAAGCCCTCGTACACGGCAGCTGAACAACCAACGCCCCGCTCCGGACCCGCTGTTCCCTTCTCGCCCCTCCACAGTCACGACAAGACGTGGTGCATTCAGCACAACGCCTGTTTTCGATGTGGTAAGACGGAGAACAAACACTCGAGCCGCTGCGACCGTTTCAAGAAGACAGCTACACAAGCGAATGTACAAGCAGTGGACGATCTTGATTTGACCGAACTTGGTATCGCCTACTACTCCGATTCGGAGGCAGGTGATTCGTCAGACGACGAGGCTTTAAATGCGCGCTACTAGACCACTCCGACCTAGTAGCTTACATAGGGGCCACCGAACCAATCGATCTGGACAAACCGCAATTCCAATCACGAAACACAGATGCCAAACCGATATCGCTGCCCGCGGGCGGCAAGACACTGAGAGTTCCCGAGCTGTTCGGAGGCCCTCAGCTGGTCATGCCAGTGCAAATCGTATTCCAAGGGTTGGCTCTCAGGTTGCGAGCCTTGATGGACACCGGTGCTAGCGCTTACAACCTCGTCGCTTTAAGGTATGTGAAGGCTGTCCGAAAACAGCTCAAAGCCAAACTACTCCGCCTGAAGACACCGATCCCCTCAAGAACTTCGCAGGAAAGAGAAGCGCGAAAGTGGACACCTGTTTCACAGCCCAGCTCAACATTGACGGACGCAGCATCACCACATGGTTCGTTTTCTGTGAAATAGGGGACCACGATCTTATCGTTGGTAGAAAATTTTTTGAGCAGGCCAACTGCCTGGTTGACGCTCGGGACCGCCGCCTTTGTTGGAAAGATGACAAGAATCTAACCTTTGCCGGCAACCTCGTCCTACCGCGGACTTCTCCACCACCCGACCCCTCCCACCAGGACGACGCCACTCGACGGGATGGTCTACTCGAAAAGCAGGACCATACCTGCCGAACGACTCGCTTATTGAAAGCTGACCAGAGTATCTCCAAGGAAATCTCTGTTCAGCTTCCCAGCCCCACCATCTCGTTCATCGGCACATACTCACAGGCTTACCGGAAACCGAGCTGTGAGGACGACTTCGATGGAAATGGTAGCGTAGAGGCTGTCGAGCTGTCTTCCTCGGACGACGAGCCATCAGACGACGAGTCGCCTGTTGGTCACCCCGTCCCCGCTACCCAAGGAAGCCACCAGCAAGACCAGCCCCCAGGAATTGTGCGGCAGGATCCGGGTATCACCCCTAGCCCTAGACCTGGAGACTGTGATCCTACCAGAGAAGCTGATCCGAAGATCAGACAGCTCTTGCAGGAATTAACTATTCAATTCGACCCACCCCGGCCAAAACGACCTGGGATGACTCCCTTCCGCCCCACCGAATCACTGACGCGGCAGGAGAACTTGCGGAAGATGAACGATGAATTGCGTTCAGCAGACCCACCAGACCCATGGGATCCGGCCGACCTCCCAGAACTCATTCAGGCGCCAACACGGGAACAATTGTACGCTGCCGGCTTTGACGTCAACACAGTGAGCGCCGCAGCCTTCGCTTTGAACAGCGGCCACAAGTCCAACGCGATCATCGGTTGTACCAGCCCCTACGAGCTGGCCAAACTCATAGAGGACCGCGAGAGCGAGAGGCGCGGTCCGGAAAACAAATCCCAAGTCGACCTGCTCGCCGAGATGGAACAAGCGCTTCCCTGGCCCGGATACGCCGGAGCGGAGCCCGCCCATTTTTCAAAAGCAGATTCCAACGCCCTCCCGCCTTACCGAAAGGGCGTCGATCACAATGTCGACCTCACTGAAGACCCGTCCACGCTTACCACCTCGCCTTTGTACAGCATGTCCTTAGAACACCTCAAACTCCTCAAAGCCTACATCGACGACCACATTGAGCGCGGGTTTATCGTCCCTAGTGACGCCAGCTTCGCTTCGCCGGTGTTATTTGCCAAAAAACCAGGCGGAGGTTGGCGCTTTTGCGTTGATTACCGCCGGCTTAATGCCATTACTAAAAAAGACGTTACGGCGATCCCACTCATCGAGGAGACACTTATGCGCCTCTCTAGAGCGAGACTCTTCACCAAGCTCGACATTCGCCAAGCATTCTACCGAATCCGGCTCACCCCAGAGACTGAAGCGCTGACTACTTTTCGAACCCGGTATGGAAATTACAAGTACAGGGTCTTACCCTTCGGTCTCTGCAACGGTCCTGCCACCTTTCAACGGTTTATTAACAGCGTCCTGGGCAATTATCTAGACGACTTCTGTACGGCATACATCGACGACATCCTCATCTTTTCTGACGATCCCCTAGAACACGAAGAACATGTTCGCAAGGTCCTACTTCGCTTGAGGGACGCTGGTCTCCAAGCTGATCTCAAGAAATGCGAATTCGCCGTAACGGAAACTAAGTTCTTGGGATACATCATTAGCACTGAAGGAATCCGTAAGGACCCCGCGAAGACCGCTGCGGTTCGGGAATGGAAAGAGCCCACAACACTCAAGGCATTGCAGAGCTTTTTGGGCTTCTGCAACTACTACCGCTCTTTCCTTCCTTACTACGGTCGGGTCGTTCGCCCCCTGACCAAACTACTGAAAAACAGTGCCTTCCACACTTTCGGAGAACAGGAGCGCGCCGCTTTCGAGGCCGCAAAGCAACTCGTCGCCAGCGACGTCCTAGTCTCCTGGTACCCCATTTCGGATCACCCGCATGGAAACCGACTCTAGTAACGGCGTCAATGCGGGCTCTCTTAGTCAACTGCAATCGGACGGCACATGGCGCCCGGTTGCATGGTATTCGAAATCACTAAAGCCCGCTGAGTTAAATTACGACATTCACGACAAAGAGATGTTAGCAGTTATGCGGGGCCTTTCGGAATGGAGAGCGCAGCTGATTGGTCTCCAAACCGCCGAGCCCTTTGATATCATTACTGATCATCGGGCCCTTGAATACTTCAGCACCAAGCGTGAGCTCTCTCCACGGCAAGCCCGTTGGTCTGAGAAGCTGTCCGAGTACCATTGTCGCTTTTCAACACCTGCACGCCCTTAGGCTCGCGCGCGTCGCCGGATACCTATGGCTTTTCGGTACCCTCAAACCCGGACAAACCCTCACCCCCCGACAGACCCTCCACCCCCCGACTGTCCCCACTATCGCCGGCAGCACCTATGGCTTTGGAGCTGCCCTGCCCTAATTGAAAACCGCATGGTCGGGTCAACACGTTTTTCAAAACGCTCTCCTATGGTACTGGGGAACGTCATGCGACACGATTGCGCCCGCGCGCAACGAACCGACCGGAAAATTTTTGGCTGACCGCGTTTTTGTATGGCGTCGGAGCTGAGGATGCGCTCTGTCGGCAAAACGCCGAACGCTGAGAGGTGGTTTCTAACCAATTCCAAATCCACCAATTCACCTCCAACTACTTTCCTTAATATCTCCACTACATGGCAACCAAATTGGACACAAGGCCACCGTTCGAACTGTAGGGGCCTGTTGCCCCTATTGCAACCCTCTTCGGCCCTAAAATAGTGCTGGTTACGTTGAAAATCCGCCAAAACACCCTATTTTCACGTACTTTCCTTCCTATTTTCGGACCTTAAAAGGGGGGTTATGTAACGGTAACTGCTGGCCTCCCTGCCAAGCACTCCCCATCACCTTTCCTTCACACCCTATTTCCCCTATCTGCGCCTTTTACCTTCCTAAAAGGCGCCTTTCCTAGTTAGTGTTAGCGTGGTAGTTAGCGTGGGCTCGTGCCCCACGCCGCCCTCTATATAAGAAAGGGCCCCCCAGGTCCCTTTCTTATCCACTGTCTTAGAATAGTATCAATTCAACTAGCTCTTTCAACTATTCTAGCTGTCCCCGATAGGTTAGCCCTGTAAGGAATTGTTCAGTCCTTACAACTAGGACCTGTGACAAAGTCAGGATCTAAGCGTACGTACGTGAAAGAGCCTAGATTGACTAATTAGGTATTAATTATAGAATGCGCCAGCGCTAAGGGCCGCTTTATCAAGCCTCTTGTTATATTTAAGGGCGCAGGGCTTTAAAGTACCTAGTTCCCTATCAATAACACGCCTAATTAGCACTATATAGTGTCTAAAAATAGCTAGATATTAAATAATATTAGTCTATAGTAGCTAGAGACTAAATTTCTACTAGAAAGTACGCCTAACAACTTATCTAACTAGCGCCTTCTTATCTGCGATGGTTACGGCTCGCATGCGACGACAGAATTCATATAGACGGCCAAAACTAATCGGATCTTTGTCCTATACTTGCCTCCTCACACTTCGCACCTACTTTAGCCTCTTAATCTATCATTCTTTAGCCCACTAAAGCAGAATTACCGTCAGGAGCTAGATAGGCTGTCAGCCCTATCCGATATAGCACCAGTCAAACGCAATCGCTTCCTTATGCTATACGCAGACGCTCGAGGCCGTGTCACAGCCAATCATATCACGATAGGGTTCCGTACAGCTGGTATACATCCGTACAACCCTAGAAAGGTCCTCAATTCTTCACAACTACCGTGCAATTAGAAGGTTATAGTACCTCCAACGACTCCGAGCCCACCCCGGAAGCGCAAGCGATCACCCATAGTTCGTACACCATCTAGACCTCAAGAGATACCCTGTCTATTGGCAAATCTGGCAGATAGACAAGGATCTAGGGCGCAACGGCGGGTAGAGAAGGCGCTAATAAAGGGTTAGTCGCAGCAGTTGACTAAGCTAGCTGCAGCCAAGGCGCGTATTGCCAGACTTAAGGCTTAAGTTAAGGATCTAAAGCCTAATAAACGCACAAAGGTCAAAGTAGACCTTAATATCAGCTTTGCAGGGCTTAACAATATTAAGATTGTATAGGAGCGGTCACAGAAGGCTTCGGCAAAGGATAGGCTTCGCCAAGGCCGTAGAACGACAACAAGGTCCGGCAGAGGTCGTAGACGAGGCGGGCAACGGGGAAAATTATCTAGATAGCTTGGTAGACTAACTAGCTTCGTTTTTAAATAGTTTTGAAAGTTGAAACATGAAAAATTGCTATACAGAATACAATTTTGATGAGGAGGTTGCCTATTCGGGCGCGTGCGCCATAGGTGGGGTGCGCCATAGGTCGGTGGGGCGGCTTACTACCCATGGGATATAGGAAGCGTGATCGACGGCGGAGTAGAAGCTGTAGGCAACAAACGTGGATCCTAAGTACTTGCGATTACCACGTTACTTTCCTGGTGGTGGTTAGATGCGACATATCGATAACAGTTAGGAGATAAACAACCATGGCTTGTTGTTATGGGGTCGTTGTTCAACACCCTGTAGCTCGGACTCGAAATGCCGGCGTTGCACAACATGTGATTCTGTGGAAAGTAAAGCCCGTACACAGAAATCAAATGCCTTGAAACACCACCAACCTGTTCCTACCCGATCCAGCCGTACATGCATATGATCCATCCCGATATATAAAAACGCCCCCATATCCCCTGATTCTGAACGGAATCCCAAAGTACGCTAGCGCTGTAGATACATACATACATGAAACAAAAGCATCGTCCCACCCATAATACAACATCATCACACAACAGACTTCCTCACAAGCTTCCTTCTACACAGCGTTAGCATTTTCCCAGTCAGATCTAGAAGAGAGAGCACTCACGAAGCCGCCCACCCCCGACTCTTCGGTCTCTGGCCGTCTTCGACCGCAGAGCTCTTTCCCTCTCCCGCCATCGTCTTCGGTCTCGCATCCGGCTCGCCAGCATAGTACCTCGATTCCGGCGCACCTAACTTCTTCGACGGCGCGGCCGACGTCTGCGGTCTGGACAACTCTGCGATCGTCCCGTTCGATTTCCCGGTCTCTTTCTTGCTGGGCGCTTCCGAGGAAGGCGCTGCAGTTTTCGGTCGCATAAGCTTGTTCTTATCCTTGGGCATCAAAGCCGTCCTAGGGCGTGGGCTCTCCGCCGCGTTGTCCGTCTTCGGCTCTTCGTCGTCTTTCCTGGTGATTTTGCGCATCAGGCCCTTCAAGGTGAGTGACTTGCGGCGCGTGTGGCGGAGTTCAGCCGGAGGAACGTCGTTGGAGATCATGCTAAGGCGATTCGGGTCACTGCGCAGGTGGCGCTCAGGCGTGCCCTGTATACTGCTATCTGGAGGGATGGAAACGGGGCGCGCGGGAAGCGGTTCGTCGGATGTGATGGTCTGCGAGGCCTCAGTGATGAGTGTCGCGCCGCTTGATCGGGCGGATGTGTGTTCGACGGAAGTAGTGCGTTGACGGGCGCGGTGTCGGGCCAGACGCTCGTGATCAAGCATGAGCTGTTCTTTTGTGGATTCGAGCTGTGTGATAGACTGCTTTAGGCGCAAGTTCTCCTCTTCAAGATTGGCATGCGCGGTTTCTGAGGCTTCTTTCTGTTTTGCGAGATATTCGACTTTGTTGTCTTTTTCGGCTACGCTCTTCTGTAGCTTCTCGATCTCCTCGTCTTTAGCATTGAGCTCATCACGGCTATCTTTCAATTGGCCTTCCAGTCTCTGAAAATGTACTCGATGAACCAAACTCGGCCGTGCAGTCTCCATGTCGTCGTTGATGGCTTTCTCCAGCCTCAACTGCTCTCTCAAAGCCTGCGCAGCCTGCTCACTCGTGAACGCGCGTGCATTTGCTTCACGGACTCGTTTCTCCAAGGCCTCCACCTCCCCATACAACCGCGAATTATCTTGCTGTGCAGTGTTAAACATGGCCTCTAGCTCTTGCTTAGCTTGCTCGTCGATCGTAGGTAACTGTTCCGGTAAGCTATTCTGACTGCTTCTCTTGAATTCTTCTTCAATCTTCGAAGCTGCTTCCTTCATCGTTTGCGCGTGTCGTTGACGTTCCTCAGCTAGCGCTTGCTGCACTTCAGACGTTGCGTCCCACGCTCTTCGCAGCTCAACTTGAGAATTGTGCAGAGCTTCGCTTGCATCTGCGAGATCGGACTTCAATTTGCCGATTTCATTGTCTTTCTCCTCGATTGTCCGCTCGTCGATCTCCGTCGAGCTCCTGCCCTTGACGCGGAGGAACTTGATCTGGAGTGCAGCCTGCGAATCGCTTTCGGTCGCGCTGTCGACCTTGACATTAGCATTGAATCCCGGACTCTCTTGTCGTTCCAAAAACGCAAGGCGCGCCTTCAGGTTCCGTAATTCAGCGTCCTTCAGCTCCAGAGCGGCCTTGTGCTGTCGGCGGACGTCCTCTTGTTCCGCCTCGCGGTCTTTAATGTAGTTCTCTTTCTGCTCATTCGTTTTGCGTAGCGCAAACAATTCGATATCCTTTCTGTAGACGATGGATTGGTGATCTCGACCCAGGGTGCTTTTCATCGTTTTGACCTCGTTGCGCAAGCTTGCATATTCCCCAAAAGTTTCATTCATAGTCGCGCGCGCATTTTGGAGCTCTGGTTTGGTGCGTCTAAGATCCACCTCTCTAGCCTTCTCCGTCGTCTTGAGTTCGGCGAGCCGTTTGTGGAGCCGTTCAATCTCTGCGTCTTTGGTCCCAGCTGCTAAAGTGCAAGATTCTGGGTTCGATGAAGAATGTGTGCGGGTTAGTTTTCCATGCTTGGATGAGAGAGCGATGTCTGACCGGGTAGCGGCAGATTGGGTTTGCGAGAGAACGGCTCCGACCGCCGAAGGTGCTTCTGAGACATGGCTGATTCGTTTTAGTGCCTCAAACGAGACCACGACGAACGCTGCGACAAGCCAGTCTTGAACCGATAACCTTTGGTTCGCAATGGCAACAAGAGAGAATACGTGCAACATGTTCGCGATCATTGTTTGATGCCGTGCAGCCCAAGATTTCGGACGCTTGCGCGTGAAAACGAGGAAAGTGCCAGGCAAGGTAGTGGCAATCGCCACAGATACCATTCGTGACGTCGGATAGTGTGACACCCAGCGTTCTTCCAGCACCTCAAAAACCTGTCTCATGTTGACACCTAGTCGCTCTCCGACATAAGTGAAGACCAAGACAAAGTTTTTGCGGGTGTCGCGAATGACTTGGACGACGAACTTCGGTGCTGGCTGGTTGGTCCACCTTGAGATTGGCAGATGCAATCTCTGGGACAAAGGGATTTGACTGTCGTAATTTGAAAGGCCGTTGGTGACGCTGGCCACGAGGGAGTGAGTCGATGGGGAAACATCGCTGCAGAGTCCAGGAGCACATATGAGCGACTTCCCGGTGATAAAGAGGTACGCTCCAGGTAGCGCAATGATCAATCCCGCAGCCATTGATATCGGATGATTTTGCGCATAGTCGCGGGCGCTGTCCAGCATTCTGCTCATGATGTCGCGTTAAAGAGAGCTCACCAATTGGATGTGTCGTAAATTCGGGCAAAAGGCAACGTGGAGGCACAGGAGGTTCGTTGAAGTAGATTACGACGACTTCTTCGCTGTCGGGAACTGGAGAGCCGGCGCGGTGCGACCGTTGCTGTCGTACTTTCTCATTAAGGCCGACTAGAGATACGAACAAGATGCTATGAACAACCGCAAGATTATAAACATGCCCGTGAATGCAGAGGCCGACGCACCAAAAAGACAGGAGTTAACCCAGAAAGGAGCGCCGCATAGAACGACTGAGATAACGTGTCGAGAATAGACACCAGAAACGCCCTGCTTATATGCAGCCGGAAAGGATATCGCAGCGAAAGGAAAGGAGGCAGCATTGACCCCTGGTGCCTTGGGCGAATAGGATAGTCTTTTACAGTCCGAAACGTTTGGACCCTTCGACCAAGCCATCGCCAATCTTCGTTGCAACAGCCCAGACAGGCAGATAATGCTGCACTTCGTCGAAGGCCGGAACACCGCCTGCATTTGCATCAGACCACAAGCAGACAACCCTTCCAGAAAGCGTCGAATCCGCGTCGCGATCCCAAGCCACACTAACATTCCAGGGCTGAGACCAGTCGCGGTGCCAGAGGCGGAGCTCATGTGTGCCGTGAATACCAGTCGCATTGAAGCGGGGGTCTGAAACCGCGCCAGCGACCGCCAAATCAGCGATCGGCGAGTCAAACAAGACGCGACACGACCGCGTGTTCTGCCCGACTACGCGAATTGTAGCCTCATTGGCCTTCTTTCCTTCCACCACCGAATAATCTAGCCAGGATTTGGGGGTGGTGTTGTTACCGTAGGGCGACAATTTGGGCACGACATGGGCCGGTAGTCCATCCCACGAGCACTTGGTCAGCTCTTTTCGGGTGGCGACATCAGGAGTGGTGCAGCTGAGAGGCTTGCCCTGTGCACTAGGAATTTCCCTAACAATGTCTTGTACGTACCCGTCAAGCCCTGTCAAAGACACGAGATTCGAACCGCTGTCGAGGTCGATCTGCTGCACGAAATAGACCTTCAATCGGTGGTCACGAGAGAAAGGGAATGCCACAAGGTTGTAAATGGCCGTTCCGATGCAGACGAATAACAGAAAAGTCGGGACATGGTAGGTGAAGCGGTGGAGGAAGGGGCCTGCAGGAGTAGCCAAGAACGCCGTGAGGGCCGCGAACATAATGTAGATGAAGAGCGAAGGGCTCCCGTCCGCTGGGGTTGGTAGAGGGCAGAGGTTAGAAGCAAAGCGATCTGACCCACAAGAATCAGAATCATTGGGACCAGTAGCAAGAACTGTATGAGCCAAAGCCAGCTCGGAAGCTTGCCACTCCATTCTTGTTCTCCTTGATACGGCCGGCCGAGATCCAACGGTGCATGGTTTTCTCCAGAATCAGTTCCCTCGCTAACAGACTGTTGCCGGCTTCCATTTCTCCTGAAGCTTCGGCGATCGTTTCGCAGAAGTGATGTGGTCTCGGTGGCATCGTCATCTGCGAGCAGGCGTTCATCAGATCTCGTACCACTGGTTGGTCTGCTAGCGGGCTCAAAGGGACGACGAGTTTCGTCTATCTGATCGTAGTGGCTGGCGTAGGCGGACTTTTTGGGAAGGAAGAAGAGCTCGACATAGGACAGAAGAAGTGCGAAGAACACTGCGGCGAAAGTGAACATGACAAAATAGCCGCCACCGATCTGGTTCTTCTGCGCAAGAACAGTTGCGAGAATGAGTAGCACGAAGCTGCCAACGAACAGCCAAACCAAGGCGTAGTGACGCTGGAGTGCCGAAGGGCGCATCGCGCTTGCTCCACGTAGCAGGAACCAAGCAAAGAAGAACCAAGCCGCCAGCATCATACTAGTAATCATGTCAGTTCAAGATATTGTAGTGTCGTAGGCTGACTTACATCCACACCGAGTACGGGCTGCTGTAGACAATATATGGATTTACTCGCTGGAGTAGGTACGCCTGCCCAACAACAATTGCAGTAGCAGCCACAAAGCTAATAGGGAACCGGAAGAAGCCACGCCATCCATTCAGGTGCACGGGCTGATCATCATCGGAAGAGTGAACGTACTTCTTGCGAGCGAAGAGATAGTTCTTATCAGCGTTGGAAAGAGCGGTGGTAAGTCCAATCAGGAAAACGGGAGCAACAACAAGAAGTGTGACGCAAAGAGCGAACATGGTATGCAAGCGCATCACAACAAATGCTGTTCCAAATATGTCGAACCACACGGCCTCGGTGCCCGTCCCTGCGTTGACATTGCCCTCTGTACGCTCTTCATCTGAACCACTGAATCGATCACTGGTATCAGATGCTAGACCTGATGTTGTAGCGATTGATGCTGACAGCATGTGCCATAGAGAGTTCATAGAAGTTTCGCGCGTCGAATCCTCAATCGTATGGTATCTCGCACGTGGTTCCATGAAAGCGACATCCAGGCCGCGGAGACCGAGCTCGCCGTTGAAGACCACGTAATCGGTTTGACTACGGATGAGCCCTTTTTTGAACCCGTCGCCGCTGATTACGGTGCCAAAGGGATGGCTCGATGCCTTGTAGAAGCTCGTCACTTCTGTGTCAGTGCTACGGAAGAGTGTCGCTCGACCACCAGCACCAGCGCCTTCGAGGTTCAGGAATGTGTGAGGAAGCTGCGAGATAGGGTGCCGCATGAATGCCTTGGCACCGTTCAGGTAGTCTTCCTCGCCGTTGTTTAGCAGCAAAACAACGGTCTTCTTTGGCCAATTTTCAGGCTCGGTGAAATAAGAGAGCAGCTGCAGCACAGACACAACGCCCACTCCATCGTCCGTTGCTCCGTAGCCAGTGCTGACAGAGTCGTAATGAGCATTTACGAGAACTCCGCCGTTTTTGGAACTGCGCGCAGCTGCCTGAGGCGTCTCGAGGGTGGGGTAAAATAGCTCCTTGTCGTATGAGCCTCGAATAGCAACGATGATGTTGGTTCCTTCGAAGTAGACGGTGGTGTTCCCAGCCGAGAAAGTTGCGTTGGAAACATTGTCGTCGATGATCTCGACACGATCACTGCCTAGGCTTCTAGATGCTACGATGTCGTTGACGCGTGACAAGAGGTACTTTCGCACATCATCGTTGGCGTGACTGTTGTATGGATGGAATCGTCGAGTAATGTACTCCAAGTCAGTCCAGGCCTGTGTCAAGTTCGTTCCTGCAGGCGTATTGTGAGGATGGTCGGGGACGGTCAGGTGGACCGTGAGGAGGGCGGCAAAGATGGCGATGTAAGTAAGCGTCGTGATGATGATGACGGGGAGCGGCGTGAAAGCGAAGGGATTAGAGAGGCGAGCCATGGTTAGCTCGGACGCTCTCTGCGGACCTCACGTAGGCATATGTGGGAGTTCCTCTGCGTATCGCAAAGCTTGGAAGCCCTGGGAGAGTACGAGTATGGCCTGTGGCTGTGAGTGAGGATGTGAGAGCGGCGCGGTGACGAATGGGAGGACAGGCGCTGACAAATCCTGATTGGCCATGCCAAGGAACCGTGCCTTGCATCGCAGCTTCCAACGCGATGGCGGATGGCGTCCTCTCGGTGCGTCTCTAACTACACCACACGCCTCTGTTCCATCTTCATCCTTTTCATCCTTTCTTCACCATTGCGCATTTGCACCGACTGTGAAACGCTACCGTCTGGACTGTCCACTTGCCAGTTCAGCGGAAAGCAGCTCCGACGTGGCTCCGGCATCCCTGCTCTCGCGCATGCTTTTGTGCCTGCTAAACGCCACCTCTCCCCTTTGCTGGAACTATTTCCTAATCGAACAAGTCAAGCTCTGATTCTCCAAGCTTACTGCACTCGGTGCGGTGTCTCTGTCTGTTTCGGTCTTCAACCTGTCGTCTCTCCTTGTACGCTTACATGACCATCAACGAGATCGCAAACGAGACAGGAAAACTACATCTCACACCTGACGCTAAAGTCAAGGGTCACCAGGCTGTAAGAACGTAAGCTGACAAAAACAGCGTAGCAAGCGAAACGATTGTTTAGAGCCTGAGCTCCAAATCCATCAGGCACCCATCATCTCGCCACCAAGGCTTACGTTGAATCGCGCCTGACCATCCGTCGCAAAATGCCCCTCATTCTAGTTACTACCAATAGTTCGACCCACATCAACGTAGCGTTCGATGGAGCTTGACCGAATGAACACTTCACATTTCTCGACTGTTCCTTAACTCTAACATGGCAATATGTCATAGAAATCGATCTACCATACGATTACTCGGGTTCTTTTTGCATCTTCCAATTTTCCCGCAAAAGATCCCGCACGCATAGACAGACTGCGGTGGGATGCAGAGGGAATAGCAGCTGCAGAGGAGAATCGAGTACCACTTCCCGCTTGGAAAGGATTTGGCCTATCCAGGATTCTACGCATCATTTCTTAGGTTCTGGTACTACCAAACTCTACAACCAAACAACCCTAGTGACCCGCAGTAGTATCGTGTAACCCTCGCGCGAGACATTCCGTAGTCGCCTTCCGCGACAAAGTCCGCCTTCCGCTTAAGTAATAAAATATTCTCCGGATACGAGCTGACTAGCACTAAAGCCCAACGATACTACGCATCCTAGAGAGTTTGTTCGAAATCTTGATTTACCAGTTCGGACAATGATGCTGGTACAAGATTGTAAGTTCCTATATATGACACAGACATCCGTGTACCCGACGAAAATTCTTCCTCCAAAGCTTGACTATGTATGTACTGGTCGTTTAGAAGGATTCTTCACAGCATCGCCCATCCCCGGATTAATCGGACTATGTTCTGCAGGGGCGGCGACTCCGGCCCGATCCTTCTCGTATGCACCTCTACAGGTTGCCTGTTTGAGTAGAAGCCACGAGAGACAGTGGTCAGACTACCCACGTCTAACTTACGATCAAGCTATAAAGGCAGCGAAGCCACTCCACATCTCACTCAGGCCAGGCTCAACATCTCCTCACACTCAACTCAAACCTACGCCTTCGCCCCGACCCAAACGACCCAGCAAATTTTCCACAAACCCCAACTACCCCCACCATCTCCATGCGCGTCGTCGCCTTCCTCGCTACCCTCGCGGCCGCCACCGGCCTTGCTTCCGCAAAGTGCCAGTGCCCCGACTTCGGACAGGCGTGCTGCTCGTCAGCGGGCGCTCCTTACCTCGGAGGCACATACCAAGAGTGCGACGTCACGACCCAAGCTCAGTTCAGCAAGTACCAGAAATGCTGTCTAGGAAACAACAGGTTTGCGGCTTGCGACGAGTTTCCGTGGTTGGGTAACTAAGGCCTGGATGGGATGGTGAAACCATGAGGGCGAAATGGGAGAAGGCGGCGGTGTGATCTGCAGGAGTGCTTTGAGGAGGACAAGGAACTGTGCAGGCAATATGGACGAGCAATTGGGTCAACATGACTGTTGGATGTTTGAGTGCAGGCTGGAAGGGCACGTTGAGGCGAAAGCTCCGTTGTGCAGTAGAGCGTATTACGATTTCATACATATGAATAATAATATCATCATATTGAAAATTCGCCGTCCCGTTAACCTGCATCATGACCAATCAATCGCCAACGGCGCATGAGCGAACTCCACTCCCCTCCAGCCCCAACTCGCCCAGCTACCTCGCCAACGCGGACACAAAATAGATACAGAGACAACAGTATTTACCAAACACCCAACTGCTACGTTAAGGAAATACTTCTCGACTCTGTCCCCCTTCTAGCAGCTAGCTAGCTAGCTAGATCCTCTTCTGGCGTAGATTCAACCTCGTCCACATCCACAGACCCTACAGTACCAACCAGCCACGTCTTCCCTCCCATACTACCCATCTATCGAGCAGCAAAACCTCCTAGCCAACCTCAACGCCAACGCCAACACCTTACCCACCCGCCATTCCACCCCCCGCATCCCCCAAGCACCACCCTCTACGTCCATTTAGCCACCTCCGTCGCCGCAAACCCCCCATGCACCCGCACCCCTTCTAACCATCCCCCCACGCATTCTGCCCCGCCCCAAAAAGCGCCAAAACCCCGACCCATCCCTCGAAAAAGAATCCGCCCCCGCCTCAAGCAGCATCTGCTGCCGCCGGAAACACGCTACTTGCAGGGCTGGAGAGCCGAAGCGGCCGCCGCGGTGCTCGAGCTTGGGTGGTGTGTTGGAAGAGGGAAGAGGGCGGAAGGGGGCGGTGTAGGTGAAGGATGTGGCGTAGTAGAATGGGGGTGCAGATGAGTATGGGAAGGGTGGTGTTGTTCGTGAGGAGGGAGAGATAGGTAGTGGGGAGGTGCTGTGCTGAGATGAATGCGATGATGCGGTTGTGGTGCGGATGTGGAGGGGCTAATTTGGCGCGGTGTAGGAGAGGAGAGGGTAGGTGGAGGATAGGGCGGGAGATTCTTTGTTGGGGGGGGGGGGGGTGGTACGCAGGGCGAGGGATTCTTTGTTTGGGGGGGGATGACGGGAAGTGGGGGGAGATATATTAGACATGTGCGCATTATCTCGTTGTGTGCGGTTGTCGCCAAGCGCCCGAGTATAACATCGCAGAAATCTCGACTTATTTACCCCGTATCCGTTGCATCTCTTTTACTATCTCCGCCGCCTCTTCGTAAGTCTCATTCGAAGTATATCCCTCATCAGTAAGCACGCCATCGAGCCTCTTCCAGAACTCCCGGCTGTCGTTGAACGTATCGGCTCCCTCGTTGTGCCTTTCTATTTCTTCGTCTGAAAAGTGATACGGACATGGGATATTAGTATCGAAGTATTCCCACTCCCTATAACGCGATTAGCTGTGTTGACTCGACTTGAATGTTAGACATACCTCTCGACGTTGATCAAGCACTGCTTTAAAGGAAAAAGACTGTTGTCCCAGCTAGTCCCAGCAAAAGCCTCAAGATGCTTAAGGGTCTGTCCATGCGGATGATGCATCATCTGGTGCATGACTGGATTCTTCTCCGCAGTCGCTGTTTCATACGCGTGGATAAGTATGGACTGTGAAACCTGATATCTCGGCTTCTGCTTCTCCTCTTCGTCGAGGGTTTTGAAGTTATCCGGGAGCTTCATCAGTATTTCGACGTTGTAATCTAGAAGTAAAGGCGGCGTAGTCCAAGCACCTTGCCAATCAATGATACTGGATACTTGGTTCTGATCATCAATGTAGATGTTGCCAGCGTGGAAGTCTGGGTGCCAGAATCTTGGGGCGACCAATCCTGCATCTTGAGGGACAATGTGTGGAATTGCTGCCTTGAATTTCTCGAGCGCGGATATGTGTGCCGCTGGGGAATACTGGTCAGGGCTTGCGTACTGATACTGATACGGGTTATCTATCGTAGTCGTGTGGGAGGAACCATATGTCCCTATCCATTCAATCTCGCGATCAGCGATTGAGGTAAGATACTCAGTCGCCGAATTCCCTACGCGAGTCAATGAGCTTGAACACTGTCGACGAAAGCGCGAGAGAACGTACATGGACCTTGGTACTTAGACATGCGACTGCGTTCCTTTTCCCAGAACTCAGGCCGAACGGTTGGACAGATGAGAAATCGTGCTCGGATGCGGTCACGAAGTTCTTCCGAAGCAGCCGTAGCAAGAGTAGAGTTGGCAACAATCAAGTCAATCAAGTCGGGGTGAATTGATTGATTGATTGACGGATCTGGTGGCTTTTGCTTGACTTGATTGACTTGATAGCAAAAATAAAGCTCGACTTGTTGACTTATTTGACTTAATTAATAACTGTACGTATAATTTAGGCGTAGTAAATTAACTACCGTATATCTCGTATATCGTCTCTAGCTCTTCAGGAGAGATAGCTTCGTTACGTGGACTTTTTGCTGCCGTCGTAGGCTTTAAGCTAAGGCGCTTCCAGCTACGTAGGCTTCGTAGAGCGGAGAGGAGATCTGCCTTCATACAAAGACGCCTCGTCTCCAGCAAATCGCCTAGCTCTAAGAAGGTCCTCTCACAGTTGGTGGCCGCCGCAGGGATGCTGAGGATTGTGAGGGCGAAGCGCGATAAGACGGGGTACTCGTTAGCCTTCCCCAGCCAGTATAGAATCGGGTCGCGCGCAAACAGGGACTCCTCTGGCACGGGTGACTCGATTATCCAGCGCTCAAACTCATCGCGACGATAGACTGGACGGGCGTCGTCACCTTGTAGGGTAGCTCTCATAAAATTAGACCGACTGCTAGCTGGCCTAGTACGTGCCTTCTTCGCCGGAGGCTCTAGAGTACTAACGGGAGAGGTGGCCTCTTTAAACTCTGCCTACAAGCGTTAAAAGCCAACGTGGCAATTATCTAGCCAGCCTTTATATGTGTGAGGTCCTGCATAAGCCTCCTTACTATAATTAAGAGGCACAGCCCGCACTTTATCCATGTAACTTTTCGTGCGTGGGTGGAGACAGCAGGCAGCGTAGTATGCTGGGGTATCCTTTAGCTTGCGCATATACTTAAGGATATTTATACAAGCCATATTATAGGTGGCTTGTATATAATCCTCTAGGGCGTTAACGTTAGTGAAGTCGACGTTGTTGTATTGAAACAGCATCTCGTCGAGGGTGGTGGCAAGCCAATTAAGCGTAGGGAGCACCTCCAAGATGGCTCCTAACGTGCCAGCTACGCCCCTGCCCTCCATACAGGTGGTGGCCTCTTTAAAGGGCTGTAGGATTTTTCAGTACTCTGCAATTGTCGCCTAATCCTTAGTAGAGAGGCCGTCTTTTTCAATAAACCGACGCTTCTTAAGATCAGGCAGTTAGGAGCGTTGACGGGTGCCCTGGCGACGATATTTAACAAGCTTGTGATTGATATAGTCGTTAAGAGGCATGCGGAGCTTAAGTGCGCGCGCAAAACAGTTGTAATAGGAGTTCCACCTTGTCTTTACTAGCTTAACAATCTCTAGCGTTTTAACGTTGCAATTTGCCTCTAATTAAGTGTTGCTAATTATCTAGCACTGCTTAAGAGGCTGTCAAGCCTGCGGAGTACAAATAGAGGCAATGACGTTGATTAAGACGCCCAGAGGGCCAACCTTACGCCACTCGTCGAGAAACGCCTCCTCCTTATCAAGATGCTTCTCCGCGTTCTTAAACGCCTTAAGATCTTTGCCAAATATAATTTGCTAGGCAGCGAGGTTAATTATATGGCAGGCGCAGCGTAGCTGTTAATAGCGGGCGTTAAAGTTATATTTGATGGCTAGGGCGTCGATTGCGGAGTCGTTGTTGGTGGCGTTATTAAGGACAAAGTAACCCAAGTTGCAGGCGGAGATCTTGAAGCTCTTAAGCGTAGCATTAACGACAGCGGCAATATTGACGCCTGTATGCTGGCCCATTAACAAGGGCAGGCCTAATACGTAATCGCGAGGCTTGCCGTCGCGATTGAGGTGGTGGACGCAGATACCTGTCAACTCCTGCTTGCCGCCTGTTGACGTCTAATTGTTGAAGGAGATGTGTATAGCTGATCGCGCGTCGCGTAGGTAATTAACGACAGCGGGTACGTATGACTTGTACTCCGCGATTATATAAGCTTGTAGGGTGTTGTGGGATCTCTATAGCTCTGCCTTAGCCAGCAGGTTAGCCTGCCGTAATATAGCTCGAAAAGCGGCGCCCTTAATTACAGAGAGCGCCTAATTATTGGCCACTACCTAATTAAGCACTGATTGTAGGAAACTTGTGCGCGAGAAGCTCTCTGTGATGAGGTTGGCAACGCCCTGCGGTACGCCAAGGCCTTTGTGATGTATGTGGGCGAGCAGAGTGGATTGCTGGGAGGGAGTCGTGACGCGGGAGGTGGCTTTTGGGCCGTTCTTCTCGATGCCGTGGCCAGCTTTACGCTCACCGAGATAGCGCCTAATTGACGTAGTTAATTAATTAGCGTAATAAAATCCAGTAGGGTGCTTATGACGGTGGCAATAGCGGCAGAGCCAGTACAGGCGTTGTTGCTTGCGGTGCCAGAGGCGATATCCGTGCCGCCAAACCCAGCTCTTTCGACTGCGCTTTGCACTATGAGCTGGCTTATAATAATCTGGCAGGCGTACCCATTCAATGCCCTCGTAATCGTCGTCGTTGTCCTCTATATCAGTGGCGGATGGGGTGCCCACAGAGCTTTCGGCGTCAAGCTCTGACGGCGCGTTAGTGGCTACATCAGTGGCACTATCTTCAGGAGGGGTTTGTGACGCCGTGCTTTCAAGCCGCTGGCTAAAAACTTGAGAGAGGTTACTATTCATGCCTTCTAGGCGATCGGGCGACGCTATATTAATAGAGGAGGGCGTTGGTAGAGCGAGAGAGGTGGTGGGTAAGTAGGTAAGTTAGATGGGTGGTGGGAGATGAGGAAACTCAGAAATACGGCGCTAGGCCTAGATAGGCAACTATCTTAGGTAAAGTCCGTTAACTCTGAGTTGCCTTATACTCTAAGGATCCAGTATTCTACGATAAACCTCTAAGATCCTAGGGATTCAAGTCTATTAATCAAGTCAATCAAGTCGGCAGGATTTGCTTGATTGACTTGCTAAATTTCGCCTCCCTGATTGACTTGATTGACTTGATACAATCAAGTCAATCAAGTCAAGTTATCAAGTCGACTTGATTGTTGCCAACTCTGAGCAAGAGCAGGTTCGCAACCGGGGATATTGCTGTCGACAAAATAGAGTGAACCAAGTCTGTTGGCACGTGTAAGTCAGGTAAGTCAGGAGAGTCTACTATGGGGGTTGTGACAGGGAAGAGAATAGACGTACTTATCAAAAGCCACAGCGAGCAACTTGCGCTCGATGTCGACGATTTGATCAACGACATCGCATTTTGCTCGTAACGAAGGCTTCTCCCAGACCCCGTGCAATTGAGCACCTCTTGCCTCCTCCATTATGATATATTCAGCCTCGACTGGATTTTTATCTGTCGCACTCCAAGCAAGTATCTTCGGGACGGGTAACTCCAAAATAGAGCGGGCAAATTCCATGGTAGCCACCTCAGACGCAGTCGTGAGAAGCGATGGACCGGCATTAGGATGAGGGACCTTGGCGACGACTTTTTGGCCATTTTCCATCTCGAGGCGGTAGGCCTTGTTGCAGTTGCCTTCGCCGATTTTTTCTAGGGAAACACAACGGGTCGCGCCTGTGGCACGACAGGCTTCTTCCTGGAGATTGGGCACATTGAAGCGGCGGTAGCGAGATTTAAGCTGCGTTTTCTCGTTCCAGAGCCAGCGGCCGCTGGTGTAGGAGAAGAGGGAGTCGGGGTAGTTGGATTGCTGCGTGCTTGTTGGGCGGGGCTGGAAGGCGCGGGTGAAGAAAAGAGGTTTTGGCGTTTGGGGAATGCATGTTAACATAGCAGTAAGGACAGGGCACTACAGATAAATTACCAGACTAGAATACAACATTGAAACTGAATACACAGCGGAAAGACATGAGGTGTGATGGATAAGGTAAGCTTTGAGCAGCATGTATACCTAGCTGTCATGTGGGGACTGCCAAGACGTGTTAAGCTATCATGGGCCTAGTACACCTTCCCTACGAGCGAGCACTATTAATGTAGATAAGCATGAGAAAAAGAAGACAATTCTAAAAGTAAATAAAAAGAAAAGAAGAGAAAGAACAAAGACAATGGATAGATATATAGATAGATAGGTAAACAGAGAAGGTCGATATCTGTCTGGATAGGACAGGAGAGGAATCCGCAGGAAAAGCCTTGGAGGGATGTTTGGTTATTTGGTTAATTCGTCGTACTCAGTGCAGCAGCTGTGAGTGTGAGTATGCCACCTGTGAGTTTAGTGTCTAGTGTCCAGTGCAGTGTGTCTGCACAGGCACAAAACACACTACCCCCAAACGCGTCCAGGTTTCAGGTTAACCTGACTTGGGTTTTACTAAGGTTAACCTGACTAAGCTAAACTTAGCATAACGCCTAAAAAATTTTTTAAGTTAAATTAGCTTAGCTTAGCTTAATTAACTAGTAATATTATTATACCTTTAGTATTATAAAATAAGCTCAGCTATATAGTTGCCGGCCACATAGGGATTCCGGCCACCCCACCAAAACGCGACACCTGCACAAAACACGCGATATCTCAACAACGCCTATTACAATTGCCATTGACTACACATAGATTCAAGCGCTGCAGCTGCTGTAGCTACTGCAGCTCTCTCTGCAGTGCTTGATATAGTAGATCTACTCTGTTGAGCAGCTGAAGCCTCAGCTGCGCGTATAGCCTCTCTAATACTCTCTACCTCTGCAAAGCGTTGATTTGGGTCTACTTGAACGCGCTTTCGAGGACGCTAAGAGCTAGAAGTCTCTAGCTGCTGCTCAAGGCGTCTTTTCTCTGCTTCTAGTCCTGCAGCTCGAGTATTTGCAGCTGCTAGCGCCTTACCTGCTTTCTGTAGGAGTAGCCGGTGCTACGACCTAGGTTTTCAAGGCTCTGGATGTCGCGCTGCGCCAAGTATAGATCCCGAGGCCTTGAGGGGTAGAGAGGAAGCTCTGAGGCTGCTGCTGAGGCTGCTGCTGAGGCTGCTGCTGAGGCGTAGGCGTCGTAGGCCTCTGAGAGACCTGCGACGAGCTGAGCACGTGATTGATGTTGAATGGGCAGAGACCAGTAGCCTGCCAGCCAGCTCGATCACACGCTCTGTGAAGCCTTACTCCCTAGCTTGATAGTAGCAGGCAATAAAGCGCTCTTTCTTGACAGGCGCGGCGTCGTGAGCGACGCGAGCTCCTGGATCTGGCGTCGGTAACTAGACTTGATAACAGAGAAAGGAGCAAGATCTAGAGGCTGTAGGACGTGTGAGGAGTGCGCAGGTAGGTATAGGAGCTCGATTCGATGCTGTTTACAGAGCCATAGGAACTCTATACTAATATGGCTGCCGTGCCCGTCAAGAATAAGGAGGCGGTACTGGCTATCACCTACAGCCGTCTCAGGTATGAATATGCGCTGTAGCCACTCAACACCTATTGCATTTGACGTCCATCCGTTCTCTGAGGTTGTATAGAGCCATCTAGGTACGTAGGACGACGGGAACCAGGTAGTCTGTAGGCTCTGGCCCTTGAAGATGACTGCGCAGCGTAGTTTCTGCCCTATCGCCGATACACACTCGATTATAGAGACCCACTCGCGATTTTCTGGAGACCGAATGTAAGCCTTCTTTTTCTGACTACTAGAGAGTACTCTAGTGTTTGTACATACTCCTAGAGCAAGCCTGTCTCATCTATATTCCAGATATCCTCATTGCGTATATTTAAGCGCTTTCTAGTCCTCTCAAAGAGCTCTAGAAAGGCGCGCACCTGCTCTGGAGTCGCTGCCTCAGCTCTCTGAGCCTCTAGCTTTCTACCGACTACTGAGGCGACGCGTGGCTGGCGCTGGATGAAGTGTGAGAGCCAGAGCTTGCCGACAGGCTGATCGTCGCCGTTCATACGCAGGATTCGATTCGCCATTTCTCGAGCGCGAGCGTGTGAGGGAGGGCAAGCGCGCGCGTCTTCTTCGAGGATCCAGTCTACTAGGAAGTCCTCCTGTAGAGGAGTCAATCGCTGCTGGTGTTGATGGCTGAGCGCACTGTTTGTCGCGCCACCTAGTCGGCCTTGAAGCGTGGATCGAGGGATATTATATGCCTTTGCTACAGCGCGTAGACTAGAATAAAGACCTGCGTTGAAATCGCTGATAGCTGATTGTATAGCTAGCTCACGGGCGTCCATTTTGATCAGCGTTGTTGGGAGATATCGCGTGTTTTGTGCTGGTGTCGCGTTTCGGTGGGGTGGCCGGAATCCCTATGTGGCCAGCAACTATATAGCCGAGCTTATATTTAAAACTTTTTTAAAATATATTCTAATAGATCTTAATACTATATAGATTTTACATTTACTAGGGCTATATAAAAGTAATATTAATAAGCTTTTACTAATTATTAAAGTTCTAACTATTTAAGTAAAGTAGGCTAAAAATATTATATTAATATATTATATTAATATATTTATAATATATTTATAATATATATTAGAAGCCTATTATATTTATTATAAGCAATAGCTAATTCTTTCCTAGGGTTAATTCGTGATATCACGTGATTCTAGGCTAGCTATTTAACTAACCACTATATTACGTAATTAATAATTTCTTTAATAATAATAATTATAATAATAATAATAATAATAATAATAATAATAACGTGGTTCACCAGCGAGTGACCCACACTAGTGAGCGCGCCACCTTTGCCAAGACCCTACCATCACCAACAATACCATCATAATACAACCACCTACCATGTCTTCTAAGCCATCTAATGAAGCTCGATTACTTATTGCTATTAGAGCTATTAAACAAGACCCAAATCTTACAGAGCGAGCAGCAGCAGGGCTGTATAACGTTAATCGCAGAACGCTCAATCGAAGACGCAACGAAACGACTGCACGACGCGATAACCCACCTAAATCAAAGAACTTTACTATCCTTGAGGAGCAGGCGCTTGTTGATCGTATAATCGAGCTAGACACGCGTGGATTCCCTCCTACGAAGCTTATAATCCGCACAATGGCTGATTCACTACGTTTACAGAGAGGAAAGCCACCTGTTAGCATCAACTAGACAGACAGGTTTATTAAGCGCAGACGTGAAGTTAAAACGCGTTAGTCTTAGTCATACGACAACTAGAGGGCATAATAGGAAGATCCTAAAGTTATAAACATGTGGTTTAAGCTTATAGAGGGCATTAAAGTTAAGTACAGCATTACAGATAAGGACACCTACAACTTTAATAAATTAGGCTTCCTAATAGGGGTTATAGGGTCTTAGCTTGTGGTTATAGCATTAGAGAGGCGTGCGAAACCCAAATTGATACAGCCAGGCGACCGCCAGTGGATTACGGTGATCCAGGGTATCTGCGCTGCTAGATGGGCAATCCCTCCCTTTATTATCTACGCCGGCAAGCGTCACATCTCCACCTGGTACGAAGACGCGTCAATTCCTGGCGATTGGGTAATCGCTGTCAGCGAGAACGGCTGGACAAACAACGAGCTCGGTATTACGTGGTTAAAACACTTTAACGCGCATATAAAGGGACGTGCTAAAGGAACCTATTAGCTGCTAGTTATTAACAGCTAACGTACTTTGCACTCGAGTCGGACACTCCATCGAGTCGGACACTTTGCCAAGACCCCACCAAAACGTACTATCAGCAATAGTATAACGCGATGCCTCAACCACACAACAAACCACTAGCGTTAAAAGAAGCGCGTATACAGCTTGCGATCTAGGCTATCGAACGAGACGCGACACTCTCTTAGCGACGCGCTGCAGCTATCTATAACGTCTCTTAAAGTACACTTAGCGACCAACGCGCTAGAAAGACGTTTAGACGCGACTGCGTACCCAACAAAATAAGACTTACTATAAGAGAGGAGCAGGCAATTATGGAGCATATACTCGACCTAGACGCGCAAGCATTTCCGCCTTAGCTCGATACTATAAAAGATATGGCTAATTCTTTACTAGCTGCACGCCACTACAAGCCAGTTGGCCAAAGGTGGCCTTATGACTTTGTTAAGCGCCAGCCAGAGCTTAAAGTCAAGTTCAATCGAAAGTACGACTACAAGAGAGCTCTCCAGGAGGATCCTGAGGTGATACAAGACTGGTTCTAGCTTGTGGAGAACATAAAGGCCAAACATAGTATCCTAGACAAGGACACTTACAATTTTGATGAAGCAGGCTTCATAATAGGCATAATATCGACTAGAGCAGTAGTCACAGGCTCTAAGCGTCAAGGACGGCCAAAGCAGGTGCAGCAGGGCAATAGGGAGTAGACAACAGTCATCCAAGGCATCAACGCGATGGGTTGGTGGATCCCACCCTTCATTATCTTCGGGGGCAAGCACCACCTCTCCGCCTGGTATAAGGAGAAGGATCTACCTCATAATTGGGTTATTGCAGTCTCTAAGAACGGCTAGACGACAAATAAGCTTAGTCTGCAATGGCTAAAGCACTTTAATAAGCATACAAAGAGGCGTACTACTAGTAGAGCACGTTTGCTCATTATCGATGGCCACGAAAGTCACAACTCGCTCGAATTCCAGGATTACTACAAGAAGAGCAATATTGTTACTCTCTGTATGCCCTCGCATTCGTCGCACCTCTTGCAGCCACTTGATGTGGGCTGTTTCGCGCCTTTAAAAAAGGCGTATAGGCGCCAAGCTGAGGATTTGATGCGCAACCACATCACGCACATCACTAAAATCGAGTTCCTGCCTTGCTTTATTGCTGCTTTCAAGGCTTCGTTTACTGAAAGTAATATCAAAGGAGGCTTTCGAGGTGCTGGCCTAGTGCCCCACAACCTAGAAGCTGTGATATCGCAGCTTGACGTCCGCCTGCGTACGCCTCCACTTTGTACTATTCGCGATAGTACATGGGAGTCGCAAACTCCGCGAAATAGTACAGAACTTAGGTCGCAATCGACGCTGGTTAAGCAGAGGATTCAAAGGCATGTGGATAGTTCCCCAACTTATATGGTTGAGGCGGTGGAAAAGCTCGTCAAAGGCGCCGAGCTGATGGGGCATTCTTTGGTGTTGATGACCAAACGCAACGCCGAACTTCAAGCTGCCAATGAGGCCGCCACACGACGTAAATCATATAAAAGAAAGCGATTGCAGCAAGAAGGAGTCCTTACAGTTGAAGAGGGCCAGCGACTGGCTACTCTAAAGGACTTTGGGGTGCGTAGTGATGGCAAGAAGGCAAAGAAGAGGGTGCGCGCTAATAGAGGCGAATCTGCTTAATAGCGCTGTGGATGCTGTAGTAAGCCTGGGTATAACAAAATAACCTGTAGGCAGCCTGTAGAAGTAGATTCTGAATAGTTTAGCCTATTTAGACTATTAAAAATAGTTCATGTTGACTCTATACTATCGTGAATAGTACAGAACTTGGTGGGGTCTTGGCAAAGTGTCCGACTCGATGGAGTGTCCGACTCGAGTGCAAAGTACGTTATAAGAGCTATAACTTAATTAAGTTCTAGGATTACTATAAGGAATATAAGATTATTACTCTCTATATGCCGCCACATTTGTTACACCTATTGCAGCTGTTAGATATAGGCTGTTTCTCCCCCCCTAAAGAAGGTATATAGTGCTAAGATCTTAGGCTTAGCCCGTTAGCTAATAACCCACATTGCAAAGATTAAGTTCCTTCTAGCCTTTAAAACCGCGTTTTTAAAGGTTTTCTCTGCAGAGACAATTAAGGGTGGTTTTCGTGGTGCTGGGCTAGTCCCATTGAATCCAGAGGAGATGTTGCAGTACCTTAACATCTGCATTTGTACACCTAGTCTGCCTATTAAAAAGCCTACCACCTGGGAGTCTAAAACACCAAGTAACCTACGCGAATTTGAGGCGCAATTAACACTGGTTCGCAAGAGAATTAGAGATTACTTCGATTTATCACTAACTTTAACTATGCAGGTGCTTAAGAAGCTTGAAAAAGGCGCTCTAAGTGTAATGCATAGTTAGGCACTAGTGTTGGATGAAATTGCAGGCCTTCGCAAGATAATTAAGGAGACTATAAGGCGAAAATTGCGTAAAAGGAGGTATATCTAGCATTAGGGATTACTTACAGTAGCAGAGGGATCTTAGCTAGCCACTCCTAAGGACGCTGGTGGACAGAAGAAGGGTAAACAGTTGTTAGGTACTAGTCGCGCTGCAATAGGGCCATCAACTTAACGGCGTTGTGGCATTTGCAGGCAACTTGGACACAATGCGCAAACCTGCTAGGGAGTTAAAGAGAAAGAATCTGAATTAGATGCATTAACTTAGTATATATTTTCAAGTAGTATTGCGACGCAGTCTAATAATAAATAAAATGGTTTGGTGGGGTCTTGGCAAAGGTGGCGCGCTCACTAGTGTGGGTCACTCGCTGGTAAACCACGTTAATAATAATAATAATTATAATATTAACTAACCTAACTATTTTATCTAATTCTCTTTCTATAGTAGATCTTCTCTTATAACTAGCAAGCCGTATACTACTACCTAAGATCTTGCCGCCACTACCTATCTCCCCTATACTTTTACTACCGCCGCTTACTCTTACCCTTATTACTTAGTTGCGGTTCTCTATCTTAATAGTACTCTAGATAATTACTACTATATCTATAAGCTTTTTATACTATAGCTACGCTTTTAAACTCTTATAGTTTCTAAGAAACTACTACTTATTATCTAGTAGCTACCCTATATCTTTACTTTACTAGTCCTTATTTTTAAGCTTTTTTAGTAATATCTCTATTTTATTCTATTATTATAGTATAAACGCCTAACCTAATTCTCTATGTAGGTACTAAAGAAGTACTTTGCACTCTAAAATCTAGAATTATAAAAATAGCTAATAGGGCCTAAATAGCTAGGGCTAGATATTATTAAAGATATTAAGATTAAAAGGCCCTTTTAATAACTCTACTTACTATATAAGATTGCTAAATCTCTAGAAATTTTCCTTAACTTTATCTAGCTAATCCTCTATATACTCTTAGAACTCTACTATAGCTATGCTGCCCTATATAAAAGAAGTAGTATAGTCAGGCTACTAGAATATTATTATATTGCTAGATATAATAGATAAAAGGCTAAATTTAAAAGATAATAGTAGTTATATAATAAAATTAAAAATTTAATATACTAGGCGTTACTAATATTATAAAAGTAAATAGACTTTATATACTATACGTATAGTAAACTATAATTACGCTATAGCTACTAACGTGGTTTACTAGCAAGTAATCTACACTAGTAAGCACGCTACCTTTGCCAAGACCCTACTATTACTAATAATACTATTATAATATAACTATTTATTATATCTTCTAAGCTATCTAATAAAGCTCGATTACTTATTACTATTAGAGCTATTAAACAAGACCTAAATCTTATAGAGTAAGTAGTAGTAGGGCTATATAACGTTAATTGTAAAACGCTTAATTAAAAACGCAATAAAACGACTGCACAACGCGATAACCTACCTAAATTAAAGAATTTTACTCTCCTTAAGAAGAGGCGCTTATTAATTATATAATTAAGCTAGATACGCGTAGATTTCCTCCTATAAAGCTTATAATCCACACAATGGCCAATTTACTACGTTTATAAAGAGAAAAGCCACTTATTAGTATTAACTAAATAGATAGGTTTATTAAGCGTAGACGTAAAGTTAAAACGCGATAATCTTAGTTATATAACAACTAGAGGGTATAATAAAAAGATCCTAAGGTTATAAATACGTAGTTTAAGCTTGTAGAGGGCATTAAAGTTAAGTATAGCATTATAAATAAGAACACCTACAACTTTAATAAATTAGGCTTCCTAATAGGGATTATAGGGTCTTAGCTTATAGTTATAGTATTAGAAAGGCGTGCGAAACCCAAATTAATACAGCTAGGCAACTACTAGTAGATTATAGTAATTTAGGGTATCTGCGCTACTAAATAGGCAATCTCTCCCTTTATTATCTACGCTGGCAAGCGTTATATCTCTACCTAGTACAAAGACGCGTTAATTCCTAGCGATTAGGTAATTGCTATTAGCAAGAACGGCTAGACAAATAATAAGCTTAGTATTGCGTAGTTAAAACACTTTAACGCGCATACAAAGGAACGCGCTAAAGAAACCTATTAGCTACTAGTTATTAATAGCTATAAGAGCTATAACTTAATTAAGTTCTAGGATTACTATAAGGAATATAAGATTATTACTCTCTATATGCCGCCACATTTGTTACACCTATTGCAGCTGTTAGATATAGGCTGTTTCTCCCCCCTAAAGAAGGTATATAGTGCTAAGATCTTAGGCTTAGCCCGTTAGCTAATAACCCACATTGCAAAGATTAAGTTCCTTCTAGCCTTTAAAACCGCGTTTTTAAAGGTTTTCTCTGCAGAGACAATTAAGGGTGGTTTTCGTGGTGCTGGGCTAGTCCCATTGAATCCAGAGGAGATGTTGCAGTACCTTAACATCTGCATTTGTACACCTAGTCTGCCTATTAAAGAGCCTACTACCTAGGAGTCTAAAACACTAAGTAACCTACGCGAATTTAAGACGCAATTACTACTAGTTTGTAAGAGAATTAGAGATTACTTTAATTTATTACTAACTTTAACTATATAGGTACTTAAAAAGCTTAAAAAAGGCGCTTTAAGTGTAATATATAGTTAGGCACTAGTGTTAGATAAAATTATAGATCTTTGCAAAATAATTAAGGAGACTACAAGATAAAAATTGCGTAAAAGAAGGTATATCTAGTATTAGAGATTACTTAGAGTAGTAGAGAGATCTTAGCTAGCCACTTCTAAGAATACTAGTAGACAGAAGAAGGGTAAATAGTCGTTAGGTACTAGTCGCGCTGCAATAGGGCTATTAACTTAATAGCGTTGTGGTATCTATAGGCAACCTGAATATAATACGCTAACCTACTAGTGAGTTAAAGAGGAAGAATCTAAATTAGATATATTAACTTAGTATATATTTTTAAGTAGTATTATAACGCAGTCTAATAATAAATAAAATAGTTTGGTAGAGTCTTGGCAAAGGTGGCGCGCTTACTAGTGTAAGTTACTTGCTAGTAAACTATATTAAGTCGTAAATATAATAACTAAACTATAGTTAAGTGTCCTATTACCTATACTACTTTTATAGTTACAACTCTATAGTTTACTATAGCTCTCTAATAGTCTACTAGTTAAGAGAGAATATATAACTTAGTTATACTAAATAGTAGACTATTTATTAACTACTATTAATAATACTGCTATAAAAAAGTTAATAATAAAATTATTATTATTTTATATATATTTTATTACTACTACTATGTGCTAGATACTAGGTTTTAGTGCCTTCTATTTTACTCCTCTCTATATATAGTATAGACTTAATCTTAGTTAGAATCTCTATATAATAAAGATATTTAATAACTAATAGCTAAAATCTATTATTATGTATAAAGAATATTAAGTATACTTTAACTATTCTAATATATTTAAAAGCTATACTAAATAGCTATATTTATATAATTATAATATTTAGTAATAAATAAAAAAAGTAAATAATAAAAGAGGAGATGTTTATAATAGTTATAGAGATATATATAGTATTAAATTAACTATCTAGAGGTAGTATAAAAAAGGCCTTTATCTTAAATAATATACCAAAAAAAGCAAAGTTCTCTACTTAGATAGAGGTATAACATTCTTCAAATCTATTAAAATTATATTTTAAATATAATTTTAAAAAAAAAAATTTTAAAATAAGTTTTTAATATATTTTGGTTCTAATACTATATAAACGCTACTAGAACGCCTAATAGTTAGTTAGGCAGGATAGAATAATATTAGAAGGTAAGTAGTAATAAGATAAATTACTACCTACTCTTATCTAAAGTAAGGGAAGGTTTTATCTAAATCCTTACTAGACTTAAAGGAAGTATAAGGCCCTATTAGGCTAGTTAAGTAATAAGAAGGCCTTATAGTATCCCTCTTCTAGGATTAACCTAATCTAGATTGTCCTAGAAGATTAATATATATAATATTCTATTATCTCTACTTAAAAAGTAAACAATTACTAGTCTTATAAGCATATAATAATAATAATTATTATATTAGGTGCTATTACGCTATTAAGATGCTCTAGAGTACTTAACTAATTTAGGAGCTAAAGGTGCTATTAAGTAAGGCTTAGTATAGTTGCTTTAGTTTTTGTCTACCTTTATACTACTTTTACTTCTTACGCCTTTACTAATTAATTTAGTATATACTATTCTTCTCTTATTATTTTAAAGGTCGTATTGTTTATTTAGTGTTAATTAATTACCCTTTTTAACCACATTTTTTTTAATTTGAGCCTGCGTAGGTTAGGATAAAAAGGCTGCTCTAGTCTAGTGCCTAAAAATATAGTCTACTAGTCTCTACTAATATAATAATAGTTTATAATAGTTTCTAATAGCTTATAAACTATATACTTACCTTTTATTATTTATAAGCGCTTTAATACCTATAAAAATTTACTTAAAGTATATATAGTAAATTAACTTCTTATTTTATTATTATTATTATTAGTAATTACGCTATAAGCACGATACTGCTTTAGCGTACTAATGTATTACGCTTACTATCTAATACTATAACTATAAAAATATAATGCATTTACGCAACGCTTTCCTTTCTTAGTAACTTATTAATAAATACTTTCTCCTCTTTTCCCTTAATCTTACCCTTTAATACTATTATTCTAACTTATAGTAATATAAAAACCTATAACGTACTTTGCACTCGAGTCGGACACTCTATCGAGTCGGACACTTTGCCAAGACCCCACCAAGTTCTGTACTATTCACGATAGTATAGAGTTAACATAAACTATTTTTAATAGTCTAAATAGGCTAAACTATTTAGAATCTACTTCTATAAGCTGCCTATAGGTTTTTTTATTGTGCCTAGGCTTGCCGCAGCGTCTACAGCGCCGTTAAGCGGATTCGCCTCTATTAGTGCGCACCCTCTTCTTTGCCTTCTTGCCATCACTACGCACCCCAAAGTCCTTTAGAGTAGCCAGCCGCTGGCCCTCTTCAACTGTAAGGACTCCTTCTTGCTGCAATCGCTTTCTTTTATATGATTTACATCGTGTGGCGGCCTTATTAGTAGCTTGAAGTTCGGCGTTGCGTTTGGTCATCAACACCAAAGAATGCCCTATTAGCTTGGCGCCTTTGACGAGCTTTTCCACCGCCTTAACCATATAAGTTGGGGAACTATCCACATGCCTTTGAATCCTCTGCTTAACCAGCGTCGATTGCGACCTAAGTTCTGTACTATTTCGCGGAGTTTGCGACTCCCATGTACTATCGCGAATAGTACAAAGTGGAGGCGTACGCAGGCGGACGTCAAGCTGCGATATCACAGCTTCTAGGTTGTGGGGCACTAGGCCAGCACCTCGAAAGCCTCCTTTGATATTACTTTCAGTAAACGAAGCCTTGAAAGCAGCAATAAAGCAAGGCAGGAACTCGATTTTAGTGATGTGCGTGATGTAGTTGCGCATCAAATCCTCAGCTTAGCGCCCATACGCCTTTTTTAAAGGCGCGAAACAGCCCACATCAAGTGGCTGCAAGAGGTGCGACGAATGCGAGGGCATACAAAGAGTAACAATATTGCTCTTCTTGCAGTAATCCTAGAATTTGAGCAAGTTGTGACTTTCGTGGCCATTAATAATAAGCAAACGTGCTCCACTAGTAGTACGCCTCTTTGTCTGCTTATTAAAGTGCTTTAGCCATTGCAGACCAAGCTTATTTGTCGTCCAGCCGTTCTTAGAGACTGCAATAACCCAATTATAAGGTAGATCCTTCTCCTTATACCAGGCGGAGAGGTGGTGCTTGCCCCTGAAGATAATGAAGGGTAGGATCCACCAACCCATCGCGTTGATGCCTTAGATGACTGTTGTCCACTCCCTATTGCCCTGCTGCACCTGCTTTGGCCGTCCTCAACGCTCAGAGCCTGTGACTACTGCTCCAGTCGATATCATGCCCATTATGAAGCCTGCTTCATCAAAATTGTAGGTGTCCTCGTCTAGGATACTATGTTTAGCCTTCATGTTCTCCACAAGCTGGAACTAGTCTTGTATCACCTCAGGATCCTCCTAGAGAGCTCTCTTGTAGTCGTACTTTCGATTGAACTTGACTTTAAGCTCTAGCTAGCGCTTAACAAAGTTATAAGGCCACCTCTGGCCAACTAGCTCGTAGTGGCGTGCAGCTAGTAAAGAATTAGCCATATCTTTTATAGCATCGAGCTGAGGCGGAAATCCTCGCGCGTCTAGGTTAAGTATATACTCCACAATCGCCTGCCCCTCTTTTATAGTAAGTCTTATTTTGTTAGGTGCGCAGTCGCGTCTAAACGTCTTTCTAGCGCGTCAGTTGCTAAGTGTACTTTAAGAGACGTTGTAGATAGCTGCAGCGCGTCGCTAAGAGAGTGTTGCGTCTCGTTCAATAGCCTAGATCGCAAGCTGTATACGCGCTTCTTTTAACGCTAGTAGTTTGTTGTGTGGTTAAGGCATCGCGTTATACTATTGCTGATAGTACGTTTTGGTGGGGTCTTGGCAAAGTGTCCGACTCGATGGAGTGTCCGACTCGAGTGCAAAGTACGTTAGTAAGAACTTATATATTTATTATTATTATACCTATAGTTACTAAGTTATTACTAGCCTAACTAGTATACTAGGACTATCTTATATAGGCTAAGGTATACCTTTTTCTACTTTAATCTATTAATAATATTCTAGATAGAGTAGTACTTTAGTATAAGTATAGTAACTTTAAGTAAATAGATTAAAGCGTACTTTTAGACGGCATTAATAGCGTCTTTAATATTATAGTTTAGGTTAATAGTAGAAAATATAATAATAGTAGAAGTCTCCTTAAAGCTAACTTTAATATAGAGATAGTATCGAATAGGCTCTATAGCTAGCCGTACAGACATCGAATTCTAATACTCTGCATTGGCAAGTGTGAAGGGTGTACGGAATAATCGTACGAGTAAAGAAAATAACATAACAGAACGACTTTGGTATTGATTGCTTGTCTCTAGAGAGGGTACGGATAGAAAGGAGAAGATCCTGCGGCGCACGGGCATTACGTGATCCCCACGTGATGCTATCGTGCGGCAATATTAAAATCTCAACACCCTTAGGTGCCCTTGCCCGTACGGTGTACGGATAGATAGAGTATTAAGGTTAATATACCTATAGTGTGTATAAGCTCCCTATTTAGTATATATTTTATAAGTAGTATATAAACTTACTAATATAGCTATTAGCTATTACTTTTAGTAATATCTTTAGAAATAATAGTAGAGGAGATAATAGTTATAGCATTATACTAGTTGTAGCACTAGCGCTATTATTTTATCTTTTTCCCCTAACTCTAAACTAGTATAGTAATACAGCCTGACTATATTTTATATATAGATTTTTTTTTAGTTAAAGTAGGCACGCTAAGCCTACTAAGCTCGCTTATAACGCGCTAACCCCTTTTTAATAATACTACTTTAAAACGCTTTTCTATATTAATAATAGCAAAAAAAAATAACTGCTATTATTATAATATTCTTATTAGAAACCCCGTTAGTTAAAAAAAACCTATTATTGTAATATATTCTAATATATCCTAATATTCCTCTTTATAATATAATACTCCTTAAGAAGATACATACTATATAGTAGGCAAAGTTAGCTTATAACTAACCTAGTAGCGCTAATTCTTATATTTATTATATTAAATTTATCTATAAGAGGAATCTTATATATACTTATTATTTCCTAAATATAAAGCTTGTCCTATTAATCTAAATTAATAGAGTCTAGCTATCTAGATACAGAGATTAATTAATTTAGAATAAATATTATCTTATAGTAATATATACCCTTATTAGGCGCTATTATATTACTAACTAAAATAATATAGTACTCTATTAACTTTAATACTAAGCTTAACTACTTTATAATTACTTAGGTTATTATTTATAGTAGTAACTCTAAAGAGAATAAAAAATATATTTATAAAACTACTAAGAGGCTTATAAACTATATTAAGTAGGTGTAGTTATTTTTATAGCCCTTTCTATTAACTAATTTCCTTTTAGCTTATTTAAGCCCTATACCTAAAATCTATACGTCTATAATAGTAGTAATATCCATAAATTTACCTATTACTTTACTAAAAAGCGTGCTTAGACTAATATAAAGTATAAGATAAAGTAATATAATTATAAAAAGGTAATTAACTACACTACTTATAAAGGTAGAATACTTAAATATAATAAAGTTTATAATTTTATCTTCTATCCTATTATATAACTTCTTTTTATTAATACTATATTAAAACGCTTTTCTGTGTTAATAATAGCAGAAGGAATAACTGCTATTATTGTAAATTTTTTATTAGAAACCCTCTTAGTCGTAAATAAAAAGCCCCTTCTGCTAAATAATTCTATTATATTATATACTAATATAATTATAGAATACGTATAAGCTTATATATTATTATAAGTACTAAAGTAATAGTAAAAGCCCTACTAATAGTCTTAGTTGCAAATAGTGCCTTTCTAGCTTCTTAGTAGTATCTTTAGGTTCTTTAGAGGCCTTAGGCTAATATATATATATAAAAAGGACCTCTAGGGCTATTATACCTTAGAGTTCCTAGAAGTAATAGCTTCCTATAATATAGGAGTCTATTAGAACTTAAATAGTGCCTTCTATTAGGCAGTGACGCCCTAAAATATCTTAAATCTAGGTTCTTAAAATATTCTCTTCTTTTAGCTCTAAGTAAAGTATAATATACTTTTATAGTTCTTTATAGTCCTTTTTAACTAACCTCTAAAGATACTATAATTTTTCTAAGCTAATATTACCTTTATAATACTTTATACTATTAAATACTTTTATAATTATAGTAAAAAAACCCTTTATAGGAAGAAAATAAGTAAAGATAGTAAGTATACTTCTTATACTAGTTCTTTAACTATATAGTTAACCTAAGTTTAACCTTTTATCTATAGAAAAGAAAATAAAATTCTTTGAAAAAGTTCTTTTCTTTCTTTATTTCCTTTTTATAGTTATTTAACCTAAATAAGAATCTCTTTAATATTATCTTAGAATATTTTTTTATTTCTCTAACTTTTTAATAGTGTTAGCACTTAGATTAGTACTTAGCTTTTATAAGTTTTCTTCGTTAAGATAACTTTCCTATTTAATAAAGTATTTCTAGGTTTTAACTAATAATTGCCTACTTTTTAGCACCTTTTTTATATAGTATATATTATTGCTAAATATATATAAAGTGTCTGTAATAGGATCCACTTTAGACTTAATAGCTTCGCTTTATTTATATAACTCTAATAATAATATTAAAAACCTAGGCATACGTTTAATTCTAGAAAATTAACTTTATAGACTTCTTTCCATATAAAATACTTAATTATACTTAATTTAATAAACTTTTAATTAAGTATATACTTAGGTTAAGTAGAGTTTAAATATCTAGCAGATATAAACACTTAATCCCCTAGTTTAAGACTAGGGTGTGTCCTCTTCTTATTAGTATACCTTTTCTAGTACTTATTTACTACTATAATTTTTATTTTATATTAAGCCTATAGTATAATAATATTTACTATAATTCACGTGCCTAGTTGTAATTCTCTATTGCTAAGCAGTATTCTAGGCTATTCTAGTATATAAGGGTCCGCTCTATAGTATATATAAAGAAGTTACTTTAGTTATTATATTTACGGTATTATTATATACAAATTCTATAATTATTAATTACTTTACCTAGTTATTCTATTCTAGATAGTAAAAATATTAAAGATACTACTTAAGCGTCTAATTCTGCCTTTTAGTTTGCCTATCTGTTTGTAGGTAATAGGCTAATAATAATGTCTTTATAGTATTAAGGTAATAATAAAAAAAGTGCTAATAGCGAGAGTTTATTATTAGACCTTTATTTAATAAAATTGTCTTAGAAGTGCTATATAATCTAATAATATTCTAAGTTTAGACTTCTACTAAGTTTTTTATATTTTAATTTATTATAGTAGGTATATAATAAGCTATCTTTATTAGATAGTCTACTATTACTAGAATAGTATTATAGACTTAGCTAAGTGTTTAGCTAAAGGATAAGTTTATAATAAAATTTAAGGTAATATTCTCCTAAGGGCTATTTAGTATAGGTAAAGAATTTAGAAGACTATATAGTTAGTGTTAAAGTATAATAGATATCTTACACTTTAAATAATCTTAATAGTAGTCCTTAACTTTATATTAAATTTTTTTTCTATTAGAACTACCTTTTTAACTTCCTTAATATCTTCTTTACCTTAAAATGCCCTCTTATAGGGCTATTATAATATATCTAAAGAGTCTTTACCTTCTTCACACTTATTATAAGCACCTTAATTTTATTTTACTCTATTATGCCTTTTTCTAATAACTCTTTACCTAACTATTAGGGCTAAAATTCTTTTAAAGCCTTAACTTTATCCTTAGTCTTTAAGTTAAATTTAGAGCTACTATTTATTAATAATATTAGCTCTTCTATAATTACTCTTCTAGATTTACGCCTTTTTAGCTGCCTTTATACTTAGAGTGCTGCTTACTAGAACCTTATAACTACGCTAATTAATTAGGTAGTTAGTTTATTAAAAGTATCTCTACTTAATAATATTTTTAAAGGCTTTATATAAGCCCTATTTTCTTTTTTTACTAAATATTACACCTTACTTATATAGTTAGGACGTCTTAGTAGTCTATCTGCTAGGTTTTCTATCTCTAGCTAGTAGATAATAATAAAATTATACTCTGCTAGCCTCTTATACATTCTAATCTACTAGTAGCTTAATTTCTTTATATTTATAAACTATTACAAGTTATTATAATCTATAGGGATAGTAAATAGAATACTTAATAGGTAGTGTCACTAATATTTAATACTTTTAGTAATAGCTAGCAATTCCTTATTATATATATTATATTAAAGTTGTGTGCTATTTAGCTTTTATAAAAAGAAACTAATAGGTTACTATTATAGAGTTCTATTAGATTTTAGCATATTCTAGTTTAATATACTAAATATTACGCTATATAAGGTATTTACTTTAAGTCTTATCTCTTTATTAGACTTAAAGTACACTAATATAGGCACTTTTATAAATATAGCTTTTAACTTTTTAAAGGTACTTTTACCTATATATCTAAGTATAAGGGTTAGCTTTTCTTTCTTCTTTAAGTTTACCTACCCTAGGCAGCACTAGACTTCTTCTAAGTAAGTTTAGTAAGAGGTAGAGCTATTTTTAAAAACCCTAAGATAAATATCTAGTAATAATATATAAAATTAATAAACACTTTAATATTATATACTATTTTAGAGAGTAGCTACTTTATAATTATTTTTATATAGTGTTTATATACCCTAACTTCCTTTTAGCTAATAATATAGTCTAGGTACTTTGTCTTTTCCTAATAAAACTTATACTTACTAAGTTTAATATATAGTTTATCCTTATATAGCCTTTAGAGAATATCTTTTATATACTATTTATATTTCTTTTTTATAGTAGAGAAGATAAGTATATTATCTAAATAGATAATATACGTTATATTAATTAGTTCTACCAAGACCTTATTAATATATTTCTAGAATTATATTTAAGTATTAGTTAAACTAAATAGTATTACTAAGTACTTAAAGTATTTATACTTTATATAAAAAGTTATCTTCTATTTATTACTCTTTTTAATTCTTATTCTATAATATAACGTTTAGATATTAAGCTTATTAAAGAACTTTACATTTGCTAATGTTTTTTAAAACTTTTTAATTAAGAGTAATATATACTAATTCATAATAGTAATCTTATTAAGGCTATAATAATCTACGCATAGCCTTAATATACTATTCTTCTTTTTTATAAATAGGATTAGTGCTCTAGCTAGTAATCTTAAATATTATATCTAGCCTTTTTATAAGTAATTTGTAATATACTTATATAAAACACTTAGCTTGCCCTTATATAAGTTATAAAAGGGCTAATAGGATAGTTATTTCCTAAAGAAAATATTAATACCTAAGTTAGTTATAGAATATTCTATAAGCACTTCTAATTAATTATTATTTGCTATATTAGCAAACTCTTAGTATACTAGTAGCATTATAGCCTCTCCTAAGATTATTAATATTTTATTACCTATTTAGTTAATATAACACGCGTATAATTCTATAGTTAAGTCTAATATTATTAAACTAAACTATTCTGTTTCTTTAAAGGCTACTTTAGTATAATTAGGTATATTTTACCCTAACTTTCCTTAAAATAATAATTAACCTATATAAAACTTAAGTTTTAGATTATATATAGCAATCTATAGTAATTCTAAATATATTTTATACTTTCTTAAGTCTATAACTATAAATAGGATCTAGTAGGTTTCTCTAAAACCTCTAGTATCTACTAGGCACACTTTAGTAACTACACATCTATATATAGTAATATTTATACTAGTCGTATTGTTTATTTAGTATTAATTACCCTTTTTAACCACATTTCTTTAATTTAAGCCTGCGTAGGTTAGGATAGAAAGGCCGCTCTTATCTAGCGCCTAAAAATATAGTCTACTAAGTCTCTACTAATATAATAGTAGTTACTATATACTTACTCTATAATTATTTATAAGCGCTTTAACACTATTTAGGTACTTAATGTATATATAGAAAACTAACTTTTACTTTATTATTACTATTATTAGCAATTATACTACTTAAATATTACGCTTACTATTTAACACTATAATAACTATAAGGATTTAATATATTAATAAACACCTTTTTTTATCCCTTAACTTTGCTATTTATTACCGCTATTTTAACCTATAATAATATAATAACCTATAGTAGGAATTCTATATATCTATTATTATTACGTTTATAAGTACTAATTTATTACTAGCCAAACTAGTATACTAGGACTACCTTATATAGGCTAAGATATACCTTCTTCTACTTTAACCTATTAATAATCTTCTAAATAGAGTAGTACTCTAGTATAGGTATAGTAACTTTAAGTAAATAGATTAAAGCATACTTTTAGGCGGCGTTAATAGCGTCTTTAGTATTAGAGTTTAGGTAAATAGTAGAAAATATAATAGTAGTGGATAATATCTTATTAAGGTTAACCTTAATATAAAAATAGAGTATTAAGATTAGTATACTTATAGAGTATATCTTATAAGTAGTATAAACCTACTAATTTAGCTATTAGCTATTGCTTTTAGCAATATATTTAGAAATAATAGTAGAAAAGAGAGGTAATAGTTGCAACAAGCACGTTTTTATCTTCTTTCTCTCTTTCTCTACTCTAAACTCGTATAGTAATATAGCCTTACTATGTTTTTTATATAGATTTTTTTATTAAACTAGGCACGCTAAGTCTGCTAAGCTTACTTATAACACGCTAACCTCTTTTTATTAACACTACTTTAAAATGCTTTTTTATATTAATAATAGAAGGTAGAATAACTGCTATTATTATAATATTTTTATTAGAAACCCCCATAGTTATCAAAAAACCTATATTTATACTATTTACTATCTTTGCTATAAAGTCTAGTAAAGATATTACTATTAGATTTCTCTTTTTTTAAAGTAAGTAGAGATTATATTAAGTTTAGCGTTATTATTAACTAGTACCTTAACTAAGCCTAAATTCCCTACTATAGCCTACACTATTATTATTGCTAGCCTCTTTAGGTAAAGTATATTATAAAACTTTCTAAGTTACTTATTTTCTTTATACTTAATAATTATAGCTAATAAAATAGAGTCTAGTTTTACTAGCCCTTGCCTTTTTCTACAGACTCTAATATATTCTTAGAATATAAAAGTAGGTTTAAATTTCTCATTTTTTATTATTAAGAAAGATATAGCCTCTTTTATTATAGTTCTAGTAATTAATCTTTAGATTATCTTTATTTTTTTTCTTCTATATTAAGATAGACTATTTATAGTCCTTATACTTCTTTTTACTATATTTAGCTAGTCTAGCTAACTTAGTAGGGGGTATTATTAATTTAGGCCTCTTTAATAAGTCCTTAGACTTGCCTTTACTCTTAGCAGACTACTCTTCCTCTTAGTAAAGGTAATTAGCAATCTCTTTTCCCTTTATAAGAGTTTTTCTTTAAGAAGTTAAGTAATATAGAACTTTTCTATATAGCTTATTATTTATAGATACTATAAATTTAGCTACCCTATAATATAGTTTACTAGCGAGTAACCCACACTAGTAAGCGCGCCACCTTTGCCAAGACCCTACTATCACTAATAATACCATTATAATACAACCACCTACTATATCTTCTAAGCCATCTAATAAAGCTCGATTACATATTGCTATTAGAGCAATTAAACAAGACCCAAATCTTATCGAGTAAGCAGCAGCAGGGCTATATAACGTTAATCGCAGAACGCTTAATCGAAGACGCAACGAAACGACTGCACGACGCGATAACCCACCTAAATCAAAGAATTTTACTATCATTAAGGAGCAGGCGCTTATTGATTGTATAATCGAGCTAGACACGCGTAAATTCCCTCCTACGAAGCTTATAATCCGCACAATAGCTAATTCACTACGTTTACGGAGAGGAAAGCCACCTATTAGTATTAACTAGACAGACAGGTTTATTAAGCGCAGACGTAAAGTTAAAACGCGTTAGTCTTGGTTATACAACAACTAGAGGGCATAATAGGAAGATCCTAAGGTTATAAATATGTGGTTTAAGCTTATAGAGGACATTAAAGTTAAGTATAGTATTATGGATAAGGACACCTACAACTTTAATAAATTAGGCTTCCTAATAGGGGTTATAGGGTCTTAGCTTGTGGTTACAGTATTAGAGCGGCGTGCGAAACCTAAATTAATACAGCTAGGCGACCGCTAGTAGATTACAGTGATCCAGGGTATCTGCGCTGCTAGATAGGCAATCCCTCCCTTTATTATCTACGCCGGCAAGCGTTATATCTCTACCTAGTACGAAGACGCGTCAATTCCTGGCGATTGGGTAATCGCTGTTAGCGAGAACGGCTAGACAAACAACGAGCTTGGTATCGCGTGGTTAAAACACTTTAACACGCATACAAAGAGACGCGCTAAAGGAACCTATTAGCTACTAGTTATTAACAGCTATAAGAGCTATAACTTAATTAAGTTCTAGAATTACTATAAGAAATATAAGATTATTACTCTCTGTATGCCGCTATATTTGTTATACCTGCTGTAGCTATTAGATATAGGCTGTTTCTCCCTACTAAAGAACGTATATAGTGCTGAGATTTCGGACTTAGTGTGTTGGCTAATAACTTATATTACAAAGATTAAGTTCCTCTTAGCCTTTAAAACCGCGTTTTTGAAGGTTTTCTCTGCAGAGACAATTAAGGGTAGTTTTCGCAGTGCTGGGCTAGTCCTATTAAATCCAGAGGAGGTGTTGCAGCACCTTAGTATCTGTATCCGTACACCTAGTCTGCCTATAAAAGAGCCTACTACCTGGGAGTCTAAAACACTAAGTAACCTACGCGAATTTAAGGCGCAATTAACACTAGTTTGTAAGAGAACTAGAGATTACTTTAATTTATTACTAACTTTAACTATATAGGTGCTTAAGAAGCTTGAAAAAAGCGCTTTAAGTGTAATGTATAGTTAGGCACTAGTGTTGAATAAAATTATAGGCCTTTGCAAGATAATTAAGGAGACTATAAGGCAAAAATTGCGTAAAAGAAGGTATATTTAGTATTAGGGATTACTTATAGTAGCAAAAGAATCTTAGCTAGCCACTTCTAAGAATGCTAGTAGACAGAAGAAGGGTAAATAGTTGTTAAGTACTAGTTGCGCTGTAATAGGGCTATTAACTTAACGGCGTTATGGTATTTGTAGGCAACCTAAACATAATACACAAATCTGCCAGGGAGTTAAAAAGGAAGAATCTAAATTAGATATATTAATTTAGTATATATTTTTAAGTAGTGTTGCAACGCAGTCTAATAATAAATAAAATAGTTTAGTGGGGTCTTGGCAAAAGTAGTGCGCTTACTAGTGTGGATTACTCGCTAGTAAACTACGTTAATACTTATTCTACCTCTTAATTTTATTCTATAAAGAGAGAAGGTAGTTAAGTAAGTCTATTAGAGACTAACCTACCCTTTGGCAATAGTTTTTTATTATCTTAAACACTATCTACTAGTGTTCTAATAAAGTGCCTAAGGTATTAAGTATTTATTCTATTAATATTTGCTAGGTAGGGCCCTATTTAGGGTTTATCTATTATTATTAGTTAGAATATAGCTTAAACTATCTTTAAAGGTCCTTAGATAGATACTATTTACTAAAGGTAACTTTATAATTTTCTATAATAAAGTAAAAAGGTACTTATAAAAAAATAAAACTTATAATTTTATTTTTATTAGTTATAATTATAATAGCTTTTATAGTTATAGATATATAATAGGAATAGTTATAGTAAAATACTTTATTTAATAGCTACTAGAAATATTAAAGCTATAGTAGCTATATATATAGTACTAGTAAGTTTATTAAAAGCTACTATATTACTAGCTTTATATTATTATTAAATATTCTTAATATATTATATTTTCTATTATTTTTATTTTTATTATACTTAGTTCTATAGTTTTATATATTTAGTTCTATAGTTTTATATATTTAGTTCTATAGTTTTATATATTTAGTTCTATAGTTTTATATATCTAGTTCTATAGTTTTATAAAATAAGCTATTCTTTTATTAGCTTCTATTATATTTAGCTTCTTTTAAAAGACTTATAAACCCTTAGGACTATTATTAATTTTTTATTACGTAGTTTTTCTAAGTTCTTCTACTTATTTTTTTTACCTACCTAATAGTACTAGCTTACTACTAAGTGTTTCTAAATAGGCTGCCTAGCTTCTAGCTTATAGAGGTAAGATGTTTACTAGACCTATATATTATTATTATAGTAGTAAGAATCCTACTACTACTTATAAAAAAGCAATTTAAATATAAAAACGCTAGTAGAATGCCTAATAGTTAGTAAGACAAAATAGAATAATATTAGAAGGTAAGTAGTAATAAAACAAATTACTACACACTCTTATCTAAAGTAAGAAGGGAGATTTTATCTAAATTTCTACTAGACTTAAAGGAGGCATAAGGCCCTATTAGGCTAGCTAAGCAACAAGAAGGCCTTACAAATACTCTAAATATAAGAGAGCAATTGGGCTCAATTATTAAATAGGTTAAATTACTATAATAAGAATGCTAGGTATTGTATACTACCTATATGGCAGCAGCCATAAGAGTGTGCTAGTACTACCTAATTGGGACTAGCGCACAAAGCCAGATTAACGTTGGGCCGAGCGGAGGTCCGATAGGCCGATGGGCGGCGATCCCTAATACTAAAAAGCTTATTTATAAGAAATATTATCTAATATCTAACTTTCTTAGTAGTATAATGTAAAAAATAAAATACTTTTATATAAATATATAATATTATAAATATCTTTTAAATATTATAAATATCTTTTAAATATTGTAAATATCTTTTAAATATTATAAATATCTTTTAAATATTATAAATATCTTTTAAATATTATAAATATCTTTTAAATATTATAAATATCTTTTAAATATACTATATAATTATTTTTATAATATAGTAAATAAAAGGTTATATAGTAAAATACAATAACTCTAAATTAGAAAGCTTAAAAAAAAGCTATAGTATTAAAGAGGCTAAAGAGTAAAAACTAAAATATACTTTAAATATATTTTAAATATATTTATACTTAATAAGGTATATATTAGTATACTAAAGTAATTTAAAAAGGTGGCTTATAGTACCTATAGAAAAACTAGTTACTTACCTCTTTTAAAGTAGTTTTAAAAACTAGGATACTTCTAAAATATATTTATAATATAATTAGAACTTATTTTAATATATTTAGTTAATTATTAGTAACTAAAAGTAGTTTATTTACTTTTATATAATACTAACTATAAAAAATAGACTAAGCAGTTATATATTATATATCTACTTTTATATAATATTAATATTATTCTTATAGCTAGTATAAATCTACGTCTATAGGTTACTAAGCTTATTTAGCATAAGAGCTACTTTTGCGGGCTTTTTATCTAGTTATGTAGTATTCTTAGGGGCACTAGGTGCGCTTACTACTATAGTAGTAACTCTAGCCCTAGGCCTTTTACTAAGTATTATATAGTAGTAAACTTCTAAGTAGAATTATATAGTTCTTATATATAATAGAGCTATAGTGCTAGGTGCGATTATTATATAGGATAGGGCTCAATAGTGGGATAAATACTTCTAAATATTATCTATAAGTACTAAAATAAAAAACGTCTTTTAAATAAATATATACTATATCTCTTTTTTTTCTATATAAATAATAGATAGCAAAATGTATATTTTAAAAGTAATATATATATATATATAGAAAGAATTAAATAAATATATTATATAAAAGAATAGGTAAATAATAAAAAATACTACTATGTAAAGACTAGAAAAAGCTTACGTAGGCGGGCTTAAGGTAATTTACTAATACTTTAATAGTAATTATTAAGGTATTACTAAAGATTAAGAACTCTAGAGTCTAGTTTAGGGCCTTCTTTATATAGGCATTAGTAGGGGTATTCTTTCTATTAATCTATCTAATCTTAGAGATTGTATAGTGCCTATATAATTTATAGAATACTATAGTATTAATTGTAAGGCGCTTTTTATTTGTAGTTCCTAGTTATATAAAGTAGTTATAGAGAGACTTTAAATTTATATAGATAACTATAAGTATTAATAATAAACTAAGCGTATATATAATCTTTTAAAGGGTTGTACTAATAGTAATAGTATTATTAAAGCCTCCTACTATGCTATATAGCTTACTAGTAAGAACGATCCTAATTACTCTCTTATACTCAATTAAATTCTAGTATATAATATTTACTAGGATCTTAAAGTTATTACTATTACCTATATACTACTTATTACCTAGAGTAATTACAAATTCTAGCTATAAACTTAGGTCCTTATTATTAGTAAATAAGCTATTAGTAAAGATAAATAGCTTTGCGTAATAAATATCTAATAGTATAAAGGTAAGGCTACGCTTATTATTATTAATCTAGTATTAAATTTATATATTTAATACCTTAATATCTTTATATAAGAGTAATATAGTCTGAGTAATAATAGATAAATTAAATATAGCTTCTAGTTAGTATATAGATATAATATAGGCACCTCTTATACGCTGCTTTATATACCTCTAAGTAGTATTCTTATCTTTAGGGTTAATTATATAAAGGCTTTTTACTTACCCTTTTTATATAAAAACTATAGTACTATATATAAGCTAAATTCTTCTACTATTAAACTTAATAGGCTAGTTCTTAGTAAGGATAGTCTTATTTTTTTTTATAAAAGACTGCCTTCTTTAGCTCTTTTTCTTCTCTTTATACAAAGTTCCTATTAATAATACTAAAGGTATTATTTATCTAAAGGCTAGTAATTCTAAAGATATACTCTCCCTTATTAGTAATAAGCAAATATAGGTTATATAATAAAGCCTTTATACTATATTTCTCTTTATAGTAGTTATTATAGGTTTTAAACTAGTAAAGACCTAATTTAGCTACACTACAGAGTAGTTATATAATATAGAAAATTATATCTCATAGAAAGTTTATATATAGTTTATTAGGTAGTCTAGTATAGAATATATAATTTAGCTTATTAGTAGATTAAATATAGGCCTAGGTAATATCTTATAGTTTAAAATATATTCTATATATTACTTAAAGGCTTACTCCTAATACAAGAAGTAAGCGCTAGTTTATCCTTTAGATAGTAGATAATTAAATAAGAATTTTATTTTTCTCCTTATTAAAGTAACTAGCAAATATAAGGTAGGATTTCTTATATAGCTAAGTAGTCTTGCCCTTAACTTCTTATATGAGGTAAAGGTTAAAGATTCTGCCCTTATACTTTAATAAGTTAAAGAAAAGAATTTTAAATATACTATTAGTAATAAGAGTGTCTATCTTTATACAATTTAACTTTTTAAAGGGTGTTCTAGGTATAATAATTACACCTTTTATATAAAGCTTTAGAGATAGTTCCTAATTTCTAGTCTTCTTTCAAGCAAAAAATATAGTATTTTTTCTTAGGTAGCCTCTTTTTCTCTTTTTTAGAGAATCTCTTTATATAAGAGTAATAGTATTTACTTTATATAATAGTAGAAGAGTGTAATTTTCTTTATAATAATATAGCTTAACTTGTGTATAGTAAAACCTTACTAGACTATTTTTTAGGTTAAGGATTATATTTCCATTTTAATACCTTTAATTTTATATAAGTCTGTCTATTCTTTTTTTTCTCTTTAAACTATAATCTTAGATTTAAGTAAGAGCTTAAGGACTTTATACACTATTAATAGACTATTATAGGTGTTTAACACATAATTAATATTATTGTTTTTTTCTTTTTATAATATCTTTATTGCCTTTTATATAGTATTTGCGCGTGTAATAATATTAGGTAATAGGAAAAAGTATATACTAATTCTAAAATATATACTAAACACTAGTAGTATAAGTATAAGGCTATTTAGTCCTATAGTATTATTAATAGCTTTAATCGCTATTTAAAAAAATATTCTTTTTGTCTATATAATCTCCTAGTTTAGCCATAAAAATATTAAAGGCTTTATAGACGGGTGTATATAAACGCTTAACCTTCTTTATTACCTAATATACTTTTATAGAAGTCTGCCTATAGATTATACTAATAATTCTTATATTGTTTCTAAACTTATCTAATATAATTAGGTAGATCTTAGTAAATATAAATTTAGTATCTATAAAGAGCTTTTTATATATCTTGTGCAAATATTAATTTTAAAAAGATTATAATTTAAAATAATATATTTGTATTTATAATATATAGTTTATCTCTAGTTCTAATATATATAATATTAATAATAATTTTATAGTTAAAGTAAGTGTTATCCTTAATAGTAACATTAGGTAGTAATAGTTAGATAGAATACTTAGTTATTATTATTCTTATTATTTTTGCTTTATTCTTCTTCTTTATATAAGATAGGTTCCTTATTATTTCGCCTTTTTATATTTTAGATATAGGACTAAACAGTTTTATATAAAGGCGTTTTATTATTATACTCTTTATAAAAAGTATTATATTACCTTATTATATACGTACGTTTATTGCGTAAATAGTTAAAAGACTAATAACCTTTTTTATAGCATATAAATTACTTCTTTAGTCTTATATAAATATTATTTAATTAGAATCTAAATTATAATAATAATACTACAAATTATTTATAAGATTCTTATTTATAAGGGACTACTAATTTCTCTCTTTATATACAAAAGTTATATTTATAATTAGTATAGTATATATTAGCCTCTTATATGTGTCAATTAAATTAATAATTAATTATAACTTAAATTAATATATAAAGATTAGCAAATAAAGCTCTATAGTAGACTTAGGGGTAAATATAGTCTACTCTAACTCTAGGTATCTATAGTATACTTATATAATAGTAGTATAAAAAGGAATTTTTTTTGCAAAGTCTACACCTAATTCTCTCTATATAAAGGTAAGCCTATTAATTATTATCTTTGGGACTTTATATAGACTTTTATTAGGATTCTTATACTAGTATTATATAAAAGTTATTATAGTTTAGTTTTTCTAATACTAGTTATAGTTAATAGTATTATTAAAGTAACTATTAAGTGCTTTATATAAGCACTTCTATAATTATCTAGAGTAGATAGTGTAAAGGTAATACTATGGTATATAGCTAGTAAGAATATCTAGAAAGATATTTAGGTATTAATCCTTAGTAATATTTAGGCGTCTATATAGATCTATAAAAATTCTAGTTTTATTTATTAATAAATTATATAAAACTCTAGTATAGTTATTATCTTTATTTTATACCTTTTAGAATTAGATTATCTTATTAGCTAAAATTCTTTTTAGAGGTAGATTATACTTAGGTAGAAGCTTATATAAGTTAGATTATAATATAGGCTTAGTTTATATAAATTAGTGTAGTACCTATAATTTTATATAGCACTTAATAATTATAAGTAGGTAGGCAAAATAGTAGTTAGGCACTTTATATAAAAAGTAGTAATTTATTTAGTTATTTATACAAATAAGATTATTCTTAATACTTATATAAAGATTCTCTTAAAATATTTATAAAGACCTATAGCTATATAGGTGCTTATAGTAATAGCGGCTTACTTTATTTAGGTTTATATAATAGCTTAACTAGCTTAGATAAAATTAGCCTTAGTATCTATATATAAGAAGTTAAGTAGGCTAGAAAAGATAGTGTTATATAAGTAGTATTAGTATTACCTTTAGCTACTTTATATAATTTGCTAGCGCTTATAGCTATAGTATTTATTTTTAGTATAATACCCTTTTCTTCTAGAATTATAATAAGCTCTCTTCTAAATATATAGCTTATCTTTAAAAAATAGTATTTTTCCTTTTTTTAAAAGTCTTCCTAGAATAATTATAAGAAAGCTATTCCGTTTTAGTATAATATATAATAATTAGTAATAGTATATACTATATATAATTGTATTTTTAATAAAGAGGAATTATCTACTAGATTAATTTTATCCTTTTAGTACTTAGGTTTTATTCTTTTACGCAGTATTGCCTTTAATATTTCTATTCTTTTTATATACTTATTATATAATCTAGTATATTTAGGTATATTAGTGTTATCTTATAGAATAAAAGTAGTAAAGGTAGGGGCTTTATATAAAGTAGTAGTAGGGATAGTTATTACGTAACTAGTTTATTTAATAGGTTAGTTATATAGAGAATTATACTTTATTAGAGTTTATTATTATCTAACTATATATTTATATAGTTACTAGTATTATACTTAGTGTACTATTTTTTCTTAAATCTTATATAGTAGTAATATCTACTTACTAACTTAATAGAATAGTTAATCTACTATTTTTATAAATAAAAATAGGTTTTATATATCTTAAATAATTACTTATTTTATTTTATATAGTAGTTATATCTATTTACTAACTCTATAAAGATTTAATCTACTATTCTCTTATATATAAAGAATAGAGTATAATAAAATAAATTATATAGCTAATAATAACTTATATAATCTATTTTTACTCTTCCTAATTTATTGTTAAGAGTTAGTTAACTACTAATTAGTGTTAAATAGGTACTTTATAGCTAGCTATATAGATATTAAATTCTAATACTCTATATTAGCAAGTATAAAGGGTGTATAAGATAATTATATAAAAAAAGAAAATAATATAATAAAATAACTTTTATATTAATTACTTATTTCTAGAGAGGGTATAGATAGAAAAAAGAAGATTCTATAGTGTATAGGCCGTAGCGCACAGGCATTATATAATTTCTACATAATACTATTATACGGCAATATTAAAATCTTAACACCCTTAGGTGCCCTTGCCTGTATAGTATACGGACAAGGAGGGATATTTGCTATTATTATAATATTTTTATTAGAAACCCCTTAGTTAAAAAAAATTATATATATATTAATAAAATTCTTATTTTTATTAATAATAAACGTATATATAGCGTTCTTATATTTACTTAGAAGTAGAATAACAAAGGCTTTTATCTTAAATAATATAATAAAAAAAGCAAAGCCCTCTACTTAGTAACTAAAAAAGACGTATAAAAGTATATAGTAGGTATTTTATACTAGTAAAATTAACTATATAAAAAAGTATTTTATGCTCTTTTTTAATTACTAAGTAGGGGGCTCTATTTTTTATTTTTTTTATTTAAGATAAAACCCTTTATTGTTTTACCCCTAGATAGTTAATTTAATAACACATATATATATAAAACTATTAAAGTAGCTATTAAAGTTAATTTTAATTAAGTTTTAGGGAGGGAAGGAGAGCCAAGCGATAAAGCCGCATTAACGCATACCTTAAGGGCGTCGGTTACCTGGGGAGCTGCGCCCGCAAGCCGCAAACTTAAGGTTGCACATGGCGGGGCCTACATGGGATGAGGAGAGCTTGCAGCCCAGCCAAGCCACTTTCGATTGTACGACGTTGCTCCAATATGCAATGGCCGACACGGTTTGTCCTTCTCTTCTCATCGTAGCTGGCTTCCATCCAGCATGGCTTCCGACGCTCGCGAAGGCTCGAGTACCTGCTCTCCACAGTCCCCGTCTCGTGGCCATACACTAACGGACCACAGCCCTGAACGCATCGTCTGCAGATGCCCCATTGCAGGCGCGGGTGCGCCGACGGGCGCGCAAGCGTAGAGGGCCGCCTCAGTTGCAGTTCGTCACGGCAACCGACCCTTCCGAATTCAAAGGCGAGAATGCGAAGCGAAGCGTACGCTCACAGGCCATGATCCAGTACAGATACCAGTCGGCAGAGCAGAGGAAGAAACACGGTGGGGACAAGGGGGGTGGTTTGACGCCCACCGCCGAACGGGTGGTGCCCATCCCACAGACGGACCTGGCCTACGCCGCCGCGCAGAATGCTCTCCTGGCGCAATGGCAACCTGCATCGCAGCCCCAAATGTACTCGACCACATCGGAAGCGTGGTGGAACACCCAAGGTCAGCATCTCGCCGAGGTTCCATGTTCGTCGAGATACGCCCACGCGCTGACCACTGTACCGCTGAACATGGCTGCGAAGCGCGTACTCGAATCGCATGATCCAGACACAAAAGATGCCATGTTACTCCATTTGCTATCTAGAGGGCTCGCAACTACCTGCGTTGGCAGCAACCTGGATCCTTTTTCCGTCATACCGCAATTTGCTAGCCCGGAGCTCAATTCCGTCAGCCTCGTCCGCAGCTGCAATCGCATCTTTGTGTCGAAACAGACCATGGCCAGATGGGTGCCTTTTATGCTGTCGGATCCCCACATACTGCTCAGCTCTACCATCATGTCGTCCACCTGGCGGGACAAGCACGAGGGTGTGTCCGGCGAAAGCAGGCGAACAATTATTCTAAAAGCCGAGATCATCAGCTGGATCAACGAGCGTCTCCGCAACGCCAAGACGAGGCTTGAGGACACTACCATCATGGTCATCATCCACCTTCTGGTTGGCGAGACCTGGAGCTGCAATGAGAAGACACTTCACATCCACATGTCAGGGCTTGTCAAGCTCCTGGCCGCTCGAGGTAGTCAGGGCCAGCCCATGGTTTCTGACGCTATTGGCTTAGTTGCTACAGTGTATGTTTTCCTTTTGACCATCGTACGTTTCTCATCCTTGATAGTGTCTGCATGCATGTTTCCATCATATGCGAATCGACCCCGCCCTCACGATTCCATCGACATCAGGCGCCCGACTTCCCAGTCGACGAATCTATGACGTTGCCTGAGTCGCCGCTCTATTGTCCGCGGGAAGAGATGTACTCTGTCATCAACGACCCCGCATGTTCTGGGCACACTTACGAACTGCTGTGCGATGTGCGAGATTTGACTGAACTCTTCCTCGCCTATAGCGCTGATTTGATCACTGTGCTTGAAACGGAATCAAAGGTTATGGATTCTCGGCTTCGGACTTTGTCCGTGGACTACGATACGAAAGTCGCAAAGATACGTGCCAAGTTGGCAGCGCTGCCCTCTGCTTATACACCTGGCTTACCAACGACGCATGACTGGGTGTATGAGGTATGCCGCCTTACCGCAATTATACACACTTCAGCCATCATCACGTGTGTACCATTCTCGGTAGCGGCGGATCCTGCGCTGAATGCCGTCATACGGTCCGCTCCGTGTATTTCTGGGGGCGGCGTCAGCAAGCGACTCACGGAATCGCTCTACGAGGTCTTGGAGCGGACCAATACCGGCGATGTGTGGAACAACATGGCGGGCGTCTTCTATTGGGTGTGCGCCGTGGGTTCCGCCGCTGCGCGGACGCCTGTGACTGTCAACTCGTACAGTCGGCCGAGCTCCCAAAGCGAAGCATATGCCACATGGGTTCGGCGTTGCATAACCATGTTCTCGTCACGCACCTTGGCCCTGATGACCTTTGAGCATCCGGTTCCTCTTCTAGCAGCGCAGCGAAAACTGCTGAGGATCCAGGAGCTGATTGGGAGGGGCGGTTCGCGCGCATAAGCTTTTCCTTCATAAGCGTGGTCAGGCGCTTGCTGGAACCAAGCTTCTGCTCGGCGTTTGTCAGATACAGCCAGGACTCACAGAGCGATTATCAAGGATCGTACCAACTGCCCGTCTGCAGGTCCTGGGGGAATTGATTGTGGGGTTAGTTGGCTTGCTACAGGACCGAAACTATTTCTGCCACGCGCAGTTTGGCTCGATGTCATGATTTCCTTTCGTGCGTGGGTGCTGCTGCGTGGTGGGTCGCCAACAGACCCCGGCCCAAGCCTGCTGTCAGAAAAGCAAGTCAGACTACAGATCTTGGTCCGATCTTCAAGCATTATTATGGACGTCGTCCGAAATATGCTGTCATTGCCTAGTGAGACACATGCGTCCGTGATCTGCTTGTTGTGTGAGTCTGGTCCATGCCGTATACGACGGATGCGTAGACGACACGAGCAAGCGCAGTCCGAGGGCCGCCGTGAAGGTAAGCTTTGCGACGGATGCGGGTCTCGACCCAGGACACCGCTTGTTTGGCTGATGAGCTGACAAAGGGCGCGTGGGGATCGTCTGGTCTCGGTCCTCGGAGTCCGGGCCAGCCGCCCAGACTTTGAAATCGTGGTTCCTTACTCACCATTATGATGGCGAGAAGTTGGACGAAGAATGGCGGAGAAGAGCAGGAGGTTCCATGAGCCACAAAGGGTGCCGAAGTGGGCAAGGGTGAGGTTGCGGTGCGTGGTGTTGGTCTTTCTTTGTGCGGCTTGCCATTCATTGTGCAAGCACTGGAGCAAGAGCAACCAGCGGATCGTCCGTTTTCGTCCCCGTCTTGTGGACAGCGCCTTTTCTTCGATGCCCGTCTCTGCGTCAGTCGGGCTACTGCTCGCGTCAGAACGCTGTCCCATGGCATCCGGTGACGCCGTTCTGGCAGCCAGCAGCCGTGTACCAGGATGGTGGTAGGGACATCGGTCGGACTTCGCGCCTTCTCGCCGTCCGATTGGACGTCATAGCTCCAGGGTCACGCTTTAGCGAGACCACCTGCAGCGACCATTCACTATAATACCCGCCGCCCTCCATGCGTCAGCGAGATATTATCGCAGCAAGCGTCGTCCCTAGCTTACTTCTCATCTCCATCATGGCTGTCGTGGCACGCTTGCTCTGGACCCAGAACAGGGCTGCCAAAGACCAACCGGACACGGGCAGTGGCGGCTTCGTCGAACCCAACACGCAGCAAACCTCCCTGCTCTCGCGGGCTCGTTCGGTGCGATTGTTTTCTGCGCCAAATAGGGAGCGAGGGCACTGGGTGCCAACCTTTTCAGGCATGATCAAAGCAGCCGACGAAGCCGTCTTTTCCTCTTTGTTGCTCAACGGCTACCACAGACCCCCCGGTGAAATATCACTTGAACATGTGTATGAGGGCTTTGCCAATGAACTGCGGAGCCGCCCCGTAGCAGAAAGATCGGCGTACCCTCAAGAGGTTACCAAGTTTCTTTTGTCTACTAAGCGGCTACAGCGAGCACAGTCAGTCAGTACATCACCACCACATAAGCGGCCGGACGTACCAGAGAGGAGATCGCGGAAATCGGTCGGCATGATTCGCAATTCTATCGATCTGGCAGAGATGGGTCTTAATCGGTCGAGATCTTTCAAAAAGACAGCGTCACCAAACCTCGTGTCCGTACTCAATGCTGTGCCATCCGAAGCGGGTGTCACGGTGCCGACGCATACCTACTGGGGCCAGGATCTACAACATATCGTGACCTTCGAGGGTCACAAAGCTGTCCCGGTAACAGCCCACGAGCTAGCCGCGTTGTCGGTCATACTTGGGAGTCCGATCGATTTCGGGCTGGGGACACAAGATAAAGACCGCGACAGCTGGGCTACTACGTACAAGGGCGCCGTCGGCGTTTCGATCTCTGTAAAGGCAACCAAAGACGGTGCATATCACGTCTCCTTATCGTCGAACAAGCGGCACATCTCCCAGCTACCCGCTAAAGGTTCCGGCTACTCGATCTCACACGCGAAGCACCTTGCGTCTGGCTCACTACCGTTCACATCGGAACGAAAAGCCGTAAACAGCATCATCATAACAAGCGACACTCTCGAGAACCTGAAAGCAGGAGCAAAACTGCATCTTCAACGAGCCGGCGCCGACACCAAAGGCGTCCAATTCCTCGCCAGCCTCCCCAACTCTCGCACGCCACACTTCCACACGTTCGCTCCCTCAACCAACGCAAACTCCGCATCTCTTCTCGTTCACGCCATCGGTGATCTACCCTTCACTGGCGGTTTCACTCCCTTCGCCTCGGCTCCTCTGATCAAAACAGTGCAATTCGTAGCATCCGGTGGTCTTGTCCCCGGGCGGCTCCTCCAGCGTCTAGACGCGCTCGTCGAGAAAGTGCACCACCAGGCTCCCCATCTACAACTCTTCGGCCCCTTCCTCGAGCCCTCGAACGCACATCTACGCTTCCGTGCGAACGAGCGGCTCGCCAAGCTAGCCACGGGCACCATGACGGAAGAAGCGCTCGCAGACAAAGTAGCGAGAATGCACCGATATACCACCCTCTTAGAGCGCCTCATGGCCCTCGTACCCGACATGAAACCAATCGACGTCCTCCCCGCCGTCCGCTCCGCCATGAAAAGTGAAATGGAGCGCGCCTACGACGACGCCGTCGCCGCGCACGCCATCGATACATCTATCCTCCCCAGCAGCAGCACAGCCACAGACGCGGTCCCACAACGAGGCACCAAGCGTTCCCGCCGCTCGATGATTTCCTCTGGCTCGACATCACCTGAACTCGCGAGTGTGACGAGCGGTCGGTCCTCGGCTACGTTTCCGATGCGCAATCTTGGGAGACGGGTGGAGCATGTGTTGAAGGGGGGTTTGCCGCTGGATGTTCCTACTATTGCGATGGTGGCGAGACTGGTGCTTGTTGCTTGGACGTTGAGTGTGGAGAGCGTCGCGTGGGAGGAGGGGGAGGTGGGGTTTAGGGTTGGGCATGTTGAGACGATGCCTGAGAGGATGTATGCTTGGTAGTGCTGTGGCGAGGGGGGGAATTGGTCCTGCGTTTTCTTTCAGCGGGACGATTACTTGGTTGGACTTGGATTTGGATTCGGGACGATACCATTAGCTGCGTCGCGTTTTTTTTTTGTATAACTAGTATGAATGTTTGAGGTGGGGTGGGGGATGCATATGTAACCTAATAAATCAGTAAAGTAGTAATAACATCACGTCCTAAAAACAAGCAGCACCAAGCCAACGCAACAAAAAAAAAGGCGTATAAGATGCAAGGGGAAAAGAGCAGGCTAGTAGGCGGGATAAAATATCTATCCATCTGCACGCTGCGGATGAGAATGAGGAAGATGTGCGGGAAAAGAGCCCAAGGGAATATAGATGCATCTTGTACATGTACACGCAAAGATAGCATCCCATATCAAATGTTCCTTAACCCAACCAATCCATCCAAAGCCAAACCAAACCCAACGCAAATGCTCAATGTCCCTCTACTACGTAACCCAAGCCCACCCACTCACTCCCCAACAACCTCTAACCCCCTACAAACCCCCACCCACCCCACGCCCACGCCCTCCCAAACCCCTCTAACTCTATCCTCCTCCAACCCATCCCGCTTCCTCTCCCTCCTCTCCACCGCATCCCCCGTCCCATCCACAACATTTACCCCCTGCCCCCGCTCCCGACTACTAATCCGCTTCTGCGCCGCACTATTCGCATTAAGCGTCTTATTCCCCCTCCCATCCAGCTCGCCTTTGACCTCCCAGCCGCGCCGCACGGGCCCATGCAGCGTGGCGGGCGTAATGTATGCGCTGTCGAGGAGCGAGTGCCAGCGGGAGAGGTACATGCCTGGGCCGTGGGTGGAGCCGCTGGCGCGGGCGGTGGACATGATGGTCTGGAGGCGGGAATGGGATGTTTGTTTGAGGGTTTGGAGATGCTTTTCGTGGTGGTCGAGGAGGGGCTTGAGTTCGGATTGTTTCTCGGGGGCGAGGGTGTGGAAGATGGATTGGAGGGGGGCCGTCATGTTGCCGGCGCCGCGCTGACCTTTTTCTTCGGCGGCTCTGGCATCGGCGTCGGCGCGGAACTCGGAGAGGACCGACTGGGCGTAGTCGCGGTATTCGTTGGCGAGATCGGGCGCGTTTTTGCAGACTTGGTGGAGGAAGCGGTGCGCCGAGGGCATGTGCTTTCGGAGGAGCTGCACGTAGTCTTCCACGGTAGGGACGTACGAGTCATTTGCGGCGTTGGTGGCCCCTGCTGGAGTATTCCGATTCGGGGAATTACTGCGACTACCTGGTCGGCTACTACTGCCATTCGCCTTCCTGGGTTTGGATGTCTTGATGAGGTCTGCGATGAAGGTTTCTGCATCGGATACTGTGCCAGAGAGGTCGACGGCATTGTGCACGGCTCGGATGACGGGGTCGAAAGCTGCGACCAAGTCCTTCATGGCAAAGGTCAGGACGTCGGGCTGCAGTTTGCAGAGAATCTTGGTGAGCTCCTCGCGGTCGCGTATGGAGAGGTAGTTGCTATAGTACTCCAGGGCCACACTGTGTTGGTTTTCGCTGAGTGTGGTGGGATCGATGGGCGGATCAGCGGTTTCGAGTATGACGGCGATGATGGACTTGGAATCCTGTATTGACGTGCTGCGGGCGGCGTCATGCGTCTCCTTGGAGGCGTACACGTAGGTTTTTATGGCCCTGATGGCCTCCTTCTTAGGGGCGTCCTTGTCCGTTTCTAGCCTCTGCGCCTTCTTCTGGAACTCGGAGGTGTCCCAAGCCATGACGGTCGACATGATCTGCTGCATGAGGTTCATGCCGTCGTTGGCGTTGTTGGTGAGGCCTATCCAGTTCGTGACAGCCGTCACGGAGAGCTTCGCAAGAACCAAGCGGACCATGCCGTTGATCATCGTCGCTGCGTTTCCGACGCGCAGTGTCTGGCGCATGAGGGTGTACGGAACCAGGCGGTGCACGTTCTCGAGGAGGTGGAGGAGGTACTGGCCGTCGGGCGACATGACGAAGACGTTGTGCAGCAGCGACGCCATGCTACGCGCGTTAGCGACGACGAGAACAGAACAGAACAGAACAGAACAGAACAAGGAGGAAGGCCACTCACTTCAAGAGCACATACTCGTGCGCCGCCTGCACCAAGCTGGCGTGGCTCTCCAGCTTGTCCGACGCCGCCACCTGTTCGAAGAGCTCGTCCAGCAGGTCCCCGTAGATCAGCTCCCGCATCGCATCGTCCCACGCCTGCAATATGTCGTCGGGCTTGGTGGTGTCGTAGTCCGTTCTGCCCTCCGCCCTCCGCTTCCCGACCGGATAGCCACCCAGCATCCCCCGCGCGACATACTCCAGCAGACTGCTGATGGCCGTCGCCAGCGCCTTGCGCGAGCCTATGGCGCCCTTGTCATAGCTCTCCGACAGCTCGGCGTCGCCCAGCTTCTTGACCAGGACGCCGACCTTCTCCTGCCAAAAGTCGGCCCCGAGTTTCTTCAGGCCCGGCAGCCGCAGCGCAAACTTGTTCAGCATCGTCTGCAGCAGCGGCGACGTCGTCTGCACGCCGTCGGCCTTGCCGAAGGGATGGCCATACGTGTCGATGGCGGACGGGCACTTGAAGGCTTCGATTTCGGCGTAGAGCTGGTGGTGGATCAGGATGTCGAACAGGGCGTGCGTCTGCGCGGGGGTGAGGGGGGAGGAGGCCGACATGGTCGCGGGAGCATGGCGCAAGGGACGGGGCGGCGGTCACAGTGTTTGTAGGAGGTGAGCATGCTGCCTGCGCTGCGCTGCGCTGCGCTGCCTGCCTGCCCAGTGCCCATTGTGACGCGGGACGCGCGACGTGGCTGCAAGTGTGGCGGTGCTCGCGGCCTTCTCCGCATGGCGTTTCACCCTGCCGGCGACTCCGGCCTACTCTCTAAACAAATCGCCACGTGAAAAGACCACAGCACATAGCTCAACCCTCCTTCAACCCCCTCCTCACTGCCACTCACTACTCACCGCAGCACTCGTCCACTTCCCAAGTTGCGGTGTGTTACCCGTGCTGCGAATCGTGTCACCAAGCACTTTGCGACTTTGTGCGTGAACGATACAGAGACAGAAGCCGGGCATGCCGTGGGCGAGGTCTGTAGCGTAGTGCATGTTGGGATGGCAGCCGTGGATAATAGGACGACTGGCTCGCCGTCGGTGACTTGGAGACAGAACTGGCCGCTGCTGTCAGCTGTTACCGTTGCGCCGTCTGCGTAGACGTTTGTCCATCTTCCATTGGCCTTTCGCGAGTCGAAGCAGTGTTGGCCGCTTGATCCCCTTCCGCCGTTTGTGCTGAGGACGATGAGGTTACCATTGGCGCGACTCCATGCATACGCGTTACTGGCGACATGCAGGTGTACGTGGTCGTTTCCTGATAGTCCGCCGGCGGCTTTACGCGCCCTGGTAAGCTTCTGGATTGCTTGGTATAGGTCGGTTTGTGTGCTGAACCCACTGCGCCAGAGATCTTCGCGGTTAGCAGGGTCAGCGCCGCCCGCGTAGCCTTGCTCCGTCCCGTAATAGACGATTGGGATGCCGCGGGAAAGGATAACAAAAGCGAGGGCATTCTTCAACAACGTTTGGTCGTTCTTCTGGTTCAGCCAGCGGGGGTTGTCGTGGTTATCTAGGAACGTTCCGAGCGCGGCGGGATCGGGAAACGAGGAGCTGAGTGTGTTGATCATGTCGACCAGGGCTTGCGAAGTGCCCTTTTGCTGGTAGAAGTTGTTGAGTGGGTAGTAGAGGGGATAGTTTAGGAGGCCTGGCATGGTGTTCGCATAGCCTGCGACGTAGGAGGGGCTGCCGTCGAAGACTTCTCCGATTGAGTATACGCCGGCTGCGGCCGAGAACGGTTGCCAGAAGTCTTTCTCGACATGTTTCACCTGTTTTTAGTCACTAAGGGGATTTCGGGCACGCTTTTTGAACACTAATTGAGGTTATACATACTGTATCAATGCGAACACCGTCGAACTGATATTCTGTGACGAGCCACTTGATCCAAGTCTGGTACAGCGATCGAATAGTTGAATTCTGGGTGTAGACATCGGGAAGATCGGAAATCTGGCAGTTCTCGATGCTATTCTGATCGGCGTAATCGATGGTGCAAGCACTGTGGTACGAGGAAGCCTGGTTCATGGGTTCAGGGCGGTTATCGGCGATTGCGGCTTTGCCCATGTGGTTCGCGACTACATCTACCATGATGTACATGCCCTAGATTCTAATGAGTATATGGGTTCCACCTGCAAACTGGAATGCCGAGACCCACCTTCGAATGCGCCGTATTGACAAGACTCTTGAGCTCGGCGGCACTACCGTAGTTCGAGTTGATTGAATGCAAGTCTTGCGCCCAGTAGCCGTGGTATCCGCCAGCGCTGTCTGGTATCGTTTTAGCGATTATATGTAATAGCGGAAAGGCAGCTACATACTTGCAACAACAGGCGTAATCCAGACAGCATCGAAGCCCAGGCCTTTGATATAGTCAAGCTTTGACTCAAGGCCTTTGAACTATATTCGACGGCGAGATTAGCACTGAGTAGAACATAGCGCATATGTAAGTATACGTACTGTGCCTCCACAATAGTCTCCTAGGTTACTACACGAAGAGCCTCCTGTATCGCTGCTGCTTCTCGCGACCCGGTCCGTCAAGACGAAATATATGCTCCTGGACTTCCATGCCGCAGTGTCTGCCGCCGAAACCAGAGAATACGTATGAAAGAGCGATAAAATAAGCAATCCCAAAAACAACAACATCTTCGTCGCCGCCGATAGGAGCAAGTGGGCGTAGTAAAGGACCCTCGCGCCAACGTCCTTTAAGCAAAGCCTGCTCTTCGCCTTGCGTGTCTTTGTACAATAGTACGCGGGTGCAACCGCCCTGTCTCACTGTGGCGTATGATCGTGGTACCCAATGTCTACCGCGAGATTGTGTACATGTATCATGGCGGGCGAATGCAACCAGCCATAGTTTGCGCACGTCTTCTGACCACCGCAACGCGCAACTGGGCGGTCGAAAGCCCTAATGAGGCAACTGCGAAGCCGTGGTTTGGATGCTGTCTCCCCCATGATGCCGTCTGCGGAGCCCCGCACTTGTATCGTGTTTGATCACGTAATGCACGCTATCGCGTAATGCACGCGCCCCACCAAAATCGCGAAATATTCAACCCACCATAACTCCACCAATATGGCTCCAATCGACGAGGCTCTTGCGGCAATCGAATCGCTAAAACCAGGAGAACATTTTACATATACAGAAATCGCCGAATTCGGGGTTAGCCGGTCAACTCTGTCGCGGCGCGCGCGTAATAAAACCCAATCGATGGCGCGTAAGCTCGAAAATCAACAAATACTCAACGCTACGCAGGAAGCAACGCTCGTACGGTATATTCAAGACCTCTCAGCGCGAGGGCTACCTCCTACAAGCTATATGATACGAAACTTCGCGTCAGAAATAGCTGGAAAATACGTTGGGACTTGCTGGCCGTCGCGCTTCATTGAGCGCCACAAACTCGACTTAATATCGCGATGGACATCCGGCATCGACGCCTCACGCCGCAGAGCTGATTCGGCCTTCAAGTACGCGCTGTACTTCAAGCTATTAGCTAAAAAACGAGCAATACAACGTTGACGCACGCCATATTTACAATATGGATGAGAAGGGATTTCTTATTGGAATCCTCTCTAAATCAAAGCGCGTCTTTTCTCGCGAGCAATACGAGCGTGGGAAGTTCAAATCAATGCTCTAGGACGGCAATCGCGAGTGGATAACTTCAATAGCCTGTATTTGCGCCGACGGCTCTACCCTCACACCTGCCCTCATTTATCAGGCAGCCTCTGGCAACGTACAAGACACCTGGCTCCAGGATTTCAACCCTGAAATCCACAAGGCTTTTTTCTCCTCCTCGCCCTCAGGATGGACCAATAACGATATCGGGCTCAGCTGGCTCAAACAAGTGTTCAACCGCGAGACGAAAGCAAAGGCAAGGACGTCGTACCGCCTCTTGATCGTTGATGGGCATGGATCTCACGTAACAAAGGATTTTATCGATTTCTGCGACGCCAATAAGATCCTGCTGGCAATATTTCCGCCTCACAGCACCCATACGCTTCAGCCGCTGGATGTGGGCGTCTTCGGGCCTCTCGCGAGCGCGTACAGCAACGGCCTCGCGAGCTTTATGGACGCCTGCCAGGGCCTCTCCAGCATTACAAAGAGGGACTTTTTCAGGATATTCTGGGCCGCCTGGGAGCGCGCGCTAACGTCAGCAACGGTCCTTAAGGCCTTTGAGGCTACTGGGATCGTGCCCTTAGATCCCGACAGGATCCTCAAGCGATTTGAAACTCGCGAGCCTGAGCGCCCCAGCTCAGGCGAGAGCAGCACGTCGGTCCTTAGCGCCAGCGACTGGCGTAAAATCGAGGGCTTATTACGTCAAGTTGTTGGAGATATTTACGAGTCTCAGGCTGCCAAACTCTCGCGTACGCTCCACTCGATTTCAGCGAAAAATCAGATCCTTAAGCACGAAAATACTCAGCTCAAAGAGACCCTCGTTAACGAGCGCAAGCGCCGCCAGCGGGGTAAGGCCCTGGCGCTCGAGACGCCGGAGGATTACAACGGTGACGCGATTTTCTGGTCGCCAGCTAAGGTCCAGAGGGCTCGCGACTGGCAGGCACAAAAGGACGCGGAGGAGAAGGAGATACAGCTTCAAAAGGACATCCAGGCCCAGCTCAGAGAGCAGAGCAAGCTTGAAAAGCAAGCCCTCTTGCAACAGCGACGCCTTGAAAAGGCTCAGGCTCAAGCAGAGCGCGCTCGCGAGCGCGAGCTGAAGGCTATTGAAGCTCAAGAAAAGCGAGAGGCCCGCGCAATTGAAAAACAACTCCGCGATGAGCTCAAAGCTTCCCAAAAGGGTAATCAACATAGCCTTAAGCCTCCAGCAAAAAATCCAAAGGATATTGAGCTTGTACAGCCTGAGTTACAGCCTGTCAAAGTTGACGAGCCCGAGATGCCCGAGATCGCGCCCACGACGCGCACACGTCAAATACGCCTCCCAGAGCGCTACAGGTAGCCAATAGAAGGGCTATATTTGTTAAATAAGCTCTTCTGATTATTACTCTAGAAAATCCGACGATTTTACAATATATACAAGCTGTACAGCTTCAAGTTGTGGATGGGCGGAAATTGCCGAAAACGTGCATTACGCGATAGCGTGCATTACGTAATCAAACACGATAAGGCAAAGATTAAAGATTCTGCTCTTATACTTAAATAGTTTAAAAAAAGAATCTTAAATATACTATTAGTAATAAGAGTGTCTATCACTATATAATCTAACTCCTTAAAAAGTGCTTTAGGTATTATAATTACACCTTTTATACAAAGCTTTAAAAATAGTTCCTAATTACTAGTCTCCTTTTTTAGGCGGTCTCTCTTTCTCTTCTCTAAAAGATCTCTTTATATAGGAGTAATATTATTTACTTTATATAATAGTAAAAGAGTGTAATTTTCTTTATAATAGTATAGTTTAACTTATATATAGTAAAACCTTACTAGACTATTTTTTAAGTTAAGAATTATATCTTTATTCTTAATACCCTTAATCTTATATAGGTCTATTTATTCTCCTTTCTCTTTTTAGACTATAACTTTAAATTTAAGTAAGAGCTTAAGGACTATATATAACGTGGTTCACCAGCAAGTGACCTACACTAGTAAGCGCGCCACCTTTGCCAAGACCCTACCATCACCAACAATACCATCATAATACAACCACCTACTATGTCTTCTAAGCCATCTAATGAAGCTCGATTACTTATTGCTATTAGAGCTATTGAATAAGACCCAAATCTTACAGAGCGAGCAGCAGCAGGGCTGTATAACGTTAATCGCAGAACGCTTAATTGAAGACGCAACGGAACGACTGCACGACGCGATAACCCACCTAAATCAAAGAATTTTACTCTCCTTGAGGAGCAGGCGCTTGTTGATCGTATAATTGAGCTAGACACGCGTGGATTCCCTCCTACGAAGCTTATAATCCACACAATGGCTGATTCACTACGTTTATAGAGAGGAAAGCCACCTGTTAGTATTAACTAGATAGATAGGTTTAATAAGCGCAGACGTGAAGTTAAAACGCGTTAGTCTTAGTTATACGATAACTAGAGGGTATAATAGAAAGATCCTAAGGTTATAAACGCGTGGTTTAAGCTTATAGAGGGCATCAAAGTTAAGTACAGCATTACAGATAAGGACACCTATAACTTTAATAAATTAGGCTTCCTAATAGGGGTTATAGGGTCTTAGCTTGTGGTCACAGCATTAGAGAGGCGTGCGAAACCTAAATTGATATAGCCAGGCAACCGCCAGTGGATTACGGTGATCTAGGGTATCTGCGCTGCTAGATGGGCAATCCCTCCCTTCATTATCTACGCCGGCAAGCGTCACATCTCTACCTAGTACGAAGACGCGTCAATTCCTGGCGATTAGGTAATCGCTGTCAGCGAGAACGGCTGGACAAACAACGAGCTCGGTATCACGTGGTTAAAACACTTTAACGCGCATACAAAGGGACGCGCTAAAGGAACCTATTAGCTGCTAGTTATTAATAGCTATAAGAGCTATAACTTAATTAAGTTCTAGGATTACTATAAGGAATATAAGATTATTACTCTCTGTATGCCGCTATATTTGTTACACCTGCTGCAGCTATTAGATATAGGCTATTTCTCCTTGCTAAAGAAGGTATATAGTGCTAAGATCTTGGGCTTGGCGCGTTGGCTAATAACCTATATTATAAAGATTGAGTTCCTTCTAGCCTTTAAAACTGCGTTTTTGAAGGTTTTCTCTGCAGAGACAATTAAGGGTGGTTTTCGCGGTGCTAGGCTAGTCCTATTGAATCTAGAGGAGGTGTTACAGCACCTTAACATCCGCATCCGTACACCTAGTCTGCCTATTAAAGAGCCTACTACCTAGGAGTCTAAAACACTAAGTAACCTACGCGAATTTAAGGCGCAATTAACACTGGTTCGCAAGAGAATTGGAGATCACTTTAATTTATCACTAACTTTAACTATATAGGTGCTTGAGAAGCTTGAAAAAGGCGCTTTAAGTGCAATGCATAGCCAGGCACTAGTGTTAGATGAAATTGTAGGCCTTCGCAAGACAATTAAGGAGACTATAAGGCGAAAATTACGTAAAAGGAGGTATATCTAGCATTAGGGATTACTTATAGTAGCAGAGGGATCTTAGCTAGCCACTCCTAAGGACGCTGGTGGACAGAAGAAGGGTAAACAGTTGTTAGGTACTAGTCGCGCTGCAATAGGGCCATCAACTTAACGGCGTTGTAGCATTTGCAGGCAACCTGGACACAATGCGCAAACCTGCTAGGGAGTTAAAGAGGAAGAATCTGAATTAGATGCATTAACTTAGTATATATTTTTAAGTAGTGTTGCGACGCAGTCTAATAATGAATAAAATGGTTTGGTGGGGTCTTGGCAAAGGTGGCGCGCTTACTAGTGTGGGTTACTCGCTAGTAAACCACATTATAACTAATAGACTATTATAGGTATTTAGCGCATAATTAATATTAGTCTTATCCCTTTTCTTTTATAATATCTTTATTGCCTTTTATATAGTATTTATATATATAATAATATTAGGTAATAGAAGAAAGTCTATACTAATTCTAAAATATATGCTAAAGACTAGTAGTATAGATATAAAGCTATTTAGGCCTATAGTGTTATTAATAGCTTTAATAGCTATTTAGATAATGTCCTTTTTATCTATATAATCTCCGAGTTTAGGCTTAAAAAATATTAAAGAATCTATAGAAGGGTGCGTACAAACACTTAACCTTTTCTATTACCTAATATACTTTTATAGGTATTTGCCTATAGGTTATATTAATAATCTTTATATAGTTCTTAAACATATTTAATATAAAGTTTATACCTAGGTTATATATAATATAATTAGATTAACCTTAGTAGATATTAATCTAGTATTTATAGAGAGCTTTCTATATATCTTATGTAAATATTAAGTTTAAAAAGATTATAGCTTAAAATAATATATTTATATCTATAATATATAGTATATCTCTAGTTATAATATATATAATATTAATAATAATGTCGGATTAACAATCTCAAAGGCCTCAGGTATATCACAGGAAGGTGTGTGTGGAGGAGCGAGCATTCTGTTAATAGTCGTTGAGGCCTCTGTCGTGTTGCAAAACACTACATGTGTGGAGCGAGCCCTATATAGGACTAGCTTCCATACCCCGCAATATACTTCGCTCCTTAGTAGATAGAACAATAAGAATCTATCTATTAACAAATGTAAATTATTATTAAGTATTTCCTTTCAGCACTAGTGCAACAAGTCCTCCCAACACTGATTAGTGATCGCGAGAAGCCATCACAGACAGCAAGGAAGAAGAGACAGACTGTTGACAGCCCGACGTGAGAAATCTTAGGTCGATGCAGACTGTGCTAAGAACAGAGCAAGGCAGAGATAACATAAAGCACTCTTAACTAACCTCTAAAGCTGCTAGTTTAGGCCGATCCGCGGACACAGAGCGCATCAGCAACGCATACAATTCATTCGTACGAGCGTCCCTAGACGATCCATTTACGTACACCAACACACGCCGGAAACGACCAACCAGCGAGACAACTACACCGACAACGAGTCAACAACACCTGCCAGCACAATGGCAGACGACCGAAGCAGCAACAGCGTCGCAGACGCTGCTAATGCTCAAGCTCAACTACGCGATAATTAGTCAGAGCATAGCTTAAGTAAACGCCAGGAAGCTACTTTACGCTGGGCTAAATACACTGCAAAGCACCTTATAGGAGACTGCCTATATCCAGTAGCGCTAGAATCCGTCAACACATCTCTCTAGGACGTACCCGCACCAGCAGACGCGAACAAGATACACGCAACAACCTAGGTTGCTAAAATTATCTACAATTACAACGCATTAATGGTCTAGAATAATAACCTATGTATAGACTACTATTGCGATTTTAAAGGATAGATAAAGGAGCTATTCCTTAAGGTTAACCGCAATATATTAAAATCTCTAAAGTTAATTCTACAGCATAGAGGAGTTTACATAGGCAACAACTACGCGAGGCTTGCTAATTCCCTCTACAATCTGTCAACTATAGAGAACACTCCTGAATAGGATCCTGTGGAGTTCTAAGCTATAACTTTTGACCAACGATCTAGGGCGTACAAGCGTTAGCAGAACACACAACAGACAACTCCTATAGCCAAGCAACAATCGCCGCAGGACAGCCCGCCAGCTAGTACACATGCGCCGCAGTCACAGCTGCAGCAGCCAGAGCACTCACAGCGAGGCGAGCAGCAGCCAGAGCTCGAGCAGCAAAGCGAGCAGCACGGAGCGGGACACGACGCTCGAAACCAATCTAAAACACGGGGGCTACAACTAGTGCACCAGACAGAGCAAACCCAACTGCTAAGACACTAGAGCACTAACGGTCAACAATCACCCTTCATAAGTAGTGCGCTTAGAAGACCTCAGTCTCAACAAAAGTGGGAACAAGGCGCGCAATCGCAGCAATAGCGACTGCAGACACGGCCGCCAGCAACTGCATATCGCGAAATCACGCCATTTCCACAACAACCTATAAACGGTGTACCTGGCAGACCACCTAAGCTACTACATGACCCGTATAAGACGCTGCCGCCGCGCTGGTCCCGTAACGACCGACTTAATGCCAACACAATCACGCAGTTCTCTAAGCTCTGGGACAATGGCAAGAAATACACGGGAGACGCGTACGATCTGCTTGATGATAAAATCAAGATCTTCTTTAGCATCTATTGGCAGGTGGACATCCACAAAGAGCAGTTCCATGCCGTGTTTCCTCGTATTCTTACAGGGCGAGCAGAGATGTTCTATATACAAGTTGTGGACAGAGACGACAGCTTTTCTAATGCGTACACGGCGATTAAGAACCACTTTGACCATAACGTCCACCATCAACACTATTACACAGACTGGACAACTACAACCTTCGCCCGTACGCGCACGGAGAACCCTAACAAGAGCTTACATGAGGTGCTGCAGATCTTGCTTGACAAGCTACAGCTGTGCCAACGCGCGCTTGGTAAGAACTTTGAGGGTGAGGATGCCCTACGTACGACTGTCATCAACGCGTGCCGTGGAGTCCTAGAACTTAAAATGGCACTCTTTAAGCCAGCCATAATCTGCGAAGGACTCTTTTCAGACCTATAGTCTATAGTTAAGACGCATCTTGCACGTTAGCAAACAAGACAAATGCTTGTAGGGAGTGAGACAGTTACTATAGACTAGTACTACCTCAACCGCCGCTATAATAATAGGAATAGAAGAGCTCAAAGAGGATTTAGAGGCGAAAGCGGATTCGCAGGCGAATTCTAAGGAGGCTAAGGCAACAGAGGCAATTAGCGCTTTAACAGCAACAACAGCAGACGTGAATTCACAACGCTACACTAGAGGAAGAAGTGCTTTATCTGCCAGAAAGAGGGCTGCTAGTTAACCAACCATACCGACAAAGAACGCAAAGCTGCCCGCACGCAGTTCTTCTCCGCATGTCACTTTATAGGCACACTACTGCCTGCAGACTTCTCTATACACCTTGCAGAGTATAAAGGTAGTGAGCACACGAACTAGTATAATCAGCAAAGCTGGAGAGAGGAGAACTACAAGGACGACAACAATGACAGCGATCAGCAGTATGACATCGACGAGCAGCACTTCACAACTGCGTACGCGGAACATCAATTTTTTAAGGAGCAACAACTTGCAGATCAAGCGTTTATACACTATATCTCTAGCAAAGACATATATAGCAGAGACGCACCGTTATCGCTAGCGTCGCAATTCCTTATTAAGGACCGCTACACGCGATCTGTGTACTAAGGAATCCTCCCTAATATAGGCGCCGCTAATGTATCTACAGTTGGCAAGGAACAGTACCTCGCGCTTATATAGGAAGACCCTATAGTCACAATAGACACATCTACAGCAGGAAAAACGTCTATTAAATTTAGTAAAGGCAGTGTTATGGTGTCTATCGGCACCGCACAGATTCCGACAGAGATTAGAAAAATCAACTTTAAGGTGCTAGATGCGCCCATACTGTTCTTGCTATGCCTTGCGGATATAGACAGGCTAAAAGTCTACTTTAATAACACTACAGATAAGCTCGTCTAGGGTAATGTACGCATCCCCGTAATCCGCAAATAGGGATATCTATAGTTCTATCTTAACAAGAGAGAGCGTGCAACTGCATTTCTTATAGAGACAGAGTTAAGACAGCTCTATCGCTATTTTGGACACCCAGCTATTATAAGACTAGCCAAGCTCTTAAAAGACGCTAGTCACAACGACTTTAAAGAAAGAACTCTTAAGCAAATTGCAAAGCTTTGCCATCATTGTCAGATTAATAGCTCCGCGCCGCGCCGCTTCAAGTTCACCCTTAAGGACGACCATTACTTTAACTACGAGATCCTTGTGGACATAATATACTTAGGAAGCAAGCCTATATTGCACATAGTGGATTTATTAACTTTATTTCAAGGCGCAAAGTTTCTCAACGCTATTTTAGCCAAGGAGACGTGGTAGGCACTGCGGATATTGTGGATTAACACCTACTAAGGACTACTAGATATCCTTACACACAACATAGGCACGAACTTCGCAAGTGCAGAATTTCGCGTAGAAGCAAAGATTATAGGAGTCACATACAAACAAGTACCTACAGAGGCGCATTAGTCTATTAGCAAGATAGAGAGGTATCACGCGCCCCTACACCACGCATAGGATATACTCCACGCTAAGCTTGCTGGCACCATGTCCAATAAAGCGATCCTTCAGATGGCTGTGAAAGCCGTTAACGACACGGCCGGCCCTGACGGTCTAGTCCCGACCTTACTAGTCTTTGGCGCATACCCACATATAACTATAAAGTCACCACCATCACCATCAATAATTAAGCGCAGCAAGGCTATTCAAAAGGCAATAAAAGACCTGCGCAAGCTCACCGCTAAACGCCAAGTCGCAGATGCGTTAAACACCCACAACAGACCTGCTACCGCAGACATGCTTGCGCTCCCGCTACAAAGCAAGGTTTTAGTATAGAGAGAAAAGGACAGCTAGAATGGCCCGTACAAAATCGCCGCTATAAACAGCCACGACGTCACTATCAACATAGTCAATAGCCCAACAGCATTTCAGTCAACAGTTGTCAAGCCGTACTATAGACCAGACAACCTCTAGAGTAACCCTAATACGCCGCAACAGCAGCACGCGCCACCTGCAGATACAACAGTGCCACTAGCAGCGCAACTACGCAAGAGAGGCCGCCCCCTAGGATCAAGGAACAAGAAGAAGGCAAACGTTTACATAACTAAAAAAGAAGAGGCCAACCTTAAGCTCGCTATAAAGCTACGCAATAATAGAGTCATTACAACGCCTAGCGCACCCTTTAAGGCATCTAATAATCAAGAGATTAGTAACCTAGTAGGCCGTAGAGTGTTTAAGTTTAAACAATACAATCAGGAATTGCATAGCAGAATCCACATATTCAAGTCGCGTCTAGTGCGAGCAGTTAAGGGAAAGACAACTAAGCCTTACAAAAAATCCCGTCTCGTTATCTAAGGATACCAGGACTATAGCAAGCAGGCTATCTTAACGCAATCTCCGACCATTCAACGCTGTAGCCAGCGTGTGATTATGGCCCTGGCGCCCATGCTCGTACGACGTGGGATGAATCTTGAGCTCCGCGATATAACGCAGGCATATCCACAGGCGCAGACAAATCTCAAGAGGACAATACTCGCACACCTCCCCACTAAGCTAGCACCTAGATATCCAGAAGGCACGCTGCTCCATATAATCAAGCCGCTATATAGAATCGCGGAAGCGGGAGTCCATTAGTGGACAACGTACCACAGACATCACTGTAAGGAACTAGACATGTCTACGTCAACATACAACCCATGCTTATTAGTAACAAACAGCAATGCAGATAACTTTAGCATTATTAGTATGCAGACTAACAATACCCTTATACTTAGAACAGCCGCATTCTTAGCGTATAAAGAAAAAAGGCTTAAAAAGGCACAGTTTAGATCAAAGCTAAAGACTGTGCTAACGCCAGACGCGCAACTAGACTTCAACGGCTGCACACTCACAATAGACGCCAGCAACATAGACAACTACAAAGCAACCCTAAACCTTAAGCAGAAGGGACAAGGAGGAAAGATCAAGCTTGTGGACATTAATGCTCCTAATCGCGCGCAACAGTACACTAAACAGCGCGCCCGCGGGGCGTATATCGCGTCAACATGTCAACCAGAAGCGTCTTTTGACTTGTCCGTGGCAGCTCAAGCGAGGACATCAAGGCGCTCAACAAGCGCCTCAAATAGCAGATGGAGAATCTTAACCGTGGACTACGCTACGTACCTGTCAACCTCATCGACGCTAAGCTGATGGTATTCGTGGACGGCTCCTTTGCCAACAACAAGGACCTTAGCTCGCAGCTAGGCTTTATACTTATGCTTGTTAATAAGTCCACAGATGTCGACAATACCTTTACAATCTGCGGCAACGTAATACACTACAGCTCAACGAAGTGCAAGCGTGTTACACGGAGCGTACTAGCCTCTGAGATCTACGGCATGGTCAACGGGTTTAATATGGGCATTGCTGTTGCCACTACCTTACAGATGATCACAGAGCGCCTTGGTCTGCCTGTAGTTCCCTTAGTTATTTGTATAGACTCGTACTCCCTATATGAGTGCCTTGTAAAGCTTGGGACGACTAAGGAAAAGCGCCTTATGATTAACATTAAGGCACTGCGCCAGTCATATGAATGCCGCGAGATTACAGAGATCTGATAGATTAACAGTGAAGACAACCCTGTGGACGCTTTTACGAAGGCATCACCAAACCGCGCCCTAGAACGATTTGTTAATAGCAATAAGGTGACAGTCTGAGTTGAGGGCTGGGTGCAGAGACCTACAACCTCTGCCTAGCGTATTTAAGTTCAGATGTTCGATCCTTTATGTGTACAATTAATATTAAGAAAGAAAAGACTTCTAGTGTTAGATTAACAATCTTAAAGGCCTTAGGTATATCACAGGAAGGTGTGTGTGGAGGAGCGAGCATTCTGTTAATAGTCGTTAAGGCCTCTGTCGTGTTGCAAAACACTACATGTGTGGAGCGAGCCCTATATAGGACTAGCTTCCATACCCCGCGATATACTTCGCTCCTCAGTAGATAGAACAATAAGAATCCATCTATTAACAAATGTAAATCGTTATCAAGTATTTCCTTTTAGCACTAGTGCAACAAGTCCTTCCAACAAATAATCTTATAAGTAAAGTAAGTATTATCTTTAATAGTAAATTTAAAGTAATATAAGGCTTATTTATATAATTAATAGTAGTAGTAAAACTCCTAAATTTAATTTAGTATAGTAGTATTATTAGATTTAATAGTGTTCTGTTACTATAAGATAATATAATCTTAATAATTAATAAGATTAATTAATTAAGTAATTAAAATTAACTGTATGCAAAGTCTCTAATAAGTGCTAACCTAATACTAGCACTATCTAGAATAGTGTAAAACTAGTGGTACGCTGGCCTTATATTCTCTACTATACTATTAATAATAGTGTAGAATTATAAAGGCCCTATAATCAAATATACCCTCTTAGCTTAGGCATATCCTTAAGCTAAACACTTTATAGTAATTAGTCTATTCTCTACTCTATCCTCTACTATAGATTCTATAGGACAACCTCTTAATTAGTAATCTTATCTAATATACTTTTAGGTCCTAGTTTATCTAGAAACTTATTTTATTTGTTTACTAGTAAGGCTTTAGTTAGACTATTTACTACTGTATTCTCTAACCTCTAATAGGTTATATTAATTGTTTCTTTAGCTACTTTTTATCTTAGCTAATAATTTTAGATATTTATATAGCGCAGCTTAGTCTATAACTTTATAATCTCTTTAATAACTAGATAGATAGTCTGTTAATTATTATAATTAATTATAATTAGGTAATTAATTATAGTAATATAAAGCTTCTAGAGTAATTATAAAGTAAAGATAGCCTTCTTAGCTACCTATAAAAGTGCTAGCAGTTCGGCCTCTATTATTAATATAGTAACTATATCTTATTTGCTTATCTTTTAGGCAATTAGGCTACTAAATAGTTTAATTATATATTTTTATAAACTCTTATAATCTAGAGTATTATTAGCAAATAATACGTTACTAGCTACTTTTAGAGTATTTACTTCTTCTAGCTATAGACTTAGTAATCTAGTCTTTATAAGGTAAAGAAAGACTTAATTAGTAGCAGCATAATAATTCTCGCTTAGATTAGATAAAAAACGTAATAGTCGAGAGCTTATAAAGGTAATATCTAGTTAAGTAGTAACTATAGTATAGAGAATTAATCTAACTTTGCGCTAGTATTAATTAACCCTAGTTTTACTAGCTAGTTCTATTTATAGAAGTAATTTACTTAAATCTATTAGCGTTTTATATTATATTTTATAGTAATCTATAAGGCAAGATATATTATTAATATATAAGGATTATAAAAGCTAGATCCTTTAGTTAGTATAGTCTCTAATTACTTTAACTCTAAGAAACTACTATAGATTCTTTCTCCTAGTAAGGGCAAACTTAGTATTTAACTTTGTAATAGCTGCTTCTGTGCCAGACTTATAATCCTTCTAATAGACAATAATTAGATTATTTATATAGAAGAAGATAATAAGTCCTTTCTTAATAAAATAATAAGACTTATAAGAAACTATAATAAACCCTATATTATATAGTGTAGTAGTAAACTCTCTTTGCTAAACTAGGGGAAAAATCCGCAATCTATATAGTGCTTTATATAGTTATAGGATTATGCCTAATTGCGTATATTTGCGAAATATTCTTATATAGATTTCTCTATTAAGTTTTGCATAAACAAAGGCATTAGCAATATTATATTAAATTAGCTCTAGGTTAAAGCGTGCCGCTATTACTATAAGTATACAGAATAATTATCTAGCTAGTGTTGCTGCATAGGTATCTTATAAGGTAAGATATTACTATTAATTACTTCTTACTACTAATTTTACTTTATACTTCTATAATTAATTATACTTATTAAACTTATAGGTATATACCTATATATAGTTAAGAACCTAATAGCCTACTACCTTTGCTAGAGTAGCTATAACTTTACTCTAAGACCCTATTTCTTTATAACTCTATAGGTAAGAGTGCTTGGCTTCCTTCTATATATTATAGAAAGGGTAATTCTTAAGCTTATCTCTATAGGTAGGTAGTTCTAGTAGTAGGCTTCTATATAGCTTCTTGCCCATAGTAATTATATGTCTAAGCTAAGCCTTATTTAGTGCCTTGCCTTAATACTTACTACTACTTCCTACTTCTATGCCTACTATAAATATAGTAGCCTAAGAATTAACTTGTCTTTGCTCTAATTGCACTCTTAGAAATAGTTTAGATTAATTATCTTTAGTTAGTAATTAGGCAAGGAGTGCAACTAGTAGTAGCGTTAATAGAGGTATTAAATAATTATAATTAACCTTTCTATCTTGCCTATACCCTAGGGCCTCTTTATTCTCTTTCTCTAGCGCCTTGGTAATTGTCTTATCTTTATAGAAGAACTCTATAGCTTAATTCTAATAAGGTAAGGAAGATAACTCTACTAAGCGTACCTATACTGCTATCTCTTCTAAGGTATTATATATAAGATTATTTATTAGGTCTTTAGTCTTACCTAAAAACACTATATCTTTATTAAATATAGTATCGCGAGTGCTAATTATCTTTTCGAGTAAGAGAATCTATATTCTCTAGATATTAGATAATTAATAGCTAATAAGATAGCCAATCTAGGCTTTTAGATTTAATCTTTAGAGTTTACTCTTACTACGCTTTATATTATTAGTTATTATAAAGGCTTTATAGCTATAAGCCTAAAGGTAAGCTTAACTAGACTTTTTTAGCTATATAACAACACTATTTTAAAATGCTACTATTATAAAAATTACTTTGCATAGTAATTACTAGTAATTACTATAGTTTAGAATTTAATTATAGAGGTAAACTGTTGCCTATATAATCTTAGGCTATAGTTACTAGAGTAGATTAGAGTCTAGTTGCATTGTGTGCGCTTTCTTCTTAATTATACTCTCTAAGTGTTTAGCCTTTCTATTTTATACTTATATATCTAGTGCTAAAGACTTAATTTTAATGCCTTATATAGTCTACTACTTTTCTATATGTACTTTAACTAAAAAGATTTTATTATCTAATTTAATAATCTTAATAGTTATACTAAATTGCACTCTTATAAATAGTATAAAGGTGCTAAGTTACTTAATAATAAATTATACTAGGCAGTTATCCTTAAAGTAGAGGTTCTAGGTAAAGCCAGAGAATCTGTTAGTAATAAGTATCTAACTCTTCTCTTCTATAGAGCTATCTGCTTTAAAATTATAAAAGTTAATTCTTATTCTTTTCCCTAGGCCTTTAGTAAGGTTCCTTAGGTATCTATAGATTTGTTGTTTAAGTTTAGCTCTACTATAGGCATCGCATTTAATAGTAGTAAGTTCTTTAATCCTTACTTCCTTAGACTACTACACTAGGTGCTTAAGTGTCTAAGGTCTTAGGTAGCCTAATCGCTTATACTAGGTAATTATATCTACTTTCTATAGTCTACGCTTTATTCTTAAGTTAATTTTATACGCTACTAGCGCACTATTAGTAATATTATAATCTACTAGGGCTATTCTATATTCTAGAACCTATTAGCTATATATCTCTTTTAGTTCTACTAATATTATATTATTATATTATTTTAGTGTTATTAGTTTTGCTTATATATTCTACTAAAGGCCTTGTCTTTAAAGTAATTCGAAAGATATAAGGTTACAAAACAAGTCTAGATAGTAGATAATATTCTCTAGCCTTACTATTTACTTATTACTTATACTCTATATACTAAGATAAACGCTACTATATTTTTTAATCTACACTTATATATTTTCTGCCTATATAAAGTCTCTAGGCAATAGTGGCCTATAGAAGACAAAGTAATTAATATTATTAAAAATATAATAGGTTGCGCCTGTCCAAATAGCAGTATTTAGGCACTTAGTTAATAGTCACGTGGACCGGATGCACACGGATCTCTGTGCGTGAGATCCGGAAGGGTGCGGATCTCCGTGCACAGGGCCTAGGAGTATATTAACCCTTTCCTTCGTACAATAGAAAAGAGAGAAGCAATCAACACCAGTTACCCAACCCCCCCCCGTACGATGTTTACACCGTGCAAACCTTTCTGCCTCGTACGCAATTGCTGATACCATTTGCTAGCTAGCAGAGAGTCCATTCAACAGCGCCTAAGTTAAGTATAGCTAAGTATTATAGTAGGTATATATTTAGATTAGTGTAGAAAAATATAGCATTAAAGCTTATTAGAATTTTAGTAATTTAGTGTCTATCTAGTTACTTATTAGCCTTAGTAATTTAAGTTAGAGTAGAAGTATACAATAGTTTAATCTTTAGGATCTATAATCTAGCCCTTTTTATTATTCTTAGGCTTTCTTAAAACTGTAGATTATTCTCTAGCCTAAATTTAATTAGGTTAGCTATGCTAGGTTTTAGTCTAAACTATTCTAACTACTTATTTAGGAAAGCGTAAAAGTAGTCTTCTAGACTATAGCGTTGTTTATAAGTAGGGTACTTAACACTACTAATTACTATTAGCTTATTATTTATAATTCTAGACTACTTGGCTTTAGTACTATAAGTAATAGATTATTATTTATAATATTGTCCCTAATATTTTAATATTACTATTTTATCTATAAGAGAGATGTTTCTATTTATAGCCTAAGTAGGTTTACTACTATTAGCAAGAAATAATTTAATAGTAGTAAGAGTGTCTATTTCTTTACCCTTTAATAGGTGCTAAATAGTTATTTATTCTTAAAAGAGTTTTATTATTTACTTTCTTAGTATAGTAGAATCTTTACTAGCATTTTACTAAAAGGTAGTTACCTAAATAAATATAATATTAATTACTATCTTTATAAAGTCTTATTTAACTAAGTCTAGTAACTAAAGCTTAGAAACCTTATTAGTCTCTACCTCTATTACCGCGTAATTATACTTAGCTAGCTATATAGCCTATAATCTAGCTATTCTTATTAGCTAAAAAGCTTTTTAATATCTTGCCCTTAATTGTCTATATTTGTCTTATAGGTCTACCCTAACTATAATTATAAGGTTGGTAATCTACTACTAAATTAATTAATTTAGGATATAGTAGTTGTTCTAGAAATGCGCTAAAACTATTGATTAGAGAAAGGTAACTACCTAATTTAGGCTGGCCTACTTTTTTTAATACTCGCAATCTATAATCTTGTATATTTTTAGCTATTCCTTATAATAGTCGCTATTATCTTTATATACTTTCGCGCCTACTATTAATAGATATAAGAGTATTATTAGTATATTATATAGATTCGTAGTTGCGTAAGCCGTGCTTAACTAGTAGTTGTCTATTGCTAGGAGTATTAGTATCGCGGATTTCTACTTTAGTTTATTTATTAGCGCTAGATTAATAATATTCTAGACTTTTAAAAATTAGTATTTTATTTTAAGCTAGTTTAGCTATAGTATATAGGTTGTATAATTTATTAAAATAACTATAAGATCTCTAAGGGTCGATAGGGCTATTTTAATCGGCTTAGTAGAGGTAAAAACACTCTTAATTATTAGATTTAATAGTAATCTATTACTATAAGATAATATAATCTTAAAAATTAATACAATTAATTTATTAAGTAATAGAGAATGGCAATATACAAAGTCCCTAATAAGTGCTAACCTAACGCTAGCACTATTTAGAATAGTATAAAACTAGTAGTGCGCTAGTCTTATATTCTCTACTATATTATTAATAATAGTGTAGAATTATAAAGGCCCTATAATTAGACAAGTATTTATTTTATAGATAGTATTAAGTATTTTCTAAAGTATTTTTATATAATGTAATCTACTAGTAAGCTGCGTATACTACTAAGCTACGCATCCTACTAAAACGCATACGCCTTTTTAATAGATAACTATATAATAACTAAATTAAATCTATATAAATATATATACAAAATATTCCTAATTACTTCTATATTGAGTTTTTTTATAGCCTTATATATAGCACTTTAAGCACGTTAGTAGTGCTTACTAATAGCTCTAAGATACCTAGCGCTAGATATCTACCTGCGCTCTTATTTCTACCTCTATAGTCAGCCTCTAATCTTTCTAGCCTATAAGAGTCCCTTCTATAGCAATATACTATTGTCGCTATTGCCTTTTTTTCTCTTAGTAATAGTTAGCCTAACGTAGCTTAGTATTCTTCTTAGTAAGAATTATTATAAAGTGTATCGCTATCTAATATCTTTTTATAAGCTAAGCCAGAGCCTAATATATAGGGCTCTATAATTAATAACTAAGAAAGTTACGTAGTAGCTAGGCCTACTACTATAGCTAAGCAACTATATAAGGCGTCTTAGCAGTCTAGTGCCTCTTACTATTAGCTTCTTGCCTTAGGGGAAACGGCGTTTAGACTATAGTAAGCAATAATAGGACGCGCTTAGGATAGTATAAGACAAGCCCTGCTACTTAAAAGCCACTTTTAACTACTCTAAGAAAACTAAAGCCCTAATACGCATGTAGATATTAAGAAATTTCTACTTATTAATATAAAAAATATAATTGCGCGCGAGCTTAGATATCTTGTGTTTGTATATAGCTTTAAGCGGCGCATAATATGTCTGTGCACATAACGCCCAGATTCGCGTAACGCCCCGCTTTTTACTAGAAAAAAAAAACAAGAAAGTTTAAAGTAGTATAACTCTTTAACTACTTTTTCTTTTTTAAAATCTTCTATTATTAAAGTTATTAAGAAGGACTTTCTCTATAACTGTAGAATTTTAGTTTTCTAATAATAATTAGTTTTAAGAAAAAAGTATAAAAGTCCTAAAATTTAAGTCCCTAAAATTTAAAAATAATACTTTTTTAGGAGTAAAGTATCCTATTTAGAGCATATTTTATATTAGGTTCTATTTAATAAAACTCTTAACTAAAACATTAGATTATCTTTTTATATTTTTAAAAAAATATATTAAGAAAGATAATTTATCTTTTTAAGTAGCTTTTTTTAAGAAAAAGTTCTAATATAAAATATATTTTAAATAGGATACTTTACGCCTAAAAAAGTATTATTTTTAAATTTTAGGAACTTAAATTTTAGGACTTTTATACTTTTTTCTTAAAACTAATTATTATTAGAAAACTAAAATTCTACAGTTATAGAGAAAGTCCTTCTTAATAACTTTAATAATAGAAGATTTTAAAAAAGAAAAAGTAGTTAAAGAGTTATACTACTTTAAACTTTCTTGTTTTTTTTTTCTAGTAAAAAGCGGGGCGTTACGCGAATCTGGGCGTTATGTGCACAGACATATTATGCGCCGCTTAAAGCTATATACAAACACAAGATATCTAAGCTCGCGCGCAATTATATTTTTTATATTAATAAGTAGAAATTTCTTAATATCTACATGCGTATTAGGGCTTTAGTTTTCTTAGAGTAGTTAATTAAAAGTGGCTTTTAAGTAGCAGGGCTTGTCTTATACTATCCTAAGCGCGTCCTATTATTGCTTACTATAGTCTAAACGCCGTTTCCCCTAAGGCAAGAAGCTAATAGTAAGAGGCACTAGACTGCTAAGACGCCTTATATAGTTGCTTAGCTATAGTAGTAGGCCTAGCTACTACGTAACTTTCTTAGTTATTAATTATAGAGCCCTATATATTAGGCTCTGGCTTAGCTTATAAAAAGATATTAGATAGCAATACACTTTATAATAATTCTTACTAAGAAGAATACTAAGCTACGTTAGGCTAACTATTACTAAGAGAAAAAAAGGCAATAGCGACAATAGTATATTGCTATAGAAGGGACTCTTATAGGCTAGAAAGATTAGAGGCTGACTATAGAGGTAGAAATAAGAGCGCAGGTAGATATCTAGCGCTAGGTATCTTAGAGCTATTAGTAAGCACTACTAACGTGCTTAAAGTGCTATATATAAGGCTATAAAAAAACTCAATATAGAAGTAATTAGGAATATTTTGTATATATATTTATATGGGTTTAATTTAGTTATTATTTAGTTATCTATTAAAAAGGCGCACGTGTTTTAGTAGAGTGCGCAGCTTAGTAGTGTATATAGCTTACTAGTAAATTACGTTAGAGATGTCTAAATTATTAATAGAGGTAGCGGAGTTTTTATTTAAAAAAAAAGATATAGTTTCTTCTTTACTAATCTTAAATTAATAGTGTTTCTATTTATATGTAATAAGTATAGTTATACTATTCTTTTAAATAATAATATTTAGAATATTATTAAAGTAGGCACCTAGCTTACTAGTATTTATTAGTAATAGTAGAAATAGTATTAAAGTGTTTAGAATATAGTAGGTAACTATTTCTATTAGATTTATAATTTATATAGTTTCTAGAGATTCTTATAAGTTTTAATCTCTAAAGCTAATATTAGTATTACTAGGTGTTTAATTAATCTTTATATAGGGGTTCTTTTATATATATACCTCTAGCTATATTTTGCTAATAGTAGAAATCTTTACTATATCTATATTTTATAGTTTACTTTAGTATATTATATAGTATTAATTTTTAAAAATAAACTATTCTATATATTTCTTTAGCTTTGTCTTAAAAATATATTTACTAGTTATATAGTAGAGATAGGTAGTAGTAGTTAGATAGAATACTTAGTTATTACTATTCTTATTATTTTTACTTTATTTTTCTTTTTTGTGCAAAGTAGGTTTCTTATTATTATACCCTTCTATATTTTAAATATAGACCTAAATAGTTTTATATAAAGGCATTTTATTATTATACTTTTTATACAAAGTTATATATTGCCTTATTACGTAGGTACGCTTATTGCGCACATAGTTAAAAAACTAATAACCTTTCTTATAGTATATAAAATACTTCTTTAGTCTTATATAAATATTATTTAATTAGGATCTAAATTATTACAATAATAGTACAAATTATTTATAAAATTCTTATCTATAAGCGACTAGTAATCTTCTTCTTTATTTAGAAAAGTTATATTTATAATTAGTATAGTATATATTAGCCTTTTCTAAGTGCTAATTAAATTAGTAATTAATTATAACTTAAATTTATATATAAAGATTAGCAATTATAGGTTTATAAGTAGACTTAGGGGTAAATATAGTCTACTCTAGCTCTAGGTGTCTATAGTATACTTATATAATAGTAGTATAAAGAGGAATTCTTTTAGTAAAGTTTATATCTAATACTCTTTATATAAGGGTAAGCCTATTAATTATTACTTTTAGAACTTTGTGTAGACTCCTATTAGGGTTTTTAGACTAGTATTATATAAAAGTTATTATAGTCTAGTTTATCTAATATTAGTTATAGTTAATAGTAGTATTAAAGTAACTATTAAGTGCTTTATATAAGCACTTCTATAATTATCTATAGCAGATAGTATAGAGGTAATACTATACTATATAGCTAGTAAGAATATCTAGATAGATATCTAGGTATTAATTCTTAGTAATATCTAGGCGTCTGTATAAATCTATAAAGATTCTAGTCTTATTTACTAATATATTATATAAAACTCTAGTATAGTTATTATCCTTATTCTATGACTTTTAGAATTAGATTATCTTATTAGCTAGAACTCTCCTTAGCAATAGGTTATATTTAGGTAGAAGCTTATAAAGGTTAGATTATAGTATATTCTTAGTCTATATAAACTAGTATAGTACCTATAATTTATATTTGACTAGTAGTAGCTCTATTTTATATAGCGCTTAATAATTATAAGTAAGTAGGTAAAATAGTAGTTAGGCACTCTATACAAAGAGTAGTAGTTTATTTAGTTAGTTATACTAATAAAATTATTCTTAATACTTATATAAAGCTTGTTTTAAGATATTTATAAGAACTAATAACTATATAAGTACCCATAGTAGTAGTAGCTTACTCTATTTAGGTTTATATAATAGTTTAACTAGCTTAAATAGAATTAGCCTTAGTATTTGCGTATAAAGAGTTAAGTAAGCTAGAAAAGGCAGTATTATATAAGTAGTATTAGTATTACTTTAGACAACTTTATATAGTGTACTAGCGCTTAGAGCTCTAGTATTTATTTTTAATATAATATCTTTTTCTTCTAGAACTATAATAAGCTTTCTCGTAAACGCACAGCTTATTTTTAAAAAATAGTATTCTTTCTATCTTTTAAAGTCTTTCTAGAATAATTCAAAAAAAAAAATTCTTTTTAGTATAATATATAATAATTAGTAATAGTAAATACTATATATAATTATATTTTTAATAAAAAAGAATTATTTACTAAATTAATCTTATTCTTTTAGTATACTTATTATATAATCTAGTATATTTAGGTATATTAGTATTATCTTATAAGGTAGAGGTAGTAAAGGCAAGGGCTTTATATAAAGTAGTAGTAGGAGTAGTTATTATATAACTAGTTTATTTAATAGGTTAGTTATATAGAAAATTGCACTTTATTAGGGTTTATTATTATCTAACTATATATTTATATAGTTACTAGTAGTATAATTAGTACACTATTTTTTCTTAAATCTTATATAGTAGTAATATCTACTTACTAACTTAATAAAAGAGCTAATCTACTATTTCTATAGATAAAAATAGGTTTTATACGTCTTATATAATTGCTTTCTTTATTTTATATAGTAGTAATATTTACTTACTAACTTTATAAAGGTTTAATCTACTATTTCCTTATATATAGAGGATAAAGTATAATAAAATAACTTTAGTATTAATTACTTATCTCTAGAAATAGTATAGATAGAAAGGGGAAAATTTTATAGCATATAGGCTACAGCGTATAAGTATTATATAATCTCTATATAATGCTATTATATAGTAATATTAAAACCTTAATACTCTTAGGTACCCTTATTTATATAGTGTACTAATAATAATAGTAGTTATTCCTTCTACTATTATTAATATAGAAAAGCGTATAAGGAGCTTTAGACTATAAGGTTAAGGTTACCTAAAAAAACCTATAAATTTAATAAAGTTTAATAGTAACTTTAGCTATAAACTTATATTTGTTTTTTAATTACTAAGTAGGGGGCTCTGCTTTTTTTTTATGTTATTTAAGATAGAATCCTTTGTCGTCCTACTCCTAGATAGATAAAATAACGCTATATAAACTTATATATACTTCTAGGTTAGTAGAAGTATAGATCTAGAACTCTAAGGCCGTAGACAGAGTAACTATAGAAGGGCGCTTACTCCCTTATATATAATTATATATCTAGGCAATCTAGCACTATATCTAGACTTAATAAAATAAGACTAGATACTTTAAAAGCCTTTTTATAGTTTTCTAATATAAATATATAAAAAGCACATTATAAAAGACTATAAAAAGCTCTTTTTATTTATATAGTATATATATTTTCTTACTAAGTCTTAAATATATTAGGAGTACTTTAGCTTTAATAGTGTAAAATAAACTATATTAAGTGGCTAAAGAATATATAATAAATACGCTAGTATATACAGTGTTAGAATGTTTTATTCTAAATAATAGTTCTTAAAATTCTAGGATTAGTAGCTTTTATAATTTTACTTAGTGCGCCTTTATATATGTATTAAAATGCTTTAACTACGTAACTTTAAGTTTATTATTTATCTAGCTATTATTAGAGATAAATAGCTTTTAATTACAGAAAATATTAGCCTTTTAATACTATACTAAAATATAAACTTGCCCTTTATAAATAATAAATAGTAGGATAGTATATCTAGTAGCGTAGATACTTTAGATAACTATTATCCACTTCTAATTGCTTAGTTAAATTATTATTAGTTAAGTATATCTTTTTAAATCTATTATAACTTATATTAAGCTAATAACTTCTATTTAGAAGTCTATCTTATTAAAGTTATAGATATTCTTATCTAGTATACTATAGTTAGTTTTTATATTCTCTATTAGCTAAAACTATACATTTATTACATTTAAATCATCCTATTATATCCTTTATGGTTTTTTTTACAACTAAGAGAGTTTCTAATAAAAATATTATAATAATAGCAGTTATCCCTCTTACTATTATTAATATAGAAAAGCGTTTTAAGGTAGTATTAATAAAAAGAGATTGTATCCTTTATTAATTCTTTGCTTAATTCTAGGCTATTTTTAGCTTAGGCGTATATAATATAAAGCGTTTATTCTAATTTACACTTATAGGGCTTCTATATCTAATAGCTAGTAGTTTATTAGCTATATTTTTTACTTTATAATACTAGGACGCAAAGTTTTATAAATTAAGATTAAAAATATATTAAATAAGTGTCTACTCTTTGGTGATAGTCACAAAGCCTATATTAAGATAGGTATTTACTCTAGATTAAATTCTATTATATTAATTAGTAAGAGTAAATCTTAAGATATTATATGTGTTAGTAGTGTGTTATAGGCTTAAAGGGTAAGATTAACTTTACCTTCTTTATTAGACAATAACACGTTATATTATTAAGATATTATTAGAAAAATATTGTAGTAATAATCTTAGTAAAACTAACTAGCTTAGTAGTCTAACTAGCTTAGTCGTCTAATGCGTTATACTTTTTACTAACTTAAATTTTAAAGTTTTTAAATAATCTAAACTTTAAATATAAGATCTAGAACTAGTCTTCTTACGCTTAGAATTATTCTAATAACTTAAAGATTATAGCTTAGCTAATAAAGGAGTAAAACTAAATAGCTAGCTAAGTAGTAACCTAATTACCCTACAGGCTATAATTAACACTAGGTCTAGCAACTCTAAAAAGAAAAAGATAAAGTAATTACTTATACTTGCTATTTATATTAGGCTTAGCTATATTTCTTATAATAAGTATTAGGTTATATACTGCTTTATAGTAATTATAAATCTAGTATATTTATAGAAGTAGTAATAGGTGTCTAGTATTTAGAACTAGTTACTATTGTTAGACATAAGCAGCTATACTCCTAAATCTGCAATTTTCTTCTTTCTAGTTCGAATTTTGGTTCCCGCTTCTATCTAATCCAAGTCATGGCATGGCTGCGCATGAAAACTCTCGGCGCTTACCGCATCGTCTGTACCATGGGTGCGGGGTCAATGCGCGCCGAGCCTCAATGCGCGCTCAACACCAAACCAGCTCAGCTAAACTTGAAGCTGCAGAGCTCCCTACAATTGCTATTATTATAAGAATTTCTAGTAATAAGGTCTATGAATCTTAATAATTAATTATAGCTATAAAAATCTACTTAGAGTTCTAATATTCCGGCCCCAGCGCGACTGAGGCTGTAGAGGCTGTGATGCAGCACCTAAGGCCTTAGCAGCATCTATAGCCTTATTAATAAGCTTTTTTTCCCTTATGCCCTGCTTAGGTAGCCTTAATGCCTTTTTGCTACCTTTCTTAGCTATTTTTATACGATTTTTGTAGTGTTGCTAAGCCCTGCGAGCCTGCTGCTTCTGGGCTCGCTTAGCTGCCTAATCCGCCTTTGCCTTCGCTCGAGCTGCCTAAGCCTCAGCCCTCGCAACGTGCTTCTCTTAGAGTAGTCTAGCCTTCAGCTGCTAGCTAGCCCTCTAAGCCTTAGCTGCCTTAGTTTTTTGGAGTACTAGCTGCTCTGCCTTGGCCTCTTTTTGCTGTAGACGATCACGTGCCTCCTGCACCTTCCTTAGGGACTAGAAAACAGCACCCCCTAAGTACTTAGTAGGCTGGTTATCTAGCAAAGGCTTGCCACGCTTCCTATGCCTCTTCTTATTGCCTAGTGCTGCTCTTAGTCCCTTATTTTTATGCTGTAGTAGCTGTTTTTGTACGGCAATTGAGTGCACTGTTCGGCTTAGCTTTTTTGCCTTATTACTATTCCCTATATCTACTGCAGCCTTTAGGAGCCGGTCGATTTTCCTCTAGTCAGACGCGCTGAGTACTGAGGTTGAGCTTTCTTTTGATTCCCGCTTGGGTAGGCTGGTCTTAGTGAATCTCTTGAGTATAACCTCTGGGTTGAGTGGTGCTATGCTAGTAGCCTTAAAGGCCTTAATAATCAATGGCTTTCTGAACGAGCTACCCTAAGCCCTCTAGAATAGGCTAAAGAAGTCTCTTTTTGCGATTGACGATAGTCCCTGGCACCTGTGTAGGAAGGCTGAGAGCTTAGCTGAGTAGGCAGTGGAGAGAGGCTTAAATATAACAACGTTGAGCGGCTGTAGCGTATGCGTTGAATGAGGCGGAAATATAGCTAGGAGTATCCTATTCTGGTTATAGTAATTGATAAAATCTATAGTAAGGTGGGATCTATGGCTGTTAAGGATAAGTAGTTGGTAGGAGCGTCTAGCTTTCTCCTTAGTACAGCGATCGAACACCTGCTTAAGCCACGCGAGGCCTATCTCGTTATTTGTCCAGCCAGAAGGCGATGAGGTGATAAAGGCTGAGTGTTCCTGAGGGTTGATTTCTTCAACCCAGCTTGATTGTAGGCTACCTGAGGCAGCCTGATAGATGAGGGCTGGATCTAGAGCCGATCCGTCGGCGCATATGCAGGCTAGGAGCGAAATCCACTCACGGCTACCATCCTGAATAGCCTGCCTCACCTCCTTGCTCTCGTACAGCTGCCTACTAAAGATCCGCTTTGAGCGAGTAGTAATGCCTAGTAGGATGCCTTTTTCGTCCATATTGTACGTGTGCTGAGGCTCGATATCGTATTGGCTAATTTTCTGCTGTAGTAGGTCGAAATATAGGCTGTACTTTGTCTCTGAGTCGGCTTTGTGGCGATTGCTGTCCATTCCAGCTGTCCATCTTGAAACTAGATCAATGCGGTGTCGCTTGACGAACTAATCAACCCAGTACATGCTAACGCTCGTTTTGGCTATACAGGCTGCAAAGTTCTGGATCATTTGCCGTGTAGGTGGTAGGCCTCGCTGAGTGAGTTTTTTGATATAGCGTATAAGCTCCTGCTCCTGTTGAGGGCGAAGTTTTCGTCGGTTGATTCCCTCAGCTGTACGCGACTGCGTTACAGCCTGGTGTCTCCGGGTGAGCGTAGAGCGTACAACGCTATGCTCCTTCGCGATTTTTGTATAGTTAATAGAGTCTCCAGGTTCTTGCGATTGTATCGCTTCAAGCGCAGCCTCAATTGACCCCATATTGGTAGCGATAGGTGGTGTTGAAGCTTGAGGTGTTTTCGTGTTGAGCGCGCATTGAGGCTCGGCGCGCATTGACCCCGCACCCATGGTACCTCAAGCTCCCAGTGGCAACCACGCACACCCCAGCCCTTCTCTTCCTTGATGCCCCAGAAAGTTCAACCCCTCCCACGTAAGGCCCTGGCCGGAGTGGATCGGCCGTCCTCCCTGCCAGCATGATTGAGACGTTCGTCTACTCTTACCAGGGCTTAAGTGGTGAATCTTCACTAATTAGGGCTCGAAGCTTCGCTGCAGCAAATTGGCAAGCTATATAGTTACCTTGACCCCCGACCTCCTATGCAATAGTAATAATACAAAGTACAGGGTACGATATTATCTCAACATAAACGCTCCAAGGCATATCCACACTCTTCCGCTTCTAACACCAACGGCAATTGTCGTCCCTAACACCGCAGAGCATGCTAGTTAATACTTAGAGAGTAGCCACACAAGGTTCTTTAAATTATATGTTATCTATACGCCATCTACCCTTTAAGTTAAGCCTTAATATTAAGGATTCTGGAGTTCTAGATAGGAAGGAAATGGACGCGCAAGTCATGGAGGAACACTAATCTCAGTAGTGCCAATATCCATATAAAGTAATAAGCCAGAGATGTCGAATGAGATGCGGTAAAGTGGCTTGCCAATACTGAGCGTCTTGAGGCACTCATCCCTGCTTGCGTCTCAGATCTTGACTGTGTCGTCGAATGACGCCGATGCGAGTCGCGCCGAGTTATGCGAGAAGGCGACGGAGTTGACCGGACCGCGATGCCCCTCGAGCGTTGAAAGGCACTCGCCACTGCTCGCGTCCCAGATCTTGACTGTCGCACTTCCGACCCTAAAGCTCGTTAAACCGCGATCAAGGCCTAGGGCTATCGTCATTACTGCCACATGAGCATGAAATCGTTCAAAGTTGTTCTGTCCCACTATGCGCCGCTCGAGCCTAATGGCTTCCGCCCGTACATCACAACGCTAGGTCGGCGTTAGACGGAGGCATACGATGAGGGAGGAAAATACTTACATCTCCAGATAGGCATGCACCGCCTTATCCTTCAACCCATTTCTGAACTTGGCCACAAATACCTGTGTCTCCTCTACCGTCCATTTCATGATCTTGGTCAGCAAGAAAAGCGCCCACCCCTCCGCACCTTGGACGCAGCGCACCAAATTCCACCGTCCAAGCTCCTTCATGTGGGGGTCTGAGCTCCAGCCTCGCGCTGGTAGCTTGTACCAAGTCTCGTGGAAGTCTTCGAACCCCGCTTCCTTGATCCAACCTCCCAGCGAATGCACATCTCGAAATGGTTTCCCAAACTTCTCCGAAGCTTGGTGTAACACGTCGCTCCACTGGCTCAAAGCATGATCTGGGGGCAGACTGCCGTCATCAGACTTGAACTGGATGGTAGGTTCCAGTTGGTGGAAATACCCACCAGGTGGGAGGTGTTCGTATATCTGGCCGTAAAGGGCGCGCCAATTTGATATGCTGCCGTAGAGGGCACGGGCGTTGATAAAGTCGAAGGTTCCCGGACGGGTTGTCCAGGATTCGGTTATGTCGTCGATCTCGAATTTGCAGTTGGGAGGGACAAAGGAGGGTTGTATGGGAGAGAGGTCGATCCCAAGGACTTCGCCGGTGGGGTGCGCATCGGCCATATCTATGCACCAAATCTTTACGGTGTGAGAAGTTGTAAGCCGGAAGATAGAGCTTTGGGAAGCTTACTCCAGTACCGCACCCAAGGTCGAGAATACGTTTTGGGTCATCTGCGCCAGTCAGAAAGGGGAGATGAGAGGGATCGGGAGCTAGTCACCAACGGGGGCCAGATGCAGCTTGTTATCTAGCATTTGGAGGTACATTTGATGCGTGATGTCCATCATGTCGGCGTGCAGCTCGTCGTTGGGCGCGTAGTATTCGCCCTCGCGAAACTTGTTGTAGCGGCGGCCATTCTCCCAGCGGTGATTCATGATGGAGCTGGCAATGGACGTGGTGTCGGAGAAGTCGTCCTCGGCATCGCCGTAGGCCGAGTCTGTATCTTGGTCTGCCTCTATAGGGCTGTTTGGATCGGCGTGTACTGCCTGTGCGCTGAGGTCGGCCGGAGGTGATGCTGCCGCAGAGGGGTCTTGGGCTGCGGGTGTCGCTGACGGTGGGGTTGACGGTCGGGTTGACGGTCGGGTTGACGGTCGGGTTGTGGGCGGGCTCGCGCTTAACGTGCGGGGCGGCGTGGACATCAAGGCGGCCTTAGCGATGGGGGCATGCAGTATCTGTACTGGCAATTCAATTGGACGTTTCCAGCTCTTCCAGTTTCGGCGGACGGCGAGGCTGGCGGTGATACGGGCCAAGGTCAAATGCTGCGTCAGTGTCGCGATGTTTGCATGTTCTACAAGAGGTCCTTGGGCAGCGCAGAGGGGATGAACAGTGCCAGGAGAGCCAGGAGAGCCAGGGAACAAATTCCAGTTAATAGCAATGAATCCATGAAGCGCAGGGCCCGCGAGGGCGTGCCGCTAGACGACGCCGACGGCGCTGAGTGGTGACGTGCACGGATGAGCCAGAACCTTTCAGGGCTGCCTCTAGCCGCGTCTCCATCCCGCATGACTCATGACGGCAGCGAATGCGGGGATGAGTGCCAGGAAATGTGGAGCAAAATCCGGTGATGTGGCAGCGTCTAGTTCAGATCTGGGGTTCCAGATCCTAGAAGCCACAAAGCTGGGCGTGCAAACACGGACAAGAGCCATCTCTTCGTTCCGACTATTTTTCAAGACCAGGATTTTCTAGGGATGAACTTCAGACAACACGCTATTTGGCCCGTCCGGCGAGTCAGGGAGGGGTAGCGCAATGTCGAGTCGGTGAGAGCAGAGGCATGTTGGATTGGACTCTGGCAAGAGGCGGCACATAATGTCGCATTCGCTAACGGCATGGCACGGAAATCATTGGACGGTCTATGCTAATTACCGTAATGCTGGGAATAATGCCGACGCTAAAATGCAGGCACAGTCCACCTCCAACGTTAATCAAGCCTCCTTCATGCCTCCACTTTCAGCGGCTCCTGTCCAGGTTAGAGTTGAGCTTTCGTGGCTAATTAATCCTCTTTGTACGGAGGTGCGTATCAAAAGTCCTTGCCCGCTCGGCGACAGGGGTATCTCAGCCACAGTCCCGATGCGGAAATTTCTCCGAATCTGGTCAATTCTATCGAACTCTACCCTCCTTATACTCATTGCCCCCTTCTAGCTCAATAATCTTCTGAATATGAGTAGGAATACGCTCAATCCATGCCTGAATCTTATCCTGAGGTAGCTCCTTCCAGCACTGCTCCCACGCACGTACTGCCTCTGCTCGATTCTTTGGTGCACCCTTCTTTGTAGTATATCGCTTCATCCATAGCCAACAAGGCTCAATAGCGTTCAAATCAGGTGAGTTACCGCACCAAAGTAGCTTCTAGACACCCTGCAAGCTATACACGTAGCTCTACACATAGTAATCGTGGCCAGGTGCCTTGTCCTCTTAAACAACTGTTCCTAGTCGCTCAGCTTAACACTGCTTTGCAAAAGGAATTAACTTTAGGAGTAAGATAGTTAACTAATATCAATACCAGTCAATTCCTGAGCCCGTGCCTCAACTAAGCTTGCCATTCTTCTTATTCCACTTCCACTAAGGCTGTCGACCAGGCTTAGTACGTAGATCAAGACGCCGCATACCAGTCTCAAGCTCCCACCGTTCCCTCATAATAGGCTCTAGCTCTTAATTTAATTCCTCAATTCTTTTAATAGCAGCCTCCTTCTCTTGCTTTGTTTCTAGCGTCCAGCAATAACAGGGCCCTCGCCTATTATATAAAAAGCAGCCCCAAAACATAAATTCAGAATAGCCTTTCCACCTCTCACAGATACAGCTTCAGACAAAGGCTTCATCTGCTCTCCTCCAAACTCTGTAGCCACCACGCCTGTGTAGAAGGACAACAGATGTTTCATCAGACCAGATAACGTTCTTCTAATCCTCAATTGTCCAGTCTTAATGTTGAAGACACCAATCAAGTTAATCCTTCTTCATCTTCTTCGTCAACCCAGGCTTCCTCGTTAGTTTGGTCTTCTTAAAGCCTGCTTTCCAGAGAATCCGCCATACTGTCATAGCTGATATTTTAAATCCTTCTTAAGTGCACCAGCAACATCAGCACAAGACTTCTCTCGTCCGTAGCGGTCAGTGCGTACAATATTAACGACTATCTCAGAGGCCTCAGCCTATTTTAGTGGTCTACCAAACCATAGAGCATCTTCAAGGTAGCTATCCCGTATATGTAGTGGCCGCTAGGCTAGGTCAAAGCCACATATAATTGCTCAACCATATATCAAATTAATCGTCCGCGTTAGGATTTTAGTTAATTCATTAATCTCGTTGCTTAACTTGCCAGTAGCTTTTAGGCTAACAACAAGGGCACGAGTAGAGATATCATAGGGAGCCATAATAGAGTAGAATGGTATAGGTGTATAGAGAGCATCTCCGCAAGATAGCTAAGGGCGCAAAGGCCACGTTGGCTCGGAGCAGTTTCCGCATCGGGACTGTGGCTGAGATACCCCTGTCGCCGAGCGGGCAAGGACTTTTGATACGCACCTCCGTACATTAGTAGCTCCATCAAATGGACTGGAGAATAAATTTAAGTACTGCTATTATTTTACAAAGGGCCAAGGTACCTCGAAAATCAAACGCATGAGAAGATGAATGGATTCGTTATCATTGGTGAGCACTTGATGCAAAGAGACCCGAAACGAAGCACGAGTTGTCCCACTTGGATGTGTGCTGTGGTGGACCTGAACCCTTGACGAGACGCCCGAACAATTCGGCTGCACATGGGTGTGTCGGCGTATGCAACCAAAGCCTTGTCTGCGCCAAATAGGTGAGAGCGACTTATTTTGGTTTCGATCGGCGTTAGTCATACGACATATCGTACGATGACATTACTATTAGAGCAGCTGCTTAGCTCTCCTCCTAACCCTAAAACTTAGCTAATTTAACTTTAGTAGCTAATTTAATAGCTTTTTACATAGCTAACTTAGCTAATATAAAATATTTCCTATATATTTTTACTATTAATATATAGTGTTCGCTCTTTTTAATTTAATAGTGCTACTTATTATAGCTGAGCTTTACTCTATTTATAATAGTTATATGGTTTTTTTTGGCGACTAAGGGAGTTTCTAATAAAAATATTACAATAATAGCAGTTATCCCTTCTGTTATTGTTAACACAGAAAAGCGTTTTAAGGTAGTATTAATAAAAAGGGGTTTAATAGTTATATATAGTAATACTATAAGCTATACAAATTCCCTTTAATTACTTATTATAATATTTTAAGTACTATTTTTATAACTAAATTTAAAATAGTAATAAGTACTAAGTTACTAGCTTTTATTATATTATTTATTATTATCTAGAAGAGAAATATCGTAGACCTTTTAATATACAGAACAACACTATAAAGAAAAGCTATAGGTATACTAAAAGTATATTAAAAAAGGTAAAGTAGTAAAATAGGTTAAAGACTATTTATTAGTATATGCAAATCGGCCCTTTATACTAATAAAATAGTTAATTCTATAGTCTATAGATACTAAAGTTAAGAATAATAACCTAATATAGCCTGCGTATAAAGTATAAAGATTTGTAACTAGATTAAGTATTTATCTACCTTATATATAGAGTACAATTGTTACTTAAGACCTCTAGATTACTATCTATAATAGCCTTTTCTTAACTAAATAACGTACTTTTTATAGAGTGGGTAGTTACGCGCCTATATATATATAATAAAAAGAATAATAATAAAAAGAATAATAATAAAAAGAATAATAATAAAAAGAATAATAATAAAATAAATATTAATAAAATAAATAATAATAAAAAGGATAATACTAACTAAAATATCTAGAATTAGTATTATAAAAGTTAAACGCCTTTTAATATTACTAATAGTATAGTAGTATAATATAAGTTATATAGTAAATAGATTACTATAGCTAGTTTATCTTATTATAGTATTAGTAAATATCTAGGTACTCTAGAAACTATAAATTTTAACCTATAGCTTTCTCTCTACTATTTTAGTAGTCTAGTCCTTAGCTATATTATAAATAACTAAACTAGAGCTATTTTAAAAAGCAATAGGCTAAATTTACTAAAGGTTATTAGAGATATATAAAGTAGAAAACGCTATTATTTAACTTAGAAGTTCTAAAGAGTTATTATATTAATAGATTTTACTAAAAATAAGTAATAGAAATATAGCAGATATACAAATACGGGCTTATACTATAGAACTTTTATAGGTAATAAATAGAGTAAGGCTAACACTAAGAAAGTATACTAGAGATTAATAGGTTATTATTAGTAAAGAATAGTAAAGTGCTATTTAGGTTTAAGGTTAAGAGTAAAAAGCGTACATGTGATTTATTATATATTATAGTAGCAAAGTAGAGTAAGGGTTCTAAGTAGTTAATTATCTAGTAACGCGGTGAAATATTAAAAGGTAGGTGTTAATTATCTAGTAATACAGTATGTGAGTAGGTAGGTAGAGTGTTATTATTATAGGGTTAGTTGTCTTAAAAGCTAGAGAAGGCGTTAGAAAAACTTTAACGCACTTTAGGGCTTAGTATACACGTAATATAATATTATGTAGGCGCTATAATATAATAAAAAAACGTAGTAATTAAACGTAGTAGGGCTACTTCAAAACTAATAAGTAGAGGCAGTTTATACTTCTGCCTAGAAGAGTATTTATTATTATATATTCTTTTATTATTATTATTTTAAAATAAACATTCTATTAGTATTAAGCTTATTACTACTATAATTAAAGTAAATATAATATTACTTTATTTAGTAGTAGTAGTAGTAGTAGTAGTAGTAGTAGTAGTAGTAGTAGTAACGAATTTTTTTTTTATAAAATAGTATTAATTATTATTATTATTATTATTAATATTAGTATTATAGGCTATATAAAATAAAGTCTATAAACTAATTAGTATTATAATAGCTATAAATAATAGTATATATATATACATATATATATATAAGATTTAGTAGGGCTATTATTTTTATTAGTAATAAAAGTATATAGTAAAATTAGCTATTAAAGTTAATTTTAGTTAAGTTTTAGGGGGGTAAAGAGAGCTAAGCGATTACTAAGCAGGGGGCTCTGCTTTTTTGTCATATTATTTAAGATGAAAGCCTTTGTCGTCCTACCCCTAGGTAGATTTAATTAACCCCATATAGGTTTAATATTAAAATTAAACCATTTAGTTTAAAAAGCAAAATTAAATATATATTAAGCACCTTGTGGTAACAAAACCTAGGGGCCAGCGAAGCTTAAAAGGCCCGGGATCAGTGCAATTCGGTCTCGATACATCCTGGTGAGGTGGAGTTTTCTCGGGCATGAAGCGAATGCCAGTCCCGAAACCGGCGACTCCCATGAGGACGTTTACGGCCGTCTTCGGGCGAACATCCATGGACTGATAGCCCATGAAAGAGCCCCAATGCTGCCCGTCTCTACCAATGTACCAATCAGGAGCGGCCAGATTGTTTGTCGCGGATAGACCTTGCACATCATGATGGCGGTGTAGACGCCGACGCCGATACCGGGGACATAGAACAGCAGTTGGAGGCCAGCTTTGCCGGCGTCAAAGTTTTCGACCATGGTGAAGTACACGCCAGCAAAGTAAAAACAGGCGTACAGAGCTGCGCCGGTTGCTGCGGAGATGATATAGACCACTGTTACGTCCTTTCGTGGAAAAGCTGGTACGGCACCAAGGGCATGGTTTGCGGAAGCCGTCTGGCAAGATATCGACCTGGCGCCATGTATCTTTGATATACAACGAAGAGCACCAGCAAAAGGGGGCCAGCAATAAGCGGGATCAGGACCGCTGGTGATGCCCAAGCGTAGGTGGATCCTCCCCAGCTGGTTGCAAACAGAATCAAGGAGACTCCAGCCACGAAGGCTCCCACACCTATAAAGTCAAAGCAGGCTCATCCGCTGAGAAAAGACTGAACGTAAGTCTGGCGAGGCCGCGGACGAGGCAGTGAATATCTGCCCTTTTTGAGATCAGGTCGCAAGAATGCAATCGTGACAATGCTTATGCCACTCAACACAGACAGGAGCACGAAGACATATCGCCAATGCACGTTTGTCATGTAGCCTCCGATCTTCAACTCATTAGTATGAATTCTGCCAACTGCTAGGGATCGTACCAATGGGCCTGTGGCGTACGCGACGCCAATCAAGAAATGAAAGATGCTGGTGTTGAAGGCTTGCTCCTTCAGAGATACCTTGTCAGCTTGGATGATGAGGGAGCATGTGGACATGCCCGCCGTCCCCACTCCCTGGATTGCTCGACCCAGCACCAGAACTGGCCAGACTGGGGTGCTCGCGCAAAGAACCCCGTCTAAGGTCATGATTGCAACGGCAATCTGGAGGGCCGCGTAGCGACCTAAGACGTCCGCCAGCTGGCCGAAGACAGGCACAAACGCCGAATGATGTTAGAACATTCTGTGGTTATTTCAGTGTCTTGGAAACCTGCCTGTGTCCGTGAGTGTGAAGGCTGTGCCGATCCAACGGAGCTGGTTCAAAGCCTTTATCGCAGATCAGGATGCAAATTGATATTCCTCGAACGTATACGTACTGAAGTGAGACGCAATGAATGGCTGCGCTGTCGCGACGATGGTTAAATCCAAGCTCGCGGTATAGAAGCCGGGCAGCAACAGTAGAAGGAACTTCCATCATCGCCTCTGGGCCGCCCAGGTCTCTTTGCTGGGGAATTTGCTGAATCCATCTGTTATAGAGTCGGGCGGACTCTCCTGATCAGACTGTGCTCGCGCCATCCTCTTTCAATTTTGTCTTGACCTGGAATGGAAACGAGTAGCACGTAAGGGCTGGCTTTAGTAGGAACGGAGCAGCGACGAGGGTGATGAGAGAGTGGCAACAGTATGGCTCAGCGCGGTTGAGTGACTAACACACTTTATTGCTGGAAATGCCCACCTATTTATGTTAGGATTGGGCTCAATCCCAGAGCTGTCATTGAACAGGTCACAGCATCCCTCCCGTGCGGCGCCAAGTATACCGGCATGCATTGGCAGAAACACTCGCGCGAAGATCACAAAAAAAAATAACTCCGGCGTCAGGATGTGATGATGCGTGGACAACTGATAGATTCAGTCATTGTTCAGATGCAGATTTGATGATTGGGCTATGCCGATGGCTTGCAGCGCATAGACTTGCCTCGGGAACAACCATATATGAATGAAAGAAGCTACGTACGGTTTGGGAACGTAGCACAGACGCTTTCCCTATCCAAAGCTTGCCGTCCACCCATCCATACCCAGGGTATTATAAACGCAATCAGCAACGCCACGCCATCGTCGAGGAACGTACTCAACGCGCACATCCTTACACCATTACGTTGACGCTTCTCTATCATGCTCATCCATACAGAACGGCCGGCTTCGACGTACTGTCCTCGGCGGCTTCCTCCATAACATGGGTTGCTTCCTCAGCAGCGTGAGGGGGCGCCAATTCACCCCAGTTGAACTTCCATGTTCCATCCGCCTTAAACGGAGTCTTGTGGATGAACTTGGAGACGTCCCCCTGCATCTTCAAGAGCTCCAAATATCCAGCAACTTCTGCTAGTATATCCTGCACGTTGACATTGGCGTCAGCACCGTTGAACTCCGGGATCTCGAGGAGATTGTGCGGTTGGGCTGAGGCTTTCATCGCGGAGTCATCGATGAGAATGGTATTACGCTGGTCGAAACGTTTTCCCTGGTCGTAGCCATCCATATTGCGCTGAATATCGTCCGACGCCCAGACGCGTGTGAGATCTTTGTAACACTGGACGTGCCTGGCGTAATGCTCTGGAGCCAGGCCGAGCGTGTTCCTGGCCCAACTAGCGACAAGTTGCTTTTCGTAGCTTCCAAGACCGATCTCGACCAGTGTCTTGACAGTCTCTGGCCTAGCCGAGGACCAGATCATGACCGCAAAGTTCTGGAATAGATACTCCAGAAATTGCGGGAGAAATGGGCGACACACCATCTTTTTTGGCTTGCTGCGCGCCTCCGGGCGGTGAAGAACAGTGCCGTTAAGGTCCAGAATAACGAGCTTCAGATCCGGAGGTATCATCACATCTGGGGTGAGGGATGCGCGGTGGAGATAGTCTGGGGAAGGGACGGGCGGGGGCAGGTGGATTTTGGGATCTCTGTGCTTGCTCTTTTTGGCTTGCTTCTTCTTTCCTTCATTGGTAGCGGATTCCCTGTGAGGATTGTTAACTCGCCAGCTCCAGGGTTCATGTGTCTGAGCCGGGTGGGGGGAAACGTACTCAACATCGGTTGGCGGGACAGCACCAGGCGGCTGGTTCCACGGAGCTTGAGCTAGGCGTAAGGGTCTGGCAGGTTAACACGCGGCCTCTTCAAAGATCGGAGTGCTCTCATACAGCGTCATGTTTGAGGGCGGAAGCTGGGATGGGTGCAAAGGTCTGACAATGTCAACACGCGGCCTTTTAAAAGTCGGTTTGCTCCCATGCAGCGTTTGCGCACTCATTGCAGGCCAAGCAAACGGGTAGGGAGCCGGAAGGTTGCCATTGAAGTACCCGGGTTGGTTCGGCTGCTGGCCAAACATCGCAGGCTGCCAGCCGGTGAAGAAATGCTGGGCGGGTTGTTGGCCGAGCATTTGCTGACCGAACCACTGGTAGTAGTACATCTGCTGATTGTAGTACATCTGCTCAGCCCAGCTATGGTTGTACGGCGCGGGTCCATTATTGTTAGGCGGCGCGACGCCATATGGGTGGTAGGCGGCGGGACTGTAGCCATTCGCGCTGGCCTGCGGTTGAAGGGGAAGATTGCTGCTGCTTGGGGCTGCCGGTGGCGGCGACGGCGGCACCTGACACGGTGGCTCCTCTCCGCCATGCGGCTTTGTCATGCTGGCAGTACTCGTGAAATGCACTGAGCCAGGAGGCGCCTTGTCGATTATGTCGATTAGTACGAGGAAGGGAAGCGCAGGTTGAGGGTGTAGCGGTACCGGGGTGATAGTAGCGTCGAGGCCATGAGGGAAACGCTTGGCAAGGCTCTTCGGGCACCCGGGGAGTCGAGTGAATGTACGTCGGTGCAACTTCGCCCAATGCATCAACTGCTCACGGCGGTGAAAGGCGATCCAAGGCAGACGGAGGACTCGCATGTCGCGGAAAATATCGGCGCGGTAAAACAATATCGTGTTTGATCACGTAATGCACGCTATCGCGTAATGCACGTTTTCGGCAATTTCCGCCCATCCACAACTTGAAGCTGTACAGCTTGTATATATTGTAAAATCGTCGGATTTTCTAGAGTAATAATCAGAAGAGCTTATTTAACAAATATAGCCCTTCTATTGGCTACCTGTAGCGCTCTGGGAGGCGTATTTGACGTGTGCGCGTCGTGGGCGCGATCTCGGGCATCTCGGGCTCGTCAACTTTGACAGGCTGTAACTCAGGCTGTACAAGCTCAATATCCTTTGGATTTTTTGCTGGAGGCTTAAGGCTATGTTGATTACCCTTTTGGGAAGCTTTGAGCTCATCGCGGAGTTGTTTTTCAATTGCGCGGGCCTCTCGCTTTTCTTGAGCTTCAATAGCCTTCAGCTCGCGCTCGCGAGCGCGCTCTGCTTGAGCCTGAGCCTTTTCAAGGCGTCGCTGTTGCAAGAGGGCTTGCTTTTCAAGCTTGCTCTGCTCTCTGAGCTGGGCCTGGATGTCCTTTTGAAGCTGTATCTCCTTCTCCTCCGCGTCCTTTTGTGCCTGCCAGTCGCGAGCCCTCTGGACCTTAGCTGGCGACCAGAAAATCGCGTCACCGTTGTAATCCTCCGGCGTCTCGAGCGCCAGGGCCTTACCCCGCTGGCGGCGCTTGCGCTCGTTAACGAGGGTCTCTTTGAGCTGAGTATTTTCGTGCTTAAGGATCTGATTTTTCGCTGAAATCGAGTGGAGCGTACGCGAGAGTTTGGCAGCCTGAGACTCGTAAATATCTCCAACAACTTGACGTAATAAGCCCTCGATTTTACGCCAGTCGCTGGCGCTAAGGACCGACGTGCTGCTCTCGCCTGAGCTGGGGCGCTCAGGCTCGCGAGTTTCAAATCGCTTGAGGATCCTGTCGGGATCTAAGGGCACGATCCCAGTAGCCTCAAAGGCCTTAAGGACCGTTGCTGACGTTAGCGCGCGCTCCCAGGCGGCCCAGAATATCCTGAAAAAGTCCCTCTTTGTAATGCTGGAGAGGCCCTGGCAGGCGTCCATAAAGCTCGCGAGGCCGTTGCTGTACGCGCTCGCGAGAGGCCCGAAGACGCCCACATCCAGCGGCTGAAGCGTATGGGTGCTGTGAGGCGGAAATATTGCCAGCAGGATCTTATTGGCGTCGCAGAAATCGATAAAATCCTTTGTTACGTGAGATCCATGCCCATCAACGATCAAGAGGCGGTACGACGTCCTTGCCTTTGCTTTCGTCTCGCGGTTGAACACTTGTTTGAGCCAGCTGAGCCCGATATCGTTATTGGTCCATCCTGAGGGCGAGGAGGAGAAAAAAGCCTTGTGGATTTCAGGGTTGAAATCCTGGAGCCAGGTGTCTTGTTGCCAGAGGCTGCCTGATAAATGAGGGCAGGTGTGAGGGTAGAGCCGTCGGCGCAAATACAGGCTATTGAAGTTATCCACTCGCGATTGCCGTCCTAGAGCATTGATTTGAACTTCCCACGCTCGTATTGCTCGCGAGAAAAGACGCGTTTGATTTAGAGAGGATTCCAATAAGAAATCCCTTCTCATCCATATTGTAAATATGGCGTGCGTCAACGTTGTATTGCTCGATTTTTTTAGCTAATAGCTTGAAGTACAGCGCGTACTTGAAGGCCGAATCAGCTCTGCGGCGTGAGGCGTCGATGCCGGATGTCCATCGCGATATTAAGTCGAGTTTGTGGCGCTCAATGAAGCGCGACGGCCAGCAAGTCCCAACGTATTTTCCAGCTATTTCTGACGCGAAGTTTCGTATCATATAGCTTGTAGGAGGTAGCCCTCGCGCTGAGAGGTCTTGAATATACCGTACGAGCGTTGCTTCCTGCGTAGCGTTGAGTATTTGTTGATTTTCGAGCTTACGCGCCATCGATTGGGTTTTATTACGCGCGCGCCGCGACAGAGTTGACCGGCTAACCCCGAATCTTTCGGCGATTTCTGTATATGTAAAATGTTCTCCTGGTTTTAGCGATTCGATTGCCGCAAGAGCCTCGTCGATTGGAGCCATATTGGTGGAGTTATGGTGGGTTGAATATTTCGCGATTTTGGTGGGGCGCGTGCATTACGCGATAGCGTGCATTACGTGATCAAACACGATATGCCAGCCACCGGCGGGCCGGTGTGGGGCGCCAAAAAGTTGCAGCATACACCAACGAAATCGCAAGCATCACAGCCAGGAATGCCGCTCTCCACGAAACTCGACCGCAAGCTGCGGGCGGCAGAAGAAAGCTCAGACGAAGAAGAATACTACGAGGTCACCGACAGGTCGTCATCCCCCTCTATCATCGAGACTGGCGACGGCGGAGAACTAGTGGATTCGGACGGGGTAGAAAATGAGGCCAACGATGACGGATCCGAAGACGAGAACATGGTATTCTTACTTTACACTTAGCCATTCAAATCTACTAACTTGATTTAGCCAGACGAAGCGGAAGACGACGATGTACAAGCACAGATGAGCAAGGTTTCGTTCGGCGCATTGGCAAAAGCACAAGAAGCACTATCCAGACAACAAGCAGCGGACTTGAAGCGAAAGCGAGGCGCAGAAACATCTCAATCGCAAGAGGCCAAGCTACAGGCGTTGAGGGAACGATTGCAAGACATCAAGGCGGCGAAGCTTGCGCAAGGCAGCGGAGCAAATCCAAAGTCAAAATCCCGGAAGACACAGCCAACCCGTGAGGAAAACAATGAGCAGGAGGAATATAGGCATGATAGTGCATCTGACTCGGATGCTGCGCCACATACGCGATCCAGCAAACACGCCCCAGCCGTACAGTCGAGCAAGCGCGCCGTCACCCGAAAACGCAAGGTGGTCGACGTGAAGAAACCCACTTTTCGAGACCCTCGTTTTGATAACGTCTCCGGACCGGCACCAGAAGACAATACTCTTCACCAGCGATACGCTTTCCTGAACGAATACAAGGCGTCGGAGATGGCTGAGCTGCGGGACGCCATCAAAAAGACGAGGAACGAGGCAGACAAGGAGAAGCTGAAGAAGAAGCTCATGTCGATGGAGTCGCAACAGAAGACTCAGCAAAGCAAAGACAAGCAGCAGGAGGTGCTGCGAGAACACAAGAAGAAGGAGAGAGAGCTGATTAAGCAAGGCAAGAAGCCGTTTTACTTGAAGAAGTGTAAGTGCATCCATCTGATCCCGACCCGCGCATACAGAATGCTAATGCCTCCTCAGCCGAACAAAAGAAGCAAGCCTTGGTCGAGCGCTTCCAAAACATGAAGTCCAAGGACCGCGACAGGTTGATCGAGCGCCGTCGCAAGAAGGCAACTGCGAAAGAGCGGAGAAACATGCCTGAGGAGAGACGCGTGGTTTGAGCGACATGGTATGCATATCAGCGTATTCAGAATATGATACCCATCATACAATAGCACTCTCGTCCCACTTCTTTCTATCTGGATCTCATATGATGCGCTTCCTCAGAAATCCATCTCCGCGAAAGGGGATGCCCAATCTGTCTGTTTTCCGCAGCCTGGAATTGTTCTCGGACGAGCTAGAGAGATAGCGGGAGGGTGAGGGCGAGGGTGGGTGTCTGTTGGGCCTGCTTCTTGCATCTCGGCGGACGCACAAGGGTGCAAGCACGACCTGCCACCCTCCTTCTCGTCAATCATCCCCAAAACTGTCATCTTGGGTCGCTCGTCAATCTATTCACCTTGTGTAGATGCTAGGAGTGTTGAGCAGGCTCCGACGCTGCGCAGTCGCATGGCTCTATAAGCCAATCTACATTTACTGCAGCCGTCCCGCATGCCCGCAGTATTTCTCTATTGGAGCAAGTACGTTTGCTGGCGGTTGCCTCTTTTGTTGACCGCCCGCTCTAGCGCGTCACGTCACCTTTACTTCGATCTTGCTGCAACCAGGCGCTCCTGCCTACTATAAAACCATCCCTCGCCACTCACTGTTCTCTCCCTCTCACCTCATCCCTCCGCCCCCTCCTCCACCACTTGCTCCAAACGTTTCACCCTTATGCAAGGTAAGCCCATATCCTCTACTTCCATCTGCTCTCGCCTTCTCACTTACAAGGGTAGCCAACGAAATGGGCGAGCCAGCGTCGGAGCCGAAGAACGAGCATGCTGCGTTGCCAGGATATTGGCCCCGCCCGCGATTCGTGCTTCCTGACGAAAATACATTCCAAGCACGGAGGCTCCGAAAGGGGATTAAACAGCTAAAGGAAGAGTTGTAAGTACTCCGCAGCTCGATCTTCAATAGAGTGTATTACTGACACGGAATGCTTCACAGGCGAGAAGAAATGCCAGAGCCATTGCCCCCGATGGAGAAATACCGGATGCCAATGAAGGACGATGTTCAAGCCTTGATCAGAAAGTTGAAGGGTCCTCCGGCGCTCTCTCCTGAGCTATCTAGCACCATCTCCAAAACCTCCGAGCCGTCTCACACCATCTCGGAGCAGGCCCCCAAGCCGTCTCACACTATCTCGGAGCAGGTCCCCAAGCCGTCTCACATCATCTCTAAGGAGGCCCTTCAGCTGTCTGACACCATATCTGGGGAGGTTCTTAAGCTGTCTTACACAATCTCCAAGGAGGTTCTCAAGCTCTCTCACGCCGTCTCCGAACAGGCCCTCAATCCGTCTCACACCATCTCTGAGGAGGCCCTTAAGCTGTCTGACACCATATCTGGGGAGGTTCTTAAGCTATCTTACACAATCTCCAAGGAGGTCCTTAAGCTCTCTCACATCATCTCCGAGCAGGCCCTCAATCCGCCAAAGGGCGCCACGGAGCCGACTCCCAACTAGTCCTTAACCCTCCCAAAGCGACCGGCTCAATGCATGGACAGAGCCGTCATCAAGGTATCGATAACTGTTCTTTTGATTGGTATATGGGGAAGATGCCTAGTCAAATTTTTCCTATGAGTGGTCGGCGAGGTCTGTTATCGCAACAACAATCTGTCTTCGATATATGTTAGTAGTAGTTCATAGGCTCTGGGCAATGGAACATTCGTCTGGAGCTCACTCATTCTTTTCAATCTGACTCCATCATCGTACAGGTATTCTATCTAGGTGTGCATTTCAGAAGTCGGAGATTATCAGAGGTCGGTATGTGAGATAGGGTGGATCCTACGCTGTGCTAGTCGAAGCGTGTGGAAGGGCCAAGGTCAAACAAACAACGACCGAAAAGCGGAAGCGGACCCAACGCTACGAAGAGTGGGAGAGAGGTCGCTCCAAGATTGCTTGGTATGAGTTACACCGACACACAATCAAGTAAGTCTGAATAAGTCTCGCAACCGATCTGAGCTTTACAACATACGGCAGTAATCCTCCTCGGAGCTTCCACAAACTGTGGCCTGGAGAAGCTTATTTCGAAGTGTTATTAGTCACGCAGATTACGCGATTATCTTATTAGTTGACACCATGCGTAATGGATGTATTTCCGGCTTCTACTATTATAATTAGGTATGTGTGTGGCGTTAATTTATCTACCTAGGGGTAGGACGACAAAGGCTTTCATCTCAAATAACATGACAAAAAAAGCAGAGCCCCCTGCTTAGTAATCAAAAAGAGCGTGAAAAGGTGATCATCTCAATCTACTTCAACCTCAAACCAAAAAAAAGGTCAAAAAAGGCGCTCGGCAAGCCGACGTGAATTTTATAGTCCTCGATTTGCTAACAGCGTTAATCGCATTATGCGAATTGCGTGTATGAACCGCCTAACCAATGTTATCTAGGCTCCTCTCCCGTTCTATGGTAGACATCTATGTCGGCCCCGAAAACAGGCACTGGATCCTCCACGAGAAGCTCCTCTGTTACCACTCTCCATTCTTCCGCTCCATATTCTACGCCAAAAACAGCAACACTTCGTCCTTCGGCCTCCCCGATGAAGAAGACGCCCCTTTCAAGACCTTCGTCGGCTGGCTGTACTCCTCGTCATTGCCCGTGCCACGCGAAGAATCAGACCTCACCGTGCTCTTCAATCTCTATCTCATGTCCGAGAAGTTTCAGATCCGCGCGTTGATCGCAGACGTTCTGCAGGTCGTGCGCGAGTGGCACAAGTTCAGCGACACGTACCCCGGCCTGCGGCGCGTGCAGTACATCTATGCGAATACAGAGGATGGCAGCCCCATGCGACACATGCTCGTGCATAGCGTGGCGCGGATGGTGGTTCTGGAGCAGGGCATCCCGGCACACTGGGACAAGGCGCTGCGCAAGAACAGACAGCTGGCTGTCGACATCATCAAGGCTATTCAGGACTGGAAGCTGGATGAGCAGATTATTCCCGACTCGCGGGACGACCCTGCTGATGCAGAGGAGTTGATCGACGTAGAAGCCGAGCTTGCGGACAACGAAGCCGAGGGCGAAGAGGAGGCGACCGAACAAAAGGGAGAGAGAGGAGGCCGAGGCTGAGGCTGAGGTCGAGACGACGGAGGACTCAGCCGGCGAAGACACAGTGGTCGACTCGCCCATGCAGTCACATCACCAGGACGCCAAAGACTTTAAGAAGGAAGGAGACAGCAAAGGCGAGAGTCTGACAGAAAGTTTCAAGCAGATGAGTTTGAAGGTGGTGCCCAACGGTCTTACAAACGGTGACTATGGCACTCTAAAGGCACACTGAGTGACACTGCGCGACTAATACTTCCCTCTGGCTCCAATTTGCACTGGTACGGCGAACTATATCTTCTTTCACGGAGGCGTTGGTTAAGGCATCGTTTCCTTTTTTTTTTTTGTTGGATCTCATACCTGATATGTCTGCTTCTGGTTTGTTCTCGGCTTCTTGTATCTACAGGCCGTTTTGTTCTTTTTAGTCTTGTTATGTTTATGTAGCTGATGAAAAATAAGCATACGCACGGTCACTGTCTAGGTATTGCGCTCTCGTTGTTCATGGTTTGTGATCACATCTACTACAGCAACTAGGCCACGCACAACAAGAATCTTTTCTCACGCCATAACAACTCGCTCTTTTCCTACCCTTCACAGGCTACTCTCGATTGATCCTTTTTGTAGCTCAAGTTCTCCATTCCATCGTCGTTCGCTTAATGAACAGAGCCTATCGTAAAGATGCACTCCCGGAGCTATTGCCGGTTACCATACGGCTGTATTCTAAAAGCCTGTGTACCTTCGGCCATTGCAGTCATACCTCATTGACCTGCAAGTCGAGCAACATCTAGGTGCTGCGGGAAAGGGTGGCTTGGTCGTCCATCCTGAGGCTCTGGGCTGGCACGGCGAAGAAGCAGAGCGTAGCAGGGGCAATTAGGCACGAGCAGAAAGGTTAGTGACGGAGATTTCGAAGCAGGCTCCGCGGATGAAAGCAATGCCCAGGTAAGGTGGAGGAAATGTGGGGTAGAGCGCAAGGCGGTCAAAATATTTGCTCAGCGCCTTCGCCTCAACGGCTCGATGGGTGAGAGGGCTGTTCCGAGGTGGCATGGTTGCGGACACTGTTGCCGACGGAAGCCGCACAGCGGAGACTCAGGTGATTGGGCAGGTGCCCAGGGGCATGTTGTTGTGGTCGCGTCGTCAGACGTCTGACGATGTAAGAGGCAGGCGCGACTGAGGCCGCTGCCTCTCACTTCCTTTCCCACAATCCGTTCCGTTCGAGAGCTTTCCCAAGATGCAGAACACAGAGCCGGAAAGCGATTTCGACCGCCCGCCGCGTGGAAATCCGAGGCCGCGGGGACATGAGGACTCGGAGGAAGAGCTGTACGTCAACAGCTCATGACATTCCATCCGCTCCACAACTGACAGCATGCAGTCCGCACATTGACAACCTCGCCGTAGATGAAGACGTAGAGGTTATGTACGACAAGCGGGAATACTTCAAGCTCCCATTCCCTGAGATTAAGCTGGCGGGCGAGAGAAACAAGGTATAATTGACGAATACGGAGTACACTGGGATGCTAGTTAGGTGCGATCACATAGGTCTCGTCGATACCATCTGGCTCAACGAGGCCTCCGAGACTGAGCGCGTCTTCAAGAACTACGGCCGTAGACACTGGGTGAGATCGGACCATCCAACCAAGATTTGCTCCTGCTAATGTTTCATAGCGCAACAATTTGTATGAACTCTTGTGCGGCATCCCCCAAGAAGTCCTCAGAGCCGCCCTTGACGGGACTTTGCCGCGCAAACACCTCGGCGAGAAAGATCCGGCCATTTGCAATTTTTTCGATCCAGTCCCCGGCAAGACGCAGCAAAATCCTTGGATTGTACAGGCCGGTACACCCGACACTCCGGGCGTGTATCTACGGTATCATGTCGACGACAAAGGAAATGCGCCGACTCCCGAAGAATACATGGCGGTGGTGAGCTGCTCGTGATCTCACAAATAGCAAGTCTCAGGCTAATATTGCTTAGGTTGGTGTTCTCCGAGCGTACATCTCCGGAGATCTGGATGTGGCCTTTGCTATCGATGCTGTCTTTCCAGCGTACACATCGTCCAAGGAAGACTTGGCCGAGTTCAAGCATGCCTACCTCGACAGGAACGACCAACGAGTCCGCGCCGTGTACATTTGGTACGTCCGAATGCAACATTCAAGTACCATCTATGACTAACTTGGCCCCTCGGTGTGAAGCCATTGATTTGATGTGCAGGGTAACGCCCACCAATCAATGGACGGAGCCGTGTGCCGTGCCGCGCTCTCATTGCGGCTACGCAAAGACGATCAGCCATGAAGGAATCCAGTCTGATAATAGCACGTACCTTGTGCTCCTGGTCAAAGCCGCGTTTCAGTACAAGTTTCCGAACAACAGTAAGTCCACGAGGACCTCACTACATGGCATCTGCTAACCGTTACACCAGAATATAGTTGGAAGATGTACCCGATCGCATATCTGGCCCGCGAGGGAGAGATTGACCTTGCGGGGCTTGTTTTCACTCGGTGCACCAATTCATCCGTGAGATTCGGAGGATTCTGTGTCGTCGCAGCCGGAGCGTGCGGAAGTGCCAAATTCCGACATCTGACCCCCGACAAGCGGACCGCACGCTACAAGGAACTGCAGAAATATCGGCGCAAGCTCCCATGGTTCGAGGCGAACCTCACCGAGCAAGCCACCCTCGCTTCACAGATCCAGGTGGCCATCCCTGCCACAATAGCAGAGCACGTGGCATCGACGCGAGAGGCGGAGCGGCGGAGGCTCAATAATAGCGCTATCGCACATGTAGTGCAGATCAATATGAACGCGAACGCTCTGTTCAAGCAGTTCATGGTGGTAAAGTGCAGGGAGCAGGGCATTGACCTGGAGGCAATGCTGGAGGCAGGCACACAGTGATTGCCGGAGATCATGACCCTGTAGGGTCCTTCGTCCGTCCAACACCGAGCGGCTGGTGGTGAGCCATGCTACGGAAATCAGACCAACTAGTGACTGTACCTATAGTACGACAATATATTTTGTAACTCCATCTTCATAGTCTGCATATGCGCTAGATACCTGAGCTATGGATTCCCCATGTCTCTTCAACTGCCCCCCTTCCCCCAACTACGTGTCAGAATTTTGATGCTCGAGCCCATCTCCGTCAATCCAAAAACTGACGCCAGCTCCGAAGCCGTGTTCAGCAGGAGTAGCGCATTATCACCCCATATTCAACGCGACTTCACATGCGCACCAACAATTGACGGCGTCAGCAAAGCCGTCCGGAAATGGAGACGCTGAGTGGACATCGCCAGCTCCGAAGAAGCGTGTCAAAACCTCCTAGACCCCTACCCATCTTTCATCCACGCCTGAATCCGAAGAGTAAAAAAGCAGCCAGGTTGCAGAGTAGATCTGACGAAGGCCCGGAGTGAAGAAGTCTCTGACCTTCTCCGACTGGAATCGTCAGTCGAACTATTATTCACACCAGACGAAGCGTATGATGATGGCTTGACCACGAATGAAGATGAACGGATGACAGAGTCCGAAAAGGGGAGAGATCCCCTTGCATGTGACAAGGTGAGCTCGAATAATACATTTGGGAACACTCCATGCGCTCCTTGGACCTATTATTGAAGTTTGGTCAAAGGGAATTGACAGCTGCGATACACTTTAGCCTAACGTCTCTCTTGGGACATTTCCTATAATCTTACCTAAAAAGGCCTTAATATCCGCCAAAGCAACTAGTACATGGACAAAACAAACAAGTGCAGAGCTTGAGAATTCCCACAGTCCGGAATCGGATCAGTTCCACACTCTTGCGCCGAAGAAGACTGTCGACAGTGGGTAAAAGCAATGTTTACCTTGGTCGGATGTATTAAATTAGGGCCGTTCGTTCCTCTGGGAAGATTCGCAAAACAATTAGAATAGTAATAGAGCTTTGCGCGCTCCAAACTAAATTTATAATTATATAATTTATATTTCGAACCCGCTTTTTTTTGTGATCACCTTTTTACGCTGTCTGCACTCTCTTGTCTTCCAAGTCTACGAGAACTGTTGTTAGATAGAACAAGCGCGTTGAGGTCGGATCTGCATAATCGTGCAGGGACCACCGTGCTTGGCGCACAAGGCGCGACATTAGAGCCAGCCGAACATAGGGGTGACAGAACACAGAATACAGACACCAGATACCGAAGACAGAGACCAGTTTTTCCTTGCTACCTGTGAACCGACATACGCTCTTTTTATTTACTAAGCAGGGGGCTCTGCTTTGTTTGTCATGTTATTTGAGATGAAAGCTTTTGTCGTCCTACGCCTAGGTAGATTTAATTTAACAAGCCATAATTATATTAAGTAGCAATTGGTATTTTGGCCGAGTGTTAGAACCATTTCAATCGATGATCTTGATAGTGTGTTACCCCAGGATGTAAAATACAAACCCGGGCTTTAAAATAAATGATGGAGAAATCTATACCTCTTGTAATAGCTGCTGCATAGATGCTGTGGCATACTATATTGATTAAATCTAAGATATCTGTCTTCTGTGCACTACTATCGCCATTATAATGTTCCAGGCATATGAGTTCTTTGTCTTAACTAACTCTAGCTATATACCTTTGAGATCGAGTGATAGGACTTCTTAATACCGAATGAGCAGTATACTGAATACTAGATCTGACACTTAATTTCCGCGTGTTACCCCAGGATACATAATGCAAACACCGAAGGTATTCAACCCTTCTGCCGTCCACTATACACTGCTACCTCCGCCCTTGCAAAACTCTAGACATACAAGTTCGTCCATACGATCAACTCTAGCCATGTCCCTTCACGATCACACTGCATAAATTTTCATCGCTAACTGAGATCAAACAGTCAGCAATGGAACCGAAAGTTAATTACTATGTGTTACCCCAGGATGAGTGATACAAAGGCCAAATTACTTGAAGTTCTTCCATGCAGGTATAACATGAATTAAAGACAACACGCTCTCTGGTGGATATCGCACATCGGACAAAGCGACCTTGAATTGAATAGACTAAGTATTAGACGCGGGATTTTTCATAGGAAGGAATGCGCATCATATCTTTGGAAAAGTGTTCAGTATTATTTTGAATATGTGTCTGATAGATTTAACATAACCCAATCAATATATTTAGCTCGGGAAACTCCGAGTATCCATCCATTTTCCGAAACCTATTTCACTAAAAGACATGCCAGCCAGTCCGTGTGCTCCGAAATGCACCCATATGTCGAGCCCCTTAAGGCGACGAGACCTCATCCTTGATACGCCTCTTGGCTGCCCCGACATGACGCGGCTTCGTTGGCTCTAGTTTCTTGGACATGCAAGTAGCCGGTTTCTGGAGCGCGGGTTGACCTTCGGCTCCGGACATGACATCGGTCTTCCGCTTTTTTGAGTCCAGTGCTTGGCTCTCGGCCTCGAGACAATATTGCTTGAGTATCTGTTCGGCTTTCTGGTTGGTCGTCGCAGCCTCCTGATTGTTTTCCGCAGCCTTCTGATTGTTCTCCGCCAGGATTTTCATCTGCACTGCCATCGCTGCAGTAGCTTCTCGATTCTGAGGTCCAACTGTATCGGTGTTGTTGACGGACTTGGCTGCTGGGGACCCAGCTGGGAGGAAGTTCTGATTAATAGTCTGCATGAGCGCATTGGAGTTCTGGAGATCCATCATTGGTGTAGGTTCTCGACTCGGAGGTCCGACTGTATTGGTGTTGTCGGCGGAGTTGGCTGCTGGGGACCCAGCAAAGAGGAAGTTCTGATTAACAGTCTGAATGACCGCCTTGGAGATGACCTGCTCCATCTGACTTATAAGCTGACTCTTTTGTTCTTCGACCTGTGAGGTGAGATAGATAGCGGAGCGGATGTTATCGAAGAACTCCGGTTTGAATCCTCTATCATCCAAGATAGCTCTCCAGTCCTCACTGTGGATGGTACCATCTCTGGCAAATTCGTTGTACAGTGTTACGAGCTTCTCGTAGAATAGTGTCTCGAAGCAAGTTCTCGCTCTCCTGACTAGCGAGCAGGTTCTGGCTCTGTTGATGTTGCTTCTGTCGGATCTGGATGATCGTGCCTTGAAGCTTGGTGATGGTGGTTTGGAGCTCGTCGCGCTCCTCCTCGGCCTCGTTGCATTGCTCTCGGAGCTGATCGCACTCCTGCTTGGACTTCTTTCGGAGCTGAATACGCTCCTGCTGGAGCTTGGTGATTGTGGCATTCAGCTCCGCCATTGTGGGTTCGAGAAGAGCCTTGTTCGTCATGTCGGAATCGGATGCTTCCGACGCTGGCACCGGGTCGGTGTTAGCTCAGCGTGGTGATCGTGGCTTGGAGCTCCGTGATCGTAGGTTCGAGAAGAGCCTTGTTCGTCATGTCGGAATCGGATGCTTCCGACGCTGACACCGGGTCGTTGTTAGCTCGGGGAGGACCGGGCTCCGGAGTGGCAGTCGATGCTGAAGAACGCGCCCTGTTGTACAACTCGGCCTATTGTGGCGCAATGTTAGTAACCTTCGGAGATGCACTCCAGTCCATCGGGGTAGAAGAACTTACGCGAAGCCTGGCTTTGTCGTCCATTGTGTGCAGCGGAGACGTGAAGTTGGTGTCGTGGTCGAAGAAGTTGTTGGGGGAGGGGGCGGGAGTCTTTATATATGCGGGGAGGGGTGAGAGGCTCTGTCAGACAGCGGGGAAATGCCGAAGTGAGAGACGGGGAGCAGTCAGGAACGCAACTGTTGCCTAAAGTGAGAGATTAGTGAGCTGTTAGAAACGCAACCGTTGCCTGAAGTGAGAGGCTCGGTCAGAGGTCAGGAAAGCAACCATTGCCTTAAGTGAGAGAGATTGTTCGACGTCACATAGAGAAAGCTGCTTTGAGAGTGAGAGACTTGGCCACAGATCAAGGAAGCAACCGTTGCCTAAAGTGAGAGGCTCTTGTATACGTCGCACTAGAAAGCCAATTTTAAGAGGTAAGAAGATTTGTGAGACATTGTGCGAATTTTAAGAAGTGGGAGTTCGAAGGCCACAGTAAGCGGTTACAGTCCCATAACACCTCGTGCATAAAAGACCAATTCGTGAGGTAAGAGGCTCCCTCAACCGTCGCACGGTGGAGGTCATTCAAAGAGGTGATAGGTTCCAACAAGCGACTATAAGAGGTTAATAGAAGTGGTCGGGTTCCAAACAGTGGGGAGACCAACTTTTCAAGGGCCGCATATCAGAAAGTTCTAAGAAGCCATTTCCTAGTGAACTGCCCTTTAGTCGTATAGTGAATGTAACTCCCTCACCCGCACATTCACTTCACCTGCAAACGCCCCAACCCTCTCCACCACGGTGCTCAATGACGTCGCCAAACGCTCCCGCAGAATCTTCTGGTGTAACGGCCTTTTCTGTCGCCGCAGCCAGAGCCCCACTAGCGCCTTCCCTCCGAGTATAAAATCTTCAGCCCGTCCATCTCACCCTCTTCTCTGACCTCTACACCCACTCCCAACTTCTACGCTCTTCTACCTTCTTCTCTCCTAAAATTCTCTGCCTACACATTCTCAACTCCCAGCTTCGTCGCGACACTTCGTCAACATGAAGCTCGCCCTCTTCATCAGCGCCGCGCTTGGTGTCGCCGCCTCGCCGATCAATTCTCCCATCGAAGGCAATTGTCTGCCCCATTCCGTCTCTAGCCTTCCGACTCCAGTGGGCTCGGCGGTTTCCTGTCCTCCGGGCGGCTGCGCTCCTGACTCTGAGGTCTGGCCTGAGCCTACTGCCATTCAATGGGGGCGGGTCATCTCGACTCCTCTGGTGAACCCTCTCCGCACTGCCGATCCGGAGGCCAGCCACTCGTCCTTGTCTCGCCACCCGTCGCCTGTGTACAAGTCGAGGCCGCCTATCACAATGCCTGTCCAGCTGACCTTGGGTCCTGAGATCGGAAGCAACCACGAGTCCGTATCGCTCAACCTACCAGAAGCGATTACGAACAAGCCGGTCGTCACCATGTCCTGGGATATATACAACCCCGTCAACGAACCTAGCGTGGAAGTCCCCGATCCCGAGGTCGTTTACAACACAGAGGGCACAGGTCCCTTCGTGGAACCGAGCTCGACCTTTTTCCTCGAGAGCCTCACCCTCCTCCCGCCTAGAGAGGCGAACGCAGAACCCTCTACTTCCAGCAGCTGCTGGCTTCCAAATGGCTGCAGCGCCACTGTTACTGACGGCTCATACTCCTGCTGGCTCCCCGGTGGCTGCGGCGTCACTGCTATCGAGACACCCATCGGCGGTGAATACATCCCAGCACCGACGACGTTCGTCACGGCTACCATGTCGAGCCTTGACTAGAGTGGAGTAGTCGAATGCTTTGAGGAGTATTTGACTATTTATACAGGTCATGATACATCATGAGGTGTTATCGGAGATAAAGAGGGATTTTGGGATACAGGATGGAGCAGACGGCTCAGATTTCCTGAAGACAATGGATAGCGATGAATGATCGGCTTCGGTCAGCTGGCAAGCTCTCTAGTAGTTAATATTCGAACCCTGTCAAGCTTTTCCTGCTGCTCGACTGTGATGCCATCTCGGCGATGCAAACTGACGCACTGACTGTTTGGAACATCAAGTGACAGAAAGTGAACATTGAACGAATATACACATGCCAGCCAGCGTGACAATCTGTGAACATGTATACGCATCCTCGCATCCATCGTCTCCTGTTGTGCCTCCCACCCCATACCCAACTAGCTGCGTACATGACTGGAGCTCAAAGCTTCCTCGCAGCGATCTTCCTACGCGCAGAAACGGTATACGCATACAGCGCATCCTTGAACGCGAACAAAAACGCCGCCGTGATAACACTCTGCGTGACCTTCGGCCCAATACTGAGCCATGTTAGCTTTCTCCACCAACTCTTGTTCGCACAGTCAACTCACCTCCATACAACCCCGAATACCCCTCCTCCCTAATAATCCTCCTAAACGTCGTAACCATATTCTCCTTGGGCCCATCCTTGCCCGCAACATGCATCCGACTCTTAACCGTAATATACGGATACGTAATACTCGTCGCCAACAGCTTCCCCAACGCCCCAAGATAAAACGCATCCGTAGGCGTAATGCGTCTCTTCTTCTCCAGCACATTCTTCAATTGCTCAAACACAGTGTACTGCAAAATGGGATTAATAAGACGAGAGCGGGCATCACGCCCGCGAAGAGGCGCGCGGGGCCTTCCTCGCGGAGCAGCGCAAGCAGCGTGCCCAGCGTGGAGGGCGCCTTCGCAGGCTTCGCGCCCGGCAGGACGGGCTCGTCCGACTCGGATTTGCGCGCCGTCATGCGCGTGTTGATGACCCAGATGGGGTTTGTGATGAGCACTGTAGCGCTGCCCGCGAGCGCGCCGGCCATCATCGACTCGACGGTTGTGAGTTTCTTCGAGGCGCGGCCTGCCTTGAGGGCTGCTTTTTCGAAGAAGGCCCGCGTCCATTCGTACCCTGTTCTCGGGCATTAGTACATCCTGTCCCCTCGGGAAAGCGGGCAGGGCGTGCTCACAGTAGTAGTATACGAAGTTAGTGACGCTGATGCCGAAGAGGGCGGAGTCGAGGCCCGCGTAGAGGCCTGGGATGCCCTCGCGCTTGATGATGCGACGCGCTGCATTGAGGGTGGACGACTGGGCGCGTTTGGACTCGACTTGGGCGCGTGTGGAGAGCGTGATGAGCGGGTATCTGCGTAGCCATCATTAGCGTATTGGATTGTGAGGATGCATGGGGGTTGCGCGTACGTCACGGCCATGGAGAGCAGACCTCCGCCCGCACCGGCGAGGGCGTGCGCAACATTGTCGCTCTGCTGGGCGGCTGTGCTTGTAGTCACCGTGTGCGTCGACTCGGCCAGCTTGTCCTGCGTCGTCTTCTGCGCGTCAGACATAGTGGGTGGCGGTTCCCTTGCGATGGTGGAGGACTCGAGGAGGGATGGATGCGGGGGCAGGTTCGTGCACAGCAAAGGACAAACAAGTAAAACGTATAGGGAATGTTCGATAGCAATATACCAGATGAAAAGCCAGCTACTTCCACGCAACAAGTCTAACGAAAGGGGCGTAAGAAGCTCGCATAACGAGAGAGCGTCGTGCGGAACCGCACCCACCACTGGCTTGTGAACGTCACTTGGTCGCGTTCCATTCCGAGTCGCCGCTGTGGGCCGAGGTCGAGGCAAGAAGACGTCACGTGCGCGGGTTTTGTATTCCTCGACCAGGACGGGTAATTTCCTCCTTTATGCGTCTCGTTTCGCTTTTCCTCTTTTTGCCCAGGTTGTCTGGGGTTGGGACGGTGATTGGGTGCGCGGGCAGTAGTGAGACCCACTTCCCAAGTGATCCACGTGTAGTGTATGTGATGGGACCTCCGGTTTTTTCCCTAAGCGTCTCTCGTGGGCGGACTCTACGACTGTGTCCGAACTAGCGCACATGTGCTGCGAAGAAGACATAATGCATGTGTTTCATCTTTGCTGCATTCGTCGTCAACGAACCCCCCATTCAGTATGCCCAACCCCCAGAACCACAACCGCACTCATTCATCAGCCCAAAACTAACCCAAGCATGCAAACAACCCCAACTCTAAATCTCAAACCTAGAAGGAAACACCCAAGCAGATGAACACTCACAATCCAACTACTCCGTCCAAGCAAGGCCATTCATTATCCATTACCCAAGCTGCCATAAACGCCTATCCCACATGCACAACTAATACAACCCAGACGCAAAGTTTCGAGTACAATTAGACTTTGTATTACACATGATACATAGGATAACACCTTAGAACTCCGATTCTTACCCTAAGACTATGCTCTATTTTTGGGCGGATTTTGGCTGTTGAACCTCGGTTATTGTGTTGTCAGGTCTTATCATGTGTAAAAGGTTGAGCGGACTGTAAATAGATATAATGAATGTATGAACGAATGAATATAGTAACAAGGAGAAGAGAAGACGTTGATAGTAATGTCGAACAGACAAAATAACCAAAAGAGCAAATGAAGACTTTTCGCCAACCCAGCATTCAGCTTAAATAAGAATGGAAAAAAGAAAAGAGAAAAACACCAAATAACCGCCTAAATGACCCGGGCATAGTATATCCAACTCTAATAGAAATTTTAATAACGTACTTTGCACTCGAGTCGATCATTCCATCGAGTCGATCACTTTGCCAAGACCCCACTAAAACGTACTATTAGCAATAGTACAACGCGATGCCTTAACCACACAACGAACCACTGGCGTTAAAAGAAGCGCGTATATAGCTTACGATCTAGGCTATTAAATAAGATACAACACTCTCTTAGCGACGCGCTGTAGCCCTCTATAACGTCTCTTAAAGTACACTTAGCAACTAACGCGCTAGAAAGACGTTTAGACGCGACTGCGCACCTAATAAAATAAGACTTACTATAAGAGAGGAGCAGGTGATTGTGCAGCATATACTCGACCTAGACGCGCGAGGATTTCCGCCCCAGCTTAATGCTATAGAAGATATGGCTAATTCTTTACTAGCTGCACGCTACTATAAGCTAGTTGGCTAGAGGTGGCCTGATAACTTTGTTAAGCGCCAGCTAAAGCTTTAAGTTAAGTTTAATTGAAAGTACAACTATAAGAGAGCCCTCTAGGAGGATCCTAAGGTAATACAAGGCTGGTTCTGGCTTGTAGAGAATATGAAGGCTAAGTATAGTATCCTAGATAAGGACACCTACAATTTCGACGAGTCTGGCTTTATAATGGGCATAATATTGACTGGAGCGGTAGTCACAGGCTCTGAGCGTTGAGGACGGCTAAAGCAGGTGCAGCAGGGCAATAGGGAGTGGACAATTGTCAGATATCAGGTCACTGGAAATCACTGTGATTTCACTGTGAAATCCAGTAGTCACGTGCGTCCGATCACATAGTCTCCTTATAACGACAGTTGGTGTGACTCACAGTGATGTCACTGTGAGATCACTGTGAAATACAGTCAACTCTCGTTATAACGATTAATCCGTGCACAGCAAATTCTATCGTTATATCGAAATATCGTTTAATCGATGATTATTAAGCTAGTCTTGGCGGACTTGCAGCCACTCCGAAATTGTTGACTGCCTCATACTTCTGATTGACTGAGCTTTCAACGACCTCTCTAGCCGCTTCATATAGGATATATCCTCATACTTTGCAGTCTCCTGATACTCCTGATAGCAGAGTAGAACCTGTACAGCCTGAAGAGCCTCTGCAACGCTTGGAGCAGGAGGAGGTAGCACCTCCTCCTCTTCCTCTAATCCTTGAACAAGCCCTAGCTGAGCAACTACGATATCCTGTAGGGATGTATCCTCTTCCTCCTCTAAATCCTCATCTACTGGATTGAGAAAGTTCTCTATAGCCATAGGATCCTGGATCTGGCCAGCCTGGGCAGCAGCCTGATATAGACTCTCTATTGGCTCCTCTCTATCAAGTCCAGAGCTAGGATCTAGCCACCTCTTCGGGATGCACGTGCTCTTGATGTAGCAGTGTAGGATAGTAGTATCCTTAATATCGAGCAGCCATGATTCAGCTATCCAGTGGAGCGTATAGAGAATCGTCATGAATTTGAATGGATCAAGGCCAAGGTTGTAGTGTTTAACCGTGAACGCTAGCCACTGCCTCCGGTAGTAGGTCTTGAAGTTCTGGATGATACCCTGATCAAGAGGCTGATACATGCTTGTTGAGTTCTTTGGTAAGAGCTGGATCGCGATATTGGACGGAGGCGGCGATTGTTGAAGGCTAGAAAGATGGGCCGAGTAGTTGTCTATGAGAAGAACAACCTTCCTTGAGCCAATATAGCTATAGAATGCAGCAAGCCACTTAGCTATGATAGATGTGTTTACCCAGCCCTTCTTAGAGGCCCCCCAGACACAGCTAATAGCTAATATATTAACTCCTCGCAAAGCTCGAGGCTGTTTTGACTTTCCTATCACCCATGGTGCTACGCGCTCAGTACCAGTAGCGTTGCAGCAGAGCATGATAGATACCCTAGCTTTATCTTTCTTAACACCAGGCATTGAGGCAGTAGCTAGCCCTCTTGATATTGCCCACCTCTAGTATAGCCCAGTCTCGTCCATGTTGAATATATCGCTGTCTGGGTATCGGATGCAGATGTTCTGTACATCTACCATCTCGGCTGCTGTTTGCGTTGGTACAGAGCTCTGCTCGCTGTGCTGTGTAACCTCTGCTATCCTATATCGCTGCTTGAATTTTGATACCCAGCTAGACGAGAACTCAGGAATAGCCTGGCCCTGGTAGGCTGGAATCTGACGCCAGATCTCTCGAGCTTTCTCAGCAAGTATATCGCCTGATACTAGTCCCCCTCGCACTTGTATTCCCTGCTGCCACTTATACAGGATAGACTCAAGCAGAGGCCAGGCAGCCGCTCGTGAGCGGTAGGCTGTATCGGATATGGATGTACCGGAGCCGGAGGCGGAGGCGGAGGCGGAGGCAGGTAGGGCGTCGAGGTGTCGAAAGCGATCGTCGAGAGACTCAGATACAGTTGATTGGGAGAGCTTTCTGCCAAATTCAGCTTCAAACCATGCGATGATAGCTTTCTGTCGTGGCTGTGGTTGCTGAGAGAAGGCCCAGGCGCGGAGAGCCTTCCTCTCATGATTGGATATCCCCTTGCGGCCCATAGCTTCTATAACGATACTTGGCGCTGAAGTGGTATTAGATATTGAATATCGGATACAGGGGTAGATTGTGTGGAGTTGAATCCGTGCAAGCGAAAAATATCGCTATATCGAGGATATCGCTAAAACGGACATCGTTATAACGAGAGTTGACTGTATGTGATCGGACGCACGTGACTACTGGATTTCACAGTGAAATCACAGTGATTTCCAGTGACCTGATATCTAACACCTACAGCGCCTCGCCAAAAGTTTGCCGACACTTTTGCCCCACCAAATTTTCAGCCGAATCCTCCACCATCAACGCCAACCCCACACCAACCACCAATTTTGAAGCGGCTATTCGATCTGTATATAATGCGGCGGCCACTAGCAGAAATATCTGGCAATCGTAGGGCTAGGTTTGAGCTTTCTCCGCAGGTGCGCTCTGCAATCCTTGCCCAGGTAGAGAACCGCGTACCGAAGGCCAAAATTGCTCGAACCTTTAATGTGAGCCGCCAAGCTGTGTACGACACAATTAAACGCTGGGATACCCATGGAGAGATTCGATCGCGCCCCCGGATAGGCCGGCCAAAGCTTCTATCACAGAGAGATGAGCGTAGGGTCTTGCGGATAGTCCGTAGGAACCCCCGGGTTGAATACGCTGAATTGCAGCTTCTTGCGCGCGGCATTGAGTGCTCAAGGACTACACTCTATAGAATGCTCAAACGCCATGGGATACGTAACTGGGTGGCTAGGAAACGCCCAAAGCTTACTCCTAGAGACGCTCAACAGCGCCTTGAGTGGTGCCGGATCTATCAACACTACGACTGGGCGTGGATTAAATTCTCTGACGAGGTCTCTGCTGAACGTGGGAGTGGCAAGAAGCGTATCTGGGTATTTCGTACGCCTCAGCAGAAGTGGGATAGCGAGATGATTGATCAAAAGACGCGGCAAGCAGTACTTAAGCAGATGTTCTTTGGAGCAATTTGGAAAGGCGGCCGTACAGACTTAATAGCCATGGAGAGGGTAGGTGGCCGACAAGGATTCTGCTCAGAATCGTACACCAATGCCCTTGGAGATCCAATTCTCCCATGGAAACGCTGCGTACGAGTTTCAAATGGATAACGCGCCTATACACACCTCTGCTCACACACAAGCATGGCTGGATGATAAAGAGGTCTACTGTATTGACTGGCCTCCCTACTCACCGGATCTCAACCCAATTGAACACCTCTGGTGGCTGTTAAAACAGAAGATTATTAAGTTATTTCCCAATCTAGAGGGGGAAGGATTCAGCCAGATAGCTCGTGAGAGGTTTATCGAGTGCGCACAGGTGGCATGGGATGCTATCCCACAGGAGGCTATTAACAACCTTATCGAGAGCGTACCACGCAGGATTGAAGCCTGCATAAAAGCCCGGGGTTGGCACACAAAATACTGAGCTATTTAGGTGCATTTTAATGCAATTGGGCGTGGTGGATACCCTGTAAATAATGAGGGTTGAAGAACTCGGCTAAAAATTTGGTGGGGCAAAAGTGTCGGCAAACTTTTGGCCTAGTACTGTATATACCTTCTTTAATAGCGCAAAATAACCTATATTAAGTGGCTATAAGAGGTGCAACAAATGTAAAGGCATATAAAGAGTAATAATATTACTCTTTTTATAGTAATTCTAGAATTTAAGTAAGTTATAACTTTTATAGTTATTAATAATAAGCAAACGTGCTCTACTAGTAGTATGCCTCTTTATATACTTATTAAAGTGCTTTAGCTATTACAAACTAAGCTTATTTGTTATCTAGCTATTCTTAGAGACTATAATAACCTAATTACAAAGTAGATCCTTCTCCTTATGCTAGGTAGAGAGGTGATGCTTACCCCTAAAGATAATAAAGGGTAGGATCCACCACCCTATTGCGTTGATGCCTTGGATAACTATTGTTGTCAGATTCACTGTGCTTTCACAGTGTTTCTTAGTAATCCTTGATGGTTCAGATGAAAGGTTGTTGATTTTGATGATGGTTGAGATGATTGATTGTGGAGTGATCTCTTTCGGAGGAGCTGAGCTATCGTACGCAATATCTATCTAGCGCCAAGACACACTAGTACTAGTGCGGAGTAGTGTAACAGTAGTACGCCAGTCTCCTTCGTGTATTTCACAGTGATCTCACAGTGACATCACTGTGAGTCACACCAACTGTCGTTATAAGGAGACTATGTGATCGGACGCACGTGACTACTGGATTTCACAGTGAAATCACAGTGATTTCCAGTGACCTGATATCTGACACACCCCCTCAGCTTGGATCCTCAGAGGGCCAAGCTGAACTATCTCTTGCGCAGTCGTACTATTGCTTATAGTCCAAAAGCTTCCATCCTGTCTTCTAACTCGTCGAGGTCGACCTCTTGGTCGGTGATCCTTCCCCTGACGTCTTCAAGTCCTAGTTGATTCAAGAACTTGGTCCACTTGGCGGCTGGCAGAGCCTTGGTAAGACCATCTGCTGCCATTTCTTCTGATTGTTGGTACTGGACTTTGATAGCTCCACGTACTACTTCTTGTCGAAGCCAATAATTGTGGATGTCGACATGCCTGAGCTTGGTTTGCAATTTGGCGATTTCCTCAGTAACAAGTCGAATGGTTTGTTGGTTGTCGCAATTGATAGTGATTGTTGATGGCGACAGTTTGATCTTAAGTTCATCGATCAACCGAGCTGTAAACAGTGCCTCCTTTGCAACTTGTGAAAGTGCCAGCAACTCAGCTTCAGTCGTCGAAGTGGTGACGGTGTCCTGTTTGTTTGCCTTCCAGGCGACAAGGCTACCAAACAATTTGATAATGTACCCCTGTGAGCTCTTTCTATCAAGGGTGTTGTCTGCGAACGACGCGTCGCTAGCAACCTCGTAGGTGTCTGCTCCTCCAAATCGTAGCCCTAATGATCGGGTGGAGGACAAGTATAGCAGTACGCGGTCGGCGGCGTTGTGATGGTCGTCGCTGGGGTTTGAAAGGAAGCGCGATAATCGGGAGCTTGCAAAAGCTATGTCCGGGCGCGTGGTTACTGCAGCGTAGAGGATTGATCCCACCTTCCGCTGGTACCGATTGATCTCTGCCATTGTGGCGAGTCCTTCTTGAGGTAACAGTTCGACTGCTGACATTGGGGTATCGTGTTTGAGGTCGCGTTGGTCGATTAGACGACTGATCTTGTCCACGTAGGACCTCTGTGATAACCAGAGTTGCCTGTTGGCACGGTCTCTGACGACTTCAATGCCTAGGAACCACTGTAGATCGTTACCACCAGTCAGGGTGAACTTTGTACCTATCTTTTTCATCACTGCATCGGCAGCGTGCTTTTGATCTTTCGAGTATGCGACGACAAGGTCGTCTACATAGAAGAAGATGATGATGCTGTCTTTGATTATATAGCAAGGTTCGTGCGGGACTGCGGTAAAACCGAGATCCTTGAGCGCACTGGTGAATTCTCTCTGCCACAACAGTGGTGAGATGCGTAAACTATACAGTGCCTTGCGCAGCTGTAGGATGGTGCCTCTTTAGGTATAACCTCGGGGCATCCGTATGTAGATTTCTCTGTCCAGGTTTGCGTAGACGAAGGCGTTAGTAACGTCATACTGGCTTAGCTCTAGGTCAAACCGAGCCGCTGTTGACATGAGCAGGCGAAATGATCTACCTGCGAGTGTTGCGGCATAGGTATCCTGTGTAGTGAGATGGCGTTGTTAATCTCCGCGCACTACCAGCCTTGCCTTGCACTTCTGTAATCTGTGATGTTTATCAAGTTTGTAGGTATATACCCACATACAGTTGAGAATCTGGTAACCGCGTGATCGCACTGAGGCTGCGGATACCTTGCTCTAAGACCTCATTTCTTTGTGACTTTGTAGATGGGATTGCTCGGCATCCTTCCACATCTTGAATAGAGGGTGATTGTCTATTCGTGTTCTGCAAGATGGAGGTTCCGGTAATTGACTTTGGTGGGGTTTCTTGCCTGCTGCGAGCATGCGAGTGAATTGAGCTTTGTTGAGCGGCTTCCCCTTGTATTTGCCTCTACTTCCTGCGAGTGTACCTGCAAGGAAGGCGGCTGCCCATGGCACAGCGCGTTGATCTGGCTGTGGTGTTCCTATGGGTAATTTTTCAATTTGGTCCTGTTCGAAACTCACCATTGATTGGGCAAGCAGTGCGACAGGCGGAGGTGTCTCCGGTGGTGTTGGGTAGGTGTAATTGATCTTCCTCCCTTGATAGTACCCTGGAGCACCCTCGTCCTCCTCGTGAGAGTCAATGATCGACTCATCCTCGTAGAAAGACTCCGTATTTTTATGTTCCGGTGGTGAGGGCGGTAGCTCCACTATTCGGGTCCATGCAGCAATCTCTTCAGTAGTGCTGTGCATGAGGTTGTCTAACAGGTCTTCTTTTTTACCTGAGAACACTTGATTTTCGTCGAAGATAACGTCGCGTGTGCTGATAACTTTGTTGAGTGGAGGTATCCATACTCTCCAGATATTTGTTGATCGATAGCCTACTAGGTAACTAACCTATGCCTTTGGGTCGAGCCTTTGGAGCTTGCTCTTGCCGCGTTTTGTATCGTCGGTTAAGGCAAAAGCTTTACAGCCGTAGGCTCTGAGGTGAGCCTGGTTTGGTTTCTTCGGTTGGGTGACGATGCCGTTTTGGTAGGCAACTGTTGTAAAAAATACTTCGTGTGGTGATCGCCATTGATTGGCGTAGTTTGGAGTTCGATTGTACAGGTATACGGCCGCTCGTGTGATCTCTGGCCATAGTGTCCAGGGAAGGTTGGCGTCAAGTCGCATTGCACGGCTCTTCTCCTTGATTACACCCCCTGAGCGTTCAGCCCCTCCATTTTGAGCTTGGGTATTAGGTGCTGAAGGCTCAATAACAATCCCTTCATTGATACACCACCTGTTAACGTCTTGTTTGACTGAGAAGATCTCATTGTCAGATTCAATGACCTTGACAGTTACCTTGAACTGTACTCTCATGAATAGTACAAATTCCTTCAGCAGCCTGATGATCGTACGTGCTGGTCGATTATCTTTGAAGTAGAAGTCCCAAGCTATGCCTGAGAAGCGATCGGTGATGAGCATCATACTCTTTTCGCCGGTCGAGCTCTTGTCTTCGAAGTCGTGAAAGTCTATAGCGACTCTCTCTCCTGGGCCATCGTTGATTTGTCTAGCCTGACGTCTGATTTGTCGCCTGAGCTTTGATCTGCCGCAAGCGTCGCATTGGACCGTGGTCAACCCTTTGATACGTACCCCTTCACTGTGATTCACTGTGTGCTCCAGTGCCTGAGGGCCTGGGTGGCCTAGTCGTTTGTGCCATGTGATGGCGTTCGCCTTCTGCGCTCGTCGTGCGGTGCGCGAGGTAAATTTGTGTGTAGCGTACATACTATTGATCGTGGTACAAGTTAATTTTGATGTTGGTATGAACTCCAGTACCCATTGATCGTAGATTTCTTGGAGTTCGGCCAGGATCGTATTGTCTTGTCTCCTGATTGTTGTTGGGTCTAACTTGGTGTCCCACCAGAGGCCTTGCCTTCGGAGTAATCGGAAGGACACTAGGTTGCAAAGTAGACCAGGACAGTAGGCGACGTTGTCTAACCTTACTGAGCAATTTCCTTCCTTACTCTTGACGTGAAGATGGACACTCCCATATCCCCTTATCCATGCTCGTGATGATCCCGCCCATACGAAGTCTCCTGGCGACGGTGGTCGCCATGAGACGAAGCGATCAATGTCATTGAAGATGTGGCAGGTTGTGCCAGAATCGAGGATCGCGGAGTCACGTAGTGGGTATGTGTTCGGGTCTAAGTAGTAGGAGGCTGCGATAGCATTAAAGCTCGCTAAGAGGACAGTGATCTGTCTGCTATCTAGTCATTCATCGTCAGTAATCTCAGTAATTCAAGTTAGAGTAGGGGTCTTTAATTGTTTAATCTTTAGTGTCTGTGACTTTTGACGCTTTACAGATCTCATACGCTCTATAAGCACAGGGTCATTCTCCAACCTGTATGTCATAACCGCCTCCATAGCAGGCTTTAGTTTAAACTATTCAGGTCGTTTGTTAGGGAATGCGTAAAAGCAGTCTTTCAGACTATAGCGTTGTTCACAAGCAGGGCACTTGGGGTTTAATCCCTCTTAGCCTCCAACTGCTGTTAGCTTATCGTCAGTGACTCGTACGGACTGCTTGGTTTTGGCTTTAGGGCCAGCTTTATTGGCGCGTGATCTGCCTCGCTTGGGTGATGCTGCTTCATCCACAGGTTGGGCGTCCCTAGCTGCGGCCTGGGTGGTTACACCACCGTCAGCGAGAGATGGTCCTGCAACAGCAAAGGCGCCCCTTTGTTTACCCTTAATCAGGTGCTGCATTACTATTTGTTCTTGGAAGAGTTTCACCATCTCTTTTCTATTAACGGTCTCGTCCTTACTTCCGTGTTGCAGGAAGGTCGTAACCTATTGGGATGCGACATTGGTGACCGCTTTCATGAAATCTTGTTTGACTGAGTCTAGCTCCCAAAGCTCTGACACACGATTGTACTCAGCTTCTGTAGCCGCATAATTGTACTCAGCGAGCCAGGTGTACTATGAACCGACTGATCTCATTGGTTTGAGAGCGTCTTGGTACCTAATCCTTGCTCTTCTTTGTTCATCGTGTTGGTCAACCCCAACCGTTTTCGTGAGGTTCTTGATCCATTGTTTGATTGATTTACCTGGGTGCAGCAATTGGACTGTAAATGTGCCGAGGTGGTGGTTTGAATGAGAATAACCAGCTTATCTAGGTTCTCCTTCTCCTGTTCGTACTTTCGATCCAGGAGCTTGTAGATTTCGAGTTGATTCTTATAGAAATCGGTATCGATTTTGTACGCCTTTTCGCCAGCCGGCGATAGGTGCGACGGTAGCGATGGACGGGCGTTGTTGATGTTTCCGTTGACGAAAGCGGGAGCCGGTTGATAGGCACCAATATTCGGTGCGACTGGCATAACTGGTTCTGCCATCGGTTTATTGTCGAGGGATGGGTCAATAAGATCCCATGCTTTTAACGACTGGGCTTGGGCTTTGATTTGCCTTAGCCATGGTGTGTAGTTCGAGTAATCGGTTAGGATCACTGTGGGATCCCTAAGTGTCGATAGAGACATGATTTTTGGTTTGATTGAGGCAGTGAGACTCTTAATTGTCAGATTCACTGTGCTTTCACAGTGTTTCTTAGTAATCCTTGATGGTTCAGATGAAAGGTGGTTGATTTTGATGATGGTTGAGATGATTGATTGTGGAGTGATGTCTGTCGGAGGAGCTGAGCTATCGTACGCAATATCTATCTAGCGCCAAGACACACTAGTACTAGTGCGGAGTAGTGTAACAGTAGTACGCCAGTCTCCTTCGTGTATTTCACAGTGATCTCACAGTGACATCACTGTGAGTCACACCAACTGTCGTTATAAGGAGACTATGTGATCGGACGCACGTGACTACTGGATTTCACAGTCAAATCACAGTGATTTCCAGTGACCTGATATCTGACACTAGGCCTCTAGAGCCTGCTTCTTGCAGTTTAACGCAGAAGGAATCCTTAGGCTAATTGCCTACTTCTCTGCTAAATACACTCCTACAGAGGCAAACTACACAATCTGTAATAAGGAGATGCTTGCAGTTATTAAGGCAACTAAGAAGTGGCATAATATACTCTAGGCTATCCCCTACACGCTTATATACACTAATTACAAGAACCTTATATACTTTATAAAGTCTAAAAGGTTAGATAAGAGGCATATACGCTAGGCTAACACTCTTAGCAATATATATAATATTCTAATATAGACTAGGAACTATTAACTTAAGGGTAGATGCCTTTTTGCGACACTAGTAGGATATGCCTACTAACGCTAAAGATAACTAGATTAAGTCTTATAAAATCTAACTCCTTAAGAAGGTCTCTTTAGGAAATAGAAATATTAGGCTCTAAATATCTACAGCCCTAGCGATATAAGCTCTTCCTAGGAGGCTTGACCCCCCTAGAGAAGAAGGGAGCTGGGCCGAACGCGAGGACTAACAGTCCTCTCCTCCCTGCTTACTAAAAGAGTTTCCCCTAGACTAGAAACGCGCCCCCTAGCGGACGCGGACTTAGACAAACTATAGGCTTGTGGCTTAGAAGAAGACCTAGTATTACCGTATTCGGCCACTCAACGCACAGACCCCACTCAACGCACAGTCAACACCAAAACGCGTATACTTTCAACACCTCATAACTCCACCAATATGGACCCGATTGACGCAGCTGTTGAAGCTTTAAAATCCCTAGAGCTAGGAGAACGTCCTAATATATCCCAGGTTGCGCGGGAGTACGGCGTTGAGCGGTCGCGGTCTCGAAGCGCTATCGAGGGGTTCAGGGCACCTATGCAACTCGGGCCGAAAAAAAGCGACTCCTCAACAATACACAGGAAAAACAGCTACTACAGTACATTGATAAGCTGTGTGTACAAGGCCTACCCCCTACGAGAGAGATGATACGAAATTTCGCTGGAGAAATAGCACATCAAGAGCCAGGAAATCACTGGGTTAATCGCTACATTGCGCGGCATCAATTGACCTTATATCGCGATGGACATCTGGCATCGATAGCCAGCGCTACAAAGCCGATTCAGCCTTCAAATACGCCCTCTATTTCAAGCTTTTAGACGATAAGATCAAGCAGTACAACATCGCACCGTCAAATATATACAATATGGATGAGAAGGGCTTCTTGATTGGGGTAGTGTCAAAATGAAGCGCGTGTTCTCTCGACAGCGATATGAGCAAGGAGGCGTCAAGCAGGTACTCCAGGACGGCAATAGAGAGTGGATAACGACGATAGCTTGTATATGCGCCGACGGCAGCTCTCTCAAACCTGCCCTAATATATCAGGCGGCTTCTGGCAACATCCAGGACACATGGCTACAAGATTTCAATCCTCAAGAGCACCAGGCCTTTTTCGCCTCATCACCATCTGGATGGACAAACAACGAACTTGGGATTGCCTGGCTTAAGAGGTGCTTTCAAGAGGAGACAAGAAGAAGGCAAAGCGCGACTATCGACTCCTAATTCTTGATGGGCATGGCTCACACGTTACTATGGAGTTTATCGTTCTGCAATCAAAATCGAATCCTCCTAGCTATCTACCCGCCGCATTCAACTCATACGCTACAGCCTCTAGATGTCTGCCTTTTTAAGCCTCTTTCAGCTGCATATACAAAAGAGCTCTCCGAATTCATGTACAACAGCCACTCACATCTATCACTAAGCGCGACTTCTTCCGCTTCTTCTATAAGGCATACAGAGTTGCATTCGCCAAAGAAATAATCATTAACGCCTTCAAAGTTACTGGCATCTCTCCGCTGAATAGCAACGCTATATTGAAGAAATTTAAGAATCTAGAGCCTAAGAGGCCATCAAGCAGCGATAGCACGTCGTCAGTACTCTCTGCAAGCGATTGGCGTAAAATTGAAGGACTTCTACGACAGGTAGTTGAGGATCTTAATAATAAACGCGTCTCGCAGCTGTCTCACACAATACACGCAATAGCGACTCAGAAACAGCTCGTCCAGCACGAAAACGATCGCCTTAGAGATGCCCTTTTCAATAAGAAGAAGCGCTGTAAGCGTGGCAAGACATTACTACTTGAACCCTCTAAGAATTACGCTGGCGGCGCCGTCTTCTAGTTGCCATCAAAAGTTGAGGCTGCCCGCAATCGCCAGGCTGAAAAAGACGCCAAAGCAGAAGAACTATAACACCAGAAGGAGCGCGCAAGCTAGCTAAGGAGCAGAAAAAGCAGGAAAACAGGCTATGCTTAAGCAAAGGGCGCAGAAAAGGATGGCTGCAAAAGAGGTTAGGTTGCAAGAACAGCAGAGGAAGGCGGCAGAGCGCGAAGAAGATCTACTTGCGCGCGCAGCTGAAAGCAACTCAGGACTGATATACAATTGGCCAAAAAGGGTAAGGCGCGTAGCCTCGAGGCTCCTGCACCTCCTGCTCATGTTTATTGAGGACCTAGAGGTTGATGTTGAGGATCTATTAGTTATTGAAGGGTGGTGGAGGCATCCGGCCCATCAACGCGCACTCGCAAAGTACGCCTCCCACAGAGGTATCACACGTAGTTTATCGTTGCCAATCGATTTATCAAGCTTCTGCAAATGCTACTCTAAAAAATCTAGTGATTTTACGATATATATAGAGCTCTGCAGCTTCAAAAGTAATAGTGGTGGCTATCCTCGAACTGTGCGTTGAGTGGGGTCTGTGCGTTGAGTGGCCGAATTCGGTATAGAGGGCTGCAGCGCGTTGCTAAGAGAGTGTTGCGTCTTGTTTAATAGCCTAGATTGCAAGCTATATACGCGCTTCTTTTAACACCAGTGGTTCATTGTGTGGTTGAGGCATCGCGTTATACTATTGCTAATAGTACGTTTTGGTGGGGTCTTGGCAAAGTGATCGACTCGAGTGCAAAGTACGTTATAACTAAGCTAGCGCATATACCATGGGTGCGGGGTCAATGCGCGCCGAGCCTCAATGCGCGCTCAACACGAAAACACCTCAAGCTTCAACACCACCTATCGCTACCAATATGGGGTCAATTGAGGCTGCGCTTGAAGCGATACAATCGCAAGAACCTGGAGACTCTATTAACTATACAAAAATCGCGAAGGAGCATAGCGTTGTACGCTCTACGCTCACCCGGAGACACCAGGCTGTAACGCAGTCGCGTACAGCTGAGGGAATCAACCGACGAAAACTTCGCCCTCAACAGGAGCAGGAGCTTATACGCTATATCAAAAAACTCACTCAGCAAGGCCTACTACCTACACGGCAAATGATCTAGAACTTTGCAGCCTGTATAGCCAAAACGAGCGTTAGCATATACTGGGTTGATTAGTTCGTTAAGCGACATAGCATTGATCTAGTTTTAAGATGGACAGCTGGAATGGACAGCAATCGCCACAAAGCTGACTTAGAGACAAAGTACAGCCTATATTTCGACCTACTACAGCAGAAAATTAGCCAATACGATATCGAGCCTCAGCACACGTACAATATGGACGAAAAAGGCATCCTACTAGGCATTACTACTCGCTCAAAGCGGATCTTTAGTAGGCAGCTGTACGAGAGCAAGGAGGTGAGGCAGGCTATTCAGGATGGTAGCCGTGAGTGGATTTCGCTCCTAGCCTGCATATGCGCCGACGGATCGGCTCTAGATCCAGCCCTCATCTATCAGGCTGCCTCAGGTAGCCTACAATCAAGCTGGGTTGAAGAAATCAACCCTCAGGAACACTCAGCCTTTATCACCTCATCGCCTTCTGGCTGGACAAATAACGAGATAGGCCTCGCGTGGCTTAAGCAGGTGTTCGATCGCTGTACTAAGGAGAAAGCTGGACGCTCCTACCGACTACTTATCCTTGACGGCCATAGATCCCACCTTACTATAGATTTTATCAATTACTATAACCAGAATAGGATACTCCTAGCTATATTTCCGCCTCATTCGACGCATACGCTACAGCCGCTCAACGTTATTATGTTTAAGCCTCTCTCCACTACCTACTCAGCTGAGCTCTCAGCCTTCCTACACAGGTGCCAGGGACTATCGTCAATCGCAAAAAGAGACTTCTTTAGCCTATTCTGGAGGGCTTAGGGTAGCTCGTCCAGGAAGCCATTAATTATTAAGGCCTTTGAGGCTACTGGCATAGCACCACTCAACCCAGAGGTTATACTCAAGAGATTCACTAAGACTAGCCTACCCGAGCGGGAATCAAGAGAAAGCTCAACCTCAGTACTCAGCGCGTCTGACTGGAGGAAAATCGACCGGCTCCTAAAGGCTGCAGTAGATATAGGGAATAGTAATAAGGCAAAGAAGCTGAGCCGAACAGTGCACTCAATTGCCGTACAAAAACAGCTACTACAGCATGAAAATGAGGGACTAAGAGCACTAGGCAATGAGAAGAGGCGTAGGAAGCGTGGCAAGCCTTTGCTGGATAACCAGCCTACTGAGTACTCAGGGGTGCTGTTTTCTGGTCCCCAAGGAAGGTGCAGGAGGCACGTGATCGTCTACAGCAAAAAGAGGCCGAGGCAGAGCAGCTAGTACTCCAAAAAACTGAGGCAGCTGAGGCTCGGAGGGCTAGCCAGCAGCTGAAGGCTAGACTACTCCAAGAGAAGCGCGTTGCGAGGGCTGAGGCTCAGGCAGCTCGAGCGAAGGCAAAGGCGGATCAGGCAGCTGAGCGAGCCCAGAAGCAGCAGGCTCGCAGGGCTCAGCAACACTACAAGAATTGTATAAAAATAGCTAAGAAAGGTAGCAAAAAGGCATTAAGGCTACCTAAGCAGGGCACAAGGGAAAAAAAGCTTATTAATAAGGCTATAGATGCTGCTGAGGCCTCAGGTGCTGCATCACAGCCTCTACAGCCTCAGTCGCGCCGGGGCCGGAATATTAGAACTCCGAGTAGATTTTTATAGCTATAATTAATTATTAAGATTCATAGACCTCATCACCAGAAATTCTTATAATAATAGCAATTGTAGGGAGCTCTGCAGCTTCAAGTTTAGCTGAGCTGGTTTGGTGTTGAGCGCGCATTGAGGCTCGGCGCGCATTGACCCCGCACCCATGGTAGTGTCCGAACACATAGGGTTTCCGAACACCGCGCCACAACACCACACCTGCAGAAAACACGCGATATCTCTCCACAACACTCATTAATATGGACGCCCGCGAGGTTGCTATACAATCCGCTATCAACGATCTTAATACAGGTCTTTATACTAGCTAGCGCGCCGCTGCGAAGGCGTACGGTATCCCTTTGTCAACGCTGCATGGTTTACTACGTGGCGCAACAAACAGCGCACTCAGCTATTAGCATTAACAGCGGCTGACTCCTCTATAGGAGGATTTTCTGGTAGACTGGATCCTTGAAGAAGACGCACGCGCCTGCCCTCCCTCACACGCTCGCGCGCGAGAAATGGCGAATCGAATTCTGCGTATGAATGGCGACAACTAGCCTGTTGGCAAGCTCTGGCTCTCACACTTCCTCCGGCGCTAGCCACGCGTTGCCTCTGTAGTTGGCAGAAAGCTAGAGGCTTAGAGAGCTAATGCAGCAACACTAGACCAGCTACGCGCATTCCTAGAGCTCTATGAGCAGACTTAACAGCGGCTTAACATACAGGCGGAGAATATATACAATATAGATAAGACTAGCGTTGCTCTAGGGGTATGTACTAACACTAGAGTACTCTCTAGTAGTCAGAAAAAGAAGGCTTACATTTGGTCTCTAAAGAATCGCGAGTGGGTCTTTATAATTGAGTGCGTATTGGCGACAGGGCAGAAACTACGCTGCGCAGTCATCTTCAAAGGCTAGAGCCTACAGACTACCTAGTTCCTAGCTAAATCCGTGCCTAGCTGGCTCTATACAACCTCTGAGAACGGATGGACGTTGAAAGCGATAGGTGCTGAGTGGCTACAGCGTATATTCATACCTGAGACGGCTATAGGTGATGGCCAGTACCGCCTTCTTATCCTCGACGGTCACGGCAGCTATATTGATATAGACTTCCTTTGGCTCTGCAAGCAGCATCGAATCGAGCTCCTATACCTACCTGCGCATACCTCGCACGTCCTACAGCCTCTAGATCTCTCTCCTTTCTCTGTGATCAAGTCTAGTTACAGACGTCAGATCTAGGAGTTCGCATCACTCGACGACGCTGCGCCTGTCAAGAAGGAGCGCTTTATCACCTGCTATCATCAAGCTAGGGAGGAAGGCTTCACAGAGCGTGTGATTCGAGCTGGCTGGCAGGCATCTGGTATCTGCCCATTCAACATCAATCACGTGCTCAGCTCGTCGCAGGTCTCTCAGAGGCCTACTACGCCTACACGTCAGCAGCAGCCTCAGCAGCAGCTCCAGAGCTTCCTCTCGACTCCCCAGGGCCCTCACGATCTCTATATAGCGCAGCGCAGCGTCCAGAGCGTCGAGAATCTAGGTCGTACGACCCGGCTGCTCCTACAGAAAGCAGGTAAGGCTCTAGCAGCTGCAAATACTAGAGCTGCAGGCCTAGAAGCAGAGAAAAGACGCCTTGAGCAGCAGCTAGAGATATCTACCTCTCAGCGTCAGCGTAAGCGCGTTCGAGTAGACCCAAATCAACGCTTTGCAGAGGTAGAGAGTATCAGGGAGGCTATGCGCGCAGCTGAGGCTTCAGCAGTCCAACCACGTAGATCTACTATATCAAGCACCTCAGAAATAGCTGCTATAGCTACAGCAGCTGCAGCGCTTGAATCTATGTGTAGTTAATGGCAATTGTAAGTAGCGTTGCTGAGATATTGCGTGTTTTCTGCAGGTGTGGTGTTGTGGCGCGGTGTTCGGAAACCCTATGTGTTCGGACACTATATGCGCTGGCTTAATAACTAAGCGTACACGCTTACTATGGCCAGCTGACGTCCCTCACGGTGAAAACAGCCTAAGGAAAAAAAAAACATAGTATATCCAACATAACAGCGTTATACCGTGTACCGAGAGTGCGCGAAGTCTTCTTTCATATAGTATATCCAACAAGTGCGCCAAAGCCCAGTCAATCCGATACCATACCTCAAGTACCTCTTGAATACACCCCATCCATCCAATTGCCCAAGATGCAAGTACCAAACGCCGCACCTATGGCCTAAACAAAATTCTTATGATGTCCAGCTCGTAATTCCGGCAGTCCCGATGCCTTTTCCGTATCATCGTCTGGCAACGGCGCCCGCGGGATTCCATCCATGGGGGCTTCGCGGTCTCCACTGTCCCGCACATGATCCACCTTGTACGCGATGCTGAGCTCGCGTTCGCTGGCCATGCCGATGCCGATGAGGTCTTCCAGACGGCTCGTTTTGTATGTTGTTGTTTTGCGGGGCACGGTGAAGAGGAGGTAGATGGCCGTGATCATGGCTAGGAGTGGTGGTACGGTGAAGAGTAGTGCGGAGCGGTTGCCTGAACCGACGCGCGTGCACGCGAATGTTGCCTTTCCCATTGCTGCGGGGCGGAATTCGACGCTGTCTTCTAGGGGACTGCTCGAGAGCATGGTGTCGAGGGTGGACATCTGGCTGATCGTGATACCGGCGGTGAGGCCGAGCACGTCTTCCAACGCGTTCTTTGAATCACCGAAACCGTACGGCCCGCTGCGGATTAATGACTTCCACGAATCGACAGTCGAATAGCGGTCGGATGTGTCGGTTACATTGAGGGCTTGGTTGAAGATGGTGTTAGTCATGCCGTTCCACCATCGGCCTTCTGAGAGGAGAGGGACGAGTGCCGCAACGGCGCCAGCTGCGTAGCCGTGTCCCAAGGTCCAGTCGGCCTGGTTGCCCGTTGCGGACGCGCAGCCGTCGACACCGGATATAATCTTGGAGTAGGATGGTGTGGTAGTCAGTTTGCCCTGTTGCAGCTCGAGTGTAAGTGTGCGCCATCTGATCGTCGGCCGCACATCGACGTCGCAGCTCACAGCGTACGTGAGTGCTTTGACCGTGCCATTGCGCAGGCCGTCATAATCATCACCATGCTTATCGAGGAAGTCCTTGTCGCCAATGGACGCGGCGAGTGTGAGAGCGATAACACCTGTAGCGCCCATAGCAACAGTGCCTTTGCCAATGTGGTCCGTAGTTGTACACAGACGAGAGACCATGACACCGAATTCTCTGTTTGGGTCCTGAGCGTTTGGCTGCTCGAAATCGCACCCCCCGCCACTGATGGAAATGGTATGGAAAAACGCCACATCGTCGGGATTTTCGATGGGAATATGTGAAGTATAATTTACTCTGCCTGCAGGTCGGCATTGAACCGGATTGGTAGCCATGACCGGGAGGCACTGAGAGACTGTGCGAAGTGTTGACTGGTCGATGCCAATGGCGCCCTCCGATGGCTCGGTAAGATTCGGAAAGTCTGTGTAAAAGATCTCAGGTGTGCCAATAGCCGAGCTCTGTATACCCACTCCATTACGAGAGTACGCAACGCTCGCTGGATTAATACTGTTGATTGAACCGATGAACTGTGCACCCGACCAGGAAGGACACCCCAAATTGGTCGTTGCGAGGTATGCTGACCCGTCGCTGCTGTTCCAAAAGGTCCTGTATTCCCATAATGGCGAGGAGCGTTCGGCATCGTTGGTTGACACCCGTCTTGTGCACTTGGTGTCCGACCCACTGTGAATTCGAGGAGGATTCAGGTCTGTGCTGCATGTGGTCTCTGTTAATGTCACGGCTGCTATGACGGCTGCTGTGATCAGGCCCGTGAATAGAAATGATAGTTGCGGGAACGCGGTCGAGCCGAAGGTTTTCAATCGCTCCACGAAGGTGTTTATGCCGAGTACCTAAGCATGACACCATCAGCAAAGGTCTCACTCAAGATGATCGGCGAATCACTAACAGCGCGCCATCTCTGTGCGATGCGGGGATTATGGTGGAGCAGATATTTGACATCGGATATCTCGTGGTTGATTTGGCGCAACCATTGATGCTGTATCTCGCCGCTGGCGTGGCAGGTGAGGATGGTCACGAGAACTGCAACGACGATGTTGTACGCGACCTTGGACGACGTCAGCAGTGTTGCACAACACACAAAGAGGCAAAGTCTACCCTGAATCCGGTTGTGAGTCTATATCCAGGTACCACAACGGTCGTGAAAACTAGTGTGAAGGTGAAGACGACGATGGTCAAGAGATTGAATATGGCTACCAAAAGGTTGGCCGGCACTCCAGAAAGTCTGTGGGACATTGTGCCCCGGCTAAAGAATCATAACAAACAACAGGCAATCGAACGTAGCTACTAGAGCTAGTGCGGCCAAAATGAGGGACAGAATTAGTAAATGAGGGACACACAAGCACGACAACAACAGGTTGGACCGGTTCAGGAGTTCGGTGCTGAGGAGGGTACCTATGAGTTTCCCACAGGGCGTAAGCGACGGGTACCGTCCGGCAAGAGGCTGTGCACCTCGACTGAGGCCTAAAACTAGAGGTGAAACTCCGTACTCGGCCCCTTGAAGTTGTTAATTTTACTGCGTACAGTCAACAAGGTACGGGTGACTAGCGCGCATGGGTCGCAAAGCCCTTTGGTGGTCCTTCCCAAGAGATTTGCGGCAGGTGTTCGCGGGCAGCCCTCTAAGTAATCGCGGGCAGAATTCCAAGGCGGATTGCAGGGGGGTTGCTCTATAGTAGCTGCGCTATTAAAATAGTATTCTTATCTACCTAAATTAAATACTAATTTTACTATATAATACTATATTACTTTTTTTATAAATACCTTTTTTTACACTTTTTTTAATTACTAAGTAGAGGGCTCTACTTTTTATTTATTATATTATTTAAGAACCCTTTTTATTAACACCTTAAAGCGCTTTTCTGTGTATATAATAGTAGAAGGGATAATTACTATTATTATTGTCTTTTTATTAGAAACCTATTAGTCGTAAAAAAACTATATTATTTAAGATAGAGGCCTTTATTATTCTACTTCTAGACAGTTATTTAATAATATATATAATACTATACTATACACTAAGTATACTAACTAAAATAAATTTTAAAAGTTATTATTATTTTAATTTTAGTATTAGGCATTAATATATATATTAATTAGAGAGGTATATTATAGTAGGTATAGGCATAAGGCTATCTAAGTTAAGTAGACGTCTAGATAGTAAATCTACACTATAGTAGGGGACTATAAGTTAGGATTTTAGTCTAGAAATAAGCAAAACTTAGTCTTCTTAGTAAGTTTAAATCTTACCCTCTTCTCCTCTAGTTTTTAAACACTAAAAAACTAAATATTTATAAATAAAAAGAAACGTAGCCTATATAAGCTAGTACCTCTAATAATTAAGAAATTTCTAACTAATTAAGCTAGTTATAGGACGAGGAAAGCTATTAGTAAGTACCCCTATAAATTAGTCTTAATAAGTTATTAAGATTTAAACTTATAGGATAAGAAAGCTAATTAAGGCATAATACTATTTTCTATTTTAGGAAAACTTTATAGAAATTTTAATTTTACGCTTTAAATAAATAATAGGCTACTAGTATTAGTTTTCCCTTAACCCCCTTTAAAGGGCTTTTTTTACTAGGGGAAAATGCCCCTTATCTACTTATATAATTTGCCTATGGCTATATTTACTTTATAGAAATATATATAGAAGTAATAGAAATATTATTAATATATTAATTAATTATAACGCGCTAACCCCTTTTTATTAATACTATCTTAAAATAGTTTTCTATAATAATAATAATAAAAAGAATAACTACTATTATTATAATCTTTTACTAGAAACCCTTAGTTATAAAAAAATAATATATATTAATAATACTTTAAAATACTATAATTATTTAATTTTTATATAACTTTATACTATATACTAATTAATATAACTACCTTTTTACGCTTTTTTAATTACTAAGTAGAGGGCTCTGCTTTTTTTATTATATTATTTAAGATAAAGGCCTTTATTATACTACCCCTAGGCAGTTAATTTAACACTATATACTAATTAATAAAATAAACTTATTACTATAGTTATCTAATATTTTTTATTATTACTAATCTAAGATATAGACCCCTTACTTATATTATTCTTAGCTATTTTTTTTAAATTAGTACAGTTCTAAGTAAAGTTTTAAGTAAAGCTATTTATATATAAGAGGTATATATACTAGTATCTTAATTTATTTTTATTAATACTACCTTAAAACGCTTTTCTATGTTAATAATAGTAGGAGGAATAACTACTATTATTATAATATTTTTATTAGAAACCTCCTTAGTTACAAAAAAAACTATAGTATAATATATCCTTTTTCTAATTTCTCTATAAATTCTTAGTATAGATTTACTCCTATTAGATTTAATTATTTTAGATTTAAATTTTTTTAGGAATCTATTATAAAACTAGTAATTAAGTAATATTTAATATAAAAAATAGAATATTTTAGCTTACTTAGAGACACTAGATTATATATATATATATTATATATACATATTATTATTCTATTAAACTATATAGTATAGGTGCACTAAAATTAATATTAAAAAGTCTATAGGATTAGAATTACTAATACTTATTACTAATATAATATTATAGAATTACTCTAACTATATAATAAACTATATATATTAAACTATATCTAGTGCTATTTTATCTACCTAGCGGTAGGACAATAAAGGCTTTTATCTTAAATAATATAATATTAAACTATATATATATAGTATAGCTTATACAATTAATTGCTTTTTATAATAATTACACTATCTTTTTTATAATCTTTTTAATTACTAAGCAGAGAGCTCTGCCTTTTTTTATTATATTATTTAAGATAAAACCCTTTATTGTTCTACGCCGAGATAGTTAATTTAACAACACATATAATTAAGTAAATAAATTTTACTTTTTATTTAATTAGACTAAAGCGTCTATTACTTTATTAATTATAGATTAATATTACTAATACTATTATTATATGTTATAAGTACTCTATATATTATAATATTATAATAATATTATATATATAGTATTTATAAAACTATATACTTTTTTTATTCTTACCTTTTTACGACCTTTTTAATTACTAAGCAGTGGGCTCTGCTTTTTTTTATATTATTTAAGATAAAAGTCTTTGTTATTCTACCTCTAGGTAAATAAAATAACACTATATATAAAACTATATATAAAAAGACCTTTACAAAAAGACTAAGTCTACTAGCATAAAAGGGTCTATATTTTTAAACTTAAATATATTCTTTATTATAAGGCCTATTATAATAAGAGAAATTTAGTTTTAACTAGAATATTAAGACTAATAAAGTTATAGTTCTAGTTTATACTTATTTAGCTATTAGTAAATATAATTTAGAAGTAAAATAGAAATAAGAAAAACCTCTACTTTTAGAGAAATATAACTTTTTAATTAATGCATAGAAATAGTTATATTTTAATATAGTATAGACCGTAATCTACAAAATAGTTTTATGGTTTTATATTAGAGGATTATTATCTATATTAGTTAGTATTTAATAGTTTAGTAATAATATTAAATATTAATAAAATAGTAATAAAGTAATATATAATATATTACTAGTACTTAGTATAATACCCTTTAGTCTCTATAATAGCGTTATAATGCCTAGGTAAAGATAATATATAATTATCTATATCCTTTTAGGAAATTAAAGCCTACTACTCTAGTATAGCCTTTTTATAAGCCTTAATACTAGTCTTACTTTTACCTACCCCTAAAGTAGTATTATATCTCTTATTTAGTCTATATTTTAATAAACTTTAGACGTTTTTAATAAGAACAAGATTGGGACTATAGGAGGGGAGGTAGTAAAAGAGATTAATTTTTTATTTTTTAAAAAAATCTAAAACTAATTTAGTTTTATAGATTCTGGCGTTATTTTATTAAAATTGCCACTTTAGACTAGTAATAATATATACAACCTTATAAATTATTTAAAATATAATATATAGTAATATATATATTATATTAAAAATTAAAAAGAGGTAAAAAAAGTATATAAGAACTTACCTCTTTTAACTATAGGTTTAACTATAGGTATTAAATATTTTTATTATATAGAAATTCTAACTAAGGTTTAGTCTATACTATATATAAAGAGGAGGAAAATAGAAGCCACTAAAATCTAGTACCTAGTATATAGTAGTGATAATAAAATATACACAAAATACTAATAATTTTATTATTAGCTTTCTTTATAGTAGTATTATTAATAGTAGTGAATTAACTATAGGTATAAAAACTTTACTTAAATAATCCTTATTAGTAAAGCTAGTAGACTAATTAGGAGTTTTAACAAACTCTAATTTAGATTTACTACCTATCTAAACTAGTTCTTAGATTTAAATAGTAATATCGCGGGTTATTATTAAATTAGTATGGTTTTTTTTAAAACTAAGAGGGTTTCTAATAAAAATATTATAATAATAGTAGTTATTCCATCTACTATCATTAATATAGAAAAGCGTTTTAAAGTAGTAATAATAAAAAGAGGTTAGCGTATTATAAGCGAGCTTAGTAGGCTTATGGCACCTATTCTAACAAAAAAAATTTATATATAAAATATAGTAAGGCTATATTACTATACTATAATTTAGAGTAGGGAAGATATAAAATAGCGCTAGCGCTATAACTAGTATAATACTATAACTATTATCTTCTATACTATTATCTCTAAAGATATTACTAAAAGTAATAGCTATTATACTAGTAGATTTGTGCTACTTATAAGTAATATATGCTAAGTAGGAGCTTACACACTATAGATATACTAACGCTCTATCTTTATATTAAGGTTAATCTTAATAAGGAACCTACTATTTTTAAATTAGTATAATAGTTATTAAAAAAATAGAATTATAACACAATAGAGAAAATAGAGAATTTTTAGTAGAAACTATTACTTTCCTAACTTTACTATTTCCTTTTTTTCAATAGTATTTACTTCTACTACTATGCCCACTCTATATTACAAACTTATTACAAAATATAACTTAAGAAAAGTCTATATTTTCTATATTTTCAACCCTTTTTTTAGCAAATAATAATCTATTATTAGAAATTTTTTTTTAATAAAGGCTTTTTAGTAGCCTTATTAAAAGAATAATCCTTCTCTTTTAAGAAAAATTATAAAGTTCTATTAGCTACTTCTAGATTATTTTCTAATAATAATCTTTTATTTTCTTTCTAACAGCTTTTAATTAAATCCCTATTACTAACTCTTTTAGCCCTAGAGGTTATCTTAGAAACCCTTTCTTTACTAACTCTTTTTATATTAGAATTCTTCTTTTCCTTTTCTTTATTATAATAAATAGTATTTTTTATACTTTTTAAGGGTTTATTTAAAGTAGTAGCAATAGTAGAATTAGGCGTTTTAGCCTTTAAAAGAAGAAGAATACTAGATTTAAGTGTAGTGAATTTTGGAGCTATTTTAAGAATTTTAGAAAGAAGAATTTAAATTTAGAAAGATATTATTATAAACTAAAAGCTTACTAAGAAATTATATAAGTAGTCCTTATATAAGCATATTTCTAATTTTTATATCTAAAATATAAAAAGAGTTAGAGAGAAGACTTTGGTTAAAAATATGCTTATATAATTTACCCTAAATCTAGAAAGGCTTGTTAAAATTTAAAATAAAACTAAATATTAATTAAAAAGTTATAGAGCTCTAAATCTAGAGTTAAAAAAGCTTTAGGTTTAAGGATATATATGCCAAGCCCTATAGCTAGTAAGCTATTACTCTATTTATAGTTAAAACGTCGTAAACGTTCCCTTTAAAATAAGCTATTTACTACATTTTTAGCTAATTTATTAAATAAGTTATAAGACTTTTAAAAAGGTAACTTTCTAAGTAATATACTGTATAGGAATTTACACTGTAACGTACTTTGCACTCGAGTCGGACACTCCATCGAGTCGGACACTTTACCAAGACCCCACCAAGTTCTGTACTATTCACAATAGTATAGAGTCAACATGAACTATTTTCAATAGTCTAAATAGGCTAAACTATTCAGAATCTACTTTTATAAGCTGCCTACAGGTTTTTTTATTGTGCCCAGGCTTGCCGCAGCGTCCACAGCGCCGTTGAGCGGATTCGCCTCCATCAGTGCGCACCCTCTTCTTTGCCTTCTTGCCATCACTACGCACCCCAAAGTCCTTTAGAGTAGCCAGTCGCTGGCCCTCTTTAACTGTAAGGACTCCTTCTTGCTGCAATCGCGTTCTTTTATATGATTTACGTCGTGTGGCGGCCTTATTGGCAGCTTAAAGTTCGGCGTTGCGTTTGGTCATCAACACCAAAGAATGCCCCATCAGCTCAGCGCCTTTAACGAGCTTTTCCACCGCCTCAACCATATAAGTTAGGGAACTATCCACATGCCTTTGAATCCTCTGCTTAACCAGCGTCGATTGCGACCTAATTTCTGTACTATTTCGCGGAGTTTGCGACTCCCATGTACTATCGCGAATAGTACAAAGTGGAGGCGTACGCAGGCGGACGTCAAGCTGCGATATCACAGCTTCTAGGTTGTGGGGCACTAGGCCAGCACCTCGAAAGCCTCCTTTGATATTACTTTCAGTAAACGAAGCCTTGAAAGCAGCAATAAAGCAAGGCAGGAACTCGATTTTAGTGATGTGCGTGATGTGGTTGCGCATCAAATCCTCAGCTTGGCGCCCATACACCTTTTTTAAAGGCGCGAAACAGCCCACATCAAGTGGCTGCAAGAGGTGCGACAAATGCGAGGGTATACAGAGAGTAACAATATTGCTCTTCTTACAGTAATCCTGGAATTCGAGCGAGTTGTAACTTTCGTGGCCATCAATAATAAGCAAACGTGCTCCACCAGTAGTACGCCTCTTTATATACTCATCAAAGTGCTTCAGCCATTGCAGACCAAGCTCATTTGTCGTCCAGCCGTTCTCAGAGACTGCAATAACCCAATCATAAGGTAGATCCTTCTCCTTATACCAGGCGGAGAGGTGGTGCTTGCCCCCGAAGATAATGAAGGGTGGGATCCACCAACCCATCGCGTTAATGCCTTAGATGACTGTTGTCCACTCCCTATTGCCCTGCTGCACCTACTTTGGCCGTCCTCGACGCTCAGAGCCTGTAACTACTGCTCTAGTCGATATCATGCCCATCATAAAGCCTGCTTCATCAAAATTGTAGGTGTCCTCGTCCAGGATACCATGTTTGGCCTTCATATTCTCCACAAGCTGGAACCAGTCTTGTATCACCTCAGGATCCTCCTAGAGAGCTCTCTTGTAGTCGTACTTTCGATTGAACTTAACTTTAAGCTCTGGCTGGCGCTTAACAAAGTCATAAGGCCACCTCTAGCCAACTGGCTCGTAGTGGCGTGCAGCCAGTAAAGAATCAGCCATATCTTTTATAGCATCGAGCCGAGGCGGAAATCCTCGCGCGTCTAGGTCGAGTATATGCTCCACAATCGCCTGCTCCTCTCTTATAGTAAGTCTCATTTTGTTGGGTGCGCAGTCGCGTCTAAACGTCTTTCCAGCGCGTCGGTTGCTAAGTGTACTTCGAGAGACGTTGTAGATAGCTGCAGCGCGTCGCTGAGAGAGTGTCGCGTCTCGTTCGATAGCCTGGATCGCAAGCTGTATACGCGCTTCTTTTAACGCCAGTGGTTCGTTGTGTGGTTGAGGCATCGCGTTATACTATTGCTGATAGTACGTTTTGGTGGGGTCTTGGCAAAGTGTCCGACTCGATGGAGTGTCCGACTCGAGTGCAAAGTACGTTATAGGAATTTACACTATCTAAGTAAGTGTTGCCTTTTTTAACTATATTGTATTTGCTACTATATTATCTAATTCTTCCTTTAACACTTTAAATTAATTTTTAAACTTATTAGTTCTATTACTATTATTAGCTTTTTTTACTAGCTACTTTTATAAGTAGCTACGTAGTTATTTTATAACTAGTATTGCCTTAGTATTTTAAACTATCTTTAATACCTTTAGCGTTCTATACATATATTTATCCTCTAATTAAACTCTTTTTCCTTTAATTCTTTTCTTTTATAACTAGAGTATCTAATTTTTTTTTTAGCTACTAATAAACTAGAACTAGCTTAGTATTCTATATTTCTATTATGTAGATTACTTAGTTAATATAGTGCTTTATATTTAGTAGAAGCCTTAGCACCTTTATAAGTGTAGTATTAAATTATATATTTAATTTATAAAGCTTAGTATTATCTAAAGGAAAGCTTTTTAGTAGAGTAAAGTCTAAATTGCCTTATTCTATTAGTGTGCGTAGCTTTAAGGCTTATTATAGATCTAATAAGGATAGCTGCGTTAGGAACTTTCCTAAATTTAAAGGGATAAGGCTAGCTTCTCTTTATCTATCTAGGATATTATTAACTATAATAGCCTTTTTATAAGCTCTTTTAAATATCTAAACCTATTCTTAATATAAGATATACTGCTATCTAAGTTAAGAAACTTAATTAGTTTTAAATATATGCGTATACTTAAATATAGAGAATACCCTAATATTAAGTAGTTAAAGGATTTATAAGTAGTATAATAGTATAATAAGAAAATTAATATTATTCTTTATATAGTGCGTAATAAAATTAGCTTAAACATAGCTTCTATAGCTGTCTGTAATTAAAAGTTATTAATAGGTAACTCTTTTCCATTATATTAATTGCTTAAATATCTTAACTAGCTAATATAGACTAAGCGTATTTAATATCTAGCTATTTTTACTAACTTTCTAGTACTAGTTAATAGGTGCTTTAAGTAGAATTTAGCTTATATTAAAGTTTTAGCTCTTAAAGATAAAGAGTAGTAGAAGAGCTTAACTAGTAGTATTAATATATTTATTATTAGTTACCTACTTCTAGTTCCCATTTATAACCTTATTTTTTTAGTTATAGTTAATAGAAATAAGTACGTATATTATTTAGCTCTTTTTAACTCTAAAACCTAACTTATCTATATTCTATATATTTTTAAGTTTGTATAAATACTTATTAAATAGCGTAGTAATAGTATAAAACTAGCCTTTTACTACTTTAAACATAGCTTTATTAAATTACGCATTATCTAGCTAGTAGGTATAGATACTTTATATTATAGAATAGTAATTAAGAAAGTAATATATCTATTTATTACTAATAAGTATAATTATTTTAGTAATAGCTTTAGATTTAGAGTTGCGTTAAACGCGACGTATAAATAGCAATTTAGTTATCTCTAGTAATAATAATAGTAAGAGAGGCGTTTTAGCTATAGTATAATATATAATCTATCTAATTAATAATTTTTTTTCTATAATTAAGAGAATTTATTAGTGTATAGCAGCCTATAAGTATAATTATCCTCTAGCTATTCTCTAGCTTAAAATATAATATAAGACTTTAAAGTGCGTAGTAGTAGTATATAGTGTAAAAAGTTACCTTTATAATTGCTTAAATTGTATTTTATATTTTATATTTATTTTAAGTTGCCATAGAGATTTTTCTATAGCTAATAGTAAAGGTTATAGGGTTATAAAGTAGGTAGGTCTAACTTAAATAGTGTAAATCTCTATATAGTGCAAATTCCTATATAGTACATTAACCTTTTTTATTATATCTTATTATATATATACTATAGTATAAACTATAATTAAAATAGATTACGTAATATAGTAAAAGGTACGTAGGTAGTAATATAATAAGTATAAAATACTTATATAATAAGGTAGATAGTATTCTTAGTAAGATAGATAGTAAGATAACTAACTTGGATTATTTTTCTAACTTGGGGTTTTGGCTTATTTATATAGAAAAATTTACGTAAATATATATATACTAAAAGGTTACTAAGTTCTACTTTAGGAAACTAATAGTTCTTTATCTAAAATTACGTAATAATATATAATTAATAAGATAAAGAAAATTCTAAAGTCTAGACTTTCTAGACTATTTGTTTTTATCTAATTTTAAACTAGAGAATAAGCTAAAGAATAAGCAACTACTTATTACACTACTATATAATCTATTGTATAAATTATATAATAGATAAAAAGTATTACTATAAAATAAAAGCTTAATAAAGTAAAATTACTTTTAGTTTTATATTTTAATAATAACGCTATATACTATAGTAAAGTAATTTACTAAGAGTGTAAATTTTACTAGCTTAACTTATAACTATACCTTAGGCTATAAGCTATCTAGATTATTACTATCTACTATTATTATAGAGGTTTTATATATTTATTTACTATTATTATAGAGATTTTGTATATTATAAATAATAGAAAAGATATTAAATTTTTTTTTACGACTAAGAGGTTTCTAATAAAAATATTGTAATAATAGTAGTTAGTCCTCCTACTATTAATATAGAAAATCGTTTTAAGATAGTATTAATAAAAAAAGATTAGCGCGTTATAAGTAAGCTTAGTAGACTTTGCACGCCTACTCTAACTAAAAAAAATCTATATAAAAAACTATAGGTAACGCTATATTACTATACTATAGTTTTTAGCTCGCTTATAACGCGCTAACTTCTTTTTATTAATACTTTAAAACGCTTTTCTATGTATATAATAGTAGGAGGGATATTTGCTATTATTATAATTTTTTATTAGAAACCTCTTAGTCGCAAAAAAAAACTATACTATAGTTTTAAGTAAAAAGGGAAGAAAAAATATACTTATTATAACTATTATCTCTCTTTTTTATTATTATATCTAAAGATATTACTAAAAGTAATAGCTATTATATTAGTAAGTTTGTGCTACTTATAAGATATATACTAGAAACTTATACACTATAAGTATACTAACCTTAATACTCTATCTCTATATTAAAGTTAACCTTAAGAAAACTTCTACTATATTTCCTATAAGAGGCTTTAGATAAAAGGTTAGGATTACCTAAGAAAACTTATAAATTTAATAGAGTTTAATAGTAACTCTAGCTATAGACTTATATATATACTTCTAGCTTAGTAGAAGCATAGACCTAAAACTCTAAGGTAGTAGGCTAAGTAACTATAAAAGGGCACTTAGCCCCTTATATATTTTCTCTTCTCTAAAAGAATTCTAGCGTTATATTTTATACTTTTTATAGTAATAGGACTAATTTTCTTTTTATATACCTAAAGTTTTAAGAATAAGTCTAATACTATAAATACTAGTAATAGTACTATAAGCCTTTATAAGGTCCTAAATATTCTTTAGCTAAATAGAGCACTAAGCTTTTATTCTTTTACTTTTAGTAGAGTAATTTAGTTGTTATATTTAATATATTTATATTTATTTCTTTTAATTTCTATAGTGTAGCTACTTATTTTAGTTAAGAATTTATACTAGAGTTATTAAATTTAGCTAAAGTAAATATAAAAGGTTCTTACCTTAGTTCTATTATTTTTTTTCTTACTCTACTACTATATCTGCATTACTCCTTATTAATATCGCGCTATATCTTAATAATTACTTCTACTTTTATAATATTTTTTTCATATTTCTTATTATTAATTTCTATTTTAGTTAAAGCTAATAAGTAATACCTTATAGTAGCTTTTATAACTCTAAGTAAGTATAAAAAGTCTAGTCTAGCTATAACTTAGTATTTTCTTATAAAGATTAAAACTTATAGCACTTTTACCTATAATAGTAAGCCTTTACTACCTACTTTAAATTTCTAGAGTACAAAGAATTCTCAGAAGTTTATGCGTAATAAAACTATAAAAAACTATTATAAGGTTAGTTTCTGAGTTCTTTTATATTGTTCTTTTCTAATTCTAAGCAGTTCTTTAAGAACTTAAGCTAGAATTAGAAAACTCTTAAGGCTATTTATATAATATCTAAGAAATATATCTTTGAAACTGCCTATATTTATAAAAAGACCTACTAGCGCTACCTTAAATAGCTTATTTACTATATATAGAGGCTTATAAAAAAAGTGTAACTATAAGACTTATATTATTTACTTTAGTAAGTGCTTAGGTAAGATATAATAATTTTCTAGTAGACGTTTTCCTTACTAATTTATATTTAAATATAGGATAGCTTATAAAAAACTTTACTAAGACTAAATTTACTAATCTTATTCTAGAATATATTCTTTATAATAATAGTTATACTAGTAAATTTCTTCTTAATTTTTTTATTTATAAGTATAGCTCTACTATCTAGAATGCTTAAGTTAAGCTCTAAAAATAGATACTACTAAAACTAGGTGTTTTAAATAGAATATAGAGCTTTTATTAAATATTTTTATTCCATAGAGATTCTAACTAAGGTTAAGTCTATACTATATATAGAGAGAAGTAAAATAAAAGGTGCTAAAACCTAGTATCTAGTATATAGTAATAATAATATAATGTATATAAAATAATATTAATTTTGTAATTAACTTTCTTTATAATAGTATTATTAATAGTAGTTAATAAATAGTCTACTATCTAATATAACTAAGTTATATATTATCTCTTAACTAGTAGACTATTAAAAAGCTATAATAGACTATAGAGTTGCAACTATAGAAGTAGTGTAGGTAATAGAACGCTTAACTATAGTTTAGTTATTGCCTTTACAGTCTAGTAGCTATAGCATAACTATAGTTTGCTATATATATAGCATATAAAGTCTACCTCTTATAATATTAATAACGCCTAGTATACTAAATCTTTATCTTTAATATATAACTACTATTACTATCTTTTATATCTAGCTCTTTATTTATTATATCTAGTAATATAATAATATTCTAGTAGCCTGACTATATACTACTTCTTTTATATAGGGCAGTATAGCTATAGTAGAGTTCTAAGAGTATATAAAGGATTAGCTAGACAAAGTTAAGAATAATTCTAAAAAATTTAGTAATTTTATATAGTAAGTAGGGTTATTAAAGAAGTTATTTAATTTTAATATATTTAATAACACCTAGCCTTAGTTATTTAGGCTTTATTAGCTAGTCTTATAACTTTAGATTCTAAAGTATAAAGCACTTCTTTAGTACTTAAATAAAAGATTAAATTAGGCGTTTATACTATAATAATAGAATAAAGTAAAAGTTTTACTAAAGAAACTTAAAGATAAGAACTAGCAAAGTAAAAGTATAGAGCGACTACTAGATAATAAATAGTAGTTCCTTAAAAACTATAAACGTTTAAAAGCGCAGCTATAGCGTAAAACGCTTATAGATATAGTAGTAATTATCTAAAGTACTATTGAGGCAAAGAACTATAACTAAGCAATAAAGATAAAGATAAGTAGCGGTAATAGAAGTATAGAGAAGATAGGCAGTAATAGCAAGGTTCTAAGTAGTAGTATATAGCTTACTAGTTGCAAGAGAAGATTTACTATAGAAAGAGAGTTAGATAAAATAGTTAGGTTAGTTGCTATTATAATTGTTATTATTATTGTTATAGTAAAAATATTATTAAAGAAATTAGTAATTTTGTAATATAGTAGCTAGTTAAACAGCTAGTCTAGAATTATATAATATTATAAATAAATCCTAGTAGAGAAATATAAAGCTTTTATATTATATTTATATAGTTTAGTAAAATATTTTTATAATTCGTTAACTTTTTTTTAATAAACGTATTATAAGTTTTGGATTTTTAAAGTTTATTTTCTTTAGCTAATATTATGCTATAGTTAATTACCGCTTCTACTCTGCGTATTTTAAAGCCTTTCTATTAGAATTTAGTTATGCTTATTCTAGATATTATAAGGACTATTTATACTAGTAATATATTAAGAGAATATAAAATTACTACTCTTATAAAGTGTGTAAAGTAGGTTTTAGGTTTTATAGTTATTAGTTCTAATTAAATTACTTTTTTTATAAAAAAGTTAAGAGGGTTATAATAGTAACTATTAGCCTTTTTGCCAAGCACTCTCTATTACCTTTCCTTTACACCCTATTTCCCTCTATCTGCGCCTTTTACTTTCCTAAAGAAGTCTTTCTTAGTTAGTATTAGCGTAGTGATTAGTGTAGGCTTATACTCTATACCGCCCTCTATATAAGAAAAGGCCTTCTAGATTCCTTTCTTATCTACTATCTTAGAATAGTATTAATTTAACTAGCTCTTTTAACTATTCTAGCTGTCTCTAATAGGTTAGCCCTATATAGAATTGTTCTATTCTTATATTATTCTAAGACTAACTATTTTATTTAGCTATAGACAGTAATATAATATCTATTTCTTCCTTAAGACGCTGCCTATAGGCGGCTAAATTAGTAAAAGTTTTACCTTATTAGTTACTAGGTATACTAGGCAGTTGCCTAAGGTCTATAAAACTACTAATATAACTTCTCTGCCTACTATAAGTAGGTAAGAGTATATTAGTTTATTAGTTACTAGTTATATTAGGTAATTACCTAAGGTTTATAAGACTGCTACTATAACTTCTCTGCTTACTATAAGTGGATAAGGGTATATTAGTTTATTAGTTACTAGTTATACTAGATAGTAGTTTTATACTAAGGTCTATAAGACTACTAATATAACTTCTCTACCTACTATAAGTTAGTAAGAGTGTATTAGATTAGTTACTAGTTATACTAAGTAGTTATTATACTATACTAAGGTTTATAAGACTACTAGTATAACTTTTCTATCTACTATAAGTTAGTAAAAGTGTATTAGTTTATTAGTTACTAGTTATACAAAATAGTTATTATACTATGCTAAGGTCTATAAAACTACTAGTATAACTTCTCTACCTACTATAAGTTAGTAAGGGTGTATTAGTTTGTTAGTTACTAGTTATACTAGACAGTTATTATACTACACTAAGGTCTATTTAGAGAGACTACTTTAGAAGTCCTAATAGTCTGAATATAAATAATAAATAATAAATAATAACTAACTACGCTTTACCCTATAAAGCTAACTTGTCTAATAACTACCTTTTAGCGCTATTATAGCAAAGGCACAAGGTATAAAGCTAGGGAAATTAGAGCTAGACCATAGAGGTAATATAGAGGTAAAAGTTTTATATATTTTATTTTATACTTTATCTTTTATCTAATCTTTTCTTAGCTTAGACTATATTCTAGCTCGTATATTATATAAGACCTGCTACCCCTAGTCTATTTGCTATACCCTCTTTACTACCTTTACTTTATTTTATTCTTACTACTATTTATACTATAGTAAGTTATAACTCTTTAATTTAAAAGACTTCTAAAATGTTTTCTATATTCTCTATACTTCTAGATAGTTTTAGAATTTATAATATAAAGGTAGATATTTGTCTACACTCTATAAATAATAGTCTATATAATATTTACCTTAAGAAGATTTCTCTACTTAACCCTACTAGTAAGCTATTATCTGTCTAGCGCAAAAAGCAGCTAATAGCGGCTCCTTAGATAACTAGTCGCTTTTTCTCTAGTCTTATAAAGAAAAAAGCATTATTAAACTATTAAAAAAGTATATTCTAAAGGCATTTTTTATAATTTATAGTATAAGCACTATATTACAATACTTAAAGCTAACTAGCTAACTAATAAATTTGTAATAGTAGAACTTAAGTAGCTTATATACTAAGGCAAAGCTAAACTTAAAACTACTAGTAAGTATAATATATTTATAGGGAAATTTAAACTAGAGTAATTAATCTAGTATAGCTTAGAAATAAAATAGCCACTAGCTACCTATTAGCTTTAGGCTTAATATTGCTTTTCTTAAGGCCTATTTTTAAAAATAGTACTAGAGTTTGTAACTAAGGATATTATAAAGTCTAAAGAATACATTAAATAAAAAGTTCTTATTTAGACTTTATATAAGCGCGCTAATATATTTAAATAAGCTTATACTATACTTAAGGTAATAATACCCTACTACCTAATATGCGTAGTTTTAAAAGATTCTTACTTCTAGGCTAATATTACTAATTAAGCAGCTATTAGATAAGGCTTATTTAGCTCTAAGAAAGTTCTCTTCTCTATTAAAGATAGTTATAATCCACAGCACTATACTTAAGTTTCCTTAACCCCCTAGCTTAGAAATGCCTAATCTACTATATAGTTTACGCTGCCCTTAAGTAACTAAGCAAAGCTTATCTTATCTAGTTATGTCCTAATATGCACTATAATATTTGTTCTAGCTTATAGTACCTACTCTATAATAAGATAAAATTGTTTACTACTCTTTTGTTCTAGAATATATATAAACTAAGCTTACTAATAGTGCTTAAATAAATATACCCTAAAATAGATATGCTTTTGCTACTTTTAGTATATCTAAGCTAGAACGCTCTATAAAGCTATCTAATGTTAATAAGTACTATAAAAAAAGTTAACTTAGCCTTAGTATTAAAGATTAGCTAAAGGATATACGTAATAAGATTTATATAAACATAGACTATTACTAAGGCAATAATAATAAGTAAGATTAAAATAACTAAGTAGAAGCTATTATTAGCTACTTTAGAGGCGCACTTTAAGAGGTAGCGTAAAATTAGTATTAAATAAATTAGGCTCTTTAAAATAATTATAGACCTATAGTATTTTTTAAATTTCTAGAAAACACTTACTATAACTCTATTACTTTTTAGTAGGCATATAAGAAGTTTTATAAGCTTTTCCTTTCTAATAATATAGACGCTTAGACGTTTTTATAAGCTTTTAAAAGCCTAACTAAAAAAGGTAGACTAGATATAAAGACCTAAAAGGGTAAATTACAACCTAAGTTAACTAGAAGTCTTAAGTTAATGCTTTAGAAAAAGATAGAAGACTTTAATATTAACTATCTAGTAATTAAATACTAGATAACTATAGCTAGCTATACTCTCTATAATAATAGTATAATAAGCTCTTTCTAGGCGTATATAAGGACTTCTTACTAGATACTACTCTTTAGATTAAAGTTCTTATATATAGTAACTAAAAAACAAACACCTTATTCTAGATCTACTTTTTTTTAACTTTCTATAATTAGACTAAAGCATAGTATATTAAGAATAACGCCTACTTTAGCTATAGCAAAAAACTTAGACGCCTATATTTACGCTACTACTCTAAGGAAGCTATATAGGCAAATATAGAAGTAGTAAATAATCTTAATTTAAATAAACTTAGTATTGCCTACTACTCTAATTTAGAGGCAGGTAATTTATTAGATAATAAGGCTTTAAATATATACTACTAGACTATTTTAACTTAGTAGCTTATATAAGAGTTACTAAACTAACTAATTTAAATAAACTATAATTTTAACTATAAAATATAGATACTAAACTAAAATTAGTATCTATAAGTAGTAAAATAGTAAGAATTCCTAAGCTATTTAAAGGCCCTTAACTAGTTATACTAGCGCAAAGTATATTTAAAGAGTTAGCTCCTAGATTATAAGCCTTGCTAGATACTAGTGCTAGTACTTATAACTTTATTATTTTAAAGTATATAAAGACTGTCTAAAAATAGCTTAAAGCTAAACTACTTTACCTAAAAATACTAATTCCCCTTAAGAACTTTATAGAAAATAGAAGCGTAAAAGTAGACCCCTATTTTATAGCCTAGCTTAATACTAATAAATATAGTATTACTATATAGTTTATTATTTATAAAATAGGGGACTATAATAATATTAATAGTAGGAAATTTTTTAAGTAAGCTAACTGCCTAGTTAATGCTTAGGACTGCTACCTTTATTAAAAAGATAATAAGAATTTAACCTTTACTAGTAATTTTATTCTACTATAGGCTCTTCTACTATCTAACTCTTCCTACTAGGATAGCACTACCTAGTCGAATAGCCTACTTAAAAAGCTAAACTATACCTACTAAATAACTTACTTATTAAAAGCTAACTAAAGTGTTTCTAAAGAGATCTCTATTTAGCTTTCGAGCTCTACTATTTTAGTTATTAGAACGTACTTAAAGGCTTACTAGAAACTAAGCTATAAAAACGTCTTTAATAAAGATAGTAGTATTAAGACTATTAAGCTACATTTTTTAGATAAGGCACTATTAGATAGTAAATTGCCTTTTAGTTACTCTATCCCTACTACCTATAGAAGCTACTAGTTAGACTAGTCCCTAGAAATTGTGCGGTAGAATCTATATTTTATTTTTAACTTTAGACCTAGAGACTATAAACTTACTAAAGAAGCTAATCTATAGATTAGGCAGCTCTAGCCTATAGAATTAGATATTTAATTAAAACTACTTTAGCTAAAATAACCTAAGTTAGCACCCTTTTACCCTACTAAACTACTAACTTAAATAGAGAAATTGGCATTACTTACTATAGGAATAGCCCTAAAGATTATAGCGCCGCCTATTATAAAGGTAGATTAGAAGATAAAGAGCCTATCTATTATAATAATCTTCTTAGCAATAACTCTAAATTTACTAACCTAATTAACTCTAAGTCTAATTTTCTATAGAAAGAATACTTAGGAAATAAATTAGATAGTAAACTGTCTAATAAAATCTTCTATAACGCTAATAATTAGGAGCTGCCCTATAACTATTAGCCCTTACTCTAATCTATTAGTTACCTTACTTATTCTGCCCCTAGGGGCACCGTAAGCTACTAAAATAAGTAGTCTAGTTTATTACTAGTTTAGTAGCTATCTAGCTAGCCTACTACGTATAGGCACTAATTACTTTTAGCGCCCTTGCCTCTAGGTATCCTCTCTCTAGCTAGCTTACTACTTATTTAGTAGGTTTCTAGCTATTATACGCGTATAGCGCACTTATAACTTTTAGTACTTCTATTTCTAGATATTTTTACTACTACTAGCAGTATATATAGCTTTAAAGCTACTCTATTCTAATTAGAAACTATATAGTTAGGTTAATACGTTTTTTAAAACACTTTTTTATAGTATAAGAGAATATTATATAATATAATTACGCCCCCGTATAATAAACTAACTAGAATTTTTTTAGCTAAATATATTTTTATATAGTGTTAGAGCCAAGAATACACTTTATTAGCAAAATACTAAATACTAAGATATAATTTCTAACTAGTACTAATTGCCCTCTAACTAATATCTTTAATATTTCTACTAAATAGTAATTAAATTAAAAACTAAGCCTACTATTAAAACTATAGAAGTCAATTGCCTTAATTATAACTTTCTCTAGCTCTAAAATAGTACTAGTTACGTTACAAATCTACTAAAATAATCTATTTTTATATACTTTTTTTTCTATTTTTAGATCTTAAAAGGGGGATTATATAATAGTAACTAGTAGCCTTTCTACTAAGTACTTTCTATTACCTTTTTTTTATACTCTATTTTTCTTTATCTATGCCTTTTACCTTTTTTAAGGCGCCTTTTCTAGTTAGTATTAGCGTAGTAGTTAGCATAGGCTTGTGCCCTACGCTACCCTCTATATAAGAAAGGGCCCCTTTAGTTTCTTTCTTATTTACTATTTTAGAATAGTATTAATATAACTAGCTCTTTTAACTATTCTAGCTGTCTCTAATAGGTTAGCCCTATAAGAAATTGTTCTGTTCTTATAGAGATAGACTTCAATTCTAATCTAGATAAAAGTAAGTTTATAGTAAAGGAGTAGTGTTTCTATTTATTCTTTTAGAATATTAGAATTTTTTTTATTCTTATATCTAGCCTTATTATAAGAGGCTAGAGAAATTTTTTTATATAAACTATAACTTTATAGGTATAGCTAAGCTATAAGCTTAGCTTCTAGAATATTTTAATTTTTTTAGTTACTCTATATTTATTCTTATTAGGTTACTAAATATTTTTTAACCTATTATTTTAGTTTGAGGTTAAAGTAGGTTTAGATAGAAGATTATTATATACTATTATATACAGCACTTAATTCTAGTTAAAGACTAACCTTAAATATCTAGTAATATAATATTTATTTAAACTTACTTATACTCTCTAATACCTATAATCTTCTAGTACTAATATAAAATTTACTTATAGTGTATATAGTGTATCTAGCTTATTACTACTACTATTATTAGTTATTTACATACTAGATAAGCCAACTTAATACTAATAATAATAGCTAGAAGAATTTTATAAATCTATATAATACTCTTATTATACTAGAGCTTATTAATAAATATCTTATCCTCTACCTTTTATCTAGGTATAGAGAGATAATAGTAAGAGATTTATTAAGAACAACCTTAATATAGTAATAGAGTAATAGTATATTTAGTACCTATTACTCTTATTTTACTATTATAAGAAATAGTATATACCTATTAATATATTAACTTATTATTTATAATAATCTAAATAGTAGTTTATAATAATCTAGATAGTAGTTTATAATAGTTAGAATAATAGTTTATAATAGTTACAATAGTAAAGAATAGATAGATAATTTATAGCGTAACTATACTAAAGCCTTTATTTCTTTTGTAAAGTTCTAACTATAGCCTCTTTATAAAAATTGTGATTATAGAAGTCTTACGCTAAAACTACTAAGCGTACTTAGTAGTTTAAATATAATTTTATTATTATTACCTTTTTACGCCTTTTTTTTAATTACTAAGCAAAGGGCTCTACTTTTTTTTATGTTATTTAAAATAAAAGTCTTTATTATCTTACTATAAAATAGAGAAAATAACGCTATATATTTATTCTCTTTTTTTTATAATATTTTCTTTTAAATAGCCCTACCTTTCTCTTTTCCTAATTGCCCTACTTCCTATTACTTAAGATCTATATTATTTTTTTATAGAAAGAATAATCCTCTTTTCTTTTACTAGCTTATACTAGAGCTAATACTTTGAAATAAATTATAGAACTTTCTTACACGTTTCCTATTTTTCTAAGCAGATTATAATCTTATTTCTTATTAATTCTTAAGTAATTAGTAGGAAGGGCTAAAGGTCTAAGCTTATTCTAACCTCTTTTTAGTAAAGGCTTCTTAAGTTCTTTACTAGAGATATAGCTTCTATACTAAAAACTATAGTGTATTTATTAGTTTAGAGAGTTTTTATAGGAGTTTCTAGATACCTTTTTATTATTATTATAAAATAGAAAGGTATATATTTCTTAGTAATCTAATAACTCTATAGTAAAGAGATTTATAGCGGGTTTTTAAGTTAAGTTAGTATTATCTAATTACTTAACCTAGTATAGTAATTTCTATAGCCTCCTCTTTCTTTAGGTAGGCTTTTTAGTTAAGATATTTTTTATAACCTATTTCTCGTTTTTATTAATAATAATAGCCTCTAGTTTTCTATTATCTATAGTCTAGCTAGAGAGAAGGTCTTTTCTAGCTAGGTGTAGACAATTTACTAAGAATACTAGATAAACTCTAAGTAAAATATCTAGTTTTATATTATAAGAGTGTACTACTATTATAGAAATAAGACTCTAACTAAATATAATTACATACTTGTAATTGCACAAGTAGTACTATTTTAGCTTAACTTTTTTTCTATAAGCGTATATATAGTCTAGCCCTTTAGCTTTTTTTTTATATAGTAATTTTATCTAATTTGCTTACTAAATCTAAAATTCTGGCTTGTTTTTCTTTATAATTATAAGTCTAGCGCTTTAAGATTATAGGCTAATTCTTACTACGCACTTACATATTAGAATTCTAATTTAGATACTTTAATTACTTCTTACTAATTATTTCTAATATTTTTCTATACTTAGATTTTACCTATAATTAAAATAACTAATACTATAATCTCTATAATAAAGGTACTCTTTACTAATTAAGTAGGCTAGTCTTTTTAAATTATCTAGATTTAATTTTATACTTAGTCTAAAGGAATTTAGGACCTTATTATTTCTAGCGCTAATAGAATTATTGAGTCAGAACTAATCTAACTAACTTATTTTATACTTTTAAAAAATACTAGCTATAAGTAATAATATATATAATAATTAAATTAAAGTCTATAATATTTTAATTACGGGGTATTAAGTAGAAGTATTAATAATAACAGAATGGATAACTGCTATTATTATAATATTTTTATTAGAAACCCCCTTACTCTTAAAAAAAAAACCTAAGTAGAAGTATAAGACTAGCAGATTAATATAGTAAAAATCTAGAACTACGCCTTATAGGTTTATACTATAGTATTCTAAAATATACTAGTACTAGCTATAATTATAATAAATAATAAGAAGAAAATCTTCCTATAAGTACTTATTAAAGTACTTTAGAAGAATTTAGCTCTAATTGAAGTAAGTATAAAGAATCTAGTTTACACTTAATACTAAGCGCACTTTAAAAAGGCTAAGTGTAAGGCCTTCTTATTACTTAGATAGCCTAATAGGGCCTTACGCCTTCTTTAAGTCTAGTGGAGGTTTAGATAAAACCCCTCTTACTTTAGATAAGAGTAGGTAGTAATTTATCTTATTACTACTTACCTTTTAATATTATTCTATTTTGCCTTACTAACTATTAGGCGTCTTAGTAGCGTTTTTATATTTAAATTAGTTCTCTATAAGTAGTAGTAGAACTTTTACTACTATAATAATAATATATAAGTCTAATAGACGCCTTACCTCTATAAGCTAGAAGCTAGACAGCCTATTTAGAAACACTTAGTAATAAGCTAGTACTATTAAGTAGTTAAAAAAATAAGTAAAAGAACTTTAAAAAACTACCTAATAAGAAATTAATAATAGCCCTAATAGTTTATAAGCCTCTTAGAAGAAGCTATATATAATAATAGCTAATAAAAGAGTAGCTTATTTTATAGAACTAAAGAACTAAACGCACAAAAAATTAAAAATAATAAAAAATATAATATATTAAGAATATTTAATAATAGTATAAAGCTAGCAATATAGTAGCTCTTAATAAGCTTACTAGTACTCTATATATAGCTACTATAGTCTTAGTATTTCTAGTAGCTACTAAATAAAGTACCTTACTATAACTATTTCTACTATACACTTGTAACTATAAGAGCTATAATAATTATAACTAATAGAACTAAAATTATAAGTTTTATTTTTTATAAGCACCTTCTTACTTTATTATAAAAGATTATAAGGTTATTTTTAGTAAATAGTACCTATCTAAGGATCTTTAAAGTTAGTTTAAGCTATATTCTAACTAATAATAATAAATAGACTCTAAATAAGCCCTTTTCTAGTAAATATTAATAGAATAAATACTTAATACTTTAGGCACTTTATAAAAACACTAGTAAATAGTATTTAAGGTAATAAAGCACTATTACTAAAGGACAGGTTAGTCTTTAATAGACCTACTTAACCACTTTCTTTCTTTATAGAATAAAATTAAGCAGTAAAATAAGTATTATAGAGTAGCTAGATTAATATTATTTATAGACAATAAGCTTTATAAAAAAGTTTAATAATTATCTTTACTAAAAGGAAAGTTAGTTTACTAAAAGTAAAGGCAAGTCTAAAAACTTATTAAAGAGGCCTAAGTTAATAATACCCCTTCCTAAGTTAGCTATGCTAGCTAAATATAATAAACAGTAGCGTAAGAACTATAAATAGTCTATCTTAATATAAAAGAAAAATAAATAAAGATAATCTAAAGATTACTTACTAAAATTATAGTAAGAGAGGCTATATCTTCTCTAATTATAAAAAGAAAAAAAAATTTAAACTTATCTTTCTATTCTAAGAACGTATTAGAGTCTATAGAAAAAGAGAAAAGCTAATAGAACTAAACTCTATTCTATTAGCTATAATTATTAAGTGTAAGAAGAATAAGCATCTCAGAAAGCTTTATAATATACTTTACTTAAAGAAGTCAACTATAATAATAATATAGGATATAGTAGAAGATTTAAGCTTAGTTAAGGCACTAGTTAATAGTAGCACTAAACTTAATATAATCTCTACTTACTTTATAAATAAGAGAGATTTAATAATAATATTCTTACTATATTTTATAGTAAAGGTAGTAAATAATATAAATATTACTATATATAAATTTATAGTTACTAAAATATATCTAGTAGATACTAGAGATTGTAAAGAGACCTACTAGGTTCTATTTATAGTAATAAACCTAAGAAAGTATAAGATATACTTAGAATTACTATAGATTGCTATATATAATTTAAAACTTAACTTTTATATAGGTTAATTATTATTCTAAGAAAGATTAGGGCAGAATATACCTAACTATACTAAAGTAGCCTTTAAAGATATAGAATAGATTAGTTTAATAATATTAAACTCAACTATAGAATTATACGCGTGTTATATTAGCTATATAGATAATAGAATATCTATAATTTTAGTAAAGGCTATAATACTACTAATATACTAAGAGTTTACTAATATATTAAATAGTAATTAATTAAAGGTACTTATAAAATACTCTATAACTAACCTAAGTATTAATCTTCTCTTTAAAGAATAACTACCGTATTAGCCCTTTTATAACTTATTTACGAGTAAGGTAAGTTTTATATATAAGTGTATTATAGATTACTTATAAAGAGGCAAATATAATATTTAAGGTTACTAGCTAAAATACTAATTCTATTTGTAAAAAGAAGAATAGTATATTAAGACTATATATAGATTATTAAAGTCTTAATAAAATTACTATTAAGAATTAATATATATTACTCTTAATTACTAAGTTTTTAGATAGATTAGCAAAAGCAAAGTTCTTTACTAAGCTTAATATTTAAAAGTTATATTATAGGACAAGAATTAAAAAGCTAATAAATAGAAGATAGCTTTTTATATAAAGAATAGATACTTTAAGTACTTAGTAATACTATTTAGTTTAACTAATACTTTAGTATAATTCTAGAAATATATTAATAAGGTTCTAGTAGAACTAATTAATATAACGTGTACTATCTATTTAGATAATATATATATCTTTTCCAATATTAAAAAATATTAAGAATATATAAAAGAAATCCTTTTAAGGCTATAGAAGACTAAACTATATATTAAACTTAGTAAGTATAAGTTTTATTAAAAAGAGATAGAGTACCTAGACTATATTATTAGCTAAAAGGGAGTTAAGGTATATAAAAAGTATATAAAAATAATTATAATATAGCTACTCTTTAAAATAGTGTATACTATTAGAGTGTTTATTAGTTTTATAAAGTATTACTAAATATTTATCTTATGGTTTTTAGGAATAGCTCTACCCCTTACTAAACTTACTTAAAAGAAGTCTACTGCTTTCTAAGGCAGGCAGGCTTAAAAAAAGAAGAGAAGCTAACTATTATACCTAAATATATAGGTAAAAGTAGCTTTTAAAGAGTGAAAGGCTATATTTATAGTAGCGCCTATATTAGTGCACTTTAAGTCTAATAAAGAGATAAAACTTAAGGTAAATACTTTAAATAGTGTAATATTTAGTATATTAAGCTAAAATATACCTAAATCTAATAGATCCCTATAATAACAACCTATTAGTTTCTTTTTATAAAAGCTAGATAGCGCACAACTTTAATATAATATATATAATAAGAAATTGCTAGCTATTAATAAAAGTGTTAAATATTAGTAACACTACTAGTTACGTATTTTATTTACTATCCTTATAGATTATAATAACTTATAATAATTTATAAATATAAAGAAATTAAACTATTAGTAAGTTAAGATTTATAAAAGGCTAGCAAAGTATAATTTTATTATTATCTACTAGCTAGAAAAGAAAAACCTAAATAGACTATTAAGAAGCCCTAACTATATAGGTAAGACTTAACACCTAGTAGAAAAAGAAAATAGGGCTTATATAGAGCCTTTAGAAATATTATTAAGTAGAGATACTTTTAATAAACTAACTACTAAATTAATTAGTGCAATTATAAAGTCCTAGTAAGTAGTATTATGAGCACAAAAGCGGCTAAAGAGGCGTAAACCTAAAAAGGTAATTATAGAAAAGCTAATATTATTAATAGTAGACTGGCAAATAGGTATAAGTTAGGTTGGGGTTAAGTTCCTTATCTAAGACCCTAACTTTAACTTAACCTCGACCTATAGATTTTGCGCTAGTAATAGGTATAGGTTAGATTAGAGTTGTATCGACTATAGGTTAAGTTAAGATTATATAAGCTAGGTTATATTAGGTCTAATTAATTATATTTTTTATTAGCTATAGGTAACTTTTATAGTAAAGTACTATAAAAAATACCCTTATTATTATAGTAGTACTTATTACGTTTACTTATTATAGTAAAAATATAGCTTTAGTATTAAATATATATATTAAATCTAATTAAGCGCCTAACTATTCTAAATATAACTAAGCGCCTAACTATTTACCTATTTATATACTTCTTAGAGTACCTATTTACTAGCTATATATTCTTAGCCTATATAGTAACCTATTTTGCGTAAATAGTATTAATATTAGTATGTAGAGATATTAGTATTTATTTTTTAATAAAAGTAGAGTGTTATAAAGAAATACATTTAAATATTTTATTTAGAAAAGATTTTACTACCTTCTAGAGAGTAGCTAGTGTAATAGACTAGAAGTATATTTCTTTCTTATTTTAATCTTATACTATTTTCCTAATAAGAGGCTTAACGCTCTTTTAGTACTTTTTAATTTCTCTACGTATAATAGCTATATATTATTAGAAAATATATATAATAAATAGCTATAATAATAATATACTACCTAGCTTATAGTACCACTCTTTCTTTAATAGTCTAGATAGTATTTTATAATTGCAAGACGCCTTTTATATAGTCTTAGTAGGTAGTAGCTTTATTTACGCTTAACTTTTACTAGTAGCTATATTAGTATAATTAGATAGTTTAGAGCGCGCTATTATTTTAAAAATTAAAGTTATATAGTAGCTAGAAGAGTAGTAAGATAGAGTAGCTAAGTAAGTAGTAAGGTAAGTAAAGAAAGTACGCTAATATTATTAGCGCCTTGTTTATAGATATAGGCCCTTATAGCTACTTTTTATAATAAGAATAATAATATTTCTAATATTTTTATAATATTAACTATAGTTATTACGTACTATTATTATATACTATACTATAGTATTTATTAAAAAAGAGTCTTCTAATATTCTAGAGGGCTTTCTAAGTAATAGCCTATAGATCCTAGCAAATTTTAAGCGCTATAAGTAGGAGAATCTTACTAAGGTAGCTAGTAATAATAGCCTTTTATTATATTATCTACTAATATAGATAGGGCTTTATATCTAGAAATAAAAAAGTTAGCACTATTTTTTATATTATAAATAAGGTAGCTTTTAAAAAGGGTAACCTACTAACTATAAAGTGCTATTTAAAAGTACACTTAGTAATAATACCTATACTATTATATAGAGGTCTTATAATACACTTTATAGTAAAGAAGAAAAAGTATTAGATACTACTAGATTAGCTAATTAAGCTATATAATATTAGCTTAAGAAGAGGCTTTATAATAATAAAAACTACTAACTTTTCTTTAAAGTGTAAAAGTATTAATATCTTGCGTAGAAAGAAGAAAAGCTTATATAGTCCTACTTTAATAATTAAAAAAGTAGTATATTATTATATTCTATTATTATATATTAGTTAATTAATAAGAAGTAGGCAATTAGTTAGAGGTAAAACGAATAGGTATATATAAAAAGTAGAATAAGATTAAACATAAAGTTAATTTAAAGGTATACTAAGTAGCCCTAGCTAAGTATAGAATTATTACTAGTAAGAAAAAAGGCTATTTTATATATCTTATACTATAGAGTTATATAGGTAAATAAATTTTTAGTTATAATTGTGTATATAAGAAGCTCTTATATAATATATATATAGTAGGCCTTAGAAAACTTAAGACTAATAACTTTAAAAGTAAGGCTAATAAAAAAGAGTAAAAGGACTTCTATAATAGTGTAGGTAATATTAGTCTACCTACTAAGAAGTAAGTAATAGTTACTAATATAGAATAGTTATAAGTTTATTATACTTATTTATTATATACTATTACTAATAATTATTACTTGCTATAAGTTTAGTCCTTCTACTAACTTTATTAACTATAGTAAGGATAGTATACTAAATAGTATCAAAGTGTATATAAAAGAAAATAATAATAATAAGTATAAAGAGGAAATTAAAAATAATAGAGAAGCGCTTAAGGCTTATTTCTAAGAGTAACTAGATAGGTACAACTCTAATATTATAGATAAGGATATAGACTTTAAGAGTTTCTTAAAGTTTAGGGGCTTAAGTACTAAAAGGGGTTTAAATAATAAGGAGGGCTTAGGTGCTAAGAAGGGCTTAGGTGTTAAGAGGGGCTTAGGTGCTAAGGGGGGCTTAGATACTAAGGGGAGCTTAGGTACTAAGGGAGTTTTAGATAATAAGAGGGTTTTAGATAATAAGAAAGACTTAGGTGCTAAAGAGGTTTTAGATAATAATTAGCACGTAGAATAAGATAAGCTAAAGTTATAGTTTTACTATAGCTAATTATTATAAATAATATTTATATACTAATTGCTAAGAATACTATCTATAGTATTATAAAAATAAGCTAATAACTATTTAAAACTAATTCTGCGATAAAGGGCTATATACTAGTTTAGATCTAAAACTAACTTACTATTATTATGCTATACGCTATATGCATTTTCTAGCTAAACTTAATAGTAGTTAAATACTACTATATTTAATAATATAAAATTTAGTTTATCCCATTCTCTTCTTAAACTATTATTCTCTTAAATAACTATTTAACTAGTTATTATATTTATTTATTATACTAATATCCTTAAGTGCTATATTAAGTACTACACCTACTCTATAAATTAATATATAGCTTTATATTAATAAACTAGTTATCTTACTACTAGATACTTTTCTTGGATATAGAATTCTAGCCCTATAGGGTAAGAGGTTAAGAAGTAGAATAATTTATCTTATTTAATATTCCCCTTTAAACTTTTAAAAGTTAAAGATAAGAAAAAAGGCATTTGCTATATAGAACGCGTAGTAGTCTAATACTTAATAGGCTAAAGATAAATAAACCTATAACCTATATTAGAACTCCCCCCTTTATATAGGTATTATCTAGACTATATTCTAGAAGGTCGTAGAGTACCACTCTAGTTATTTATATATATTCTGTCTTAACTATAGGTATATACTATACTATCTAAGCGTTAACTCTACTAGTACCTAGCTAATTAGTACTAAGTATCTTTTTTACTATATAAAGTTCTAAGTATATATATAGTAGAATAAGCCTATTTAAATCATAACATTTACTCTTTAGTATAGAAAAAAGCAAATAGCTATTTTATATCTTAGATACTTTTTATAAACGTTTAAAATTAAACTTATATAAGTAGTAATTAATAATAACTAGTTCTTTTAAAAAGTAGAGTAAATATCTTTTTAATGCTTTCTCCATTTTCTTAGGTCTAGTACTACAATAATTAGCTAATATAGGTTTTGCTAGATATTTCTAAATAAATTTAATATTATTAAGGCAGCTACCCTTAGCAATATTAGTAGGGTAACTAAACTCTCTATTTTACTTAATAAGTAGTCTGTAGTAAATTACCTTAGCTTCCTAGTTATTAATAGTTACTATATTAATAGCGCTTAGTAGCTTAAAAAATGCTACTTAACCTTCTAATATTACATAGCAGCTATACTAAAGTATAAATAGTATTAGAGGTACTATAGATTCTTAAGGACACAGAAACTGTGTGGAAGCTTCTAGCTACTATATATAATAATACTAGTAATAATAGTACACTAGCTTAAAGAGTCTAGTATAAACTATTAAAGGAGAATATTACCTAGAACTAAAAAAAAACACAATTCTATATCTTGCTTATATTATTAACTTAATAGTTTAAAATATTATCTATTACCTTAAGTTATTAGTGCCTATTAATCTTAAGTTTAAAGAGAAATTATAGTAGTAATATATAAATAAAATCTGGGCATAAATATCTATTCAAAATTCTCTTTTTAAGGTATATTAACTATTATTTTAAAAAGTTATTATAGACTAACTAGCGTATAGCTTTATGCTATTTGCATTATAATTAACTAATTTCTATAGTAATTTAAATAATTTCTTATAATATAGAGTAATACACTACTAAAAAAGTAATTATTTATAATCTAAGATGTCTAAATAAGATAGAACTCTATATATAATATATGCAACTACGCACTAAAGCTTTAGGTAAATATTAATATATAGCTAGAAAAGAATATTATAATAAAGATACCTAAAAAATCAAACACTTTTACTTATAGTAACACTATAGAAGTAGACTTTAAAGACTTTAAGAAACTTTAAGTATTAGCCCTAGAATAATTATATCTTAAATTAATTACTTCTACACTTTAAAAGTTTAAAAAGGCTATAAACTTCCTAAGTAAGAACTAGAAACCTTAGGTTTTATATATCTAGCTTATATATAACTAGCTCTTTAATTTTCTAAATAATATTAGATAGATAGAAGCTATATAGGCTATAGCTAAGATAGAATAAGAGAAGTTGTATAAGTATTACTTTAGAATAGGTAAGGAGACGGGTTTTTTATTAAACTATATATTAATATTAGATCTTTAACAAAAGCTTATAGTATATAAGGTATTATAATTATAGCTATTTATTATAGTTATATACTAATAGTTTCCAAAGTACCTTAATTACTATAATAGCCTAATAACTAGAGACCTTACTCTAGACTTAAATACTAATCTAAGATAGTTGCGAGGTAGTAAATAGTTTTAAAAGCCTTTTTTACTACTTAGTTTATAGTCTAGTAGCTTTTTTATCTCTAGCTAAAGTTTAGCTATGCTAGATATTAATTATAACTTAGGCCTTACTTAAATAGAAGGAGACATATACCTAGGTACTTTTATAGTTAAAAAAGGTAATAGGTTTAATATACTAGTATAGTAAAAAGTTTATTAAATATCTTACTCTTGACTTATATAGGTTATAAAAAATCTCTTAGTAGTGTAAATTTTATAAGTTAGTGTTACGTATATTTTTAATACTAGTAGAGACATAGTTAGGAATTAAAGGCATAATCTTACTGCTTAAATAATTTAAAAGGTTATAATAGTTAAATTTATAATAGCTAATAAGTAATCTATAAAGTTATTAAATTCTAATATAGGGGAGGGCGATTTAGGGGATACAGTGCTATTAGATAAAGAGGATAAGTTATATAAGCTACTAGCTAATAGAAAGACTATTAAAACTATATAAGATTTTGAGGTTTTAAATAGCGAGCTACTAACTTCTTTCTACTAGGGGTAGCTACTATAAAAGTGGTTAAGGCCTTAGCGCTATTATAATATTAGTAAGAATAAAATGTAATAAATATATATTACTAGTAAAAAGGCGTTAATTTTATATTTATTTAGATGTTTTTTCTTATATACCTTTAAAGAGTAACTAAAGTTACTAATCTTATTACTATAAATTTTATATAATATAAATTACGTAACTTTAATTGGTACTTTAACCTAATTTATATCTAAGAGTTTGTGTAATTTAATCTAACCTATACCTAAAGTCTATATAACCTTACTTAACCTATATTTAGAGTCTATGCAACCCTAATCTAACCTATACCTAGAGTCTATACAACTCTAACCTAATCCTATACCTAAGCTGGGTACCCCGAATCTATTTACTAGCCTAATTAATAGATAGTAGCTCTAAATCTAACTTAGAGACTAAGGATAAAGTTAAGACTCTAGAAGAACTTTAGCCCTAATAATTAGGCAAAGAGTTATTAAAAGAAGGCATAATAAAGTGGAATAGAATTAAAGTGTTTATAATAAGTATAGAGAAGGTAAAGGCTATTTAAATATACTATAATAGCCCTATTAGAGGGTATTTTAGGGCAAAGAAGTTACTAAAGAACTTAATAAGGTTTTATAATAAAAAGGAATATAATATAAAGTTAAAAACTACTATTAAGACAATTTAAAGTATAAAATATTTATTATATCTTAACACTAACTATATAGTCTTTTAAATACTTTACCTACACTAAATAGCCCTTAAAAGGACGTTACCTTAGATTTTATTATAGACTTACTCTTTAGGTAAATACTTAGCGAAGTCTATTATACTATTTTAGTAATAGTAGACTATCTAATAAAGATAGCTTATTATATACCTACTAGGGCAAATTAGAATAAAAAGAACTTAGTAGAAGTCTAGATTTAAAATATTATTAGGTTATATAGCACTCCTAAGATAATCTTACTAGATTAAGATCTAATAATAAACTTCTACTATTAGCACTCTTTTTATTATTATCTAAACACTATAAAAGTATTATTATTAGCCTATTACCCACTAATAGATAGGGAAACTAAAAGGTAAAATTAAATGCTTAAGTAGTATCTTTATTATTTTTACTATATAAAATAAAATAACTAGGTAAGGTAGTTATAAATTTTAAAATTTATATATAATAATAGCGTAAATATAATAATAAAAGTAACTTCTTTTTATATATATTAGAGAGCAGATCCTTCTACGCTAAAATAGCCTAGAATACTACTTAGTAATAGAAAATTACTACTAGACATATTAATTATAGTAAAAGTTATTACACTATAGACTTAATATAAAATAAAAATTATAGTAGTAAATAAGTACTGGAAAAAGTATACTAATAAGAAAAGAAAGCACTTTAGTCTTTAACTAGAAAATAAAGTATTTATATTTACTAAATATCTAAACTCTACTTAACCTAATTATAAACTTAATTAGAAGTTTATTAAACTAGGTATAGTTAAGTACTCTATAGGGAAAAAGCCTATAAAGTTAACTTTCTAGAATAAAATACATATATAGTCTTTTATATATTATTATTATAGCTATATAAATAAAGAGGAGCTATTAAGTCTTAAGTAGATTCTATTATAAATATTCTACACATATTTAGCAATAATATATACTATATAAAAAAGGTACTAGAGAGTAAATAGTTATTAGTTATAATCTAGAAATACAATTTTTTATAAACAAAGCTATATCCCGTAACTATACTATAGTATAAAAGAAAATCTAGCTATAATATATTTTTCTATATACTAGTTTTATAATATAGATACTATGTAAATATATATAACTAAGTTAATATTGCGCTTTTTATACAACACTCTACAAGACTATTATGTATATAAATAGAGTTACCTTAACTATAGTTTAGAACTATTATTAAGTAGTAACTTATTTTGTCTATATAGGTAGTAATAAGGCTAGAGTACTTATTACTTATATAAAGAGAGCCTAATTTTACTACTATTTTACACACTACTATATCTAATAACTATAAATAAATTAAATAAGATAAAAATATAACTACGCTATAAAATAAAGGTTAACCTTAGTATACTTAATCTAATATAGACCCCTCCTTATATCTCTAAAAGTTAATTAACAAGCTTAAGATTATTATTAGAAAAAAGCTAAAGTTTAAGATAGCTAATACCAATAAGCTTCTAGTTAAGTTACTTATACTAGATTACTATGTAATACACATATATAGTCTATGCTACTATTTATTAGCTTAGGTTATATACGTATTAATAATATGCGTAGGGACTTTTTAATAAACTAAGGCGACTCTAGAATATATCGCGTAGTAGAGAAGAAACCTAATACGGCTGCTTAACACTATAGATAATAATAAGTTTTCTTAGAAGCTAAGAAAGTGTAATAAGGAAGGTGCTAAGTAGTTAAATAATATTTAAAAGCTACTAAACTAGCTATAGGCAGTAATTATATATAACTATATTATTTTTATAATTAATAAATTTAATTATGTAATCTGACTATAAAGTACCTGTGAGTCTTAGTTAAGACCGTAGAAATACCTTATTAAATAGGAAGGTTACCTTAAAGAAAAAAACTTATAGAAGCTAAGCACTAATTTAAGTGCTAACGCTATTAAAGAGTTTTAAAAAAGAAAAAATATTCTAGAATTTTAGTAAAGAAACTCTTATTTAGATTAAATAACTAGAAAAGGGGGATAAAGAAAAAAATAAACCTTTTTGAAAATTTTGTTTTCTTTTATATAAATAAAAGGTTAAACTTAGGTTAACTATATAGTTAGAAAACTACTATAAAAGTATACTTACTACCTTTACCTATGTTTTTTTCTATAAAAGGGTTTTTTACTATAATTATAAAGGTGTTTAATAGTATAAGGTATTATAAAGGTAATATTAATATAAATTTTTTTAGTATTTCTAGGGGTTAGTTAAAAAAACTATAAAGAACTATAAGAGTATATTACACTTTACTTAAACCTAAAAAAAAGAATATTCTAAGAATCTAGATTTAAGATATTTTAGAGCGTTGCTACCTACTAAAAGGCGCTATTTAAGTTCTAATAAACTCCTATATTATAAGAAGCTATGACTTCTAAGAACCCTAAAGTATAATAGTCCTAAAGGTCCCCCTTATATATATATATTAGCCTAAGGCTCTTAAAAAAACTAAAAGCACTACTAAGGAGCTAAAAAGGCACTATCTATAACTAAGACTATAATTAGGGTTTTTATTATTACCTTAGTACTTATAATAATATATAAGCTTATACTTATTCTATAATTATATTAGTATATAATATAATAGAATAAAAGACAAAATTATACACCTTATTATGTTTAGGCGTTCTACTTTTATAAGTAGCATAGTTAATTATTTTTTAATAATAATATTACTTTATTTTATACTATATATTAGTTTAAGTATACTTCTTAGTAAAGTAATAAACAGATTTATAAAAATTGCTACTACTATAAATATATAGGTTTTAATTATAAGGCTTAAATAAGCAAAAAAAATAATTAGTTAATAAAAAGCATAATAAAGATAACTATATCTTCTTAATATAGTTTATTAGCCTCTTAGCAGCTTCATAGATATATTTCTTATTCTCTTTAGAATTACTACTATAAAGGATAATATAAGTAATTATAAGGTAGTTAAGCTCAGTATTAAAGTTAATAAAGCACTATAATATTTTAGTTAGTAGTATAATAGCGCCTAATAAGGGTATATATTACTATAAGATAATATTTATTCTAAATTAAGTAATCTCTATACCTAGATAGCTAGACTCTATTAATTTAGATTAATAGTATAAGCTCTATATTTAGAAAATAACAAGTATATAGAAAATCCCCTGCATAGATAAGTTTAATAAAATAAATATAGGGATTAGCGCTAGTAGGTTAGTTATAAGCTAACTCTACCTACTATATAGTAAGTGTTTTCTTAATAGCTATTATACTATAAAAAGGGACGTTAGAATATATTAGAATATATTAGAATAATAAAAGTAAAATAGTATATACTAAATTAACTAGTAAAAGCGTAAAAAGTAAGAGTAGTATAAACGTAAGTAAAAACTAAAGCAACTATGTTAAGCCTTACTTAACAGCACTTTTAGCTCCTAAATTAATTTAGCGCCCTAGAGTACTTTAATAGGGTACTAGCGCTAATATTATTATTATTATTATTAGTATTATATATTTATAAGACTAGTAATTATTTACTTTTTAAGCAAAAGTAATAGAATATTATATATTTTAATCTCCTAGGGCAACTTAGGTTAGGTTAATTCTAGAAGGGGGATACTATAAGGCCTTTGTATTACTTCGCTAGCCTAATAGAGCCTTATATCTATTTTAAGTCTAGTAGAAGTTTAGATAAAAATCCCCCTTCCTTTAAATAAGAGTAGGTAGTAATTTCTCTTATTACTACTTACCTTCTAATATTATCCTATTCTGCCTTACTAACTATTAGGTATCCTAGTAGTGTTCTTACACTAAGAATTTTAAGCTTTCTAATATATAAGGTAAGCTAGCTATATATAACTTCTTAGACGCACTAGTAGTTAACCTTATACTAGAATAGGCCTAATTAATAAACTAGTATTTTATATAAAACCCCATACTTAGAATTAAGATAATAAATATTCCTAATATTAGTAAGGTCTACTCTATACTTATTTAGAAGCACTAGCTTTAAGCACCTTATAGTAAGTTATTAGGTATATTTATAATAATTACTAGTTAAAATAATAATTAGAAGAAGCATAGTAGTAGTAGCTTAAATAAAAAAACCTAGAAAAAAGGTAATAATTACTTATATAGAATAAAAGAGTATAACTATAATAGTCTTAGTTACTAATACCTTTAAATTATAGTTACTAGTAAATGCCCTAAAGAAGGGCTACTAATTACTCTTACTAAGAAAGATTATAAGGTAATTAATAATTATTTAATATCTCTATAATAGAAGGAGCTTTATAGAAGAATTAAATTAGAAGTCTAGAAGTCTATATCTATAGTAAGGAGCTTAACTACTCTTACCTACCTAGGGTTAATAGCTTATACTCTAATTAATTTATTAATTTTTAATAAGTAGTTATAGAAAAGCTTAGGAGTATACTTAATAATATATCCTAGCTATTATCTACTTATATAGAGTACTATTCTTAATAAAGAAACTATAGTCTACTTTATTAATAATTAATTACTTTTAACACCTAGTATATTTAAGAAAGTAAGCTTGACTTAGAGTGTTAAAGCTAGAACTTAAGCTCTTCTAATTTTAGAAATAGAAAATTAACTAATAAAGGGTGTATTTACTAGTAAGTTTAGTTCGTGTATAAAAAATCTTTTACTTAAGGATATTAAGGTTATAAAAGGTTTTTATATTAATATTATTTCTAAAGCTTATTTAAGAAAGGTAAAGACTTAGTATCTAGACTTAGATATATTATTACGTATAGAAACTCTTACTTAGAATATTATTTTAATAAAACTAAGTAATATCTATAATTTTACCTTTATTAAATGTAGCGTAATTTTATCTACCTAGGGGAAGGACAACAAAGGCTTTTATCTCAAATAATATAATAAAAAAAGCAGAGCCCCCTGCTTAGTAATTAAAAAAGGCCTAAAAAGATAATAATAATAAAAAGGCCTTTGTTAAATATAAGCCTCTTTTCTACTATTCTTTAGCTATAGTAATTAAATAATTATATTATAATCTTTTATAAGTAGACACTAAGAAACTCTCGTATTATTAATTAGGTTATTTAGACTAATTAGTACTTTAAGTTCTAGTTTATTATATATAAAATATATATATACTTAGTGCTTAGAGAAAACACTATTAGTACTACTCTATAATATATATAATAAAAGTAATCTCTAACCGCCTAAGAGAATAATTTCTAAGACTATTCTACTATATTTCGTAGGATCAATTTAACTTCCTAGTAAGATAACTTAGAGAGCTATAGAGCTTGATTATTAAGAAATAATTTAGGAGAAATATCTATAATAATAACCTTATATTAAAATCCCTACTAGAGATTATATAAGCAATAACTAAGCTTAATTAATAGGTTAAAAATAAATATAAGCTTAGAACTATTATAATCTATTAGAATAATAATACTACTACTCTTTTCTAAAGGGGATAATTAGCCTACAAGGACTATATAAATAAATAAGAAATTAAAATTAGCTATACTCTATTATATATGCATAAACTAAGTAGAGTACCTAAGTAAGTAGGGTAAGAAATTATTACTAAGACTATAAAAATAAGAGAAAGTTTAAATCTGCTATTTAAAATATAGGCTAAGATTATAAGTGTAGCTACTTATCTTTATAGTAAGAGTTTATTAGCTCTATATACCTATTAAGTACTAGATAAAGTGCTTAAAACTTAGTTTAGATAGTATTTCTATTAGTATAAGCCTACTTAAATATAAGTATAAATAGCTAATTTTTATCTTAATTAAAGTAGAATTTACACCTATAGCTATTAAGTATATTCTTTAAAAAGAAATTAAGTAGTAGAGTAGAATAAATAAGGATTTAAAGTAAATTCTAGGGGCTATATTAGATACCTTATTAGTTATAAAATATTAAATCTTTATAAGATATTAATACTAGTACTTAATTAGGTAATTATTATGCACAATATTATATTTAATAAGATATTATTCTATAAGGGTAAGGCTAATTACGTAATTTTCTATAAAGAAGTACTAAAGATTATTAATCCCCTATATAAATAGGGGATTAATAATCTAGAAGAAAAGTTTATAAATATTTTTAACCTTCTTACTATATTAAATAAGTAAGTAAGTACTAAGTAAATAAGAAATAGTACTTCTATTTAGTAACCTAAAAGTATAGCTAGCTAGGCTAGTAATTAAGTAGCTAATAGAGCTAATATATAAATAGTAAGCTTAGCTAGTAAGTCGCTAAGAATTTATATAGTTTAAAGTAAGTATATAGGGCTTATAACCCCTAAATAGATACTAAAGCTAGATAATTTAGAGTAAAATTAATTAAGGAGTTATAGAAAAACTAATAGCTACTAAAGTGTACACTAATCTAGGTAAGCTGGCCTATTAGATCTTAAAGAGTGTTCTCTTTAAAATATAGAGCCTAAGAGCTCTATAGCTGCCTCTTAATCTAGCCTTAAGAACTTAACTATACTAGAAGAAGTAGATAACCTACTACTAAGCTAAAGATAAAAGCAAAATCAAGTATCTATAAGCTTAAGTAGGAGAATTCAAAATAACACTATAAATATATATATTTAGGACTATTTACCTCTTTAAAGATAAATAAATTAAAATTATTATAATAATACTACTAATTAGCTAGGAAGTAGATTAGGTGTATATATACTAATTACTAAATATATAATAAAAGAGTTTTACGATAATTGTCTATATATATATATATATATTCTGGGCGTATAGGAAGCCTAGAATAAGCACTAAAAGTACACTATAATAAATTTAGTAATTACTATAGTAATACTTAAAAAGATACTTAAGGTATTACCTTCTACTTATTTATATAGAAACAAGCTACTAAAGCTGCCTACTTTATAGAAATGCTTTACTAAATATCTACTTAGAAAGCTCTTTAAGCAAGCCTTCTATATTAAGATTACTATACTTAAAAAGAAAGAAATCTAGATAGTAATTAATTAAGCATAAGCTGCTAGATAACTACTTCTATTAAAGTAAGTTTAGACCTATAAGTTTAATTAGAATAAGTACTTTCTGAAGTATAAGGTTTAAATTATTATAAAAGATAATATCTAGAATAAAAACTTACTATAGTTAATCTACGCAGCAATGCTTCTATTATAGTTATTTAGAACTATAATAGTAAATATAGTAGAATATAATCTAGAGGGTCAGCTTACTATATACCTTTTTTTAACCTTTTTTTTCTTTAGTTTAAGGTTAAAGTAACTACCTTTTTACGCTTTTTTTAATTACTAAGTAGGGGGCTCTACTTTTTTTGTTATATTATTTAAGATAAAAGCCTTTGTTATACTACTCCTAGGTAGTTAATTTAATGCTATATATAATCTAGAGATTATTTAATATAATATAGTAGAAGTGTTGTTAACTGTGTATATTATAGCTAATAACCTAGTTATTTATAAGCTTCTAGATTGGCTTAAGTAATATAGTAAATGCGTATCTCTTAATTAAGTTCTATATAGATTAAGAGACTTACTATTACTCTAGTATAAAGAGTTCTTAGGATTGCTAAGATGTATAGGGCTTACTACCTTAAAAAAGAACTATACTTATTTATAAGTAAAGATTATAGAATCTTAATACTCTTCTAGATTAATAATATACTTCTAATCTTTAATAAAGCTTATAAAGTAGAGGTATATATGCCCTAGAGAGAGATTAAAATAAAATATAGGATAAAAAACCATAGACTAGTTAAATAGTTTCTAGGCATTTAGGTAATTTAAAATTATAGAAATTTAATAATTGTACTTATTTATAATACTTATAATAATAAAATTATAAAGACGTTTAATTTTCAAAATACTAAAAACTTCTCTATAACACCTCTTTTGTTAGAAGAGCTTATAAAAAATATAGGAGAAGTAGGTAAGTAGGAGATTAAGAGCTATTAGAAATCTGTTAGATTAGTACTATATACTCTAATTATACTAAGGCCTAATATTACGTTTACTATTTTAAAGCTCTTACACTTTGTAATAAATCTAAATAAATATTATTTTACTATAGTTAATTAAGTACTTATATATCTTTAGAGAATGTGCTACTAATTTATTTAGTATAGTTAGTATAATAGACCTAATCTTATAATTTATAGTAATGCTTTATTTATAAATAATTTAGAAACTTAAAAAGTATTATATAGCTATATAGTTATACTCTATAGTAGAGTAATACTATAAAAGGCTACTTATTAAAGTATAATTATAAGTTCTACTACTAAAGCTAAGCTACTTACTCTTAAGTATATAAGTAGAAAGGTAATAGTGCTAAAGTAGTTCTTTAAGAAACTTAAGCTTAATTTAGAATATATATAGAATATTTTGTATAATATTTAACAAATAATTAGACTAGTAATTAGAAAGAATAAGTTTATTAACACTTGTCTATACTATATTAATACGTAAAATATATAGTTATATAAAAAATATATAAAAGAAATATTTAAGATTACCTACTTAAAAATAAGAAATATACTAGTAGACAGACTTATAAAAGTGCTAACTTAATAGTAGTTTACTTACTTTAAAGAACTTATAAATCTAAAGAATATAAGTAGAATTATAATAAGGGAAATATAAGTTCTAAACTAATTATAAATTTAGGCTTTATAGAGTTACTACCTATAAAATAGACTAGAATAAATAAGATTCTAATATAAAACTAGATTAGTATAGATTAACGCCTATTATATATAATCTAAAAAAATCTAACTAATTATTTCTTTATAAGGCGATTAAGCAACTTCTTTAGAAATTTATTCTAGTTACTAATTATAGTAGCCTAATAAACTAATAAGAGATTATAAGTAGTCTTATAACGCTTAGGTAATTCTAGGCCTAGATTAGTCTAGAATTAGTAGAGAACACTATTTAAATCCAACAACTACTTTATAGTAATATAAAGAAAAAATCCTTCTAGTAAATCTATATAGTTTTTTTTACAACTAAGGGGGTTTCTAATAAAAATATTATAATAATAGCAGTTATCTCTCCTACTATTATTAACACAGCAAAGTGTTTTAAGGTAGTATTAATAAAGAAAATCTATATAAGCTTTATTAGTAGGGTTAGTGTATATATATAATAATTAGAGCTACTTAATAAATAGTATAGCCTTTACAAATAGATTTGTAAATAGATTATTACTTAACTTAGAGCTAGAAGCTAAGGTATCTAAATAATTACTATTATATTAGAGAGATTTATATAATAGAGATTAAAGAACTTAGAAGTAGCTCAAGGGCTGTGTATACTATCCTATTAAGCTAAACTAATTATTATAAAATAATTAAAAGGGCTAAGGGATGAATTATCTAGTAATATAGCGTGCTAACTCCTATAATCTTAGTAATTTATACTAGATAATCTAATTAACCTAGTAAAATTCTAAGGCATTAGAGCTAGAAACTAAGCTTAAAATTATTACTAATTATTAGATAAAGTATAATACTTAAGTTATACTTAAAGATTATTAGTAGAAGTACTAGTATCTACTACCTAGAGGTTGTAATAATTAGCTACTAGCTATTTAAAATTGTTATCTATAAAGCTAATTTTAGATCTATAACTAGACCTAATAGACTTTACCTATTTCTATAAAATAGTAATAATCTTATCTACTAGAAGAGAAATAAACTTCCCTAGAGTAAATATCTTATTTGCTAAGGTAGTTTCTAATCTATAGTTAAGCTAATATTCTAGAGCACTAGTTTAGCTAGTAAATAATAAAATGCGCTCTAGGTATATAGCTAGGAGCAAGCTCTTTATAGTGTTTTTTTTTTGCGACTAGCGGAGTTTCTAATAAGAATATTATAATAATCGCAGTTATCTCTTCTATTATTATTAATATAGAAAAGCGTTTTAAAGTAGTATTAATAAAAAGAGGTTAGCTCTTTATAAGACTAAGTAAAGTAAGTTAAGTGCCTAATAAAATAGTATAAAGATTAGTTATACTAAAAGAAGTAGTATTATACTCTAAAAAGTTACTAGTCTTATAAGTATTCTAAACGTGCTTTAATAAGTTACTAGTTTTATAAGTATTCTAATTTTTTACTAACTAAGCCTAGGCAATTTTATATGAAGAAAGTAATATTTTATAAATAGAAATCTAAGTATATAGTAGCTTATTAATTATAACCTTAGGGCTAGATTAAGAAAAAAGTTAGTTAATTAGTTAATTTATAATTGCGTAGCCTTACTATATAGTAAAACTAGTCTAAGTAGCACTATATTAAGGAACCTAATTAGATAAATTATCCTTAAGCACTAATATAAGATAATTATTAATTATAGTTAGCAGTGTTTAATTAGTAGGACTTAATTAAGTAAAATTAACCAAACCTATAGGAATATTCTTAGCCTATACTAGAGTGTTAATATTATTTATAGAGATTTAGTAATCTTTATTCCTATTTAAAAGTAGAGTAGAAGATAGAGCACTATCTAACTTTATCTTTTACTTATTTAAAATTATCTTTAGATATAATCTAAGACTCTTTATAAGTTTAGAGTAATTTAATTAGTACTAGAAAGATTAATAAATAAGTAACTAAATATATATAATTATATACTAAATTATTATTTACTTAATACTAAATAAACTTATAAGCCTTATTTTTAAACTCCTTAGGCCTTAACAATATTAGTAAAAAAGGATTACTAAATATAACTAGGTTTTTATATATTAGCTTATACCTATATTTAGATATATAATAATAATATTAAGTATATTTATATTTAGTTAATATATTATTAAAATATCTACTATCTAAGCTACTAAAGAGATAAGATTTAAGATATATAATATATTAAACTTAAACTAGACTTAGTCTTCTTAAGTCTTTTATTTGTTTGGATCTTTGGCTTAATTTTAGACTTAGCGTTACTTAAAAGAGTAGCTTTAGAAGTATTCTAATTAGTATTCTTTAATTATAGAGATTTCTTATAAGAATAGGAAGGGTTCTTAATAGGCTTAGAGTATTTAGATAATTAGAATCAATTATACTTCTAGGTCTTTACCTTCTTTTATATATATATTTTTTTTAGGGGATTAGAAGTAACTTTACTAGAAACCTTATTAGATAGATAATTAGAATAGTATATTATAAGTTAATAAACCAAATTTTATATATTTTTGACCTTATACTTATATTTCTTTTATATAAACTTTACTTAAAACTTTATAGATATATTAATTAGTATAGTTTATAGATTAGTAGTTTATAATTATTAAAGTAAGGAATAGATAATAGAACTAATTAACTTACTCCTATAGAAAAATTAACTAGAAAAACTAAGTAAAGAGATAAAGAGTAAATAAGCAAAGTTTTATTATGAATAAATAGTTATTATAGGATTTTATAACTGTAAATACTTAAATTATACTATTATAACTAATTAGTTGCTTAGTTAGGTACTTAATTAGTAAACTAATTAGAGGTAGGATTATTTTAACCCTTATTATAAAAGTAGGCACGCTGCTTACACAGCCTATTTAGGGGATATATATTATAGAAATAAGAGTCTAACTAGGTGTAATTATATGCCTATAATTATATAAGTAGTACTATTTTAGCTTTACTTTTTTTCTATAAGCGTATATATAGTCTAGCCCTTTAGCTTCCTTTTTTATATAGAAATTTTATCTAATTTGCTTACTTAATCTAAGATTCTAGCTTATTTTTCTCTATAACTACTTATATAATTATTATTTGTTTTTTTTAAATAAGGGGGTTTCTAATAAAAATATTATAATAATAGTAGTTATTCCTCCTACTATTATTCACACAGAAACTCGTTTTAAGATAGTGTTAATAAAAAGAAATTTATATAATTATAAACTTTATAATTTTCTAGTTTAACTTTTTATTAGGGTAGAAGTTAGACAGGTAATATACACATTAGAGCTAGACTTTATTTCCTTTCTTTAATATAGAAGTGTTTCTTTAGTGCTAGTTTACTTACTATTTCTATATTTATTAAAACTTAGCCATTTTAGCTTTAATAAATATAAAAACTTCTTACAACTTCTATAGTAAAGCTTTAGTAGACTTTACTAGTTGTAAGTCTTACTAGTAATAGTTAATAGCTTTTATCTCTCTATTTAGCATAGATAGGTCTATATTATATCTATACTAGAGTAAGAATAGTGCTACTTTAGTAAAGGTAGCTTCTTATTTATTAATAGCTATTTACGCTATAAAGTAGTATAAGGCGTAATTCTTTTAGTTTTATTATATAAAGGTATAAAAATATACCTTAACTATAGAATTTATATATCTTCTTTTTTTAATACCTTTTTACGCCTTTTTTTTTACTAAGCAGAGGGTTCTACTTTTTTTATTATATTATTTAAGATAAAAGCCTTTGTTGTTCTACCTCTAGATAGATAAAATAATATTATATATATTTTATAGTACTATTAGTCTCTTATTATTTAAAAAAGAATAATCTTCTTTAGCTTTCTATTCTTTTATATAAATATCTCTAAAAGTTGCTTATAAATTAACCTGTATAGTTAAAGATTATAGTATTAGAGAGCTAATAGTAGGTTATAATATTATAAAGGAATGTCTATACTATAATTTCTATTCTTAAGTCTAGTAGAGAGACTAATACTATTCTTTTTTTAGTCTACTATATATTACTATTCTATTTATATTTTTCCTATTTATAGGGAGCTTAGTAATAAAGTTTAAAAAATCTTCTTTTATATCTAGTCTAGAAGGGGAAGATGTTTTAAAAGCCTATATTTTATATTTTTCTATAGCTTAGTTTTGTTATATATATTATAGTTCTTAAAAAATCTATAAATAAAGTCTAATATTTCTAGGAAGAAGTATAATCTAGCAACTATTTTATATGTAATTTTTTTTCTTAGGTACTTAAATATAGAGGAGTTATAAACTACAGTAACTAGTATTATTAATAGAGGTTTTTAGTCTAGAACCTATTTTTATTTTTAGTACTAGAGGTAACTAGTATTATTAATATTATATTCTTATATAGTAACTTTTAAGTTTAAGAAGATTAGAAAAGTGCCCCTATAATAAAAAATATACTTCTTAACTTCCTTTAATATAAGATCTTTCTTTAGGCTATAGAACTATTATTTATCTAAGTTTAGGTTTACTAAAGAGTGCGCTTCTAGTTTATAAAAAACTCTTTTAGTAAGTAGAAAAAAAAGAGCTAGAATTTCCTATGTTTAGCCTAGCTTTCTTTTTCTTTAGAGGGGTTAAGGCTTTTAGGTAGAGCTTATATTGCTAGGGCTATAGATATTTAGAGCCTAATATTTCTATTTCTTAAAGAAACCTTTTTGAGAAGTTTGATTATATAAAACTTAACTTAGTTATTTTTAGTATTAGTAGGTATATTTTACTAGTGTTATAAAAGAGTATTTATCCTTAAGTTAATAGTTTCTAGTCTATATTAGAATAATATATTATATTTGCTAAAGGTATTAGCCTAGTATATATACCTTTTATATAACCTTCTAAATAATATAAAATATATAACGTTTTTATAATTAGTATATATAAGTATATACAAAATAGCCTAAAGTATATTTTACTACTTTTTAGTTGCTTTAATAACTATATATATCTTTTTATTATAAATTATATAGTTTGCCTTTATAAGAGTGTATTTAGTAAAGAAGTAGGTAATTTGCCTAAGAACTTCTTCTATATTAAACTATAAGAAGTAGGCTCCAAAGGTCTAGCCTAAGAAATTAGCCACTAATATTCTTTTTTTCTTAGTATTAAAGTAGGCGAGTGTAGGCTTAATATAGAATACTTTCTTTAAGTAGTTAAAAGCTTACTCTTCTTTCTATCCTTATATAAAGGAAGTTTTCGTTTTAGTTAACTTTACTAATAGAAATACTACTTCTAAGAAGTTCTTTATAAATCTCTAGTAAAAGTTAGTAAATTTTAAAAAACTCTAAACACTTTTTATATTTATAAAAGAGGCCAAATATATAATAGTTTTTACTTTTATTAGGTTTATACTAATCTTCTTTCTATACTTTATAATAAATTAAAGGTACTTAGTTTTAGTAATTATAAACTTACACTTATTAATATTTAAGTGTAGCTCTATTTTATTTAACTTTTCTACTACCTATTATAGTTTATCTTAATAGTCCTTTAAAAATCTATTAAAAAATATAAGAATATTATCTATATAGGTAAAGTAGAAGTTATATAAGTACTTTTTTAAAATATAGGTAATATATATCTAGAAGGTGCTTAGTGTATTAGCTAGTTTACAAAGAAGTACTAGCTACTTATATAACTTAAACTAGATTTAAAAGACTATTTTCTATTTATTTATTTTACTATTCTTAACTTATAAAAGGCCTAAATTATACTTAACGTTTTTTATTAATACCTTAAAACGCTTTTCTATATATATAAAAGTAAGAGGGGTATCTGCTATTATTATAATATTTTTATTAGAAATTTATTAGTCGTAAAAAAAACACTATATTTAACTTTATAAGCTACTTAGCCTTAGTAAAAAGCTGTAATATCTCTTTAATAAAGGGAAGAAAATAGCAGTCTTTCTTTAATAAAGTATTTAACACTCTATAGTCTAGATAAAACTATAAATCTCCTCTAGATTATCTTATAAATAATACTAGTGCCGTAGCATTAGACTTACTTAAATAAAGCAATAGTTAAAGTGCTTTATTAGTTCCTTATAAAGGACTAGTAATTATTTCTTTAATATAATATAAAGGGGATTAAAAGGGATTTTTAGAGTCTCTCTATTCTTCTTAATACGGAGGATTAAGTAATTAATCCTAAGGTCTTATAATAGGAGAATTTTATTAGCTTATTTTCTTCAAAAAGCTTTTACTTAGTCTAGAGGATAGGGAAATAGTCTCTTAAGTCTATCTTAGCCTTTAGAACTAGGGCCTTTTAGATGTCCTTAAGGGAGGTAGTAAAAACTATTAGTCTATTCTTTTTATTTATATTTCTTCTATTTAAGGTTATAAATAATATAGCAAAGACTTTTTAACTAGAAATAGAAGTTTATCTCTACTTATCTCTAATTCTTATACAGGGGAACTCTATATATATAGACTATTTCTCTAGGGCCACTAATATAGTATTCTTCTTTTACTATAGTAACCTAAGAACTAATTTATAGTCTTTCTTTTTTCTATTAATATATATCTATATTATTTTAATATATCTTTTAATATTTATTTTTATATAAGTAGTTTTATAAATTAAGAAGATTACTCCTTTAAATTTAACTACTTAATAGGGATTATTAACTAATATATTATAGCTTAGCTTTTCTAATAAACTTTGTAGATATATAGGTAATAGTTAATTACGTTAAATTAAGTATAGTATACGTAAAGACAATATTATTAATAAAAGTATTTATAGTAATTAGTATTAAATCTTTTTATATCTTTCTATATATATTAAAGTTCTTTTTTAGTTAGTTTATAACTTACTTTATCTCCTTTCTTTAATAACTTCTAGAAAAAGAAGCTAGTTTTCTAACTCTACTAAGCTGTTAATATCCTTATTACTACTATTTATTTTCTAGACCTTAGTAGTCCTATCTTATATTAAGAGTATTATAGCTTAAAAGGAATAACTTTAAATACTATATCTTTTTTTTACTATAGTTGAAGTATATTTCTTTTTTATAGCACTTCTCTAACTTCTCTTTAAAAACCCATTTAGCGCACTTTTTAGTCTTTAAAAAGTTTACTTTAGTAGTTATTATAGTATTAGCATATATAAGTTTCTAATTTATAGTATTAGTAGACTTATTAAAAAAATATACTACTATATAAAAGAGCTTTAATATTTTTATATAATAGATATTTTTCTTAACTATATTAACTCTATTTATAAATTTTATAAGATTTTAATCTTTAGAAATCTTTAGTATAATTAGCCTATTCTATAAGTCTAGATATACGACTTTTTAGTAAATATTCTTTAAGTTCTTCTAGTTATTATTACTAGTCTTAGTAGCTAGGAGTATAAAGTTAGTATTAAACTTAGTTAGTAGAATTTTACTCTATTAGCTAAGAAATAGCCTATTTTTTACTTAGTTTTTTACTAACTTATTATAAAAGCTTATATTTAAAAAAAACTCTAGAATTTATCTTTAGAATACGTTTCTTTCTCTATAAAGGCTAGTATAATATTTACTACTTTACCTATTAGCTTACTTATAATACAATTGACTGTATTTTTTAAAAAAAAATTATAAATTTTAGTCTTTATTATATATTCTTATTATTAGTAATCTTAACAGCTTCTAAAAAACAACTATAAATTAGGGAGTTAGAAGCGCTAGCACTCTAGTGGCGTTTTACTAGGCGCTAGTATTACTACTATTATCTAAAAAGGATCTAAGAGTATAGTCTTTACTCTAGCATATTATATTAATTAAGTAAGCTAATTAGTAATTATTTTTAGTAAATTCTAAAGCTACTTACTAGTATATTATTAAATTACTAATATAACTTAAAATTACTTTAAGCTAGTAAAATAGCTTATAATTTATATTAGTGCGTCTTAAATGGCGCCTTTTTTTTATATTCTAGACCTCCTTCCCCCTTTAGAAAGGTGCTTAGAGCCCTATTAACCTTTAGTTTTATAGATACTAGTAGAGTAGCTTAATCTTTTATAAATACTTTATCTTATTATAACCTCTTATATATAGCTTCTTAGTAAGGTTAGTAGTAATATCTTTTTTTATAGCTTCTTACTATTAGAGTTTAGTAACTTATTACACTAAATACAAAATAAGATTTTTTTTTACAGAATAACTCTAGTATTTTCTCTATTATACTTATATTTATTTTATAGGGTTAAGAAATCTTAATATTTAACTTAACTATGTGTTTTCTTATAAGGTTAAGAAATCTAAATATTTAATTTAATTATATATTTGTTTATAGGGTTAAAGGATCTTAATATCTAACTTAACTACGTATTTATTTATAGGGTTAAAAAATCTTAATATTTAACTTAACTACGTATTTATTTATAGGGTTAAAAGATCTTAATATTTAACTTAATAATATTTTTATTCTATAGAGTTATTTTTACTATATTAGAAAGATCTTATAAGCTGTTCTATAATAAGAGGTTAATTAAATTTAATTTAAGAGGCTTTAGACTAAAAGGTTAGAATTACTTAAAAAAACCTATAAATTTAATAGAGTTTAATAGTAACTCTAGCTATAGACTTATATATATACTTCTAGCTTAGTAAAAGTATAAACCTAGACTTCTAAGATAGTAGGCTAAGTAACTATAGAAGGGCGCTTAGCCTCTTATATTTTCTACTATTTACCTAAACCTTAATACTAAAAACACTATTAATACTACCTAAAAGTATACTCTAATCTATTTACTTAAAGTTACTATACTTATACTAAAACACTACTCTATTTAAAAAATTATTAATAGTTTAAAGTAAAAGGTATACTTTACTTTATATAAAGTAGTTTTAGTATACTAATTAGACTAGTAACAGATTAGTAACTATAGGTACTATAATAGATATATAAAACTCCTACTATAGTTTATTATATTACTATAGGTTAGAATAGTAGTAATAAAGGGCAGGATTAAAAGACAAGAAAAAGTGTTTATTAATAAGTTATTAAACAAAAAAGTATTATATAAATATATTATATTCTTATAGTTATAGTATAAAATAGTAAGCTAGTAAGTATATTATATAAGTAAGCTGCGTAGCAGCATATAAATATAGCGCAATTGCGAATAATAATAATAATAAAGCTTAATTTACTATATATACTTTAAGTAAATTTTAATAGGTATTAGAATACTAATAAATAATAAGAAGTAAGTATATAGTTTATAAACTATTCTTATAAACTATTATTATATTAGCGAAGTGTAACGCGCTAACCTTTTTCTATTAATACTATATTAAAAGGCTTTTCTATATTAATAATAGTAGGAGTAATAACTACTATTATTATAATATTTTTATTAGAAACCCCTTTAGTTATAAAAAAAACCCAATATTAGCAAAGACTTAGTAGACTATATTTTTAGGCGCTAGGCTAGAGCGGCCTTTTTATCTAAACCTATGTAGGCTTAAATTAAAAAAATATATTAAAAAGATAATTAATACTAAATAAACACTGCGACTAAAAGTTATTATAATTAAAAATATAAATATTTTTAATTTTCTTATTAATAATGTAAACAGACTTATAGTAATTTATAGTAACTTATAATAAGTCTAATAATTATAAGTAGCTTACTTAAGGAAGCTATACTTATAGTTATTATAATAACTAAATTTGCTTATTAGTAAGCTATTTTTATAACTACTATAATAATTATTATATATAAAGCTTAGTAAGCCTATAAGTTATTATAAAAAGCTATATTAGTTATAAGCTATTTTTCTAGAAACTATTATAGTAGTGCTAGAAAACTAATATTTTTAAAAAATAACCTATATATTACTATAAATATAGTAGTAACTATTCTTTATCTTTTACTATACCTATTATTAATAGGTAACTTATAACTAAGTATTATTATTACTATTAGTTATATTAATAAAATACCTTAAAAAGCTTTTCTGTGTATATAATAGTAGAAGAGATATCTGCTATTATTATAATATTTTTATTAGAAACTACTTAATTAGAAAACAAAAGCATATTAATAAAAATTTAGAAAAAGTATTTATACTTTTAATATATAAAATACTTAAAGATATAAAAGGCCTACCTACTATATTAGTTAATAGGTATTATTAGTAACACTCTAGAAATAGACTAAATTTTAAATAGTTAAGCTATAGATTAATAATTACTACTATTATATAAGGATTACTAAGTAGGGGGCTTTGCATTTTTATTATATTATTTAAGATAAAAGCCTTTATTATTCTATTTCTAAGTAGATAAAATAACGCTATATAGTATAAGAGTATTACAAGAGTTATTATACTATATATAAAATAATAGTTAATATTAAAATCTAAATATAAAATAGTAGTAATACTTATATAAAATATATAGATAGGCTCTTTATATAGCCTTACTTAAAACTTTACTTAGTAATTATACTAGTTATAAAAGGGTAATATAATATAAGTAAGAGGTTTGTATTTTAGATTAGTAATACTATACTATAATTTAGAGTTTATAATATATATAAAGTACATAGTATTAATTAAATCTATCTAAAAGTAGAATAATAAAGACTTTTATATTAAATAATATAGTTTTTTTTTACGACTAAGGAGGTTTCTAATAAAAATATTATAATAATAGTAGTTATCTCTTCTACTATTATTAATACAGAAAAGCGTTTTAAGGTAGTGTTAATAAAAAGAAGTTCTTAAATAATATAATAAAGAAAGTATAGTACTCTAGTTAGTAATTAAAAAAGTATAAAATATAAAGTATAATAAAACTTCTTTTTTAGTATATAAGTGCTTATTTTTAGTTTTTTTATAACTTATATATATTTACTAAAGCTAAATTATACTTTTAATACTTGTATTCTAATTAATTCTTTTACATTCTATTTAAAATTAGTTTAAAAGAAGCTATTTTAATTAGTAAATCTATAAACGCTACTAAGGATAATAAAAAATACAAAAAAAAATTAGTAGTATTAAGTTTTTAGGTTCTTTTTACTTATATTAATTTTACTTACTTTAAGTATTTACTATGCTACTATAATTACTATAAAATTAACAATTTTACTAAGGGATTTTGACTTTATTTCCTTAGTTACGTAGTAAAATTAACAACCGCAAGGGGCCGAGTATGCTCTTGCGGAGTATTGATTGATGTGGAGCCACGCGGGGAATGATGCACGGGCTACCCATGCGCTGTGGACTGTTCCGACTGTAACCGACGTTTGAAACTCTTCGTCCCAAGCTCCCGGTATGCGCTACGACTGTAGTTGAAAGGAACCACGGAAGCATGAGAAGAGCTGTCAGGAACAAACAGTTGCATTTCCAGCTGTTCTCGCGTGATGCGTGGATGCGTGAAGCGTGGATACGTGGAATGCGTAAGATGCGTAGCTGCGTGCGGTTTTTGCCCAAGAGAAGGTTCTGGGCGTTGAGGATTTCCGCCCATCTCCGTGCCTCTGGCTCTGGAGTCTGGGCACAGTTCCTTCGATAGCGGTAGACTTCCAGAATTGCATGCGCAGAGCCAGCGGCACATCCACGCCACAACTGTTGTCCAAAGGAGCAAAAGGCGCATCTTGGAACTTGTCCGACAAACCCTGGGCGGCCTTTTTGCATCCGTCGCACAGCTTGTAGACGGTAGACGTTGGAACGTGAGACAGGTGGTAAGCAGGCTGCAGGCTGTGCGTAATCGCTCGGCTCTCCTCACCCCCTAAAACTTAACTAAAATTAACTTTAATAACTAATTTATTAGCTTTTTATATAATTAATTTTAGTAATATAAAATATTTACTATATGGCGTTAATTAAATCTACCTAGGGGTAGGATAATAAAGGCTTTTATCTTAAATAATATAATATAAAAAAGTAAAGTCTTTTGCTTAGTAATTAAAATAAGTGTAAAAACGTATGTGGCATTATTTTATCTACCTAGGGGTAGGACAACAAAGGCTTCCATCTTAAATAATATAATAAAAAATGCGGAGCCTCCTACTTAGTAATTAAAAAAGGCGTAAAAAGGTAAGTAAAAAGGGGTATTTATTATATATTTAAGTTATTAGTAAAAATGGCTTTTTTATACTATATATATATTATACGCTTTTTTTATAATTTACCTATTTACGCTCTTTTTAATTACTAAGTAGGGGACTCTTCTTTTTTATTCTATTATTTAAGATAAAAGCCTTTATTATTCTACTTCTAGGTAGATAAAATAACGCTATATATTTATTATATAAATTATTATAAAAATAACACTCTTTTTAATTACTAAGTAGAGGGCCTAGCTTTTTTTATTATATTATTTAGGATAAAAGCCTTTGTTTGTCTACTCTTAGGTAGATAATTTAATAGTATATAATAAAATTAATACTAACTTTATTATATAGCTTTTGTTTTCTAATAATTATATTACTAATACTAATTATAAATTTAGCTTTATTTAGAATAGTAATTTTTATTTTTAATACTACTTTACTAAAGCTACTTTTAGTTTTTATAATTTCTAAATAAACTACTATTACATTTATTTTAACTATTTTATTGTATATATATGTGGCATTATTTTATCTACTTAGAAGTAGGACAATAAAGGCTTTTATCTTAAATAACATTATAAAAAAAGCAGAGCCCTCTACTTAGTAATTAAAAAGAGCGTAAAAAGGTAATTAGGTATAAAAAAAGCGATTTTTTATAATTATGCATAATAAATTTTACTAAGTTAATTATATAGTTATTTGTTTAAAAGCTTAGTATATTAAATAGCTAGTTAGGTTTTAGTTTTTTATAAGTATTCTTATGTGTGTTATTAAATTATCTATCTAGGAGTAAAATTATAAAGTCTTTTAATATAAATACTATAATAAATAAAAGCAGAGCCCTCTGCTTAGAAATTAAAAAATATGTATATATATTATCAAATTATCTACCTAGAAGTTAAATAATAAAGGATTTTATCTTAAATAATATAAAAAAAAAGTAGAGCTCTCTACTTAGTAATTAAAAAGATTAAAAAAAAAGGTAAATAAAAAAGTATATTTAAACTATACTTTTATTATGTAAATTAATATTCTTTTTTTTTATTATCTTTTTATGCCTTTTTTTTTAATAACTAAGTGGAGGGCTCTGCTTTTTTTATTTAGTTATTTAAGGTAAAAGTCTTTATTATTCTACCTCTAGGTATATAAAATAAGGCCACATATAATTAAATATTATATTAATATTAATTAAAAATTAATATAAATATAAGAATATCTTTTCTATATTATTACCTTTTTACGCCTTTTTTAAATACTAAATAGGGGGCTTTGCTTTTTTTATTATAATATTTAAAATAAAAGACTTTATTGTTCTACTTCTAGGTAGATAATTTAACAATATACATAAGAATACTTATAGTAATTTGGTTTTTTTTACGACTAAGGGGGTTTCTAATAAAAATATTATAAGAATAGTAGTTATTTCTCTTACTATTGTTAATACAGAAGAGCGTTTTAAGGTAGTGTTAACAAAAAGGGGTTTTGAATACTTAAAAAAAAACTAAAAACTAACTAGCTATTTAATATACTAAGCTTTTTAATAAATAACTATATAATTAATTTAATAAAATTTATAAAGTATAATTATAAAAAATTCTATTTTTTGTGCCCAATTACCTTTTCACGCTCTTTTTAATTACTAAGTAGGGGGCTCTGCTTTTTTTATCATGTTATTTAAGATAAAAGCCTTTGTGCTTCTACCCCTAGGTAGTTAATTAACAACACATAATTATAATATATTAATAATATAACTAGTGTACCTATACATAACTATTGCTAGGAGAGCAGAGCTTAGCCGCGGCGAGCGGCACCGTTGAATAAGATGTTGGGCTCAGACGGTCTCACAAAATGGCGTCACAGAGGTGGTGCAGGGCCAGCAGGGCCCAACCGAGGCTCGAGCCAAGCTGGGGCGCCTGCCGCCAATCAAAGCCAGATAGCTCCCCCAGGCTCCCCTCACGGTTCCGTCGTTCGCGGGGGTGGGAGGGCGCAACTGCTCAGATACCGCACCACCGCGCTCAGAATGGACGGGCGCGACATGTCGGAGCGCGCGGCTTCGGCGGGCCATGCGCTGCAGCTGGTCAACCGCTTGGGCGAGAGCCGGAGCCCCTACGTAAGTGCCACAGCGAGCGCCCCACGATGCAATGCCTTGCGCCGCGGCTGATAACGCGCCCTCGCAGGTTCGCGGACACATGCACAACCCCGTCGCATGGCAGATGTGGGGCCCCGAAGCGCTGGAGCTCGCGAAGAAGACGGACAGGTTGATCTTCATCAGCATCGGCTATGCCGCCTGCCACTGGTGCCATGTCATGGAGCGCGAGTCCTTCGAGAACGCCGAAGTCGCAGCCCTCCTGAACGAGTCCTTTATACCCATCAAGATCGATCGCGAAGAGCGGCCCGATGTCGACCGCATATACATGAACTACGTCCAAGCCTCCACCGGGTCGGGGGGCTGGCCGCTCAACTGCTTCCTTACACCCGACCTGAAGCCCATATTTGGAGGGACGTACTGGCCGGGACCTGGCTCGACCATGGCCATGGGAGACCACATTGGCTTTGTCGGCATACTAGAAAAGATCCGAGATGTGTGGAAGAACCAGCGGCAGCGGTGTCTCGACTCTGCCCAGGACGTCACTGCTCAACTGCGCGAGTTTGCTGAAGATGGCAGCATCAGCCGAAAAGAGGGCGCAGACCAGGATGGACTAGATCTCGAACTGCTGGACGAGGCCTACGAGCATTTCGCGGCCAAGTACGACCCCAAATATGCCGGATTTGGAGGCGCGCCCAAGTTCCCCACACCGACAAACTTGAGCTTCCTGTTGAAGCTGTCACAGTATCCAAACGCAGTTACCGACGTGGTAGGCGCGAAAGAATGCAGCAAGGCCAAGGACATGGTGCTAGCGACACTCTCTGCCATGAACAAGGGTGGCATACATGATCAGGTCGGCAACGGTTTCGCCAGATACAGCGTTACGAGAGATTGGAGTCTGCCGCATTTCGAAAAGATGTACGTGTATGCATAGAGCCCATGGAACGTCTACTCACATCCAGCAGGCTCTACGACCAGTCCCAGCTGCTGCCAGTCTACCTCGATGCCTACCTTCTCACCCGAGACCCCCATGACCTCGCAGCGGTCCACGACATTGCTACCTACCTCACGAGCCCTCCCATGCATTCGGATACGGGCGGCTTCTTCTCCGCAGAAGACGCCGATTCATTATACCGACCAACAGACAAGGAGAAGCGAGAAGGTGCTTTTTACGTGTGGACGCTCAAGGAGTTCCAGGCAATCCTGGGCGATCGAGATGCAGATATCTTAGCGCGATACTACAACGTGAGAGACGAAGGCAATGTCAGCCCGGAGCACGATGCGCATGACGAGCTTATCAATCAGAATGTGCTCGCAATCGGTAGCACGCCCACGGATCTAGCGAAAGAGTTTGCCCTCTCTGCGGATGAGATTGAGAGGATACTTGCAGAAGGGCGGAGAAAGCTCCTCGAGCACAGAAATAAGGAGAGGCCAAGACCTGCGCTAGACGACAAGATTGTCGTCTCGTGGAACGGCCTCGCTATCGGTGCCCTCGCACGAACCGCTGTCTCGCTTCCTGCGTCCGATTCTTCGAAATCAAGACACTATCTTGCCGCGGCAGAAAAAGCAGCAGCATTTATCAAGAAAGAACTCTACAACGCCGACGCACATACTCTGCTCCGCGTTTACCGCGAAGGCCCGGGCAATGTCCAGGGCTTCGCAGACGACTACGCCTACCTCATCTCCGGCCTTATCGATCTTTACGAAGCGACCTTCAACGACTCATACCTACAATGGGCCGACGACCTACAGAAGTCGCAAATCGACCTCTTCTGGGACAGGCAGCATCTAGGTTTCTATTCTACGCCCGAAGGCCAAAGCGATCTGATCATGCGGCTGAAAGATGGTATGGACAACGCAGAGCCGGGTACCAACGGCGTCTCGGCGCGCAATCTCGACCGCTTGGGTGCCCTGCTGGGAGATGAAATGTATGTCCGGAAGGCGAGGGAGACGACGTCGGCGTTTGAGGCGGAGATTATGCAGCATCCGTTTCTCTTTCCGGGGATGATGGACTCGATTGTTACGGGCAAGTTTGGCGTTAGGCATGCGGTTGTTACGGGGGAGGGGGAGAAGGTCGAGCAGTGGTTGCGGGGGTGGAGGGAGAGGCCGGCGGGGTTGAGTACGGTTAGTCGTGTGGGCGAGGGGTTGGGGACGTGGTTGAGGAAGAGGAATGAGGCGGTGGGGAGTAGGGATGTGGGGAGGGTGGGTGTGATGGTTTGTGAGATGGGGGCTTGTAGGGAGGAGTTGTAGGGGGGACTTGCATTGGATGGCTGGATGGATGGGTTGGGGCTCGTGGGCTAGGAAATTAGCGGGTGATGTGTTGGGTTGATGTTCTTACGATGGAGCGATAATTTACACGATGCTATGAGTTATGGGCTATGTATGGATGGATGAAGGACTGGACTGGATTGGGTGGGATTCCTGTTCCAGAGGGAGGTCTTGCCCGAAGCGAAGGCTGAGTCAACCAGTGTAGTTGTAGGTTCTATTGAGGAACGCCTTTCGACGGTGGATAGTTTCGATTGCTGGCAATGGCGCTTCTAGCCTTGAAATGAGACGCGCCGTCTCACCCAGCATGAAATTGTCGCTCATCTCGAAATCCAGCAGGATCACGAGGCATTATCTTAGCTGCCGCCCACATGAGGCTGAGAGGTCGTCGTGCGTTGGTCGCTAAGCTGCTCACGGTTAGCAGCGGGGGGACGTTCGGAGAAATCTTGACTCGTCGGCCGCTCCCCTGAGCCTGAGCACAGCAGGGGCCGTTTGCATATGTAAATGAGATTCTCCGCGTGGTTTTTGATGTGTCATCAGCCGTCACACCACAGATTCGGTAATGAGCAGCGTTTAAATAAGAAACGGGTACATCTGTGTTGTCGCGGGAGATGGGCAGGCCAGGCCCTCATCCTGTCGGCGCCACAGATGCTCCTGGCGGTCATGCTGGGTTGGAAGTCCAGCCAGGATGAGAAAAGGGATTCAGCGTCAAACGGTGCCATGTCGCACAGCAGCATTCTTCGTTCCACCGCTGGGCCGATGCCGCCGTCTAGCACCATGGCGTGCGTGTAGGTCCGGGATGAGGCTGGCGGTGGTGGGGGGGGGGAATGTCGAAACAGAGAGCGGGCGGCCCTGCCAAGCTGGGGGCGGCGGCTGCCTAAAGCGTTGCAGAGCGGCCCAACCCGGCAGCGATCCTTCGCCGCCAAACGGGCTCCGCCAATCAGCGGCGGCGCGGCCAGCCTGGCCAATCTCAGCAGAGGCCCTCGTGCCCCTTCATCAAACGCAGCGTCGCTCGGCCGTTCCTCCACCCATTCACTCCTTCACTCCATTCATTCACACCCCTCGGGTAGACGGCTGACCTGGAATTGGACGCCTGGCGGGCGCGCAGTGAATGTGTGGCGGCCACCTTGTAAACACGCCCTGCCCTGCCTAGGCCTGGGCGGTACCGGCACAATGAGGATACGGTGGGATTTGTGGGCTTGTGACGCAGCTCGCACAGTAAGATTATCGTCATCCCGTCATTGAGATTGGGTTGCGCCCGAGCGCCTGGTTGTCTGTTTCACCCTCGCTCTTGCCCTCGCCTAATCTCAGATCCATAAAATCGCCTGCCTCCCGGCTCCTCGGTCGCTCCCCATCTCTCGATCTCCTCACTCCTTTGTTGATCAGCGATCGTCCTTTGTTGTAGCTTGCCTACCGGGATACCACACTCGTTACGTTCTTTATCCAACTCCAGTCATTCATTTCTTCCCGGTGCGCCCCAGTCGCACCCGATCGCTGCCTCAAACACATCCCCCACGTAAGCCCACTCCCAGAATACCAAAATACTCGCATCGTGACGACTTGCTTTGTCTACGAGGCCCGCGAGCTGTCCTTTGTCTTGCCCATGTCCAACGGCTGCATCTATTTCTGACCTCGATACCTAGTCTGCATCAACCGGAACAACCCCTCAATCATTCCAAACAGTTCAAGATGCGCTCCTTCATTCTTCTCGCTTCCGCTCTGGCCATGGGCGCCATTGCCAAGCCGCTCGACAAGCGTGTCATGGTCACGGAAATCGACCTTGAGATTGTGACCGTCACCAAGTACATCACCGCCGGTGAGGCTGCCCCAACTCCAGTCGCCGCTGCAGAGGACACCACCAGCCGCCACTACCGCCACTCCCACTCTCGCGTCCCCAAGCCCTCTTCAAAGGCGCCGGCTCCCACCAGCTCCAAGACTCCGCCGAAGCCGTCATTCTCGGATGCGGGATACAACGTTGCTCCCGTTCCGAGCTCCTCCACACCGGTTCCTGCTCCCAGCTCTTCCACTCCGGCGCCGAAGCCCAGCTCTTCCCAGGATGTGCCGGCCCCAGAGCCTAGTTCTTCCCAGGACGTGCCGGACCCTGAGCCCAGCACTTCTTCTACCCCGCCCCCTCCACCTTCGTCCAGCCAAGCTCCTGCTCCTTCTTCTACTCCGGTCTACGGCGTAGAGCACAAGTCAGGCGAGGAGCAGGCTTTCCTGTCGTCCGGCGTCGATTACAAGAATGCCGTTCTCTGGCACCACAACCGTGCCCGTGCCAACCACGGCGCCTCCAATCTCGAGTGGAGCACCGAGTGCGAGGCTGCCGCCAGCGACGCCGCTGCCTTCTGCGACTTCACCCACCACACGGTCGATGGACAGGGACAGAACCTGTTCACCGTCTCTGGTGACGCATACAACGCAACTGCCGGCATCACCGAGTCCTGGTACAAGGCCGAGGCCGACATCTACGGCGCCTTCGACGCGACTCCCAGCATGGACTCCTTCCACGACTGGGGCCACATGACGCAGATGCTCTGGAAGAAGACCACGCACGTCGGCTGCGTCACCATCGACTGCGGCTCCAAGATGACACTCAACGGGGCGCCGTCGGAACTGAACCTGTACACCGTGTGCAACTACTCGCCGCCGGGCAACTATGCAGGCGAGTACGCCGAGAATGTCGCCGCGCCCATCAACTCCTACTCTGGCTACTCATGGGCCGACTAGTCGTTCGTTCTCCACCTCCTTCTTCCATCTGCATCCATGTTCTTCCAGGTGTGTTGCATGTTTTTACGCATCATGACATGGATATGTCGCGTTGACGAGCAACATCATACTTTCGTTCGTCTGCATGAGTCTGGCATCTTTCCTTCTCATGTCTCTTTGCTTTCTTGATGAGAGCGCTCGCCAGGTGTGTCTGGCTGATCTGTGGTCAGTCGATGCGATGCGGGCTTTTGTTGAGTGTTATCTTCGTTTGTATATCCCTGTTACTTCGGCCTCTTGGTCTGCCTGCTGTGGGCTTTACTTCTACCCACTTGCCGAATCAAACGTTAAGAACTGAGCTGTGGAGTCTTTTGTGAACGTGAACCGTGAAGTATGATGGCGTACCGTGCGCTCGAGTGGCTGGGTGAGATGGCCTGTGTGGAATGTGAAAATCGCATAAACGGAAGTACACTCGGTCGTCGGCGTGCAGGCAGCTCACCTGATAGTGGTTTTAGGCTTGGCTGATAGTGCGGTCTAGGCTAGCGCAGTGGCAGGTGTGGCTAGTAAAGCTAGACTAGAGTAGGGTTGTAAATTTTTATAAATATAATATAAATATAATATGAATAAAGTATAAATACACTATAAATAAAACATAAATTGTAAGGAGCTTTGGACCAAGAGGTCAGAGTCGCCTAAGTAAACTTAAGAATTCGATAGAGTCTAATAGTAACTCCGGCTATGGACTTATATAAAAACTCCTGGCTTGGCAAGAGTATAGACCTAGAACTCTAAGGCCGCAGGCCGAGTAACTATAGAAGGGCGCTTAGCCCCTCACATATCTCCCTCCCCTAGGAAAAAAATTCTAGCGTTATATTCTGTGCGTAGAGGCTTGTAGGAAAGAAGCGTAACTATAAGGCTTATATTATTCACTCTAGCAAGTGCTTAGGTAAGATATAATAATTCTCTAATAGACCTTTCCCTCGCTAATTTACGTCTTAGATCTAGGGCGGCTTGCAAGAGAACTCTGCTAAAACTAAATTTACTAATCTTGTCCTAGATATTATAGAGACTATCTGTACTAGCAAGATATTAGGAGGTTATAAGGTCGCTACTCTTCTAGAGCGTATTAAGAGAGTTCTAGGTTTCGCGGCTATTAGTCCTAATTAGATTGCTATCCTTCGCAAGAAGGTTAAGGGGTTAGACCTTAATCCCGTTCTAGACGAGGGTAAATTCACAGGGGAGGAGTAGTGTTCCTATTTATCCTCCTAGGATATTAGGATTTTTCTGTCTCTGCATCTAGCTTTATTATAGGGGACTAGGGGCGTTTTCCTGCGTAGTCTATAACTTTGTAGATATAGCTTAGCTAGAAGCTTAGCTCCTTAAATAATTAATTCCTTTAGTTACACTGTGTCTATTCCCTCTCTTTTATAATATTCTCCTCTAAATAGCTCTCCTTTTCCTTTTTAATCGCCCTACTTCCTATTGCTTAGGATCTATATTATATTATTATAGGGAGAATAACCCTCCCTCTTCCTATTAGCTTATATTAGAGCCGCCGCTTCTAGATAATTCGTAGTACTTCCCTATACATTCTGTACTCTTCTAAGCGGATTAAAATCTTATTCTCTATTAATCCTTAAGTGATTAGCGGGGAGGGCTAGAGGTCTAGACTTGTCCTAGCCTCCCTTTAATAGAGGCTTCTAAAGTTCTTTACTAAATGTGCGACTTCTATATTAAAAGCTATAGTGTGTTTATTAATTTAGGGAGTTTTTATAAAAGTCTATAAGTAACTCTCTATTATTATTTTAGAATAGGAAGGTGTATATCTTCTAGCGATCTAATGCCTCTATAGTAAAGAGATTTGCAGCGGGTTTCTAAGTTAGGTTAGTATTGTCTAACCACTTAACTTAGTATAGTAATCTCTATAGCCTCCTCCCCCTTTAGGTGGGTTTTTTGGCTAAGATATCTTCTATAACCTATTCCTCTTCTCCTTTAACAATAACAGCCTCTGGTTTCCTATTATCTGTGGCCTAGCTAGGGAGAGGGTCTCCTCTAGCTAGGCATAGGCAATTTACTAAGAATACTAGGTAGACTCTAAGTAAAATATCTAGTTCTATATTATAGGAGTCTACTACTTATATAACTGTAAACTTTATATTTTTTTAGTCTAACTTCTTGTTAGGGCAGAAGTTAGATAGGTGGTCCCTATACTAGAGCTAAACTTTATCTCCTTTCTTTAATATAGAAGCGTTCCTCTAATACTAGTTTACTTGTTGCTCCTACTCCTATTAGAACTTAGCTATTTTAGCTTAGACAAACGTAAAAACTTTCTAGAACTTCTATAGCAAAGCTTTAGCAGACTTTGCTAGTTGCAAATACTACTAGTAATAGTTAATAGCTTTTATTTTCGCGTCTAGCTTGGCTAGGTCTATATTATATCTATGCTAGAGGAAAAATAGTGCCACTTTAGTAGAGGTGGCTTCTTGCCCATTAATAGCTATCTGCACTATAGGGTAGTATAGGGCCTAATCTTTCTAGTTCTACTATACAAAAGCGTAGAAGTATGCCTTAATTATAGAATTTATGCGTTCTGTGGTGCTGTTAGTCTTTAGGTGCTTAGAGAAAGATAATCTCCTCTATATTTTTATCCTCTTATATAGATGCCTCTAAAAGTCGCTCACAAATTAACTTCCGCGGTTAGAGGTTATAGCATTGGAGAGCTAATAGTAGGCTATAACGTAGCGGAGGAACGCCTCCACCACAGTTTCCACCTCTAGGTCTAGTAGGGGGACTAGGACTATTCCTTTCCCTAGCCTGTTACACACTACTATTATGTTTGTGTTCTCTCTACTTATAGGGAGCTTAGTAATAAAGTCTATAGAAATCTCCTTCTATATCTAGTCTAGAAGGGGGAAGGGTTTTAGTAGCTTTTGCTTTATGTTTCTTTATAGCTTAGTTCTCCTATATATATTATAGTTCTTAATAAATCTATAAATAAAATCTAATATCCCTAGGAAGAAGTATAATCTAGCAACTATTTTATAGGTAATTTCTTTCCCTAGATACCTAGATATAGGGGAGTTGTAGACCGCAGCGACTAGCATTGTTTATAGGGGTTCCTAGTCTAGGACCTATCTTTGTTTCTAGTACTAGAGGTAACTAGCGTTATTAATATCGCATTCTCGTATAGTAACCTTTAGGTTTAGGGAGGAGGGGAAAGTGCGCTTATAGTAAAGAACACACTCCTTTGCCTCCTTTACCGAATTCGGCCACTCAACGCACAGACCCCACTCAACGCACAGTTCGAGGATAGCCACCACTATTACTTTTGAAGCTGCAGAGCTCTATATATATCGTAAAATCACTAGATTTTTTAGAGTAGCATTTGCAGAAGCTTGATAAATCGATTGGCAACGATAAACTACGTGTGATACCTCTGTGGGAGGCGTACTTTGCGAGTGCGCGTTGATGGGCCGGATGCCTCCACCACCCCTTCAATAACTAATAGATCCTCAACATCAACCTCTAGGTCCTCAATAACATGAGCAGGAGGTGCAGGAGCCTCGAGGCTACGCGCCTTACCCTTTTTGGCCAATTGTATATCAGTCCTGAGTTGCTTTTCAGCTGCGCGCGCAAGTAGATCTTCTTCGCGCTCTGCCGCCTTCCTCTGCTGTTCTTGCAACCTAACCTCTTTTGCAGCCATCCTTTTCTGCGCCCTTTGCTTAAGCATAGCCTGTTTCTCCTGCTTTTTCTGCTCCTTAGCTAGCTTGTCGCGCTCCTTCTGGTGTTATAGTTCTTCTGCTTTGGCGTCTTTTTCAGCCTGGCGATTGCGGGCAGCCTCAACTTTTGATGGCAACTAGAAGACGGCGCCGCCAGCGTAATTCTTAGAGGGTTCAAGTAGTAATGTCTTGCCACGCTTACAGCGCTTCTTCTTATTGAAAAGGGCATCTCTAAGGCGATCGTTTTCGTGCTGGACGAGCTGTTTCTGAGTCGCTATTGCGTGTATTGTGTGAGACAGCTGCGAGACGCGTTTATTATTAAGATCCTCAACTACCTGTCGTAGAAGTCCTTCAATTTTACGCCAATCGCTTGCAGAGAGTACTGACGACGTGCTATCGCTGCTTGATGGCCTCTTAGGCTCTAGATTCTTAAATTTCTTCAATATAGCGTTGCTATTCAGCGGAGAGATGCCAGTAACTTTGAAGGCGTTAATGATTATTTCTTTGGCGAATGCAACTCTGTATGCCTTATAGAAGAAGCGGAAGAAGTCGCGCTTAGTGATAGATGTGAGTCCTTGGCTGTTGTACATGAATTCGGAGAGCTCTTTTGTATATGCAGCTGAAAGAGGCTTAAAAAGGCAGACATCTAGAGGCTGTAGCGTATGAGTTGAATGCGGCGGGTAGATAGCTAGGAGGATTCGATTTTGATTGCAGAACTCGATAAACTCCATAGTAACGTGTGAGCCATGCCCATCAAGAATTAGGAGTCGATAGTCGCGCTTTGCCTTCTTCTTAGTCTCCTCTTGAAAGCACCTCTTAAGCCAGGCAATCCCAAGTTCGTTGTTTGTCCATCCAGATGGTGATGAGGCGAAAAAGGCCTGGTGCTCTTGAGGATTGAAATCTTGTAGCCATGTGTCCTGGATGTTGCCAGAAGCCGCCTGATATATTAGGGCAGGTTTGAGAGAGCTGCCGTCGGCGCATATACAAGCTATCGTCGTTATCCACTCTCTATTGCCGTCCTGGAGTACCTGCTTGACGCCTCCTTGCTCATATCGCTGTCGAGAGAACACGCGCTTCATTTTTGACACTACCCAATCAAGAAGCCCTTCTCATCCATATTGTATATATTTGACGGTGCGATGTTGTACTGCTTGATCTTATCGTCTAAAAGCTTGAAATAGAGGGCGTATTTGAAGGCTGAATCGGCTTTGTAGCGCTGGCTATCGATGCCAGATGTCCATCGCGATATAAGGTCAATTTGATGCCGCGCAATGTAGCGATTAACCCAGTGATTTCCTGGCTCTTGATGTGCTATTTCTCCAGCGAAATTTCGTATCATCTCTCTCGTAGGGGGTAGGCCTTGTACACACAGCTTATCAATGTACTGTAGTAGCTGTTTTTCCTGTGTATTGTTGAGGAGTCGCTTTTTTTCGGCCCGAGTTGCATAGGTGCCCTGAACCCCTCGATAGCGCTTCGAGAGCCGCGACCGCTCAACGCCGTACTCCCGCGCAACCTGGGATATATTAGGACGTTCTCCTAGCTCTAGGGATTTTAAAGCTTCAACAGCTGCGTCAATCGGGTCCATATTGGTGGAGTTATGAGGTTGAAAGTATACGCGTTTTGGTGTTGACTGTGCGTTGAGTGGGGTCTGTGCGTTGAGTGGCCGAATACGGTAATACTAGGTCTTCTTCTAAGCCACAAGCCTATAGTTTGTCTAAGTCCGCGTCCGCTAGGGGGCGCGTTTCTAGTCTAGGGGGAAACTCTTTTAGTAAGCAGGGAGGAGAGGACTGTTAGTCCTCGCGTTCGGCCCAGCTCCCTTCTTCTCTAGGGGGGTCAAGCCTCCTAGGAAGAGCTTATATCGCTAGGGCTGTAGATATTTAGAGCCTAATATTTCTATTTCCTAAAGAGACCTTCTTAAGGAGTTAGATTTTATAAGACTTAATCTAGTTATCTTTAGCGTTAGTAGGCATATCCTACTAGTGTCGCAAAAAGGCATCTACCCTTAAGTTAATAGTTCCTAGTCTATATTAGAATATTATATTATATTTGCTAAGAGTGTTAGCCTAGCGTATATGCCTCTTATCTAACCTTTTAGACTTTATAAAGTATATAAGGTTCTTGTAATTAGTGTATATAAGCGTGTAGGGGATAGCCTAGAGTATATTATGCCACTTCTTAGTTGCCTTAATAACTGCAAGCATCTCCTTATTACAGATTGTGTAGTTTGCCTCTGTAGGAGTGTATTTAGCAGAGAAGTAGGCAATTAGCCTAAGGATTCCTTCTGCGTTAAACTGCAAGAAGCAGGCTCTAGAGGCCTAGTGTCAGATATCAGGTCACTGGAAATCACTGTGATTTGACTGTGAAATCCAGTAGTCACGTGCGTCCGATCACATAGTCTCCTTATAACGACAGTTGGTGTGACTCACAGTGATGTCACTGTGAGATCACTGTGAAATACACGAAGGAGACTGGCGTACTACTGTTACACTACTCCGCACTAGTACTAGTGTGTCTTGGCGCTAGATAGATATTGCGTACGATAGCTCAGCTCCTCCGACAGACATCACTCCACAATCAATCATCTCAACCATCATCAAAATCAACCACCTTTCATCTGAACCATCAAGGATTACTAAGAAACACTGTGAAAGCACAGTGAATCTGACAATTAAGAGTCTCACTGCCTCAATCAAACCAAAATCATGTCTCTATCGACACTTAGGGATCCCACAGTGATCCTAACCGATTACTCGAACTACACACCATGGCTAAGGCAAATCAAAGCCCAAGCCCAGTCGTTAAAAGCATGGGATCTTATTGACCCATCCCTCGACAATAAACCGATGGCAGAACCAGTTATGCCAGTCGCACCGAATATTGGTGCCTATCAACCGGCTCCCGCTTTCGTCAACGGAAACATCAACAACGCCCGTCCATCGCTACCGTCGCACCTATCGCCGGCTGGCGAAAAGGCGTACAAAATCGATACCGATTTCTATAAGAATCAACTCGAAATCTACAAGCTCCTGGATCGAAAGTACGAACAGGAGAAGGAGAACCTAGATAAGCTGGTTATTCTCATTCAAACCACCACCTCGGCACATTTACAGTCCAATTGCTGCACCCCAGGTAAATCAATCAAACAATGGATCAAGAACCTCACGAAAACGGTTGGGGTTGACCAACACGATGAACAAAGAAGAGCAAGGATTAGGTACCAAGACGCTCTCAAACCAATGAGATCAGTCGGTTCATAGTACACCTGGCTCGCTGAGTACAATTATGCGGCTACAGAAGCTGAGTACATCGTGTGTCAGAGCTTTGGGAGCTAGACTCAGTCAAACAAGATTTCATGAAAGCGGTCACCAATGTCGCATCCCAATAGGTTACGACCTTCCTGCAACACGGAAGTAAGGACGAGACCGTTAATAGAAAAGAGATGGTGAAACTCTTCCAAGAACAAATAGTAATGCAGCACCTGATTAAGGGTAAACAAAGGGGCGCCTTGCTGTTGCAGGACCATCTCTCGCTGACGGTGGTGTAACCACCCAGGCCGCAGCTAGGGACGCCAACCTGTGGATGAAGCAGCATCACCCAAGCGAGGCAGATCACGCGCCAATAAAGCTGGCCCTAAAGCCAAAACCAAGCAGTCCGTACGAGTCACTGACGATAAGCTAACAGCAGTTGGAGGCTAAGAGGGATTAAACCCCAAGTGCCCTGCTTGTGAACAACGCTATAGTCTGAAAGACTGCTTTTACGCATTCCCTAACAAACGACCTGAATAGTTTAAACTAAAGCCTGCTATGGAGGCGGTTATGACATACAGGTTGGAGAATGACCCTGTGCTTATAGAGCGTATGAGATCTGTAAAGCGTCAAAAGTCACAGACACTAAAGATTAAACAATTAAAGACCCCTACTCTAACTTGAATTACTGAGATTACTGACGATGAATGACTAGATAGCAGACAGATCACTGTCCTCTTAGCGAGCTTTAATGCTATCGCAGCCTCCTACTACTTAGACCCGAACACATACCCACTACGTGACTCCGCGATCCTCGATTCTGGCACAACCTGCCACATCTTCAATGACATTGATCGCTTCGTCTCATGGCGACCACCGTCGCCAGGAGACTTCGTATGGGCGGGATCATCACGAGCATGGATAAGGGGATATGGGAGTGTCCATCTTCACGTCAAGAGTAAGGAAGGAAATTGCTCAGTAAGGTTAGACAACGTCGCCTACTGTCCTGGTCTACTTTGCAACCTAGTGTCCTTCCGATTACTCCGAAGGCAAGGCCTCTGGTGGGACACCAAGTTAGACCCAACAACAATCAGGAGACAAGACAATACGATCCTGGCCGAACTCCAAGAAATCTACGATCAATGGGTACTGGAGTTCATACCAACATCAAAATTAACTTGTACCACGATCAATAGTATGTACGCTACACACAAATTTACCTCGCGCACCGCACGACGAGCGCAGAAGGCGAACGCCATCACATGGCACAAACGACTAGGCACCCAGGCCCTCAGGCACTGGAGCACACAGTGAATCACAGTGAAGGGGTACGTATCAAAGGGTTGACCACGGTCCAATGCGACGCTTGCGGCAGATCAAAGCTCAGGCGACAAATCAGACGTCAGGCTAGACAAATCAACGATGGCCCAGGAGAGAGAGTCGCTATAGACTTTCACGACTTCGAAGACAAGAGCTCGACCGGCGAAAAGAGTATGATGCTCATCACCGATCGCTTCTCAGGCATAGCTTGGGACTTCTACTTCAAAGATAATCGACCAGCACGTACGATCATCAGGCTGCTGAAGGAATTTGTACTATTCATGAGAGTACAGTTCAAGGTAACTGTCAAGGTCATTGAATCTGACAATGAGATTCTCAGTCAAACAAGACGTTAACAGGTGGTGTATCAATGAAGGGATTGTTATTGAGCCTTCAGCACCTAATACCCAAGCTCAAAATGGAGGGGCTGAACGCTCAGGGGTGTAATCAAGGAGAAGAGCCGTGCAATGCGACTTGACGCCAACCTTCCCTGGACACTATGGCCAGAGATCACACGAGCGGCCGTATACCTGTACAATCGAACTCCAAACTACGCCAATCAATGGCGATCACCACACGAAGTATTTTTTACAACAGTTGCCTACCAAAACGGCATCGTCACCCAACCGAAGAAACCAAACCAGGCTCACCTCAGAGCCTACGGCTGTAAAGCTTTTGCCTTAACCGACGATACAAAACGCGGCAAGAGCAAGCTCCAAAGGCTCGACCCAAAGGCATAGGTTAGTTACCTAGTAGGCTATCGATCAACAAATATCTGGAGAGTATGGATACCTCCACTCAACAAAGTTATCAGCACACGCGACGTTATCTTCGACGAAAATCAAGTGTTCTCAGGTAAAAAAGAAGACCTGTTAGACAACCTCATGCACAGCACTACTGAAGAGATTGCTGCATGGACCCGAATAGTGGAGCTACCGCCCTCACCACCGGAACATAAAAATACGGAGTCTTTCTACGAGGATGAGTCGATCATTGACTCTCACGAGGAGGACGAGGGTGCTCCAGGGTACTATCAAGGGAGGAAGATCAATTACACCTACCCAACACCACCGGAGACACCTCCGCCTGTCGCACTGCTTGCCCAATCAATGGTGAGTTTCGAACAGGACCAAATTGAAAAATTACCCATAGGAACACCACAGCCAGATCAACGCGCTGTGCCATGGGCAGCCGCCTTCCTTGCAGGTACACTCGCAGGAAGTAGAGGCAAATACAAGGGAAGCCGCTCAACAAAGCTCAATTCACTCGCATGCTCGCAGCAGGCAAGAAACCCCACCAAAGTCAATTACCGGAACCTCCATCTTGCAGAACACGAATATAGACAATCACCCTCTATTCAAGATGTGGAAGGATGCCGAGCAATCCCATCTACAAAGTCACAAAGAAATGAGGTCTTAGAGCAAGGTATCCGCAGCCTCAGTGCGATCACGCGGTTACCAGATTCTCAACTGTATGTGGGTATATACCTACAAACTTGATAAACATCACAGATTACAGAAGTGCAAGGCAAGGCTGGTAGTGCGCGGAGATTAACAACGCCATCTCACTACACAGGATACCTATGCCGCAACACTCGCAGGTAGATCATTTCGCCTGCTCATGTCAACAGCGGCTCGGTTTGACCTAGAGCTAAGCCAGTATGACGTTACTAACGCCTTCGTCTACGCAAACCTGGACAGAGAAATCTACATACGGATGCCCCGAGGTTATACCTAAAGAGGCACCATCCTACAGCTGCGCAAGGCACTGTATAGTTTACGCATCTCACCACTGTTGTGGCAGAGAGAATTCACCAGTGCGCTCAAGGATCTCGGTTTTACCGCAGTCCCGCACGAACCTTGCTATATAATCAAAGACAGCATCATCATCTTCTTCTATGTAGACGACCTTGTCGTCGCATACTCGAAAGATCAAAAGCACGCTGCCGATGCAGTGATGAAAAAGATAGGTACAAAGTTCACCCTGACTGGTGGTAACGATCTACAGTGGTTCCTAGGCATTGAAGTCGTCAGAGACCGTGCAACAGGCAACTCTGGTTATCACAGAGGTCCTACGTGGACAAGATCAGTCGTCTAATCGACCAACGCGACCTCAAACACGATACCCCAATGTCAGCAGTCGAACTGTTACCTCAAGAAGGACTCGCCACAATGGCAGAGATCAATCGGTACCAGCGGAAGGTGGGATCAATCCTCTACGCTGCAGTAACCACGCGCCCGGACATAGCTTTTGCAAGCTCCCGATTATCGCGCTTCCTTTCAAACCCAGCGACGACCATCACAACGCCGCCGACCGCGTACTGCTATACTTGTCCTCCACCCGATCATTAGGGCTACGATTTGGAGGAGCAGACACCTACGAGGTTGCTAGCGACGCGTCGTTCGCAGACAACACCCTTGATAGAAAGAGCTCACAGGGGTACATTATCAAATTGTTTGGTAGCCTTGTCGCCTGGAAGGCAAACAAACAGGACACCGTCACCACTTCGACGACTGAAGCTGAGTTGCTGGCACTTTCACAAGTTGCAAAGGAGGCACTGTTTACAGCTCGGTTGATCGATGAACTTAAGATCAAACTGTCGCCATCAACAATCACTATCAATTGCGACAACCAACAAACCATTCGACTTGTTACTGAGGAAATCGCCAAATTGCAAACCAAGCTCAGGCATGTCGACATCCACAATTATTGGCTTCGACAAGAAGTAGTACGTGGAGCTATCAAAGTCCAGTACCAACAATCAGAAGAAATGGCAGCAGATGGTCTTACCAAGGCTCTGCCAGCCGCCAAGTGGACCAAGTTCTTGAATCAACTAGGACTTGAAGACGTCAGGGGAAGGATCACCGACCAAGAGGTCGACCTCGACGAGTTAGAAGACAGGATGGAAGCTTTTGGACTATAAGCAATAGTACGACTGCGCAAGAGATAGTTCAGCTTGGCCCTCTGAGGATCCAAGCTGAGGGGGTGTGTCAGATATCAGGTCACTGGAAATCACTGTGATTTCACTGTGAAATCCAGTAGTCACGTGCGTCCGATCACATAGTCTCCTTATAACGACAGTTGGTGTGACTCACAGTGATGTCACTGTGAGATCACTGTGAAATACACGAAGGAGACTGGCGTACTACTGTTACACTACTCCGCACTAGTACTAGTGTGTCTTGGCGCTAGATAGATATTGCGTACGATAGCTCAGCTCCTCCGAAAGAGATCACTCCACAATCAATCATCTCAACCATCATCAAAATCAACAACCTTTCATCTGAACCATCAAGGATTACTAAGAAACACTGTGAAAGCACAGTGAATCTAACACCTAGCCTAAGGAGTTAGCCTCTAATACTCCTTCCTTCTTAGTATTAAAATAGGCTAGCGTGGGTTTAGTGCAGAATACTTTCTTTAGGTAGTTAAAGGCCTACTATTACTTCTACCCCTATAAGAAAGAAGTTTCCTTTCTAGTTAACTTTGTTAATAAAAATACTACCTCTAAGAAGTTCTCTATAAACCTTTAGTAGAAGTTAGCAAACCTTAGAAAACTCTAAACACCCTTTATATCTATAGGAGGGGCCTAGTTCTAGATAGCCTTAACCTTCTCTAGGTCTATACTAATCCCCTTCCTACACATTATAATAAATTCTAAGTATTTAGTCTTAGTAACCGCAAATTCGCACTTTTTAATGTCTAGGTGCAGCCCTACTTTGCCCAACTTCTCTACTACTTGTCTTACTTTATTCTAATAGTCCTCTAAAGATCTACTAGAAAATATAAGGACATTGTCTATGTAGGCAGAATAGAAGTTATTTAAGTACTTCCTTAGAATAAAGTTAATATATTTCTAGAAAGTGCTTAGTATATTAGCTAGTCTAAAGGGGACTACTAGCTACTTATACAACCTAAATTGGGTTTAAAAGGCTATTTTCTATTTCTTTTCTTTTGCTATCCTTAACTTATAAAAGGCCTAAATTATATCTAATTTTGTTAGCTACTTAGCCTTAGCAAGGAGCTGTAGCGTTTCTCTAATAAGGGGGAGGGGGTAGCGGTTCTTCTTTAATAGGGCATTTAGTGCCCTATAGTCTATATAAAATTGTAGGCCTCCTCTAAGTTTTCTCGCAAATAACACTAGCGCTGTGGCGCTAGACTTACTTACCTAAATAAAGCTATAGTTAAGGTACTCTATTAGCTTCTTATAAAGAACAAGTAGTTCCTCCTTTAACATACTATATGTAACGGTAACTGCTGGCCTCCCTGCCAAGCACTCCCCATCACCTTTCCTTCACACCCTATTTCCCCTATCTGCGCCTTTTACCTTCCTAAAAGGCGCCTTTCCTAGTTAGTGTTAGCGTGGTAGTTAGCGTGGGCTCGTGCCCCACGCCGCCCTCTATATAAGAAAGGGCCCCCCAGGTCCCTTTCTTATCCACTGTCTTAGAATAGTATCAATTCAACTAGCTCTTTCAACTATTCTAGCTGTCCCCGATAGGTTAGCCCTGTAAGGAATTGTTCAGTCCTTACACTATAGAGGGGCCTAAAAAGAATCTCTAGGGTCTCTCTGTTTTTCTTAATAAGGGGGATCGAATAATTAATTCTAGAGTCTTGTAATAGGGGAAGTTTATTAGCTTGTTCCCTTAAGAAGACTTCTACCTAGTCTAGAAGCTATTTAGGGAGGTAGTCTCTTAGGTTTATCTTAACCTTTAGGGCTAGGGCTTTCTAGATATCCTTAAGGGAAGCGGGAAAAACTTTTAGTCTGTTTTTTTCTTTTATATTTCTTCTATTTAGGGTTATAAACAATATAGCAGAAACTTTCTAACTAGAAGTAGGAGTTTGTTTCCCCTACTTATCTCTAACCCTTATATAGGAGGACCCTATGTATATAAATCTTTTTCCTAGAGCTACTAATATAGCGTTCTTCTTCTATAATAGCAAACTAAGGACTAGTTTATAGTCCTCCTCCTTCCTATTAATATACGCCTATATTGTTTTAACGTGCCTCTTAATATCTATCTCTATGCGAGCGGCTTTATAGACTAGGGAGGTTATTCCTCTAAATCCTATTACTTAATAGGGATTATTCAAACTAATACGTTATAGGTTGGCTTTCCTAGCGAACTTCTTAGATATAAAGGCTATAGTTAAACACTTTGAATTAAGTATAGTATACGCAAAGGCAATATTATTAATAAGAGTGTTTATAGTAATTAGTGTTAAATCTGGCTATATCTTCCTATATATGTTAAAGTTCTCCTCTAGTTTCTTTATAGCTCGCTTTGTCTTCTCCCTCTAACAACTTTTAGGGGAAGGAGCTAGTTTTCTGACTCTGCTGAGCTATTAACATCCTTGTTACCGCTATTTGTTTCCTAGGCCTTGCTAGCCCTAGCTTACGTTAGGGGTATTACGGCTTAGAGGTAACAACTCTAAACACTATATTCCTTCTTACTATAGCAGAAGCATACTCCTATTTTATAGCGTTTCTCTAACTCCTCCTTAAAGACCTATTTAGCGCGCTTCTTAGTCTTTAGAGGATTTGCTTTAGTAGTCTTTGTAGTATTAGAGCGCGTAAGTTCCTAATCTATAACGTTAGTAGACTTAGTAGAGGAGGAGGCCGCTGCGTAAAAGGGCTTTAATATCTTTATACAGCGAAAGTTTTTCTTAACTATATTAACTCTGTCTATAAGCATTGTGAGGTCCTAGTCCTTAGAGATCTCTAGCGTAATTAGCCTATCCTAAAAGTCTGTGCGTAAGGCTCTCTAGTAAATACTCTTTAGGTTCTTCTAATTATTCTTATTAGCCTTAGTAGCTAGGCGCATAAAGTTGGCATTAAACTCTATTAGTAGGGTTTTGCCTTGCTGGCTAAGGAACAGTCTATTCTATGCTTGCTCCTTCGCTAACTTATTATAGAAGCTTGTGTCTAAGAAGCTCTAGAATTTATCCTTAGAATAGGTTCCTTTCTCTACAAAGGCTAGTGTGATATCTGCTACCTTACCTATTAGCCTGCTTATAATGTAATTAACTACGTTCCCTAATAAGAAGTAATTCTTGTAAATCTTAGCCTTTATTGTGTATTCCTAACGCTGGTAATCCTGCCAGCTTCTAGAGAACAACTCTGAGTTAGGGAGTTGGGGACGTTAGCGCTCTATTGGCGCTTCGCTAGTTGCTAGTGTTGCTAATGTTGTTTAGGGGGGAGCTAAGGGCATAGTCCCTACTCTAGCACTTTGCTTTAATTAGGCGAGTCGATCAGCGATCACTCCTAGCAAGGTCTAGAGCTGCTCGTTAGTGTTTAGTTAAGCCGCTAGTGCGACTTAGAGTTGCTCTAAGTTGGCGAGATAGCTTATAATTTGTGCTAGCGCGTCTTAGAGGGCGTCTCCTATGTTCTAGCTCCCCCCCTTTTTTAAGGAGGTGCCTAGGGCCCTATTAACCTTTAGTCTTGTAGATACTAGTAGACTAGCTTAATTTTCTGTATATATTTAGCCTTATTATAGCCTTTTATATATAGTTCCTTAGTAAGGTTAGTAGTAATGTCTGCCTCTATAGCTCCTTACTATTGGAGTTTAGTAACTTGTTACACTAGGCAAGGAACAAGGATATCTCCCCTTCTATAGGAAGGCTTTAGTGTTTCCTCTATTGTATTCGTGTTTATCCTATAGGGGTAAGGAATCTTAATATCTAGCTTAACTACTTGTGTTTGTTTGTAGGTTAAGGGATCTCAATATCCAACTTAACTGCGTATTCGTCCTATAGGGTTAAGGGATCTTGATGTCCAACTCAACTGCGTATTTGTCCTGTGGGGTTAAGGGATTTCGATGTCTAACTCAACTGCGTATTCGTCCTATAGGGTTAAGGGATCTTAATATCCGACTTAACTGCGTATTCGTCCTGTGGGGTTAAAGGATCTTAATGTCTAACTCAACTGCGTATTCGTTTATAGGGTTAAGGGATCTTAATGTCTAACTTAACTGCGTATTTGTTCTGTGGGGTTGAGGGATCTTAATGTCCGACTTAACTGCGTCTTCGTCCTATGGGGTTAAGGGATCTTAATGTCCAACTCAACTGCGTATTCGTTCTATAGGGTTAAGAGATCTCGATGTCCAACTCAACTACGTGTTCGTCCCGTGGGGGCGTCCTTAACGTATTAGGGAGGTCTCGCGAGCTCCTATATTATAAGGAGTTAATCAAATTCTATGTAAGGGGCTTTAGACTAAGAGGTTAGAGTTGCCTAAGTAAACTTAAGAATTTAATAGAGTCTAATAGTAACTCCGGCTATAGACTTATATATATACTCCTCTTTTGGCAGAAGCACGGACTTAGAACTCTGAGGCCGCAGGCCGAGTAACTATAGAAGGGCGCTTAGCCCCTTATATAAATACACTATAAATACACTATAAATATAATATAAATATAATATAAATATAGTATAGATATACTATAAATATACTATAAATACAATATAAATATAGTATAGATATACTATAAATATACTATAAATATAATATAAATATAATATAGATATACTATAAATATACTATAAATATAATATAAATATAATATAAATATAATATAAATATAATATAAATATAATATAAATATAATATAAATATAATATAAATATAATATAAATATAATATAAATATAATATAAATATAATATAAATATAATATAAATATAATATAAATATATTATAAATAGGTTTATATAAATACTATATTAGAAAAAGTTTTAAGTGAGCGTAAGTACCTATAGCACCTAGGCGGCTCTACACACGCCTACGTACGCCTACGCACTAAATACACTTAAAGCGCACTAGTAATACTACTTTTTTCTTAGCGTATATATACGTAAGGTTGCGCAAGAATACACATCTATACTACTAGTGCACCTAGGGTAGCTAGGGCAGCTAGGACACTCTAGGCGCTTATACTACCTATATAATACTAATTAATAAGCAAATAAAGCTCTTTAATTAGCTAGAATTTTAAAAAAAAATGTTAGTAAGCTACTTAGTAAACTGCTTAGTAGGTTTTAAAAAAAGATTTTTTAAAGTATAAAGTTAAAGTCTCTTACTAGATAGTAATTAGTAGTTAATATAATAGTACCAATTACTAGCGTGCTATATAGAACTTTTACCTAACCCTAAATTCTAAATTTTATAGGTTTAAAAATAGAAAAAATTTACTTTTATAATTATTTAAGAGAATTAGATTAGGCAAAAATTAGTGGCTTAGTAAAAAACACTATTTTAAAAAGTATAACCTTTAATAACTTTTTAACTACTTTATATTTATTAAAACTTTTTTAAAAATTCAAGTAATGTATTATTAGTACTATATTATTGTATAATAATATTATCTAATATATGTATAAACTAGTAAAATAAAACGTTTTTTATTAATTACTAACTAAGTATATAAGAAAAATAGTATTTTTAAATTAAATAATTAAAGACTAGTATTGTCTCTATACATTTATTAGAAAATTAAAATTATAGTATTAATAGTTAAAAAGTTATAAAGCTTTTAAAAATTACTTATATAGACTATCTATGTATATTTACGCAAATTTACGCATATTTGTGTACCTCTAAGTATTTTTATACTAGTAAATTACTTATATAAAAATACGCATAAATATATAACTCTATATATATTTATATATATCTAAGTAGTCTTTTTAAAAAAAACTTTTCTAATAAGCTTTATAAGTTGTAAATATATTTAGCTAATATATTCTATTAGTAGTCGAGATAGATTAGTCTACTAGATAGTTTTTTTTAGTAACTTTAAGGTTCCTTATAACTTATTATAGTCGCATTATTTATTTAGTATTAACTACCCTTTTTCACTATATATTTTTTTAATTTAAGCCTATATAGGTTAGGATAGAAAATTTAGTCTAGTCTAGCGCCTAAAAATATAATCTACTCCTAGTCTCTACTAATATAATAGTAGTTACTATACACTTACCCTACAATTATCTATAAGCGCTTTAATACTATTAATTTACTTAAAGCGTATATAGTAAACTAGCTTCTTACTTTATTATTCCTATTATTAGTAATTATACTATAAGTGCACTACTACTCTAGCGCACTTATATATTATGCTTATCTAATACTATAATAACTATAAGAATCTAATATATCTATATAATGCTTCCTTTCTCTAGTAACTTATTAATAAATATCTTCTCCTCTTTCCTCTTAATCTTGCCCTTTAATACTACTATTCTAATCTATAGTAATATAAAAAACTATAGTAGCAACCCTACGCGTTTATTATAACGCCTATAGTTACTAATTTATTATTAGTCTAACTAGTATACTAGGACTACCTTATATAAAGTAAGGTATATTTACTTTTTATTAATAATCTTATAAATAGAGTAATTCCTTAGTATAGATATAGTAACTTTAAGTAAATAGATTAGAGCGTACTTTTAGGCAGCGTTAATAGCGTTTTTAGTATTAGGGTTTAGATAAATAGTAGAAAATATAATAGTAGTAGAAGTCTCTTTAAAATTAACTTTAATATAAAAATAGAGTATTAGTGTATCTATAGTATATAAGCTTCTATCTAGTATATATTTTATAATAGTATAAACTTACTAATATAATAGCTATTACTAGCAATCTTTTAAAATAATAGTAGAGGAGATAATAGTTATAGCGTTATACTAGTTATAGCGCTAGTACTATTATTTTATCTTCTTTTTCTTTTAACTCTAAACTAGTATAGTAATATAGCCTTACTATATTTTATATATAAATTTTTTTTGTTAAAGTAGGCGCACTAAGCTTGCTTAAAATACGCTAATCCCTTTTTATTAATACTACTTTAAAACGCTTCTCTGTATTAATAATAGTAAAAGAAATAACTACTATTAATATAATATTTTTATTAGAAATTCCCTTAGTCGAAAAAAAAACTATAACTTATTATAAAACACTACTAATATTACTTAATAGTAACTTATAATAATCTACTATAACTTATAATATATAAAGTTACTATTTAATTTATTTTTTATATTATATAGTTATTTTACATAGCTATAGTAGCTATATAAAGCTAAAAAGTCTTTCTTAGTAGTATAAACATATAATAAGACTTCCTATAATATAAAATATATAGGTAATATATAGTATACTTATTATATTTTATAGTAAAGTATACTATATTTTAAGTAGTATTTTATTTAATTTTTAGTTACTAAGTGCGTACTATTATAAAATAAAGATAACTTATTATTTTTAGACTTATAGTAATCTATAATAAAATTACTCTAATTTACTATTAATACTATCGAAAAATAAGTTACTAAGGATAATATCTAACTTCTTCTTTATTTTTTATTTATCTAATAAGTTTTTATATTATATCTAGGCTCTTTATACGTTCTATAGTATTATTATATTAAAGAATCTACCTCTTTCTTACTACTACTTTATACCCTTTTTAATAAATTTACTTTAATAAAAGAGCTTTCTACTTTTTAATCTACTTTCTAAGTACAGCCTAGTGTTTTATTTTTTTAAATTCGCTTTTTTTATATATTTTTTACTTTGTTAAAATCTTAATTTACTATTTAAGTTCCTTAATATAGGTTTCTTAAAGTACACTATAATAAAGTATAAGTTTAGCACCTTTTATAAGCTATAAGTAGCTTAATTTAATATTAGGTAAAGACTAAATTGAAAAAGTTACGTATAAGCTTTTACTAGAATATAAACTTAAAAGTATTACTTAAAGTTCTAGCTTACTATAGTATATATAGTAAAGTACTTTAAAGTAGAGTGTAAATATATATATTAAGGTAATCTACTACTACTAATATATTTAAAAAATATGCCTAAAAGCCATAAAGATTTTTTTATAGTTTTTTAGTATAAATATATAAAAAAACCACGTAATAAAACGCTAGTAGAAAGCCTTTTTTATAAATATAAAAAATATATTAGCGCGCTAAGACCTATATACGCTAAAAGTATTTTAGCTTTAGTAGTAAAAAATAAACTATATTTAGTAGCTAAAGAATATAAAATAAGTGCGCTAGTATATAAAGTGTTAGAATATTTTATTTTAAATAATAATTTTTAAAATCTTAATAGTAGTAGCTCTTATAGCTGTCTAAAATAAGTAATTTTTATAACCTTACTACACATAGCCTTATATACGCGTTAAAATACTTTAACTATATAACTTTAAGCTTATTATTAGTCTAGCTAGTCTTAGAGAGTAAAAGCTTCTAATTATAGAGGATACTAGTCTTCTTATAATATACTAATATATAGACTTGCCCTTTATAAATAATAAAGAGTAAATTAGTATACTTAGTAGCGTAAATACTTTAAATTATTATAACCTACTTATAGTTACCTAGGTATATAAGTGTAAGTTAAGAATATTTTTCTAAATTAGTTATAGTCTTTATTAAGCTAATAACTTTTATTTAGAGGTCTATTTTATTAAAGTTATAAATATCTTTATTATATATTTTATACTTAGCTTTTATATTCTCTACTAGCTAAAACTATATACTTATAACCTTTAGGTCTTTCTATTATATTCTTTATTAGTTCTTTACTTAATTAAAAGCTATTTTAAGCTTAGGTATACGTTTTATATAGCGTTAAGCTTAGTATTATTTTATAAGGTTTTTACTTTATTTAGCTAGAGTGCAAATCTTTATAAATCTAAATTAAGAATATACTATATAAGTGTTTACTTTTTAGTTATAGTAAGCTTTACTATACCTAATTATATATCTACTTAGGTAGTAATTCTATTAATTTAATTACTTAGTATAGACTTTAAGATATTTTATATTAGAGTAGTGTGTTATAGGCTTAAAATTTGCTTATTTTAATAGGTATAAAGCGTAAGCTTAATTCTGCCTTTTTAATTAGATTATAACGCGTTATATTATTAAGATATTATAATTTATAGTAAAGTGTTATAGTCTTAGTAAAAACTATCTAGTAGACTAATTTGTCTAGGCTACTAAGAGAATATGTTACTATACTACTACTACTTAGATTTAAATAGTCTACCTTTTAGTATTATACTATTTCTAATCGACATAAATAGCGTTATTCTTATTAAATTTATAGAAAACTACTACTATATACTTAGCTAAAATTTAAAAAGCGTCTATAATATAAGTTTAAATACATTTAAAATTTATTTAGCGTCTATATATATTGTATAGAACCCTTTCTATCTAGATTTAATAAGTATACTACGCCTAGGTATTACAGGCTAGTAACACTAGTAATTCTAGTGCTTAATACCTTTTTATCTAGTAAAAAGTAATAATGCGTTATAACTAATATTTAGCTAAAAAGTTTACTAATAAGATATATTTTGGCTAATTCTAAATATATTTCTATATAAACTATTTCTAAGTATATTTATATGTAAATAGTTTCTAAATATATTTACTTGCGAACGGTTTCTAAATATATATACTAAGTTTTTCCTAAGATAATAATAATAATAATAATAATAATAATAATAATAATACTAATAATAATAATAATAATAATAATAATAATAATAATATAATAATAATAATAATAATAATACTAATAATATAATAATAATATAATAATAATAATAATAATAATAATAATAATAATAATAATAATAATAATAATAATAATAATAATAATAATAATAATAATAATACTAATAATAATATAATAATAATAATAATAATAATAATAATAATAATATAATATAATAATAATAATAATAATAATAATAATAATAATAATAATAATAATAATAATAATAATAATAATATAATAATAATAATAATAATAATATATATAATAATAATAATAATAATAATAATATAATAATAATAATAATAATAATAATAATAATAATAATAATAATAATAATAATAATAATAATAATAATAATAGTAATAGTAATAATAGTAATAAGAGTAATAAGAGTAATAAATCTACTGTTATAAGTTTAAATATATTTATAATATATTTATAACTAGTTTAACTACTAACCTATTTTAATAGAGACTATCTAATAAGTCTAAGTCTAGTAGTAGGAATAAGAGTAATAAGAGTAATAAGGGGGAAATTAAGTAAGGTAGAAGTACTAGGGCTGTAGCTTCTATAAGTTTAAATATATTAAGAATCTTTTTAAAAGTTATTTAAGTTTATAGTATAATTAGAATAGCGATAGTAAAAATATGAATAAGAAAAATAATAATAATAACAAGGAATATAATAATAAGCACTATAAAGACTTCTATTTTTTTATAAGTTTAAATATATTCTAAAAGTATAATACTAATAATAGAATAGAATAGTAACTTATATAAGGAAAATACTCTTTTAAAAATATATAGTTAGATATATTCCTAGTATATTTACTAGCTAATATTATAATAGAATAATTAGCCTACCCTCTACGCAAATTATAGCTTCTAAGATAAATAGCAAATTGTCGAGTAAGTTAAATATATTATAAATATATTTATAGTTTATATACTAATAGTGTTATAGCTGTCTATAGGCAGTTACTTAAATAGTTTAGTTTTTAATAAGTTTTTACTTAAAGGAAATCTAGAAACTAATACTATAAATTTATAAAAAACATTCCTAATATATTTTAAACCTATTTTACTAACTAGAATTTAAAATACTAGCACCCTTTATACTAACCTTATAGTGTGTAAACTATTAATTTCCTTTTTATATAAAGAGAGTATACGCTTTTCTATATTAATAATAATAGAAGAAATAACTACTATTATTACAAAATTTTTATTAGAAACCCCTTAGTCGCAATAAATAAAGCACTATAAAGAAAGTATACTAACAAATATATAAAAGCTATATATCGCATTATTTATTTAGTGTTATTTACCTTTTTAATATATTTTTTAAATTTGAGCCTATGTAGGTTAGGATAGAAAGCCCACTCTAGTCTAGCGCCTAAAAATCTAGTCTACTAAGTCTCCGCTAATATAATAATAGTTTATAAAGATAGTTTATAAACTATACACTTGCCTAATATCTATACACTAACTTCTTTTTATTAATACTACCTTAAAACGCTTTTTTGTGTTAATAATAGTAGGAGGAATAACTGCTATTATTATAATATTTTTTATTAGAAACTCTCTTAGTCGTAAAAAAAGAAACTATAAAAGCTACAGTTAGCTTACTAAATACCTTTTTTAATCTTTTTTTTTAGTTTTAGGTTAAAGTAGTTAAGATTGCTTAGTAGTTTAAATACGCTGTTTTATTATTATCTTTTTACGCCTTTTTAAATTACTAAGCAGAGGGCTCTGCTTTTCTTATTATATATTTTAAAATAAAAGCCTTTTTTATTCTAACGCTAAATAGATAAAATAATGCTATATAAAAGCTATAAGTAGATTCTTATATAATTTTATATGCTTTTTTACTATTATTTTTTATGACTTTTTTAATTAATAAGCAGGGAGCTCTGCTTTTTTTATTATGTTATTTGAGATAAAAGCCTTCTTGTCCTACGCCTAGATAGATAAAATTAGGCCAAAAATATTTGTAATATACTCTAAATATATTTTAAATATATTTACGCAGCTTATTTTACTCTTTACCTACTTTTTCTTTTTATTAATTAATCTATAAATAAATATATCTAATAGCGTAATTAAATTTACTATCTTACTTATTTTCTTATTGCAAACCTTTTTATTATCTTTTTCTATATTATCTAGCTTAGAACTATCTTTATTCCTATTATATATTTTTTTATTGCTTATCTCTTTAACTTCCTTACTTATATTCTTATTACCTTTACTATCTAACTTTTAAATTTTACTTTAAATTTTTGCTTTTATATTATTTTCTTTAAACTTATTTTAAATATAATTAGATTATATTTCTATAACTATTTAATACTACGCAATTATAGTTTAAGTATAAAAAATACTAAATTATCTAAACCTTTAGCGGGTAATAGAATAGTCTTAGTAGTTTTTCTTTATACAGATGTGTAGGAGACTATAGACCTTATACTAATACTAAATATTTTTAAAATATTTTTTTATAAATAAAACTATATTCTATAGCTATACTATAGTAAAAGAAAATCTAGCTATAACTTATTTTCTATATACTAGCTCTATAAGATTAATATTATATAAATATATATAAAAGTAAATAGTTTATAAGCGCTTATTTATTTAGTACCCTATAATTCTATTAGTTTCTTATAACTTAATAGTAACTTAGTTATATTAGTATAAACTATAGCTAAGAAAAAGACTCTTTACTACTGCTAATAATTATCTAGTACCCTCTTTTATATAAGAAAAAGTTCTAATTCTACTATTTGCTCTATAATAACTAAGAAATTAAATAACTAAACTATACTACTATACTATAACTATATTTTTAGGCTAGATTTAACTTAACCTATGCTATAAAGATTATTAATATTAAAACTATTAACGCACTACCTATTAAGAGGATAGGTAAAGTTAGAAATATAGCGTAGAAGCTAGGCCTAAAGAAATAAAAAGAAGAAAAAGACTATAAATAATTAGTAAAGCTACTTTTACTTATTTACTATATTATATAATACTTTAGTATATTACTTATATAATAATTATCCTTATAATTATTATTAACTAGTATAAAAGAGGAGTAAGAATAGATATAGGCAATTAAAAACTATAATAGGTAGTAGATAAGAAAGTTAACTAGACTACTTACTATTATAGATAATAATAATTTTTTTAAAAATATAGAAAAGTGTAAAAAGAGGAGCGTATAGTAGCTAGCTAATATCTAATAGCTAGTATAATAGCTATAGGAGAGGGAGTGTTCTAACTAAGTTAATCCTAAAATTAAATAATTTTCTTTTAATTATATAATCTGACTATAAAGGGCCCGCGAATCTTAGTTAAGACTAAAATATATCTTAGAAATATTATAAATATATTTAAGAAAACTTACCTTATAAAGCTTTATATCTCTTTTAAAAATAAGTGTAAAATAGTATATCTTACTAGAGTAGATATAATATTCTTTTTACTTCTCTTTTTTAGAGAAATCTGCTACGCCTTTAGAAAGGTGTGAAAGGTTAATAGTTGTTTTTTTTTGCGACTAAGAGAGTTTCTAATAAAAATATTATAATAATGGCAATTATTCCTCCCACTATTATTAACACAGAATAGCGTTTTAAGGTATTAATAAAAAGAGGTTGAGGTTAATATATTACAAATAGAAAGACTATATAAATATATTTAAAATATATTTAAGATATATATATAGCGTTAATTAAATATACCCAGAAATAGGACAATAAAGGCTTTTATCTTAAATAATATAATAAAAAAAGCAGAGCCCCCTGCTTAGTAATTAAAAAGAGCGTAAAAAAGGTAGTAATTATAAAAAATATTTAAGATATATTTAAGTAAAGTATATATCTTATTAGAAAGCTATTTTAAATAGAAGATAACATATTCTATTAGTAGCCCGGACAGATTAGTCCGCCGGACAGTTTTTCTTGGCAACTTCGAGGTCCCTCATAACTCATTATAGAACACCACTAACGTTACTTTATAGTGACTCATAATAACCTACTATAACTTACAATATACCAAGTTACTATTTAATCTACTTTTTACGTCGTGCAGCCTCTTTGCGCGGCTGCTGCAGCCGCGCAAAGCTAACGAGTCTTTCTTGGCAGTACGAACTTACAACAAGACTCCCTATAATATACGATATATTATCTACCATACTATACGTAGGCAATATATAGTATAATTATTATGATTCGCAGTGAAGCATACTATATCTTAAGTAGTACTTTATCTAATTTTCGGTCACTAAGTGCGTACTATTGCAAGATGAAGTTAACCCGTCATTTTTGGCCTTATAGTAACCTATAATAAAATCACTCTGATTTACTATCAACACTATCTGAAAATAAGCCGCTAAGGGTAATATCTAACTCCTCCTCTATCTCTTTATCTATCTAACAGGTCCTTGCGTTGTGCCTAGGCTCTCCGCACCTCCCACAGCGGCGTTGTGTTAAGGGACCTGCCTCTCCCTCACCACTACCTCGCGCCCTTTTCAACAACTTCACCCTAATAGAAGGGCTTTCTACTCCCAAATCTGCTCCCTAAGTAAAGCCTAGCGTCCTACCTTTCTGAATGCGCTTTCTTTTACGCGTTTTTCGCTTCGTTAGAACCTTAATTTACTCCTTAAGTTCCTTAATGCGGGTCTCTTGAAGTACACCATAGTAGAGCATAAGTTCAGCACCTTTTATAAGCTGTAAGTAGCTCAATTCAGCATCAGGTGGAGACCGAATAAAAGAGTCGCGTACGAGCTTTGACTAGGATCCAAACTCGAGGGTATTGCTTGGGGTCCTGGCTTGCCATAGTGTATCCGGTGGGGTACCCTAAGGAGGAGTGTGAATACGCACATCAAGGCGATCTACCACCACTAACACATCTAAAGGAACAAGCCTAGAGGCCTTAAAGGCTTTCTTGCAGTTTTCTAGTGTAAACACATTAAAAAACGCGTCGCGAAAGGCCGGTAGGAAGCCCTCTTTGTCGATATGAAAGACGCGTCGGCGCGCCAAGTCCCGCACGCGCTGGGAGTACTTCAGCTTTAGTGGCGCGAAACAGACCACATCAAGCGGCTGGAGGATATAAGATGAGTGCGCTGGCATACAAAGTGTTAGGATCTTCTGTTCTAGGCAATAATCCTTGAAATCCTAGGAGTGGTGGCTCTCATAGCCGTCTAGAATAAGTAACCTCTATAACCCCACCATGCGCGGCCTTGTATACGCGTCAAAGTGCTTCAACCACGCGACTCCAAGCTCGTTATTGGTCCAGCCGGTCTCAGAGACTGAGAGCTTCCAATCGCGGGGGACACTAGTCTCCTCATACCACGCTGAGATGTGGACTCGCCCTTTGTAGATAATAAAGGGCGGGGCAGTATACCCAGCAGCGCAAATACTCTGAATCACTATAACCCACTCGCGGTTGCCTAGCTAAACAAGCGTAGGTCAAGAACGTCTTTCTAAACCAGTTACAACCTTCATTAAGCCAATAACTCCCATCTAGAAGCCTGTCTTATCGAAGTTATAGATGTCTTCATCCTGCACTCCATACTTAGCTTTTGTGTCCTCTACTAGCTAAAACCACACGTTTATAACCTCTAGATCTTCCTGTTATATCCTCTATCAGTCCTTCGCTCGATTAAAAGCTATTTTAAGCTCAGGTACGCGCTTTACAAAGCGCTAAGCCCAGCATTGTCCTACAGGGTCTCTGTGCCGCGCAGCCAGCAGTTTGTTAGCCATATCTTCCACCTCACCTAGCCGGGGTGCAAATCCTCGCGAATCTAGGTCGAGGATATACTGTATGAGCGTCTGCTCTTCGGTCGCGGTGAGCTTTGCCATGCCTGATCGTGTATCTGCTTGGGCGGTGATTCCGTTGATTTAATTGCTTAGTGTAGACTTTGGGATATTATATGCTGTAGCAGCGCGTCGCAGGCTTGAAATTTGCTTATTCTAATAGGCGTGAAGGGCAAGCTTAATTCTGCCTTCTTAATTAGATGATAACGCGTCGTGTTGTTAAGACATTATGATTTATAGTGAAGTGTTGTGGTCTTGGCAAAAACTGTCCGGCGGACTGATCTGTCCGGGCTACTAATAGAATATGTTAGATATATTAAAGAAATATAAATAAGATAAGAACAAATTCTTATAAAATATAAAACTCTATAGTTATCCCCTTTATAGGCCAGTGTAAAAAAATTCTTCTTTATGCGTTTTACTAAATCTAAATAAATATACTTATATTATATTCTAAAAATATTTATAAAAGTAAATAGTTAAATTTTTATATAAAGTTTTTATACTTAAACTATATAACTATCTTAATCTATAGTATACCTACTAGTCTCCTAAAGACTTACTTTAAAATCTTATTAGATCGCTATAGTATAGTTAGTTGTAAGGGGCTTTGGACCAAGAGGTCAGAGTCGCCTAAGTAAACTTAAGAATTCGATAGAGTCCAATAGTAACTCCGGCTATGGACTTATATATATACACCTGGCTTGGCAGAAACACGAACCTAGAACTCCGAGGCCGCAGGCCGAGTAACTATAGAAGGGCGCTCAGCCCCTTACATATCTCCCTTCCCCGGGAAAAAAATTCTAGCGTTATATTCTGTGCGTAGAGGCTTGTAGGAAAGAAGCGTAACTATAAGGCTTACATTATTTACTCTAGCAAGTGCTTAGGCAAGATATAATAATTCTCTAATAGACCTTTTCCTTGCTAATTTATGTCTTAGATCTAGGGCGGCTTGCAAGAGGACTCCGCTAAAACTAAATTCGCCAATCTTGTCCTAGATATTATGGAGACTGTCTACACTAGCGAGATGTTAGGAGGTTGTAAGGTCGCTGCTCTTCTAAAGCGTATTAAGAGGGTTCTAGGTTTTGCGGCTATTAGTCCTAATTAGATCGCTATCCTTCGCAAGAAGGTTAAGGGGTTAGACCTCGATCCCGTTCCAGACGAGGGTGAATTCACAGGGGAGGAGTAGTGTTCCTGTTTGTCCTCCCAGGATATCAGGATTTTTCTGCCCCTGCATCTAGCCTTATTATAGGGGTCTAGGGGCGTTCTCCTGCGTAGTCTATAACTTCGTAGATGTAGCTTGGCTAGAAGCTCAGCTCCTTGAATAATTAATTCCTTTAGTCACACCATGTCTGTTCCCTCTCTTTTGTGACATCCTCCTCTAAATAGCTCTCCTTCTCCTTCTTAATCGCCCTACTTCCTATTGCTTAGGATCTACATTATTTCGTTGTAGAGAGGACAACCCTCCCTCTTCCTATTAGCTTATATTAAAGCCGCCGCTCCTAGATAATTTGTAGTACTTCCTTATGCGTTCCCTACTCTTCTAAGCGGATTAAAATCTCGTTCCCCATCAATCCTCAAGTGATCAGCGGGGAGGGCTAGAGGTCTAGGCTTGTCCTGGCCTCCCTCTAGTAGAGGCTTCTAGAGTTCTCCACTAAAGGTGCGACTCCTGTGTTAGAAGCTGCAGCGTGTTCGTTAGTTTAGGGAGTTCCTACGGAAGTCTGCAGGTAACTCTCTATTGTTGTTTCGGAATGGGGAGGTGTACATCTCCTAGCGATCTAATGCCTCTGTAGTAGAGAGATTCGCAGCGGGTTCCTAAGTTAGGTTGGCGTCGTCTAACCACTTAACTTGGTATAGTAATCTCTATAGCCCCCTCCCCCTTCGGGTGGGTTTCTCGGCCAAGATATCTTCTACGACCTATTCCTCTTCTCCTTCAACAATAACAGCCTCTAGTTTCCTATCATCTGTAGCCTGGCTAGGGAGAGGGTCTCCTCTAGCTAGGCGTAGGCGATTTACTAAGAACACTAGGTAGACTCTAGGTAGAATATCTAGTTCCGCATTGTAGGAGTCTACTACTCGCGTAACTATAAACTTTACATTTTTCCAGTCCAACTTCTTATTAGGGCGGGAGTTGGACAAGTGGTCCCTATACTAGAGCCAAACTTTGTCTCCTTCCTTCAATACAGGAGCGTCCCTCCAATACCAGTTCGCTTGTCGCTCCTGCTCCTATTAGGACTCAGCCATTTTAGCTTAGACGAACGCGAAAACTTCCTAGAACTTCTGCAGCAAAGCTTCAGCGGACTTCGCTGGTTGCAAATCCCACTAGTAACAGTTAATAGCTTCTATCTCCGCGTCCAGCTTGGCTAGGTCCACATTATATCCATGCTAGAGGAAAAATAGTGCTACTCTAGTAGAGGTGGCTTCTCGCCCGTTAATAGCTATCTGCACTATAGGGCAGTGTAGGGCCCAATCTTTCTGGTCCCACTGCACGAAAGCGCGGAGGTATGCCTTAATCACGGAATTCATGCGTTCCGTAGTGCCGTTAGTCTCTAGGTGCTTAGAGGAGGATAATCTCCTCTGTATTTTCATCCTCTCACATAGATGCCTCTAAAAGTCGCTCACGAATTAACCTCCGCGGTCAGAGGTTATAGCATCGGGGAGCCAATAGTAGGCTACGACGTAGCGGAGGAACGCCTCCACCACGGTTTCCACCTCCAGGTCTGGTAGGGGGACTAGGACTGTTCCTTTCCCTAGCCTGTCACACACCACTATTATGTTCGTATTCCCTCTACTTATAGGGAGCTTAGTGATAAAGTCTATAGAAATCTCCTTCCATATCTAGTCTAGGAGGGGGAGGGGTTTTAGTAGCCCTTGCTTTATGTCTCTCTACGGCTTAGTTCTCCTACACATGTCGCAGTTCTTAATAAATCTATAGATAAAATCTAATATCCCTAGGAAGAAGTATAATCTGGCGACTATTTTGTAGGTAATTTCTCTCCCTAGATGCCTAGATGCGGGGGAGTCGTGGACCGCAGCGACCAGCATTATCCGTAGGGGTTCCTAGTCTAGGACCTATCTTCGTTTCTGGTACCAGAGGTGACTAGTGTTATTAATGTCGCATTCTTGTATAGCGACTTTTAGGTTTAGGGAGTAGGGGAAAGTGCGCCTATAGTAAAGGACACACTCCTTTACCTTCTTTAATACTAAGTCTTTCTCTAAGCTGCGAGCCTATAGTTCGTCTAAGTCCGCGTCTACTAGGGGGCGCGTTTCTGGTCTAGGGGGAAACTCTTCTAGTGAGCGGGGAGGAGAGGACTGTTGGTCCTCGCGTTCGGCCTGGCTCCCTTCTTCTCTAGGGGGGTTAAGCCTCCTAGGAAGAGCTTGTATCGCTAGGGCTGTAGATATTCAAAGCCTAATATTTCTGTTCCCTAAAGGGACCTTCTTAAAGAGTTGAATTTTATAGGACTTAACCTAGTTGTTTTCAGCATTAGTGGGCATGTCCTGCTAGCGTTGCGAAAGGGCATCCGCCCTTAAGTTGACAGTTTCCGGTCTATATTAGAATGTTATATTGTATTTGCTGAGGGTGTTAGCCTAGCGCATATGCCTCTTGTCTAACCTCCTAGACTTCGTAAAGTACGTAAGGTTCTTATAATTAGTGTATACAAGCGTGTGGGGGACAGCCTAGAGCATATTGTGCCACTCCTTAGTTGCCTTAATAACTGCGAGCATCTCCTTATTGTAGATTGTGTAGTTTGCCTCTGTAGGAGTGTGTTTAGCAGAGAAGTAGGCAATTAGCCTAAGGATTCCTTCTGCGTCGAACTGCGAGAAGCAGGCTCCAGAGGCCTAGCCTAAGGAGTTAGCCTCTAATACTCCTTCCTTCTCAGTATTAAAATAGGCTAGCGTGGGTTTAGTGCAGAATACTTTCTTTAGGTAGTTAAAAGCCTGCTGTTGCTCCTGCCCCTATAAGAAGGGAGTTTCCTTCTTAGTTAACTTTATTAATAAAGATGCTACCCCTAAGAAGTTCTTTATAAACCTCTAGTAGAAGTTAGCAAACCCTAAAAAACTCTAGACACCCTTTACATCTGTGGGAGGGGCCTAGTCCTAGATAGCCTTAACCTTCTCTAGGTCCATGCTAATCCCCTTCCTACACTCCACAATAAATCCCAAGTATTTAGTCTTAGTAACCGCGAATTCGCACTTTTTAATGTCTAGGTGTAGCCCTGCTTCGCCCAACTTCTCCACTACTTATCTTACTTTGTTCTAATAGTCCTCTAAAGATCTGCTAGAAAATATAAGGACGTCGTCTATATAGGCAGAACAGAAGTCATCCAAGTACTCCCTTAGAACAAAGTTAATATATCTCTAGAAAGTGCTTGGTGCATTAGCCAGTCTAAAGGGGACTACTAGCCACTTATACAACCCGAATTGGGTTCAAAAGGCTATTTTCTATTCCTCTCCTTTTGCTATCCTCAACTTATAAAAGGCCTAAATTACATCTAATTTTGTTAGCCACTTGGCCTTAGCAAGGAGCTGTAGCGTTTCTCTAATAAGGGGGAGGGGGTAGCGGTCCTTCTTTAACAGGGCATTTAGTGCCCTATAGTCTACACAAAATTATAGGCCTCCCCCAGGTTTTCTCGCAAACAACACTAGCGCTGCGGCGCTAGACTTACTCACCCGAATAAAGCCGCGGTTAAGGTACTCTGTTAGCTCCTTGCGGAGAACAAGCAGTTCCTCCTTCGACATACTATAGAGGGGCCTAAAGGGGATCTCTAGGGTCTCTCCGTTCTTCTTAATAAGGGGGATCGAATGATCAATCCTAGAGCCTCGTAACAGGGGAAGTTTGTCAGCTTGTTCCCTTAAGAAGACTTCTACCTAGTCCAGGAGCTATTTAGGGAGGTGGTCTCTTAGGTCTATCTTAACCTTTAGGGCTAGGGCTTTCTAGATGTCCTTAAGGGATACGGTAAAAACCTTTAGTCTGTTCTTTTCTTTCATGTTTCTTCTATTTAGGGTCATAAACGACGTAGCGGAAACTTTCCAACTAGGAGCAGGAGTTCGTTTCCCCTACTTATCTCTAACCCTCGTGCAGGAGGACCCTATGTATATGGATCTTTTCCCTGGGGCCACTGATACAGCGTTCTTCTTCCACCATAGCAAACCGAGGACCAGTTCATAGTCCTCCTCCTTCCTATCGATGTACGCCTATATTGTTTCGACGTGCCCCTCAATGTCTATCTCCATGCGAGCGGCTTCATAGACTAAGGAGGTCATTCCTCTGAATCCCATCACTTAACAGGGATTATTCAAACTAATACGTTATAGGTTAGCTTTTCTAGCGAACTTCTTAGATATAAAGGCTATAGTTAAACACCCTAAATTAAGCATAGTATACGCAAAGGCGATATTATTAACAAAAGTGTTTATAGTAATTAGTGTTGAATCCAGCCATGTCTTCCTATATATGTTGAAGTTCTCCTCTAGTTCCTTCGTAGCTCGCTTCGTCTCCTCCCTCCAACGACTTCCAGGGGGAGGAGCTAGTTTTCCGACTCCGCTGAGCTATCAACATCTTCGTCACCGCTGTTTGTTTCCTAGGCCTTGCTAGCCCTAGCTTGCGTTAGGGGTATTGCGGCTTAGAGGTAACAACTCTAGACACTGTGTCCTTTCTTACTATAGCGGAAGCATGCTTCTTCTTTACAGCGTTTCTCTAACTCCTCCTTAGAGACCTATTTAGCGCGCTTCTTAGTCTTTAGAGGATTTGCTTTAGTGGTCTTTGTAGTGTTAGAGCGCGTAGATTCCTAATCTATAGCGTTAGTGGACTTAGTAGAGGAGGAGGCCGCCGCGTAAAAGGGCTTTAATATCTTCATGCAGCGAATGTTTTCCTTAACTATATTAACTCTGTCTATAAGCATTGTGAGGTCCCAGTCCTTAAGGATCTCCAGCGTAATTAGCCTATCCTGTAAGTCCGTGCGTAAGGCTCTCCGGTAAATACTCTTCAGGTTCTCCTAATTATCCTCGTTGGCCTCAGTAGCCAGGCGCATAAAGTTAGCATTAAACTCTATTAGTAGGGTTTTGCCCTACTAGCTAAGGAACAGTCTATTCCGTGCTTGCTCCTCCGCTAACTTATTACAGAAGCTTGTGTCCAAGAAGTTCTAGAATTTATCCTTAGAACAGGTTCCTTTCTCCACAAAGGCTAGTGCGATGTCTGCTGCCTTACCTATTAGCCTGCTTATAATGTAATCAGCTGCGTTCCCTAATAAGGGGCGATCCTCGCGAATCTTAGCCTTCATTGTGTATTCCCAACGCCGGTAATCCCGCCGGCTTCCAGAGAACAACTCTGGGTTAGGGAGTCGGGGACGTTGACGCTCTGTTAGCGCTTCGCTAGTCGTTAGTGTCGCTAATGTCATTTAGGGGGGAGCCAAGGGCACAGTCCCTACTCTAGCACTTTACTCCAATTAGGCGAGTCGATCAGCGATCACTCCTAGCAAGGTCTAGAGCTGCTCGTTAGTGTTTAGTTAAGCCGCTAGTGCGACTTAGAGTTGCTCCAAGTTGGCGAGACGGCTTATAATTTGTGCCAGCGCGTCTTGGAGGGCGTCTCCTATGTTCTGGCCCCCGCCCTTTTTTTAAGAAGGTGCCTAGGGCCCTATTAACCTTCAGTCTCGTAGATACTAGTAGACTAGCTTAATCTTCTATATGTATTTAGCCTTATTACAGCTTCTTATATATAGTTCCTTAGTAAGGTTAGTAGTAATATCTGCCTCTATAGCTCCTTACTGTTAGAGTTTAGTAACTTATTGCGCTAGGCGAGGGACAAAGATGTCTCCCCTTCCATAGGAAGGCCCTAGTGTTCCCTCTATTATATTCGTGTTTGTCCTGTGGGGGTAAGGGATCTCAATATCTAGCTTAACTACTCGTGTTCGTTTGTGGGTTAAGGGATCTCAATGTCCAACTCAACTGCGTATTCGTCCCGTGGGGTTAAGGGATCTCGATGTCCAACTCAACTACGTGTTCGTCCCGTGGGGTTGAGGGATCTCGATGTCCAACTCAACTACGTGTTCGTCCCGTGGGGGCGTCCTTAACGTATTAGGGAGGTCTCGCGAGCTCCCACGTTATAAGGAGTTAATCGAATTCTATGTAAGGGGCTTTGGACTAAGAGGTCAGAGTCGCCTAAGTAAACTTAAGAATTCGATAGAGTCCAATAGTAACTCCGGCTATGGACTTATATATATACTCCTGGCTTGGCAGGAGCATGGACCTAGAACTCCGAGGCCGCAGGCCGAGTAACTATAGAAGGGCGCTCAGCCCCTTACATTAGTTAAATATATTTAGAATATATTTAAACTTACTAGTTACGCAGCTAGCTTTATACACTTTTTATAGTAGTAGTATATATAGGCTCTATATAACCTTTTCTAACTAAAGTTTATTTACTATTATTAAAAATTAGCTAATATATATAAATATATTCTAAATATATTTTAACTTATTACTTTAGTAAGAGTAGTAATAGTAAGGCAAAATAGAAAATTCTCTTATTACTATATAGTATTATTTTATCTACCTAGAGGTAGCATAATAAAGGCTTTTATCTTAAATAATATAATAAAAAGAAGCAGAGTCCCCTACTTAGTAATTAAAAAGGGTATAAAAAAGATAATTATAAAAAAAAGCGCGTTTAAACTACTAAGTAAGCTTAGTAGTCTTAGTATAAATAGCTCTTATATATAAAGTTTTTATAAAAGCTATATTTAGAACTTTAGAAGAGAAATAAAACTATAGTATAGTAATACTATAAGCTATTCTTTCTCTACTACTCTAATTATTACAAATAATATTAGTTAATATATTAATAAGTACGTACTATTTTATAAGTAGAATAAAAGTAATATATACTATTACTCTATTATTATATTAAGATTATTCTAAATAAAATTTCTACTATCTCTCTATACTTACTATCTATCTAGATACTACTACTTTACCTTTTTTAATATACACCTATAGCTTTTCCTTATAGCATTGTACTGTATACTAAAAGGTCTACAATATTTCTCTTTCTAATCTATCTAGGTATTAATATTATTCTTAAAAAAGTACTTGCTATTACTAAAGAGTACACGCTATAGTGTTATACTACTACTACTAATATTGCTATACTAGAGTTCTATTCTATCTATAAGATACTTATATAGTATAAGATATAGGTATACTTAACTATTTATAGGGCTATTCTTATATACTAGTTAGGCTAGTAGCTAGTATAGTTTATAAAGAATAGTAGTACTATATTTCTACTCTAGTAAATATAATTACTTTTTATTAATAGTAGAATTATCTAGTAAGAGATATAGAAGGAAAATAATAAAGTATTTATTAATAAGCTATATAGTAGTAAGAGTATTATATAGAATTGTAAGATTCTTCTAGCTATTATTATTACTATTAAGTTAGCTTATCTAAGCGAGTATACTGCGTAGCGACATAAGTGTAGATAACTAATAATAGTAGTAGTAATAAGCTAGGTATACTACATATAGTGTAAGTAAATCTTATATAGATTAGAAGCTTATAAGGTATAGAACTTTTTTTTATTAACACTATTTTAAAACGCTTTTTTGTGTTAATAATAGTAGGAGCAACAATTGCTATTATTGTAATATTTTTATTAGAAACCTCTCTTAGTCGTAAAAAAAAACTATAAAGTATAGATAGAGTATACGTAAGTTTAAACTATTATTATATTATTAGGTAGTGTTTAAGATTAGTTTTTAATTAGAATTAGGTGCTATATATAGTAGTATATAATAACCTTCTATCTTAACCTACTTTAATCTTAAACTAAAAAAAGAGGTTAAAAAAGGTATTTAGTAAGCCAATAGTTATTACTATAAGCTAGTATAAATATATTTAGAAGTAGTATAAAACTTATTTAAATATACTAAGAATATAAATTATTAGTAAAAAGGGTCTTTTTAGATATTTAATATTTAGTAGTTAAAATCTACACTACTATTCTTAGACTACTAAGTAAATATTAGTTATTAGTTAAATATAATATATTAGCTTAAATATATTCTAAACACTCTTTTTAGTTACTAAGTAGAGGGCTCTGCTTTTTTTTTTATGTTATTTGAGATAACAGCCTTTGTTGTTTTACTCCTAGATAGATAATTTAATAATACACACACATATTCTAAATATATTTAGAATATAACTACCTTTTTACGCTTTTTTAATTACTAAGTAGGAGGCTCTGGTTTTTTTATTATGTTATTTAAAATAAAAGCCTTTGTTGTGCTACCACTAGATAGTTAATTTAATACTATATATATTTAGAATATATTTTAAATATATTTAAACTAATCTTAGACTTAGGCTTAGACTTAGGCTTAGACTTAGGCTTAGACTTAGTTTTAATAGCAGTATTTAGCTATTATTATATTAGCTTAAATATATTCTAAATATATTCTAAATATATTCTAAATATATTCTAAATATATTCTAAATATATTCTAAATATATTCTAAATATATTCTAAATATATTCTAAATATATTTAAACTAACTTTAGGCTTAGTTTTAGGCTTATTCTCTTTGCCCTTATATCTACCTATTAGCTTTAGTCTATTTAAATTATTATAGAAGTATACCTCTTTAGTCTTTACTATAGTAATAGTGTTATAGTAGGCTATAATAGTCTTATACTATTCTAAACTAAATAAGCTTAAATATATTAAAAATATAGTTAAAATATAGTTCTACTTTTTATTATAACTATATTTTAGCTCTGCAGATTACTAAAGTAATTCTATATTTAAATTAGTCTGCCTATATTTAGAACTTATATAATAAGATATATAGCCTCTACTACTTAAACACTATATATAATTGTTAGGTGCGTCTTTAAAGCGCTATATATATTATATTTTATCTTAAATATATTAGTAATATATATATAAGATATTTAAGTATAGCTTATATTATATAGTATACTAAAAAGCGCTAATAGCGATTTATAGCGCACCTTCTTAAAGTTTATAATAGTCTTACTATTTATTACTCTAAAAGGTTCTATACTTTTAGAAATAACCTCCTTCTTCTTATATCTTTTATATAGTAGCTAAACTTATTAGAAATATATTTAAAATATATTTTAGATTTGTTTAAGCTAGCTTATTAAGTTTAAAAGGTAAAATAGTTTTATATAAGTATATAAGTATATATAGATAGTATAGGCGTAGCTAGTATATATAATAGTAATATTACATAAAAATATTTAGAACCTATTTATATTATATTAATATTAGTAATTACTAAACTTTTAGCGCTAATTAAACTAGCCTATACACTAATCTACTAATGTGCTCTAGTAATAGTAAATAACTATAAGAGTAAATAACTAGCTAACTTGTCTTACTAACATTAATTAATAATATTTAGAATATATAGCAAATATATTCTAAATATATTTAAAATATATTTAAAATATATTTTAAACATATTTATAAACTCTAGAAATACTACTTCTTCTTCTTTTTAAACTAAAACTAATCCCTCTTAAATTAAAGCTACTACTGTGCAAGCTATACCTATTTCTTTTTTTTAACCTTTTTAAACTCTACCTTCTACTTTTCTAAAGTAAGTCTATTTTACTCTAGCTATATTTTCTTATAATTAATCTATATATTTTAACTTAATAGTACTATCTATTACTATAGGAACTATAATACACTTAAACAAATTAGTAAAATAATTAGAATATATTTAAACTTTTGTACTCTAGTACTAAAGAGAACTAAAGTAGTAAAGACCTTAAGATAAATAGAGTTTATAATACTAATCTAGCTCTAAATAATATAAATAGTATATACCTTACTTACTTAGAAGTAAAATATCTAGAAGAATCTAACTAGTATAATATCTTATTTTTAATAGGTGTGCTAGTAGAGATCTGCTTCTCCTATAATTGCTTTAAATTAATTAGAAATATATTTATAATATATTTACGTATTTTTACTTTTCTTTACTTTCTTATTAGCATTACACTAAATATTTATAAAGAACCTCTAGTTTATTAATAAAGGTATTTATAAGATATAATAGATACTATATTTTTTTTAAAATAAATATTCTATAATATTCTAAAAGTCTATTTATATTGCACTAAAATATATTTGTAATATATTTCTAAAATATTTAAAGATATATATACTTTAAAATGGCTATTAGAAGTAGTTACTACTTACCTATATAGTAACTTTTATTTCTAGCCTTCTTAGTAGTATTTAAATATAATACTAAATTATTTTAGATATTTTCTAGTCTGGTTTTTTTACGACTAAGGATTTCTAATAAAAAGATTATAATAATGGCAATCCCTTCTTATTAACACTACTTTAAAACGCTTTTCTATATTAATAATAGTAGAAGGAATAACTACTATTATTATAATATTTTTATTAGAAACTCTCTTAGTCGTAAAAAAACCCCAAACTATAATAATAGTAGTTATTGCTTCTATATTGCTTTTTTTAGGATATAACTTGTAGCTTATAATAGACTAGCTATAATAATAAAATATCTCTTATATTTTACCTAGTTTTGTATCTTTTCTAATCTATACTTTTTAAATATACTTAGAAATTATTTATAAAATATTTAAATAGAGTAATATAGAGATAAGAAGAGTATAAGGCTTTATATACTCTACCTCTATTTTTATAAGTAATAGAGTACTTATTTAACTCTAATTTAAGTTTTTAATATAGAGTACTTTTAGTATAGTCTTATTAATACTATAATAGAAGTGTATTTAGTAGAACTATATATAGGACTAAAGCTGCTAGTACTAGTATCTTTTATTAGAGTCTAGTTAGCTAAGTATTTTGCTAAATCCATAAATATATTAGAAATATATTAGAAATATATTTAACCTACTTACTTTATATTTACTTTATATCTATATTAACTATATTACTATTAAACTCTATTATATATATATATATATATATATATATATATATATCTACTAAAATAGCTTACTTACTTACTTACTAAATTATATAAAAAACTCTAATAGACTATCTCTATATACCTCTAGTAATTTAGTATTAGTAATAATTCTACTAAGTATAATAACTTTAAAACGTTAGAAACTTATTTATAAACTATTTAGAGACAATTTATACTTTTACTATATAGTTTGTAGAATATAGTAAGTATAATTTTAGACTAGCCTTTTTTAAGCCTCTTATATAATATATTTATCTAAAATATTATCTAGTTAAAAAGAATTTTTGCCTACTAGTTATAAACGTAAATAATATAATTGCTAGAAATAGAGATTATTATTCTATATATGTACGCCTAAAGCTATTAGAAACTAGTTAAAAATATATTTAGAGAAATATACTAAAGTAGGGTTTAGAAAATATTTTATACACTACTTATATATTATACTACTTATAGTAGACTTATATAAAAAAGTAGCTAGCTTTTTATACTTAATAATTTACTAAATTCTGTTTTTATTTATAAATATAGTATTAAGCTCTTTAAGACATATAATACTATATAATTAAAGAAAAGCCTTTAACTAAAGTAAGTTAAGAAACTTGGCTAAATATATTAGAAAGATATTCTAAATATATTTTAAAGATATGTAAAGAAACTTATATTATATTAGTATAGATATTAGTATTAGATAAAGGACTTTAAAGATATCTTTTAGCTAACTAGATAATATACTATATAGTAATAGCAAGATATATAGATATAATCTATATAATATAAAAATTTTATATAGTAATATTATAAAATTGTTTAGAACTAGAATATAGAAGTCTATATTATACTTTATCTTAACTAGTTATTTTTAACCTTAAGTATAGTTAACCCCTTAAATATATTTAAAGAATATATTATAGATTTTTAAATAGACACTTTAAGGCTCTACTATATTATAGAACTATTATAGGGGTAGTAGGCTATTATTAAATAGCTTCTATAAGTACTTTATATCTGCCTTTTTAGGCACTTTTTAATAGAAGTAGTTCTCTATATAGCGTCTAGTCTAGTTCTAATAGCTAACTAACTAAAAGTAGGTATTTGTTATTTCCTATATTTATTAGTACTTTAGTTTAAATATATTCTAAAAATATTTAGAATTTATTTATAATTTATTTAAATCCAGTATAGACGCTTTAGATATAGAGTATATATTACTCTTTTTAAGTTATAGTAATTTTTTATATAAATCTTTACTATATACTTGTATAATATAAGGACGCTACTAGAATACCTAATAGTTAGTAAGGCAGAATAGGATAATATTAGAAGGTAAGTAGTAATAAGACAAATCGCTACCCACTCTTATCTAAAGTAAGGGGGGATTTTTATCTAAACTCCTACTAGACTTAAAGAAGGCATAGGGCCCTATTAGGCTAGCTAAGTAATAAGAAAGCTTTATAGTATCCCTCTTCTAGGATTAACCTAATCTAAGTTGCCCTAGGAGATTAAAATATATAATATTCTATTATGTTTACTTAAAAAGTAAATAATTGCTAGTCTTATAACTATATAGTAATAATTATTATTATATTAGGCACTATTACCCTATTAAGGTACTTTAGAGCACCTAACTAATTTAGAAGCTAAAAGTGCTATTAAGTAAGGCTTAGTGTAGTTGCTTTAGTTTTTACCTACCTTTATACTACTTTTACTTTTTACGCCTCTACTAGTTAATTTAGTATATACTATTTTACTTTTATTATTCTAATATATACTAATATCTCTTTCTATAGTATAATAGTGCTTAAAAAGATACTTATTATATAGTAGATAGAGTTACCTTATAACTAACCTACTAGCGCTAAGTTTTATATTTATTATATTAAATTTATTTATAATAAGGATCTTTTATATACTTATTATTTTCTAGGTATAAAGCTTATTCTATTAATTTAGATTAATAAAGTCTAGCTATTTAGGTGTAAAGATTACTTAATTTAGAATTAATATTATTTTATAGTAATATATACGCTAATTAGGTGCTATTAGACTACTAACTAATATAATATAGTGCCCTATTAACTTTAACACTAAGCTTAACTACCTTATAACTGCTTAGATTATTCTTTATAGTAGTAACTTTAAAAACAATAAAGAATATATTTATAAGACTACTAAGAGGCTTATAAACTATATTAAGTAGGTATAGTTATCCTTATAGCGCTTTCTATTAACTAATTACTTCTTAGCTTATTTGAGCCCTATACTTAAAACCTATATATTTATAATAGTAGTAATATCTATAAATATACTTATTACTTTACTAAGAAGTGTCTTTAGACTAATATAAAGCGCAAAATTAAATAATATTATTATTAAAAGATAATTAACTATACTACTTAAAAAGGGAAAACGCTTAAATATAATAAGGTCTATAATTCTATCTTTTATTCTATTATATTATATACTAATATAACTATAGAATAAGTATAGGCTTATATATTATTATAAGTACTAGGGTAATAGTAAGAGCTCTACTTATAGTCCTAGTTATAAATAGTAACTTTTTAGCTTCTTAATAGTGCTTTTAGCTTCTTTAAGGGCCTTAAGCTAATATATATATAGGGGACCTTTAGGGCTATTATATTTTAGGGTCCTTAGGGGTAATAGCTTCCTATAATATAGAAGTTTATTAGAACTTAAATAGCGCCTTTTAGTAGGCAGTAATGCCCTAAAATATCTTAAATCTAGATTCTTAAAATATTCTTTTTTCTAGCTTTAAGCAAAGTGTAATATAGTCTTATAGTTTTTTATATTTTTTTTAACTAACTCTTAAAAATACTATAATCTTTCTAAGTTAATATTACCTTTATAACACCTTACGCTATTAAATACCTTTATAATTATAATAAAAAGGCCATTTTACAAGAAAAAATTAGTAACGATAGCAAGTATACTTTTTATAGTAGTTCTCTAACTATATAGTTAACCTAAGTTTAACCTCGTATCTATAAAAAAGCAAAAAAAAAATTCTAAGAAGGATCTTTTCTTTCTTTATCCCCCTTTTATTCTTATTTAACCTAAATAAGAGTCTTTTTAATATTATCCTAGAATATATTTTCTTTTCTAAAACTCTTTAATAGTGTTAGCACTTAAATTAGTGCTTAGCTCCTATAAGTTTTCTTTTTTAGAGCAACCTTTCTATTTAATAAAATATTTCTAAATTCTAACTAATAACTACCTACTCTTTAGTACCTTTTTTATATAGTATATATTATTACTAAACATATATAGAGTGTCTATAATAGAACCTATTTAAGACTTAATAGCTTCCCTTTATTTATATAGCTCTAATAATAATATATAAAAGACTATATATATATTTAATTCTAAAAAGTTAACTTTATAGGCTTTTTTCTCTATAGGGTACTTAACTATATCTAGTCTAATAAACTTCTAATTAAGTTTGCGCTAAAGTTAAATAGAGTTTAGATATCTAGTAAATATAAACACTTAATTCCTTAGTTTAAGACTAAAGTGCTTCCTTTTCTTATTAATATACTTTTTTTAGTACTTATTTGCTATTATAATCTTTATTCTATATTAAGCCTATAGTATAATAAATTCTACTATAATTAATATATTTAGTAGTAATTCTCTATTACTAAGTAGTATTCTAGGCTATTCTAGTATATAAGAATCCGCTTTATAGTATATATAAAAAGAAGTTACTTTAGTTATTATATTTACACTACTATTATACACAAATTCCGTAATTAGTAATTACTTTCCCTAGTTATTCTATTTTACGCAGTAAAAATATTAAAGATACTACTTAAGTGTCTAATTCTGCCTTTTAGTTTACCTATCTATTTGTAAATAGTAGGGTAATAATAATATTCTTATAATATTAAAGTAATAATAAAAAAGTTCTAATAGTAAGAATTTATTATTAGATCTCTATCTAATATAATTATTTTAGAAGTACTATATAATTTAATAATATTCTAAATTTAGTCTGCTACTAAGTTTTATATATCCTAATTTGCCCTAGTAGGTATATAATAAGCTATCTTTATTAGATAGTTTACTATTTCTAAAATAGTATTATAAACTTAGCTAAGTGTTTAGCTAAAAGAAAAATCTATAATAAAATCTAAGGTAACGTCCTTCTAAGGGCTATTTAGTATAGGTAAAGAATTTAGAAGACTATATAGTTAGTATTAAAGTGTAATAGATATTCTATACTTTAAATAGTCTTAATAGTAGTCCTTAACTTTATATTATATTTTTTTTATTATAAATACCTCCTTAACTACTCTAACGTCTTCTTTGTCCTAAAATGCCTTACTATAGGGCTATTATAGTATATTTAGAGGGCCTTTACCTTCTCTACACTTATTATAAATACTTTAATTTTATTTTACTCTATTACGCCTTTTTTAATAACTCTTTGCCTAACTATTAAAACTAAAGTTCTTTTAAAGCCTTAACTTTATTCTTAGTCTCTAAATTAAATTTAAAGCTACTATCTATTAATAATATTAGATCTTTTATAATTACTCTTCTAGACTCGCGCCTCTTTAGCTGCCTTTATATCTAAGGTGTTGCTTACTAGGATCTTATAACTATAGTAATTAATTAGGTAGTTAGTTTATTAAAAGTATCTCTATTTAATAATATTCCTAAAGGCTCTATATAAGCCTTATTTCTTTTCTCTACTAGGTGTTACGCCTTACTTATATAATTAGGGCGTCTTAATTGTCTATTTGCTAAGTTTTTCTTTTCTAGCTAGTAAATAATAATAAAAATATACTCTACTAGCCTCTTATAAATCCTAACTTACTAATAGTTTAATTTCTTTATATTTATAAACTATTATAAGTTATTATAATCTATAAGAATAGTAAATAGAATACTTAATAAATAGTATTGCTAATATTTAACGCTTCTATTAATAGCTAGTAACTCCTTATTATATATATTATATTAAAATTATATATTATTTAGCTTTTATAAAAAGAAACTAATAGATTACTATTATAGGGTTCTATTAAATTTAGATATATTCTAGCTTAATATACTAAATATTACACTACCTAAAGTATTTACCTTAAGTCTTATCTCTTTATTAGACTTAAAGTGTACTAATATAGGCACTTTTATAAATATAGCTTTTAACTATTTAAAAGCTACTCTTACCTATATATTTAATTATAAGGGTTAGCTTTTCTCTTTTCTTTAAACTTATCTTCCTTAGGCAGCACTAAACTTTTTCTAAGTAAGTTTAGTAAAAGGTAAAGCTATTTTTAAAAACCATAAGATAAATATTTAATAATAATTTATAAAATTAATAAATACCCTAATATTACGCACTATTTTAGCGAGTAGCTATTTTATAATTGTTTTTATATAGTTTGTATACACCCTAACTCTCTTTTAGCTAATAATATAGCTTAGGTACTCTATTTGTTTCTAATAAAACTTATACTTGCTAAGTTTAATATATAGTTTAGCCTTATATAGCCTTTAGAGGACTTTTTTATATATTATTTATATTTCTCTTTTATATTAGAGAAGATAAGTATATTATCTAAATAGATAATATATATTAGAGTAATTAGTCCTACTAAGACCTTATTAATATATTTCTAAAATTATACTATAGTATTACTAAGTACTTATAGTGTCTATACTTTATATAAAAAGCAATTTTCTATTTATTACCTTTTTTAATTCTTATTCTATAATATACCTTTTAGATATTAAGCTTAGTAAACAACTTTACTTTTACTAATCTTTCTAAGGATTTAGCAATTAAAGATAATATATAATAATTCTTAATAGTAATCTTATTAAGGCTATAATAATCTATATATAGCCTTAATATACTATTTTTATTCTTTATAAATAGGATTAGTATTTTAGCTAGTAATTTTAAATATTATATCTAGCCTCTTTGCAAGTAATCTATAATATACTTATATAAGATACTTAGCTTATATTTAGATAAGTTATAAAGGGACTAATAGGATAGATATTTCTTAGAGAAAAGATTAATATCTAAATTAGTTATAGAGTATTTTATAAGCACTTTTAATTAACTACTATTTATAATATTAGTAAACTTTTAGTATATTAGTAGTATTATAGCCTTTACTAAGATTATAAATATTCTATTACTTATATGGCTAATATAACACGCGTATAATTTTATAGTTAAGTTTAGTATTATTAAACTAAATTATTCTATATTTTTAAGGGCTACTTAAGTATAGTTAGATATATTCTGCCCAAACTTTTTTTAAAATAATAATTAACCTATATAAAAGTTAAGTTTTAGATTATATATAGTAATTTATAGTAATTTTAAGTATATTTTATATTTTTTAGATCTACTATTATAAATAGGGCCTAGTATGTCTTTTTATAACCTCTAGTATCTACTAGGTGCACTTTAGTAACTATAGATTTATATATAGTAATATTTGCACTATTTACTATATTTACTATAAAGTTTAGTAAGAATATTACTATTAAATCTCTCTCTTTTATAAAGTAAGTAAAAATTATATTAAGTTTAGTGCTACTATTAACTAGTATCTTAATTAAGCCTAAATCCCCTACTATAGCCTGCACTATTATTATAGTTAGTCTTTTTAGATAAAGTATATTATAAAGCTTTCTAAGCTACTTATTTTTCTTACACTTAATAATTATAGCTAATAGGATAAAGTCTAGTCCTACTAGCCTTTGCCTTTTCTTATAGACTTTAATACGTCCTTAGAATAAAAAGGTAGATTTAGATTTCTTTTCTTTTTATAATTAGGGAAGATATAGCCTTTCTTTACTATAGTTCTAGTAAGTAATTTTTAAATTATCTTTATTTTTATTTTTTATGTTAAGGTAGACTATTTATAGTCTTTATACTTCTTTTTACTATCTTTAGCTAGTCTAGCTAACTTAGTAGGGGGCGTTATTAACTTAGACCTTTTTAATAAGTTTTTAAACTTACTTTTACTTTTAGTAAACTATTCTTCTTTTTAGTAAAAGTAATTAGTAATCTCTTTTATCTTTATAAGGGTTTTCTTTTAAGAAAGTAAGTAATATAAAACTTTTTTATATAGCGTATTATTTATAAGTACTATAAATTTAGCTACTCTATAATACTTATTTTACTTTTTAATTTTATTTTATAAAGAAATAAGGTAGTTAAGTAAGTCTACTAAATACTAACCTATCCTTTAGTAGTAATTCTTTATTATCTTAAATACTATTTACTAGCGTTTTAATAAAGTACCTAAAGTATTAAGTATTTATTCTATTAATATTCACTAGGTAAGGGCTTATTTAGAGTCTATTTATTATTATTAGTTAGAATATAGCTTAAACTAACTTTAAAAGTCCTTAAATAGATACTATTTACTAAAGGTAATTATATAATCTTTTATAATAAAGTAAGAAGATACTTATAAAAATATAAAACTTATACTTTTATTTTTATTAGTTATAATTATAATAGCTTTTATATTATAAGTATATAGTAGAGATAGTTATAGTAAGGTATTTTATTTAGTAGCTACTAGGGATAATAAGGCTATAGTAGTTATATATAGGGTACTAGTAAATTTGTTAGAAGTTACTATTTTGCTAGCTTTATATTATTATTAAATATTCTTAATATATTATATTTTCTATCATTTCTATTTCTTATACGCCTAGCCCTATAGTTCTATAAGATAAGCCGCCTTTCTATTAGCTTTCATTATATTTAGCTCTTTCTAAGGGGCTTATAAACTCTTAAAGCTATTATTAATTTCTTATTAGGTAGTTTTTCTAAGTTCTTCTACTTATTCTTCTACTTACTTAATAGTACTAGCTTGCTACTAAGTGTTTTTAAATAGGCTATCTAGCTCTTAGCTTATAGAAATAAGATATCTACTTGACCTATATATTACTATTATAGTAGTAAGAATCCTACTACTGCCTATAAGAGAGTGATTTAAATATAAAAATGCTACTAGAATGCCTAATAGTTAGTAAGGCAGAATATAATAATATTAAAAGGTAAGTAGTAATACGATAAATTGCTACCTGCTTTTATTTAAAGTAAGGGGCGGTTTTATCTAAACCCCTACTAGACTTAAAGGACGCATAAGGCCCTATTAGGCTAGCTAAGTAACGAGGAGACCTTATATATAATAAGCTATGGCTTTTTACTTTTTATCTCTTCTTACTACTATAATAGCCTTTTAAGTTTACTAAATATTCTTATAAAGTGCTAGAGTTATTTTACTATATAAATACCTTTATAGTCTATTCTAAAAGTATTTATAATGCTTTATATCTATATATATATATATTGTTGGGAGGACTTGTTGCACTAGTGCTGAAAGGAAATACTTAATAACGATTTACATTTGTTAATAGATGGATTCTCATTGTTCTATCTACTGAGGAGCGAAGTATATCGCGGGGTATGGAAGCTAGTCCTATATAGGGCTCGCTCCACACATGTAGTGTTTTGCAACACGACAGAGGCCTTAACGACTATTAACAGAATGCTCGCTCCTCTACACACACCTTCCTGTGATATACCTGAGGCCTTTGAGATTGTTAATCCGACATATATATATATATATATATATTAATTTCTATACTATACTATTAAAAAAAGGCAAAATAGCTTTATTAGTAGGATACGCCTTCTACTTTAAATACTAAATCTTAAATATATTAGAAATATATTTAAGCACTTACTAATAATATCTAGTTTAGTACCTATTCTTTAGTAAGGTATATACTATTTACTAGCTACGCTATATTTATAATATATATAACTCTTCCTTTATATATTTTAGGATATAATAGTAATAGAAGAGTATAAATTATTTCTTATATATATAATATAGAACTTAGCTTTTTATTAGAGTTTTTTAGTATAAAAAGTATAAGTATTTATATAAATATATAGTAAATATATATTAGCTACCTACTTAACGTTACTATTAGCTTCTAAGTTATTATTTAAGTTAATATATAGGTTTATACCTAGCTTTTATATTAAATTATGAGGCGTATTTAATAGTTTATATTATAGAATTCAATTATATAAAAAAATTATTTTTAAATAAGTTTAGAATAACTTAATAAAATATTTAGAATAAGTTTAAGGGAGAAAGTATTAACCTAAGCTAATACTAAAAAAATTTACTGCCTATTTTAGTAAGGTGGGCTAAGTTATTGTTGGGCAGTATTGGGCGACGCTAAAAGCACTATAGGGTGAGCTGCCTCCTGGTCGTTGGCCTTGGTATTGCTCATCCTGAGGTAACACGTTATGCTTTCCCACGAACGACGTGCTGCGTTATCCCAGCGCATAACTGAACATACGCCGGTTTTTCATCACGCTGTTGTTTTCCTTGGACTTTTGTCCTGGTACTATATATAACGCGTCTTCAATGAAAACGAATAAAAAAAATAACGCGTCTTCTTTCTGTGATCGTTTTTCTTGGCTATTTGTTTTTAACTGTGAATGAATACATGCTGCGGTTGCCCACTATTCTATACAAATTCTAAGCAGCAGCACTTTGCTCAACTACAAGCGATTCAATCAATATAGTCCCCACACGTACAAACAGTACCAAGTAGGAAAAGTTATCACCCTCATAACGTCATAGCACTCGTACATTATCACCGATATATTTCAACATCGCAGCTATTTACCAACAATTCCACAGACAGTGCCTTCCAATCACTCATCCTCTCTCCTCTTCGCAACAATCGTACACGGCTCATTCATATGCCAAGACCGCAATTTCGGCTCTCCCAGTACTTCAGCCTGCCTAGTTGCCGTTCCACTCCTAGGCCGGTTTCCTTTCACCTCACTTGCCGGCTGCTCAAGCTCGACTTCATCCACTGTTGCGCCAATCTCGAAGACTCCACTGGTAAGCGCGACAATACCAAGCTCGGTTTCCACAGCCTGACCTGGCTGTATTGCGGGGAGGCGGCGTTGTAGAACACCACTCCAGGAAAGGCGTTTGTCAAGATCGAGAGCAATGGTATGCGGCAAACCGGCGAGATGCGGCTGCAATCTCAGCAGCGGTGCAATTGGCGTAGAACTTCGGTTGCAGACCTTGGTTTTCAATGTCAAGAACTCGTCGACTGGCACCTCGAATCTCGTGTGGCCGAGCTGTCGTACTGCATTTCCTTCTTCGTCGGCGGGGACGTCCGGTTCGATACTCGTTTCAATCTTGATATCGTCCAGTTTGATAGCCTCAACCATGCGCGGCGAGAAGCGAATGGTGCGGAGCTCAAGGTCACCGGTTCGCCCGTGTCCCGCCTCTCTCCATGTCCCTCGAATGAGCTTCAACAACTCATGGCGGTACCAGAAGGCTTCTCGACTGGCACGTTCTGTTTCGGGGGAGATCTTGCTCATGCTGACGACAAACTGTCGTTGATTCGCATCATTGAGAGATGGCACGGGTGCGTAAGGATCTTTGAGGTATATCCTAGGCAGGATGACGACAATTCGGTTGATGTGGCCGGGTTGGATGACTTCATTGACCGAGTAAGCTTTGCTCCAAGACCCCTCAGCATTCTCATTGTTAGCGAGATCCCCGAGGACCTGCAGAGAAATGTGCAGAGGATTTGGCCAAGAATTGCGCAGATCTAACAAGAGCATACAGTATTGGTCGCCGTGTCCGTTTATTCTAGTATGTTGTAGGAAGGCCTGAAACCGGTCATCATTTTGATTCAGCAGTATGGACGTTGGAGTGACAGGCGTGACAGAAGAATCAGCAGGTGGGTCCTGTGACTGGTGTACTTGGCTAGACCATGCAAAACCACCGGAGAGCGGTACCATGTCAGGACGCTGTAGCTGAACGCTCGCGTTGACTGTGATGGAGATAGTAACGGAAACCTGGCGAGTGAAGAATATTTCGTGAACTTCCGAGCGTCGTTTGCCAAGATTAGCGTAGTCGATTTGAATGATCGCATCAGTTAGTCGTGTACGACCGACAACCTCAACCTCGAATTTGGCTTCCCGTCCTGGAAGTATAGAGACAGACTCTTCCGCCTCTTCTTTGATCCATCGTAGGGAAGGGAAGTGCGCTAGCTGAACTTCGAGCTCGTGGAGTTCAGCGGCTGCGAGGTCTCGATTTGATGTGGCAGCCTGGATGGCTGCAGTCGCAGAGTCTTGGAAAGAGACATGAACGAAGTCGACGGCGCTAGTTTCAGAGGTATTCCTCACCGTGACCGTAAAACGTTTTCTCTCCCCTTCGAGTACCATGACTGCTCCTTGAGGAAGAGATATTCCAGTGATGACGATCACAGGCTGATCCGGGATCACGCTAAAGGATAAGGTTTCCGGTCGTGGTGTGAACGTTTTCTCCAGCTCTTCTGCTGCCCCGATAGCTGAAGCAGGTCGGGAAATTGGAGCAACGAGGCAAGCCTTGAGTCCTATCTTCTTCATTTTCGAGTCCTTTTCTGGCTTCCATGGATCTGTGAATATGGGAAATAAACGCTCTCGGCATCCTTTGACTTTGATGTAACAACCAATGATGTTCAAGCTTCCACCTGAGCGAGCAACACCAGTTATTGGGAATTTTTGCGTTCTGTAGGGCCCCAAGACAAACGCATCTTCGCGTGCAGCGAACTGGACGCCTTCAGCGGCTATTCGTAAAGATTCCACGTCCAGCTCGAAGTCGAATGGGTTTTGTAGAGCAATAACGAACCTATATTCCTCATTTGCAACCAGTATGGTTTCAACAACGTCAGACTGTGGATGTTTATTCCAGGGATTATGTATAAAGGGTCCCTCTTTGGATGGTGCGGCCTTCAACTCAGCAGGGCGATGATGAGTCAATCGCAAAGGAATTGGCGGTTCCATGATGAATAGTCCACGGACCAAAAAGTCATCCCAGTAGTCGGTCTCGACATTCTTAAGACCTAGTTTGTTCGCTGCGGTGACTGTGCGAGAGATGTTTGTAAATAATCGTACCTGCTCTTCGCGAGGCAAAGAGACGAAAACGTCCGTGCTGTTTGGTTTAGGAGCTGTGCCTGGGCCGGCGAGTCTTAGGAGTAACGCGGTGAAGTGGATTACACCGTTGAAGTCCGGTAAAGCCTCGCAGAAATTGATACACATGCGCAAGATGTCCAACTTCAGACCGAGACTTCCGAATGATCGTAGCGACGCTACCCGCAAGATCTCTTTGATCGCGCGTTGATTGGAATCACCTGTGGCAGGCGTCCCCCCGTTTGCTGTAGAGGACAGTTCGGTCGAGTCGAACGCAGATCGTGAATCCGGTATTCCATAGACTCTTCCTAATAGTCCTAGAAATTCGGCGATGCCATTTTCCACCTCGCCCTCCCCTAGACGAAGAGCACCAGCTCCTGGGTGGCTTCCACTTGCCATGTTCAAAGCAGCTAGACCCGCCGCAGGGTGCACCCCCATTTCCGCTGCGCCAACCTTCCGCGCCTGCACTAGGCCTGGGATCAGGGATGTAATGAATTCCTTCATTACAATCGCTTTCTTTCTTTGAAGTTCCAGCGACGACAACACGGAGGCAACGCCTGCAAGCACTACAACCCGGTCGGTGGGGCTCATACCCGAGCTCTCTGGCGGACCTGGAAGCGCTCGGAAGAGCATAGTTGCGATGTCGTTCCTCGTAGGGTTGATGCTAAGTCGTGGAACAGAAAGTCGCGGCTTTTGTCGGAACGGAGTGTTCTGCACTAGATGCTGCAGCGCATCGTCGTCCAAAAATCCCGCAGAAAGATTCATCGCTGCTAAAAGCTTGGAGAAGCGTATGACGCATTCCGAAAAGGCAAGCGGTGGAAGTGACTCCCCAGCAAAATTGGCTGCTCGTGTATAAACATTCAAGATCATGTTCACTAGATCTGGAATAAGAGTATTGAGACTCTCTAAAGAGGCCTCATGGGTAGAGGTTCGCGCTGAAGCTGGGGCAGCAACCTCGGCTATGCTACTAGCAGGCGTATGCTGAGGTGACTTGTTGCTGGAGGATTTGTCGTACGTTGGAAACCAAATTTGGGGTATCTATAGCCGTTACTATCGTCCTGGAAGACAGGGTGGCGCAACCGACCTGAAAGTCCATGCCTGACCATGCAAACAATAGCAGACAGACCATGATATTCTCTAGAGCCTTTCCATGCCATAGGTGGTCACTCAATTCCCGTGCTCTTGTGGCTCCTTCCGTGAGCTCCCTCAAAGCTTCGTGCCACTGCCCCGCGCACAGGTACAAGGTTCCGATAATGACACTTACACGCCCTCGCCCTTTGTTGCGTGCTCGCTCACCGACACCACCAGAACCAAATCCATGAATAGACACTCGATCAGCGCTGGGGTCCCTCGCCGCTCCGTTAGGTTTCGACGAATTGCTTGTGGTTCGGTGAAGTGCATTTGCCGCATTGATACCAGGGATCTCATCAAAAGTGGTGGGAGGAGTGCGAGCTCCTTGTGTAGTTACTCTAGGGTCCTCGACGGCGAGTGACCCCCCAGAGGAGGACGGCAACACAGGCATAGACATTCGATGGATATCTTTTTGGGCCGCTGAGACCGGGGAATCTGGCCGACTGGCAACAGGCGTTTGTGAATTGCGGCGCGAGAAGAGAGACCCTGAGGGATCTGCACTGGCCCAACTTGGAACATTGTCTGCAGTGCCCGCTTGAGACGCTGGCGAGGAGATAGTGGGTAAGGCTTGGATGGATTTCGCCAATGTAGTCATCTCGGCGAGGAGCGTTGAGGTAAGATCGCACATTAGAGTTTTCATTGTGGTCATCTTCAGCTGTGCAGCTGGCGGCACGAACAAGGTTTCGGGAGGAAGACGAGGATGCTGTGGCGACTGCCGTGGAAGACAATCAAACATCATCAGGCTGTGCAAACATGCCTTTGGGAATTGCTCTCGCAAGTCGTCCACGGCCGACCGGATTTCCTCCTCTTCGCTACTTTGCGCGTCGGGCCTACCACTCTCGCTTTCTTCTTCGACACGTGATTGCCGAAGCCAGGCATATTCTGAAGCGTCGGCGATACCAATTATGAGAAGAGGCTCGCGAAACTGCTCAAAAGGGGACAGCGATAAATATGAAGACGGCGGTAGTGACGTCGATAGATCATACAAAAGAGTCCCGTTGGGGAACGCCAAAGGGGAAAACATGTCTACGCGGTGCCAAGATCAGCAATGGATAAAAGGGCTTGTCCCTCGGGGCCGTACTCCTATCAGGCCGGGGGTCAGGACTGACATCCCCAAGGCGGACCATACAATGCGGCTGCAGGAGATCAACAAATGTTAGGAACCGTGAGCGCTTGATGCGGCCGACGGGCAGGAGAAGTGCCCGTATGCGCGCAGGCGCAACGGGGGAGATCTGGTCGACCGCCATCGCCGCATGAAGATAGAAGGACCGCTTCGGCCGTAGTTCCAGGGTCTATCGTGTTTGTGAGGTGGTCAGAACAAGCAGATGCATGATGCGATGAGTTTTGGATAGTGAAAGGTCACGGTGAGGCTTCGAGAGCACAGAACTTCGACTAAGTGAGCTTGGCACGCTAGCCTCATAATGCAATAGCGCGAAACGCACTGTCGCAGACGCTCGTTGAACCACGCAACAAACTCATCGCCTGTCAACTCACCTCTCCCGACACTTTCTCTCCTTCACATCTTGTCCTTTGCATAGCGAGGTCGCATAAAGGGATACATCATCGGCTCGGCGTCGGTTCTTGTGCATTCTGTCACCTTTACCAGCTTCGCCACTCACCCAGGCTTCAATATCATCGTCAGCTGGTCTCCTTCACCTTCCGTCATCACTTAGAGTGAAAGCCCATTCACTTTGACTGAGACGCTAAGCTTGCTCCCCCACACGTTATATATGGGCTTGGGCGCCCTCCGTGCCCTATACCAGCCTCAGGACGAACTGATATAATATAGCCAGAATGGCGACGGTCGACTTTGCGCGGTTGCGCAACCAGACAATGGCCGACGGCCAGGATTCTGAAGTGACAGTCAACACCAGAGCGCTCATAGATAAGGTGCTGGCCAGGTACTCTAGCGAACACACGACTTTGCGAGAGCTCATCCAGAACGCCTCAGATGCTGGAGCAACCACCGTCATTATCAAATTTGAAACCGATCCCTCTCTTGATATCCCGACGCCCATGGGCTCTAACAAGGCGTTGTCATTGAAGCATATCATCCAGCATCACACCTTGAAGCGTCTAATCGTTTCCAACAACGGACAGCCATTTACAGCTGCGGACTGGAGTCGCCTGAAAAGCATCGCCGATGGTAATCCTGATGAGACGAAGATTGGAGCATTTGGTGTTGGTTTTTACAGTGTGTTCGCCGACTGCGATGAGCCTTTTGTCGTGTCTGGAGATAGGACGATGGCGTTTTACTGGAAAGGAAACACACTATCCACGAAGGTCGCAAGAGTACCCCAGGAGCATCAGTCTGGTAACACCACATTTTCTCTGGACTATCGGCAAGCTGACTCATCATCGCCATCATACAGTCCGGCTAAAGTCCCAAATTTGCCTACGCTTTGTCAATTTCTGGCCACTAGTCTCACCTTCGTTGGGCTCCAGTCCCTCGAGCTTCACCTGGACAATCACAAGGTCGCTGCCTTTACTAAAAAGATATCTCCGTCTGCCGATTTGCCAGTTCCTAGGGGGTTGAAGACAGAAACAGAAGGAGGCTTTATGCGCGTTGCCCAAGTTACCCGGCAGCATTCTCAGATTGATGCGGAGTGGAGTAACGTCATTGCCACAGCTCAAAATCCCCCGAGGCGAGCCGCTGAGCTTGTCCAAACCGAAGTGCGTAATGCCGGCACCACTCTCAAGAGCTTTTTCTCTAAGTTCTCCGCGTCCGCCTCCCAAGCACCAGCAAAGGCAAGCCAATCGTCCCAAACATCAAACTTGCCTACCGGCTCTTCAAACGATACCGGCGACCTTAGTGGAGAATCAAAGGGCGTGATCTTCCTGCAGGTTTGCACGGTAGAAGTTGATACTCGTATATCACGAAGTTTCTCAGCTGAAATAGAACGCGCTACGAAGAAACCGCCACCCCGCAAAACTCGAATTGCTCTCTTAACTTCTCCATACCACGATGCATACCACGATACAGCGGCCTCTTTGTCTACGGGATCGGGAAATACGGCAGAGTTAGCCCAGAAGATATTTTCAGAAGTTCTGCCGACGAAAACGGGCAGGATCTTTATCGGCTTCCCTACCGCACAGACTACAGGCATCCTTGCCCACGTTTCTGCGCCCTCTCTCATCCCTACCGTAGAGCGTGAGAACGTTGACTTGAACGCTCGATACATATCCACTTGGAACATCGAGCTTCTTCGCGTTGCTGGCTTGGCCTGTCGCATACTGTATGCCTCGGATATGGCCGAAATCCATACCCGATACGGCAAAGACTCTATGGACAATTTGAGTCAGCGTGCAGTTTACGTGTTTCAGCAATTCACTTCAAACGCTTCGCACCCTTCGACATTGCTTGGCGAGAAGATTGAAGAAGCTTTCTGGAGTTGTTCGAAGGAACGCTCTATCGAAATGCTTTCCTCCAAGGGCGTCATGGCGAGCAAGCATGTACGGATGCCGGCAGAGACATTGAGCTTCTTGGGAGAGGTGCCTATGGTGCCTCAAGACCTAGCCACGAAGGCTTACACCTTCATGCTGAATTTGCACAACCGCGGCTTCATATCCGAATTAACGATGGCGGATATCCGACAGGGCCTTGAAAGTCGAGCCCTAAACGAAGATGAGCTCGTCGAGTTTCTAAAATGGGCTGGGGCGAAGCTCCAAGGTGGAGAGATTGATGGTCATGGTGTGCGCTCCCTCTTCGAGGTTACGGTGGCTAACATTGAAGTCAACGCGGACGAGAAATCTGGCAGAATTCTGCCTCTCGCTGGTGTGAGCACGTATATCAACACCGTCAAAATCACGCCAACGCTTCCTGTGCCTCCAGACACTATTCCCTTTGCTTTCTCAAAAGCCCTACCCACGAAACAACTGCAGATGTTTGGCTGGCTTGAACTTTCCATGGTCCGCTGGCTACGACATATGACGACAGTACCCCATCTTCAGGTATTCATGTCGTCTGAAAAGCTTGCTTTGCAGGTGCTCGGCCTGACTGCCAAATGTTGGGATCAGTTTGATGCGTCTTCAAAAGAAGCCGTGATCAACCTCCTGACGCCCCATGCCGTCATGCCAACCAAGACAGGCATGCGCAAGCCGGAGGAGTCGTACTTCCCCACTGTCAAGCTATTTGACGATCTGCCTACAGTAAAAGCCTTTCCGGGTTCGAAGGAGAAGTTTCTGGTTGCGTTGGGTGTGAGGAAGACTGTCGATCTACCGGTCGTTTTTGATCGCATGCGAAATCAAGAGCCCAGCGCAGATTCAGAGAAAGTCCCATGGAATCATGTCGACCTTATTCGATACTTTGCCTCGGTAATGGACGAGATGCCACAGAAGGACCTCGACCTATTGAAAGACACAGCTTTCTTACCTGGCGAAGGCACTCCTGTCCGGCGCGGCCAGTTATTCAAAGCTTCTGATTTGTTCGCTCCAGATCAGGCTATACTTTCTATGGGACTCGTCCAAGTGAAGCTTCCTTTTGAGTTTAAGCATAATTCGCGCGAAGGAGCGCTGTTGATAAGCCTAGGCTTGAAGTTGTGGCCAACTTCCACTGTTCTTGCTGCCATCATGCACCAAGCCGGACAGACAAACAATCAACAGCTCTACGGCACCACCATGCAGTATTTTGTCCAGAACCATTTCAAGCACGGCTATGCATCAGAAACGAAAAAACTGGTTGCGCTTTCACTTCCTATAGTGCCAACAGAGCAGGCCCCTTGGCCGACACTGGTAGGACCCTTTCAATGCTTTACAAACGAGCAGGCAGCCTGCCTAGGTTATGCGATCTTGAGAGCAGATATGCGGCCGCATGCTCAAAAATTTGGTGTCCAGCGCGACCCAGACGTACAGGATTGTATACAACGACTGATCAAGTCTCCACCAAAGACTAAGCTTGACGCTGAAATGCAGTTTGCTTATCTTGCCGGTAGATCCTATGATCTAGATCAACACCCAACGCTGTTAAGTAAGATCTCTAGCGCAAACATTGTACCCATCTTCCGTAAGTACTATCTCGATCAACGCTCTGGTGGCTTCGAAGATCGTACGAAAGCTCAATCGGGTAAGAGCGAGATGCGACTTCATCACCATGATGCTCCAGAAACAGTCTTCGTCGGTGAGAATCAAGAATACCGAGGGATCCTTGATTATGTCCAATACAGTTCTGAGGCCAGTGTTTTCCTTCTAAAGGCCGGCGCAAAACATGAGCCAAGCCACCACGATCTCGCCAATCTTTTGTGCAAGAACCCCGCTCGCTTCCTCAACACTCTCGGGCAAGATCATTACCTGGATCTTCTTCGAAAGTTGGGACTCGTCGCTGGCAATCTCTGGAAAGACAAAGAGCTTGTTAGGACACTAGTAGCCTCAAGGATCTTGCTGGGATATCGGGATATCAAGGACGAACAGAAGAATCTGGTCAATGTCCAAGAAGATACTTTCGACGATCTTGACGAACCGGGTGTACGCCGCGAATGGTCACTAAATAGTGCCAACGAGATCGTAATTATCGACGATGTCAGCCTTTTTATCAAATTCCGCGACTTCATCATCGCGGCACCCCAGGAAGAGGCACTTGAGGAATTCTATGCCCGGTTTGGAGTGAAGAAGATTTCGGAGTTGGTCAAGCAAGAGGAGCGAATTGGGCACCCCACACGCGACCAGGCGACGGCTCATCATTTGCGCAAAGACATTCTGGAGCGCGCCAGGCTGTTCCTCCACGAGTACGAGCGAGATGGGTCGTCTAAGAGTATACGTCACGATACGAAATGGCTCAGCTCGAACTTGGTAGTGGAGTGTGTATCTGACATTTCAATCCGCTACTCGCTCGCTGACCGGGCAGCTAAGTCACACCGTAGGAGTGCGATCATATACCGCAAACCCGGTCGATCGACAACCCTATACATAACGCCCAAATACGACATCTACGAAGTGAGCAGTGAGCTGGTTCGTCTTCTGATTCGTAGGCCCAAGCAGAATGACGCAATCGCCCTCGAGCGTATTCTTACGGAATCGCTCCGTCGTCTGCAAGAGAAGGGTATCAACGTCGAGCGTATCCTTCGAAGAAAAGAGCATGAAGCACGCATTGCGAAGCAGCAGGAACTGGAGCGCGAGTATGAGGAGCAACAACGTGTTGCCGAACAAGCCAAATCAGGTGTTGTTGAGGCTGAAAAGCCCCTTCCACCAGCTACGCCTGAGAACCAAAGGAGAACGGCATGCCCGGCTCCTTCGGTAGTCCCGATGTAGACGAAATAAGTGGGCACGACAACACGCTGCGACCTCCAGAGAAGAGCGTCTTCAACCAATGGCGAAGAAATTGGGTTTCAAATGCACCTGCACTGCGCCGCCCACCGACGCCGGGCAAATGACACATGAGACTCAAGTGACAAAGAACAATATCCAGAACGCTATCAAAGACTGTCGACCCACCAATCAACAAAACGTCAATACGAAGCACCACCAAGATCCCCCAACCGAGCTCGACAAAGGTGGCTACTGCAACGATGAGCAGGGAGAACTCCACAAAGCCTTCTCAATCCCCTATTCTGGCCGGCACGTCGATATCTACTATGGAAAAGACCATACCGAATCACCGCAAGAGATTCAGCGGACCTCTCGCTCTTCCTCCCGCTAATATTCGCCCTAGCCTCTGTCTTTGGCGTCGATCCTGCCGCCGTGAGCATTTTCCTGAAAAGTCGCGCACATCGCCTTTCAACCAGGCTCATAGCCTTTTCTTCAACATGGGGTGGTTCATGCAAATGCACAGTGCCGAGTATGGGACGCGTGAGGGCAGGTCCAAGGCCTTGGATAGCTGGTTCTTGACCTTCTGTCATGAGCTGGCGCACATCTTGTCAGCGATCACAATGCACGGTTCATATGGTATCAGAGTCAGATTGCAATCGAATACAGCCAGGCGTATCGCGGCGTGCTGGAGAAGTTCGTACAGGAGTTTACGGTAGATGGAGGCAGGGACGGCCAGAGTTTGATTTGATCGTTGTGCATTTTGATAGACTTTGCTTTTTGCGCTTGCATAGCATATATTACCTCTGGACACCATGACGGGCGCATGGAAGATCGTTGTGAGGTGTAATTGTGGGCATTGGGTATCAATATGAAGTTGTTCTTCCATTCCTTATAGATACAGTCTAACGAAGTATTATTTCGATGAGTCGCCTTGATTGAAAATGATGCCATCGAGGCTTGGTATCTTTACACGCACGCTATGATTTTAGTACATTTCAGCCTTTACATTGCTTATCCTGGGGTAACACACACCGCGTTCAGACTACTGAACTAGTACTTGATAATCGTGCCTCACAGTACGTGGCAACAGGGCTACACTACCACTAACTATCTAGGGTAGTAGTTGCGATATTAACTAGAGGCTCGGTCTCGACCGAGACCCACAGGCACTTCACAGTCAGATCACATGATTGAAAGAAAATTGTTCGATGTTTGCTTTCACATGTATTCACATGGTATCTCACAGAGCTGGTACACAGAAAAAAAAGTTTATAGCTAGATTTTCTTTTACCATAGTATAGCTGCGGGATGCAGTTTTGTTCACAAAAAAAAACTAGAGGTTACCTACGTGCTTGGTTCCTACTCCATGTAGTGTAACGCAAAGACACAACGCCAACCTCCAGGGCAACGGTCTGCTCCGCAGGCCCACATGCAATTATGCAGTGTAAATATCTATAACCGCACCCAGAGCCGTTATTCCAATTGTACAGATGCGTCATGCCGTTCGCATACAGGCGGGCGTTGTACCCAGCGGGTCATAGCGGCGCTTGAACGCAGCAGTTGCGCGGCCGGGGATGCGTGTCTGGAGTCGGACAGCAGCCGCTTCCTCGCTGCTGCAGCGGCCGCTGAGCCCGAGGCTGTGGTTGCGGGGGCTGCAGAGGGCGCGCTTGCGGCATGCAGGGGATGGGCGAGAGTGTTTGGACGAGAGGTGGCAGCGCGGGGGCCATTTTGTTGTAGTCGGCCCACGTGTGTTCGGGGAGGTTGGAGTAGGCTTTTCCCGAGGTGAGGAGGAGGATATAGGACGATGGGTGGTGTGGGAAGAGATAAAGACCCTATATGGATGATATCAGTATCCTTGTCCTGGATTCCTTCCTTCCCCGTTGCACGTGCGGCTATAACTCACTGCGACGCCGTTGAAATCCGGGACCTCCTCCAAGAACTTATTCGTCCCTTTTAGCCCCTCTTCTTTCTCTTTGTCCTTGAGATCCCAGCTCCCGCCTCCCTTTACCGTGCGCATGAAGTAGCTTCCGTTCGCGCCGAGAGTGACAAAGCTCGGTGCATCCCTGCCGTCTTCTTTCCATACTGTTTTCCAAGCGTCTTGGCTCTCGAGGCGATGTAGGAGCGCTTTTTCAAGAGTCGGCGGTAGGTTGCTCCAGGATGCGGATGTTTTGTCGTGTGCGTAGTAGGATTCGTAGGGTCCGAGGGAGACGGAGAGTGTGGAGAGGTCGCGAATGATGCCCGGGTGTCCGTGATAGAGGTATTCGGTTAGAGGGTTGGGAAGATTGTAGTGGCCTGGGAATGTGAGCTTGAGATACGGAGGCATGTTTGAACTGTGTATGGAGATAGAAGCAATAAATACATTGACGAATCCAACATAAACATGATTGCGTAGCCAGAGAATAGTAGTACTTACTGCATCTCACTTCCCCATCGTGATCTCGATAGCTCACAAGATACGTCCCATTGTCGCCGATAGCAAACTCGATAACATCTCTAATCGGCGGCTGTTTCGTAAACAACGCTTCCACGTCCGGTGGCAGATTATGCCTAGAGCTCGTTAGAAAAGTCTCCAATCAATTACCGTTCCCCGGAAATGGCATCAAAAGCATGGATTACACATAATCAATGCTATTAACCCACTCCGCACCCAATACCCCCCAAAACAAAAGACGCCTAGAAAAACACAAACCCACTCACCAAGCCCAATGCGTAGGACTATTAAAGAAGTAACTCTCCTTCCGCCCCATCACAAAAGACACAAAGATCGGCATCTCGACTCAAAAACGACTGAACCGAGCGGAGCGGGCGACACCACCAGTGGACACCAAGCGAACACCAACGACACGCGCAACACCAGGATCTAGGAACGATAAGCAAAAAAAAGGGTATCACAAACGACGCGTAGCCAGGGTATCAATAAAAGGTAAAAATGGCAACGAGCGAAGCGCAGGTTCAATGTTGCGAGGAGCCGGCCTTGCTGCGGTTTTGGGGGCGGCTCAGCTAGGCTGTCGCTGTCACAGCCCCTCCTCGTGTTCGCTTAAACTTCCCAGTATGGGAGTTGGACTATCAACTGTGTTTCTGATAATTTTGGTTGTTGTACAATCATCATCTTATGTTATACGGATCCCAAAATCATCTGTGGATAGTAGTCTATGTTGTAGCCGCGTTGGAGATATGGTACATGTGTGGTTGGACGGGGGGTCCCTGCATGGGGGTGGCAACCTCCATTTACAAGATAGTTTGCACGGGAAAAGCGCAATAGTACTGTGATTCATTGCTCAAAGATTGTGCATTGTCTACCAAAGCCCACTGCTTCCCATGGAGCAAGCTGCAGCCCCGCTTCACAGCCCCGCTATCGAAATACAATTGATACGGGCGACCATTATATCATAGCAAATAAGCGATTTCTCTTCTTTGAACGCCTAATCCGAACAAAACGATCCATGGAAACGCAGAGCCTTAGACGGATCTCGCCTCAAGTGCTCCATCCCCTCGGAAACTCAGTACGCACTTGATCATGAACACGAGGAATGCCTACCTGTTTCCTCTTCGCCCAGGTAGCGGAGGAGGCACTTTGGGATTGCCATGTGCATCGGTGCCGAGAGCTTCCCTGCATTCAGGACAATACCACTTGATACGGCGTCCGAATTGCACGTTCTCCTCTAAGCCCACGCAATTGTAATGAAACCACTCTCTTTCACACTAGATTATATCAGTATTGTCAACAGGGAAGGGTCAGTAACAGACTCACTTGATTATCACATTTGACCATAGTCCCATAGCTGACATCTTCACATATGCAGTATTGCTCCTCGTTCGGGTCGATATCCTCTAGCTCAGACTCTTCTCCGGACTTTTTCTTTTTCTTGTTCTTGTGACCCTGGACACGTTTCGCATTGGTCACTGTCTTCTGGCCACCTTCGCTGGTTGTAATCTCGCCCTTTGGAGGAGGCTTCTTGCGCGTGCTCGTCCGGGTAGGAGCGTTGAGTGCAGATTGGCTAAAGATACTGTGGCGACGGCTGACTTCACGGGGAACCTTTTCCAGCTCAGGGGGCTTGGGCTCCTCGCTCTGGGCCTTTGGAGTGGGAACGTGGCCTCGAGCAGACCGTGGACGGAGAGGCTGCACTGGAGTGGGAGGAGCAGGCTCAGGTGCGGGAGTGGAGGCCTTCTGCTTCTTGACAGGTTGCACAGGCGCAGGGGGCGGTGGGCTTGCCGCTTTGGGAGCAACAGATTCCCTCCTAGGACGAGTAGAAGCTGCCGTGACATTTGACTGTGATGGCGCTGGTGGCGGGACGGCCGGCGACTTTAGAGCTTCTGCCGGCGACGCAATGGCAGGTGAAGGCGCTACAGGCGTGCTAGGCTGACTGGCCGCCGCCACTGGTTGAATGACAGCACTTTTGGGTGTGTCAGGACCAGCAGGAGCCAGAGGTATTTGCACAGTGGTGGTCTTCGTTGTCTCTGGCAGTGGCACAGGCGATTTAGTAGCAGGTGAGGGCGCAATGGGTGTAAGATTCTGAGGAGTGGATGTTTCAGCGGGTTGGGCCGGGAGAGTCAGTCGAAACTTCTTTGGTTCGGGCGGTTTGATACTGCTGTCCTGCGAGGCCGGTGAAGGCTCTCTTGTCGCCACACTCGGTGTTTCTGCCGTTGGCTGTGGAGTCGAGTCGCGCTTCCGCTTGTTCGACGATCTTGTAGTAGATTTCTTGTCTGTATTCGGAGTGCTAAAGCTCAGCTCCTGCAAGCCATCAGCGGCCGCCTTGATCCGTCGCGTAGCCTTCTCCAGCTCCTCTACGTCACGTTCAGCTTGCCGGCGATGGCTGTCACGTTTCGATTTCCTTGTGTCTCTGGCCTCGGGGGTATCGTTCGAGGTGTTTGTCTCGTCGTGCTCCGGATCTTTCGAGGTTTCAATAGGCGCGGGTACGGTGTCCGTCGGGGTTGGGGCGGCGGCGGCGGTAGTTGAAGTGGTGGTAGTTGGAGCGGGGACAGTTGGAGCGGGGACAGGCGCAGCATCTACGACAGCAGGGGGAATAACGGATCGCAAAGTCGGTACAGCCGGCTCTTCGTCGAGAAACTCGTCGCCTGTCTCTTCACAGCGTTGCTTCTCTTTGTCGTATGCTTCCTGCCCACGGCCTCCGGCTTCGAGCTGTCGCTTGATCATGGTCTCGCTAGGCGTCCAGACAGCATTCTTCTTCATCTTCTTCCTAAGAACAGCCATTTCGTATTCTGTGAGCTTGAACCAAGGCGCCCATTTACTGCCGGGCCGGGCATTCTCCGGCGGTGGAGACAGTCTAGCAAGGGCATTGCTCGTGGAGATACCGGCGAAGGAGCTGTGGACGTTGGTACCTGAGCCGGGAGCTCGCACGCGGGCCTTGGGAACCCTTGGGGCCCTGTCCTTGGGCTGCCTCAGCTTCGGGGCTGCTACGGCGAGGCCGTTGGCGGAGGGCATGTCAGAATCGTCGGACGCGTCCGAGAAGCTTGCGCTGCGCCCTCGCGCACCAGGCGGGGCCACTCTCGACCTATTTCGGTTGCGTGGGCGCGCCGTCGAGCTGCCGCCATATCGACCGTCCAGTGTCAAGCGGAGGTGCGGCGTTGAGAAGTTGCGGTTCAGTGATGCTGGGGCCTGTGGCGACACAGGCGCGGGAGTAGGGTCGCGGGATGGCGGCTCGGGCTGGGCCTGGAGCTTCCTCTTGATGATGCCAATGCGGTGCTTGTGGCGCTCGGCGACCTCGTAGAGACGCGAGGCCTCGGCATACGACGACTCCCTGCAGTAGATGGCCTTGTCCAGCGCGAGCGCGATCTCCCGGCGCAGCGTGGTGGGGTCTGGGCGCTCGGCGGCGGGGAGGGTGGGCAGCTTGCCATACTTGACGGTGAGCTGGTGGACCTTGTGCGTGGCGTCCTGGTACGTCTGGTCGAGGTCGCCGATCAGGCGCAGCGAGCGCACCAGGTCCGAGGGGAAGAACTCGGTGTAGTCGAGGAAGTCGTTGACGGTGGTTTGGGCATCTGGGTTGGCGACGGGCTGGGGCGTCATTTCGGACGGGGCGCCTGCATCTTCAGCCATCGTGTCGCATCGCGGGGGCGCGCAGGTTGCGGGGAGCCAGACGGGCGCGTCAGGCGCTCTAGCCACGCGTCAATAATGTCGGAGAGGGGGGTCGAAGCAGGCAGGGCGGAGGCGGGAGAGCGGCGATGGGCGTGCGTGGGAGGGAGCTGCCCGTGGGTCGTTCGACGGTGGTGTCGCAATTAGTGTATCACCGATGGGGTGGCTGTGAGGCTAGCCGCTTCGGGGGGGTGTTGCTTGGCGCTGTGGTGATCGCCAGGCACCCAGAGAGGCCTCCCCACTTTCTCGCAGCGCCGATGCGGGTCCGGGAGAGATGGTGCAGACGTCGCCGTGTGCGTCGCAGCGTTTCGTAGTCTGCCACCTCTTTGATTCCACGCCCTTCTCACAGCCCTTGGTCCGCGAGCCTGCCTGAGTCACTTTACCGCCTTTCCGTGCACTTGTCTCTCTCATTGCGCCCGGCTACGGCATGCAAACCAAACATTCATGTCTCTCTCATCGTCTGTTTTTTACCTGATAGAAACGAGGCCAGCGGGCGCTCATCCCAGTCTCTCTTCACTGGCAACTGGCGGCAATGGTCTGAGAACATCCGGCTTTCGTATTGCTCCTCCCGGTCATCAGAACTTTTGTCTAGTACTGTAGGCCGTGTGGATTCTCCAACCAGCTCGCTGTGCGCGGGCCTGACTGCTGCGGTAGGTCATCTTTGCCAGCCTCGTAACGTCCACCTCGCATTTTTCCCTATAATCGCATCTGCATAGTAACTTCACGGCCGCCTGTCGTTCTTCCATGCGCCCCGCCCATTGCATCACCGCTGCACACCTGCCTCTCTGGCGGTGCCGTTCACCTTGCTTTGGGCGCGCTTTCCTCTTTCAGACAGTCTCTCCGCAAACGCACCTCTCCACACCCACCCCGGGGCGACAATTTGGCCATACTCCCCACTTTCCCCGTTTTCTGCAATCGCTTCCGCACTACCTAATTCGCAAACATGTCTTCAGCTGCCCGTCTAGAGCGGCTCCGCAAGCTCACCCTGCAAGACCTTGCATCGCTGCCTGATAGGCCCGCCTCTCCCAACGACGACGAATCGGCTGACGGCCGTGCATCACTGCACTCCAACCAAGATGCTCAGCCTCGCCCGAGCAAACAGGCCGCCGAGTCACCGCCAGCTGAGTTATCAGCAGCCGCAAACGAGCCTCCCATCGTGACCAGCGAGCGTAGATTTGTCTGGAAGCAAGGCGCCGAGAGCGCTTTCAACCTAGGCTCCAAGCCCATGCTCTCCGCCGTTCCAGCTGCCAAACTGCCAGCAACAGCTCTCCGGAAATCCCAGCTCGCCCCGGCCCATGAGAGGTACTTCACGCCTATTGTCGCTCTCTCAAAGTTTCCGTACAAGTTCTGCAACAAGAGCTGTATGCAGGAGATTGCGTCGGCATTCTTTGACCAAGGCAAGTTCTGGGCTCGCGAGTGGGACCTGTAAGTCTGCCTGTACCACATCTGATTCATACCCTAAGTTATACCAGGTACTACGTTTGGGATATCGACGAGTCGAAGCCGCTCATCCTTGTACGTGAGACCCAGGTGGACGATCTTTTGGGAGAGATCAACTCGGCACTCAAGCTCGAGCTGAAGGTCACCGACCAGCAGCGCGAAGAAGGTCTCATCAGCCGATTCCCGGATCACCCACGCTGTCAGCCCCGCTACCTTGGGCGGTCCCGTGCCAAAGACGAGTACGACAGCATGGTCGACCAAGTTCCAGTTGCAGAGCCGTCAGCGGCGCTTGATGGTCGAACGCTCGAGGATTTCAAGCGGATAATCGAGCTTTCGTCGGAAGCGCAAAAGAACAAGAGCAAGGCTACAAAGGAGAAGAAGAAGGTGGAGCGATTGGCGAAACAGAAGGGGTTTGCGGACCAGTTCAAGCGAGCTCAGCGATATCTGGGACTTCGTCCGACCGCAACAAATGGTGAGTACTTACCTACCGTATGTTACCCCAGCATAGGCAATACGAAGGCCGAATCAATTCAAGCTTTTGTCCAGCAGCGGATATTTTGCGCAAGACTAACTGATCTCTTAGGTCCACCCGCACCAGGGTCGTTGCCCACAGTCGACGCTTCGGCCCCTGTGCCCTATCCATTCGATCGCTCGGTAGTATTTGTCTGCGTCGACGTCGAATCATGGGAGAAAGCACACAATATGATAACCGAGGTCGGCATTGCCACGCTAGATACCCGCGACCTGGTCGATGTCGCTCCTGGCACACACGCTGAGAACTGGAGGTCCAAGATCCGGGCTCGTCACTTCCGCATCACCGAGCATGTTCATTTGGTGAACGGCGATTTTGTCAGCGGTTGCCCTGACCGCTTTGACTTTGGCAAATCTGAGTTCGTACATCTGAAGGACGCTCCGGCTATTGTCGCGTCGTGCTTCAAGCCGCCTTTCTGCGCACCAACAGACCAGGCTCCTCTACTGGATCCTGACGAGCAGCGCAACCTCATATTCTTGGGTCACGACACTCTTGGAGATATCAAGTACCTCCAGAACCTTTGTTTCGATCCATTGACCCTCCCCAATCTCCTTGAAGCCCAGGACTCTGCAACCTTATACCGCGTCTGGCGACAAGAGCAGCAGCCAACAAAGCTTGGCAATATTCTATATCGCTTTGATATCCCTAGCTTCAACCTTCACAACGCGGGCAACGACGCCGTCTACACAGTCCAGGCCTGCCTAGCCATCTGTGTGCTTGAGGCCACTCTTCGCGGTACCCCCAAGCTGAAGGATATGCGAAACGAGGAACGGGCGTTCAAGATGGAACTCGCACGGGAAGAGGCTAAGAATCAGATTGTAGAAGATGCTAATACATGGGTACGTATTCACCAGGTCTATGGTGCTAAGGCGTCAGTCTCTACATAAGTCTATGTTCGAATACATATCTAAGCGATTCACTGTGTGAGATGTCATCATGATAGCTCCTGATCTGAGAACCACCACTAATATGCATTGCTACAGGATGCTGTTGAAGCCGACGACGGTGATGGTGGAGCACCGGTGCCCCTTGTCATTAAGGATGCCATGACGGCCAATGCGACTCCTCCCACGGGCACAAGTGTTACCCGAGGCTCAAGCAGTGCAGATGGTCGCGGCCGGGGTCGCGGACGAGGTGACTGGAATGCCCGCGGAGCCTCAAACGCCGGATACCAAGCCAAAACCGAAGACGACTTCAACAACCGTTCTCCGCGTGGTAATATGTCGTTCCGACCTTCGAGAGATGGACGCGGCCGCGGACGCGGTGGCTTCCCGTACGACCGCGAGTCTTCCAAGGGACGCTTCCAATCCGATGCTCGCTTCTCGAACAACAGCCCGGGCCAGGAACGCGGCGGCAATCGTGACCGTGGCCGTGGTCGTGGCCGTGGCTCTTTCAACCCGGACCGTGGCTCCGAGGATAACCAATCCGAGGTATGACTTCCTCAGTGTTACCGCAGGATGGGTAATGCCACGGGCCGAATACGTCCTAGCTTATATCCTGCAGCTGTAGCTTGTCACTTGCGTAAGCGCACGTGCTAACCTTTCTAAACAGGCCGTCAGGTACTACTGGTAAATGCGTCGGCCGGTCGGAACTGCTGGCGTGGCATGGCATGGGCATGGGATTAGAACCCAGGAAAAGCAATACTCGACTTGGATACGGCGATGACCAAGTGAAGCCCTTCCGCCTCACCAATGCATACCTCTGAACGTGACAGTTCAAAAAGGATACTGTGCATACATACATAGCAGAGCGCATTAGGCGTCTTTTCCTTGCATGCACAATGAAAATAAATTATCATCCCGAATTAACCATGTCTCCTCCCCCCCTCGTTTTCCCCGATTTTACAGTACAGGAGAGAGAGTCGAGTGAGGTGTATTACTTACCCCAGGATGGCCGGCCTGTACAACGGCCGACTGTATTGTAATGCACCTGCAACTATCACTCACCTCTGCATCCCTGCCCTGACTAGACGCCATATTGCTTGCTCTCAAAAGCACCGAGGAAGGCATCTGAGTCTTGGGAAGTTCGGCCTGACTAACATGTCCGATGCAGACGAAGAAGCTATGGGCAGCTCCAACACCATACATGTAAGTGTGTGTCTAGCGAGCGTCATTCCGACCGGGTGAATGGTCCACCCTAAGAGCGTATACACGCTCGAGGACAAGGTAGTTGGATGAGATGACAGGAAAAAAAAGCCATATCCGTACCCACGATGACATAATGAGATGGGTGCATGTTATGTTCCCTAACGTAATCCACCATTGAGCTGCGTACACCACTGAGCTGCGCACCCCACCAAAACGCGTGCGCCTTTTTGACAGATAACTAAACAACAACTAAATTAAACCTATATAAATATACATACAAAATATTCCTAATTGCTTCTACATTAAGTCCTCTTGTGGCCTTGCACATAGCACTTTAAGCACGTTAGTAGTGCTCGCTAATAGCTCTGAGATGCCTGGCGCTAGACATCTACCTGCGCCCTCATTTCTGCCTCTGCAGCCAGCCTCTAACCTTCCTAGCCTGTGAGAGTCCCTCCTGTAGCAATATACTGCCGTCGCTGTTGCCTCTTTTTCTCTTGGCGATAGTTGGCCTGACGTAGCTTGGTGTTCTCCTTAGCAAGGATTGTCGTAGACTGCATCGCTATCTGACATCCTTTTATAAGCTGAGCTAGAGCCTGACGTGTAGGGCTCTGCAATTGACAACTAAGGAAGTCACGTAGCAGCTAGGCCTGTTGCTGCAGCTGAGCAACTGTGTGAGGCGTCTCAGCAGTCCAGCGCCTCTCACTATTAGCTTCTTGCCTTGGGGGAGACGGCGTTCGGACCACAGTGAGCGACGATAGGACGCGCTCAGGATAGTGTGGGACAAGCCCTGCTGCTTGAAAGCCACTCTTGATTAACTGCTCTAAGAAGACTGGAGCCCTAATACGCGTGTAGATATTAAGAAATTCCTGCTTATTAATGTGAAAGATATAATTGCGCGCGAGCTTAAGTTAGACACCTCGCGTCTATATATAGCTTTAAGCGGCGTATAGTAGGCAACATCTAGCGGCTGCAGCAGATGTGAGCTATAGGCTGGCATATAAAGACTAATAATCTTGTTCTCTATACAGAACTAATTAAACTTAGGCGTCGCATAGCTGCTATAGCTGTCTAGAATAAGTAGGCAATAGGCTCTAGCTAAGCGCAACGCGGTCTGATAGTTGAAGTGCTTAAGCTATTCTAGACTAAGCTTGTTAGTTGTCTAGCTATTATTGCTTACTGCAAGCCTCTAGTCGCCTAGGATAAGCCGATACCAGCTAGCTTGGTGTAGCTTTCCAGACAGTATAATAAATAGCGAGAGCGCCCAGCCTAACGCGCTAACACATTCAATTGTTGTGACCTAGTCGCGATTGCCAGGCTGTATAGCAATTGCTCGCCCAACTCTGTCAGAGCTTGTAACGACCTTAGACGTGCTGGCGACTCCCATCATAAATCCTGTCTTATCAAAATTGTATGTGTCCTTATCTGTTATGCCGTACTTCAGACGCGTGTCCTTAACAAGCTTGAACCAGGCTCTGAACTTGACTGGATCCTAACAGAGAGCACGCTAAGCATGCAGCTTCCTGTCCCACTTAGTTATGAGCTCTGCCTGGCTGTTAACAAAGCGTGACACCCAGTTCTTGCCGATAGGCTGTGGAGGCGGGATCTGGCCTTAAGCTTGAAGCAGGACGTCTGCTATTCGGCGCACATCGATAATATAGGGTGGAAAGCCTCGTCTATCAAGGTCTAGGATCCAGCGAACGAGAGACTGCTCTTCAAGAGGCGATAGCTTGCGTTTGTCGGACGTTGTCTTAATTCTAGCTTGGACACCACGGAGGCGCGACTGGAGGGTTAATTCGGGGACATCGTAGGCTGCTGCCATAGCGTGAATTGACTGATAAGGATGAGACTTGATTGAGACAAGGGCAAGACTAAGTCTGCCTTCTTTTGATAGCAATTGAGCTCGTCGTTGTTGAGCCATGGTCAAAGGTGGACGCGCCGTGTCGCGTTTTGGTGGGGTGCGCAGCTCAGTGGTGTACGCAGCTCACTGGTGGATTACGTTGCGTCCGAAAGCAAACATGGCAGAAATCAATAAATAAATTTAGATAATCGCCCCACTTACCCACAATTTCCCCCACCCCTCCGTTTCAAATTCCGACCACTCGTATACTACCCACTCACAACATGACACAAAAAATCGAGCAAAAAAAAATCCTTGCATCGCAAACCCCGCCCATCCCCTTGCGACTCCCTCTCCCTCCGCAGAGAACAAACTCCTCCGTCAAAAAAAAAAAAACCAAAAAAATATTCCGAATAGTTTTAAAATATCAATTTTCCACGATTGCCTGGTTGGGTGAAAAATGACCTACTAAGCTTGACGATATGGCGTGTACCGAGTAGGACTATCTCAAGGGCACGGCATGTTGTTTGGAAATTTAGAGGTCCTCATGTTCACCATTTTCGTCCCATCGCGAGGCTTTGACCCTGTCCATGCCGTGCGTCTCCCGGAGATTGCACGTATCCGGGTAGGGGCACCAGCCCTGGTCGCGCTCAAAGGAGCATTGATGTCCCAAATCTGCACGTGTACTTAGTATCGCTATTAGAAGACAGGATCCTAGAGACGTACAGCAGTTGAGATTCTGGCAGTAGCGGTCCTTGCACGCAAGGCTCCGCGTCTTATACCGCAAAGCGATCGCCTCCGCAGCGGTGAGCTTAGGCTCATGCTGGAAAAAGCATTTGGAGCCATTTGTGCATTTCCCCTTGTTGAGATGCCAGTGATTGCAAAGGTTGCGGTTCGCTTTCTTCATGCGCGTGTCGATGGACTCCGAGGCTGCTTTATCGCGCGGCGGGAGAGGCTCATCGAGACGCTGTTCATCTTTATTGTAATATGCCCATTTCTTGTTAGGCTTTGACTTAGGCGCGATGGAGATGTTTTCATTAGGAGAGACGCCGCTCTTGCCGACCGTGGCCCAAGAGGCCTCGCTCGAGTCGGGCGTTGGGTTTCCAGCGAGGGACGAGACAGTCGTAGCAGGCGAGCATATAGTGGGTGTGGCATGCGTGCCGTTGGTAAATCCAGGCGGTATAGATGGAAGGCCGGGTGGAGCATTGCCGAAGCCTGGCGGCGGAGATGGATTGGACGTAGGATTCGTCATTGTCCTCATCAAAGGTTGTACCGGAGCTGAAACGGCAGGCTGCACCGGTGCATGTGAGTATGACTGATAACCATAGTCGGGCAAAGGTGTGCTTCTGAATACACTATCGAAGCTAGCTCGCTGGAAGTTGGGCAGCTCGAGGAAGCCTCTCCATGCAGGGGTAGATTCAAGAAGCGTGATTCGGGCAGCTCTGGCCGGAGTGTGCTTAAACTGGTCAAGGTTCAGAAGATAGCCTGCGTCATGGCAGCCCCCGAAGATGATGTGGCGGCACGTGGGATTGTCACTGAATGTTCGAAGCATTTCTGTAGAACCGTGAGCAAACGATGGTCAGGGAAAAGAAAGTGTCGTCAAGGTCACCTTTAATCTTGTGATCAGCGCGTTCCTTTCCGTGACCAACGTCAACAATAGTAAAAAGAGACTGGTTGAGTGAGAAGCCTTGTGCAAATGTTCGCAAATCTTGTGGCTTTTGGATTAGGCCGACTGAGGCGAGCTTTTGCGCCAGCTTATCCAGGCTCAGATAGACTTGTACCATGATAGGCCAATTACCGGAATTGCCATAGAGCAAAGCAATGTGTTCGCGCACTGCGCGCTGGAGCCTAGATGCCGCTTCCGAGCCGCCATCATTCGCGGCGGCTTGGAGCAACGCGTCCTGAAACTGTGCTCGTGTTAGTAGCAACGCGTGCAAAAGATATAAAAAAAATTGAAAAATTGACTTACAATAACTCCATCGCCATCAATTAGTGCTAATACGAACGAATGATCTTCCTGCCCGATATTAGCATGGCTCCGAGGCGCACACCGGTGAGCGGACAACGCACCAGTTCTCGTTGCGTCTCGGCAACCTGGCGCTGCATCTGCTCGACCGACCTTTGATAATTGCGACGAATGTCTCTCTCGGAGGAATAATCATTTTTCAATATCTCATGGTCTTCTAGCAAAGCCGTATACCTTTCGAGCATATCCTCGAGGATCGTTAGCGGGGGAGCAGACTACAGTGTGAATGGAATGGCTTACTGCAAAGAGCTTTTGGCGGGCATCATCTGAGGCCTGGAAGCCTCTCATCTGGGCTACAAAATCTGTCGTGTTGAAGTCGTTCGCCATGGTGTTGATGCCGACCATGCTCATCACGTCGCTGACAATTGAGGCAGAAGCGTGCGGTGGGGGACGGGTGCATGCAGCTCTCCCTTGTAGCTCGAGGCAGCAAGCTGAGCTGAGGGAAGCGAGCTAGCTACCTTACCTAATCTAGAAGCGCGCGTCTACCGGACCTATGGACTCGTGAAGTTGCTACGGGTAATGTTTCGTGTGCTCGGGCATCCAGGCATCTCTATCGATGCTGGGCGCTTAGCCCTGTGATTGTCTTGAGATCCAAGTCCCAGTATATACTTCCATGCGCTTTGTATACAACGTCGTCGTTGTAGAGTCATACTTGGAGCAGAGCGACATCTTGTGGTTTATTGGACCTCCCTACCGCGGCACAGTACGAAGAAGTGTGAGTCAAGCCAAGAAGCGGCTGGCGGTGACACTTTATTTCAGACGAGGGGCTCACGGCGTGACGCTGTAGAGGAACACGGTAAAGTTGCTGAGCGATGCACTGTGATAGTCGGTGCTACACGGGGACTTCATCCCCATGCCTTTAGGTATGTAGCACGACCACGCCTTTCCATTTCCTTCTTCGTACCCTGCAGACCCACCAGCTACGCCGCATCTAGACATCGCTGTGGCTTACGCGCTCCCAATAATGTGCTGCAGTAAGCCATACCTCCTCAAAGAGGCCTTCCGCTTTGCAACTTCGGCCTTGGCTTGAACACCAGTGACAAATTGCCCTCTCGCAATTCCCCTGGCAAGCCCTCAAAAAGACCAACCACAAGCTTACCAACCCCCGCCTTCGGCTTCTCTCGCAGCGCCGACAGCCGCCACGAATTCTTGTTTCTTGCACTGTTTCTCCGACACGGTGTCGGCATGGGCCCAAGGGAGCCAAGCGGACGCTATCCCACAGGCACAAGGCGATGCCCCTCTCCAACCACAAGCCCCACCATGACGCTGGAACAGTAAGGACTCCGATGGAAAGAGGGGCGCCTGCATATTGCATAGTAGCTGAGATCGAGCTATATAAATGAGCTGAGGGATGGCCTCTGGGGTCGACATCTGTAGTCCTGCCCTTGTTTGATGCTCCCTAGAAGCTTCCGCTCTGCGATCGTCGTCGCTTTGTGTACTGGTATCCCCCAACAGAGAGTCCTTCAAAGAGTCGATGTATGTGCCACGCCGCAATCCCACTTAATACCCCTCGTCTGTGCCGTCCTGCATCAAGCTCCCTCCGACTTACCCGTCCACGCATCCCTCTTCCTCACATTGCTGACATCCAGCCCAGCCCTTGCGCCTCTTCACCCGCACCTTCACCATGTCCACCAACGACAAGAAATACGAGTTGCTCTATTGGCCAACTATCCCTGGCAGAGGGGAGTTCGCCCGCCTCGCCTTCGAAGCAACCGGCACCCCCTACGTAGACGTCTCCAACCAAGTCGAAGGCGGCATCCACCAAGTCCTCGCCGTCAAAGACGACAAGGCAACCCACGATGAAGACGGCAATCCGCCCGCCTTTGCCCCTCCCGCGCTGAGGGTCCACGGCGAGGGCAAGAACGGAAAGACGCTGGTCTTGTCCCAGACGCCTGCTATCCTGGTACGTTCTCGCCGTCGACTTTCATTCAGGTGCATCGATTCTCATGCTAATGGCATGGCAGGCCTACATCGGCGACCAACTTAACCTCGCTGGCGCCGACGCTGCTGAGAAAGCCTGGATCAATGCACTCACGCTCACCGCGCTTGATCTCAACAACGAAGCCCATGACACTCACCATCCCGTCTCCACGTCCGGCTACTACGAAGATCAAAAGCCCGAGGCCCTGCGCAAGGCGACCGACTTCCGCGAAGCCCGCATCCCCAAGTTCTTGGGATACTTTGAGCGCGTCCTGAAGGGTAACAAGGCGGGCCAGGGCAAGTACCTGGTCGGCGACAAGCTGAGGTGAGTGATAGCTCCACGTCGGAAACAAGTGTGCAAGGAAATGCTGACATGGGCGTGTAGCTACGCGGATTTGACGCTGTGGCATATCGTCCACGGGCTGAAGTACGCGTTCCCCAAGGAGTTGGAGGCGAGGGAGAAGGGCGGAGAGTTCCCGACTATCTTCAACACCTTCTTCCCTAGCGTGCCGGAGCATGGTAACCTGAAGGAGTACCTGTCGAGCGATCGCCGGAAGCCCTACAGTAAGGGTGTCTTCAGGCAGTACCCCGAGCTGGACCGTCAGTAGATAGGTCAACCAGATTAGCCGAGCGTACATTACAAAATCAGGTCGAACCAATTCAAATCCATCACAGTCCGAACAAATCACAAAAAGAAGTCAATTGGAGTGGTATCTGAACGCCCGATGCGGGCCCATGTCATGTCATTTTTAATGCCGAGTACACGTTACGCATGCCCGAAGCCTTACCCCTAGCCCATAAAGCCCAACAGCCCTAACCGTCTAGTAGTCCGAAGCAGCGCTCTGGGGGAACTCGAAGTTGACGGTCTTGCCAGTGAGGCGCTTGTACACCTCGGAGTAGGTGTCCAGCCTGTAGTCAACACCGCCACGCTCCTTCTCGTCAAGCACGACCTTGAGGAGCTTGGAGCCGTCTTCCTTGGTCCGAAGACGCTTGCCGACAATCTCAACGGGGTAGACGAGGTCGGTGAGGATGTTATCGTGGACAGCGGTGAGAGTTCGCGAGCGCGGGCGCTTCTGAGTCTGGTTGGAGCGCGAGCGGTTGGAACGCTTGGGACGAGGGAGAATGCGGCGCGAGGCAACCAGGAGGACATGGCGGTCGGAGAACTTCTTCTCGAGCTCACGGGTGAGGCTGCGATGAATTAGCGCAAGCACGTCGATTTACTTAAATGAATACCTACCGCTGCTGGATCTTGTGCCAGCCCTGGAGAAGGGGAACCGGGACGAAGATGACAATAGCCTTCCTGCCGTGACCGACCTCGATCTAAGAATCCTGGTGTCAGCATAGCTGCCCAGTGCCCACCGCCTCTTCGTTCGACATGTGTGTGTGTGCGACGGCTTCGGTATTCGAGAGCGCATCGAGGAGGTATCTGTGAACGAGGTAATGCTTCATCTTACCTCGCGAGCCGACACGAACTGGAGAGGGCGCAGAGAGCTCCTCAGGTCGGGGATGTTGTTCTGGAGGTCCTCGAGGGCATTGTTGATGGCCACCTCGATCTCAGAGGGGGAGCTCCGGGACGGGCTGTTGGGCGCGATCTTCGAGTACTGCGACATGTTGGCGGTGTTGTCGAAAGTCGAAGCTGTCCTGTTCGATCGAAAAGAAAAGGCCTGTGTGGGAGATTTGTGATAGCGGTAAGCGAGGCGCTAGTGTGTGGTTAGCGTGGTGCTATTCTTGGCATCTCGCATTGCACACTGCAACACCAACGTTCACCGGTATTTTTTTTTCCCACTGTAATCTTTAGCCCGCGGGACCTTTTGTTGCACAAATTGCTGCCCAAGTAATTTCACGCTATGGCGTGTCTAACATAGGACGCAATGCTGTGTACCGACTCTCTGCTAGATGTGGTACCTGATTATGTCACTGGCAGCAGCTGCAGAGCTCAAGCGTATAGTTCCTGTAGATAATATTTTGGACCGTACCTTTACATTTAGGAGATGTGTTTCATTCAAACCGAGTCATCGAACGGGCTTCAATATCAGAGCGAGAATCAGATGCATGTCTTTGATTGAGCTATGTTTAAGCCAATAGCATGGCATCTCCTCCCCACCACTCTTGTCTTCATATTTACATATTAGAGATTAAACAGAGTGCTCGTATGTGATCGCCAAGACGATAGCGTCACATCTGTGTTGGGTGGATGTATGTCTTCGACCGTAACCCCGCGGTAGCATTTCATCCTTTTCTCCACCAATCCTTGATGCGTGTCTTCGATCGCTGAGCGATAGCATCGCCTTGGGCCAACCTCCTTCCAAGGGCAAACCAAACGGAATGCACGTCTTCGACCGGAGCCAGTCCGACTGCCCCGATAGCGTCGCATCCCCTATACTCCCTGACTTTTTGCAAGATCAGTAGATGTACGGTATGATGCGATACGGCACCAACTCGCAGTACCGATCCCAATCCTTTCCGTACTTCTTCTTGCATTTCTCCTCATCGCGCCTCTCCCTATGGATAAGTAGAACCGCAAAATACATCATGAAGAAATACGTCACAATCATGCCCCAGCCCCTCGCTTCGCCCGGTACAGCATACTTCTGGTACGTGTTCTGGAACCAGACGGCGTCCTTGGAAACTGCGTCTACGGGGTGCGTGGCCGCATTGCGGATCACGTAACCGGCCGCAGCAGTGGGCAGCACGTACGACCATGACATGACCCAGTCACCCAAGTAGTTGATGTGACGTGCGGTGCCCCACCAGCCGGAGACGAGAAGGCGCGAGCCGGATGCTGTTTCAATGTATTTGAGGTGGGCGATGCGCGGATCGTTAGGGTTGGTGCGGAAGCGGTTCTTCTCGTTGTTGACGGCGCGGAAGATGTAGTATCCGAACGCCTGCACAGCGGCAATGGGAATAAGTCCGCGGACACCAAGCTCGACTGGGTAGGTGGCGAGGTATCGCGCTTGCAGGCTGTATGTGAAGGGCACCCAGACTATGTCGCCGAAACAAAGCATAAAGCCGAAGCCGTCCGTGATTATGTCGATAGTGGTCAGCATTGCGGGCTCCATGTAGTAGCAGTCGAACACGTAGAATGCCTGTGCAAAAGTAACCAAGACAATTGAGTCGGTGACTCTCCCAAAGTTGCGGTACTGCTGCATGATGAAGGCGAGGTCAAGGATAATCCAGCCGAGCAAGCCGGGGCGAATTTCGGCCCAGGTCTTGATGTCGATTTCGCCGAAGATGGGAAGCGTGACGCGCGGGTTGAGTTCGCGGCCGATGAACCAGTCATAAAGGATGTTACCGCTGTGGCCACCTGCTGCGAGTTCGCGCATGTTGGGGTCCTTGGGATGCTTCACTGTGAAGGAGCGAACATAGACGAAGGTGGCGAGTGCATATGCAAGGAGGATGTTGGTGGTGAGCAGGCCAACGTAGTTCTCCGAAATGAAGGTCCAGACGCGGAACTCGGCGCCTTCGACAATCGTCCCAGCAGCCAGTATGACCACGATGAAAATGCTGGAGCCCCAAGCTGGGCTGTGTTAGAACAGTGAAGAGACCGTACACAGAAGCTTAGCGTACCATTAAATCGGTACTTGAGCCTCCCACCACTTCTGAGCTCCGTACCTTCAGGCTCTTCAGCCGGAAGGAAAGCATAAAGAGTTAGACTGAGGAGATAGTAGCCTAGCGTTCCGAGAACTGCTTGAGTGGTGATCAAGCCTGATAATCCCGGCCACCCGGCTTCCTTCTTCAGCTGGTCCAAGGTCAGATTTGATGGATGGAGCAGAGAAGGCACAGGACATCCGGAGATATCGTTGCATAGGAAAGTAAAGGCATAGCAGAGAAGAGGCAGAAAGAAGGAAATGGCGAACGCGCCAGGTCTAGTATCAGTCAGCAATGGCCATCAACGCATGGGTGACACATGAACGTACGGTCCAAAGAACTCATAGCCGTGCGGCTTCTCTTTCTCTGCCACAGACCCGGACTTGCGTTTTGCCGACATATCCACACGAGCTGAATGTTTCGAAATAGGTCTGGTTGTCGACTCGGAAAAGGGGCCTCGGCGACGACCTGGACACGTGTCCAGGACAACAGCGTTCGCGGTATGTGTTCTCGACCAAGCTCGGTGTGCACCACAGCCGTGGTAAGCAAGACAGGACACGCGAGCGTTGTATACAAAGAAGGGTGGATATATGAGGTCTGCGGATGTGGAACGACGGCAAGCCCAGCCGGGATGTGGATTCCCGTTGCGCCCATGACGCGCCCATCTGGCAGGCCCAATCGGGCGTAGCGCAGAACTAGCCGGTTCCTGCAGTGTGCAGCATGCATCCGCCTCGGAAGGTCGGGCAAACCACCGTGGCCTGGACTCTGGAGAATCCCATCACCACCGTGTTTCCATGTCGCCGCGCCTGCTTCCTTCTTTCACTTCGACACGCTCGCTACACACAGCCTGAATCATGCGCTCGGGGTATTTTTCCGCGCTCGTGGCCCTGCTCTGGACAGCAGCCGCTGCCTCCGACAAACCGCTCAAGCCATGCACCGCCGTCTCGCCGACGACCGACCGCTTCTTCGACTTGAATCCGCTGCGCCGGACAGCACCGGAAGAGGGCGACAAGAAGAAGAAGGAGAGCGACGAGGGCAGCTGGCACGCGCGGGGCCACGACTATGGCGCCAACTTCACCATCAACTTCTGCGGGCCCGTGGTTGAGGAGCTGGACAACGTGGTAGACCTGGACAAGGACGTTTGGAGGAACGTCAGCGCGTTTTACGAGAAGGGAAGCAAGCAGTATGCGCTTGGGTGAGTGGAACCCGCGGCAGTTTTGCCCCAAGTCCTGCATGCTAGCAGTGCGCCTGGAGCCCTTGCGCAGCGATCCGTCCCAAACACACGTCTTTGAGCGCTGACCATGTCTCCCACAGGCTTGAAAACTATGAGCCCGTCTTCCGTGGCCGCAAACTGATCATGAACTACACCGGCGGCTCCCTCTGCCCTTCCAAATCCTCGCGCGACCGCCGCTCCCCCATCGACCTCTCTACTACCCGCGAGATTGTCGACGATGATGACAAGGACAAAGATGACGACAAGGACAAGGACAAGGACGACGATGACGAAGACGAGGACACCCCCAAGAAAAAAAAGAAGAAGCCTTGTTCTGACGGCGAGCGCCGCAAGACTGCCATCGTCTCTCTCCTCTGCGAATCCGACCCGCTCGCCAAAACCGCCTTCTCCTTCGTCGCCGCCGTAGACGACTGTGTATATTTCTTCGAAGGACGCTCGCCGTTTGCTTGTGGAGGTGTACACGCTGAGGAGCAAGCGCTGGGCCCTGGTGGTATCTTCGGCGTCATAGCGTTGATTGCAGTGCTGGTGTACTTCGTCGGTGGTTGCGTATACCAGCGGACCGTCATGCATCAGCGCGGATGGAGGCAGTTGCCCAACTACGCCATGTGGGCGGGCATTGCGCGTTTCTTCGCCGTAAGCCCATCCCCCAAGTTCCCAAAAACCTCACACTAACAACACCAGGACATGTTCATAACCCTAACCTCCTCGTGCGCACGCTTCCTCCCCTCTCGCCGAGGCTACAGTCGCGTCTCCCTCAACCACGAGCGAGGCCGCGGTGGCCGAAGAAACGAAGACGAGAACCGGCTAATCGACAACCTCGACGAGGAATGGGATGACTGAGCTGTTTTTTGTCGCGCTTGACGTTACATTTAGACTTGGATATACTGGCGTTTGAAGGACATTAGGGAACTACTTGGGCACGCTGGGGCATTTATAGGATGGATGGGATCCGTAAAATGGCATAGGGTCAGAATTCGAGAGCGTGCTCGTATGCTGCTGTTTAGGTATAAGAGCATGTGTGATGTGGCATGGGCGAAATGTATTGTGTGTTGCATGCAATTAGTACGAGTGCCGTGATGTAAACACGTTCAGACTGGGTAGTAGGGACTTGGGGTCCGCTTGATACTTGAGCCTGGTTATGCGCACTGTCTGATTGAAACTGCTATTTTATGTGCACCTGCTAGACTGCACTAATCGCCGAGAAACCTCCTTGTTCCTCCTATGTAAGTTATTTATCATGAAAAGGCACCCGAAGCACAGCCCAGTCACCAAGTAGCATACTTAACAATCACCTCATGATCAAAGAATCAGATAGTGCCATATGGATCCCATTCCACCGTGTAATATTCTCACTATGCACCTTCATACACCCCACGAACTACACACACAAGAAATGCAAACACTCATTACAAGAACTGCAACGCAGAGATCTTCCCATGCATCCACTCCCGCACCCAAAACCACTCGAAAAGACTATACGTCTTGCAAAATACCGCCCATGCAAGCGCATAAACGCCTCGTAACAGGTAGGGAGGAGGGTATCAAGAAAACGCTTGAAAACAGCACGACGCCTCATGTCGATGGCCACGAAGCCGCCCATAGGAAACATTGTTTTTAGAGCGCCGAGAGCTCCCGGTGCGCCGACTGTATGAAAGAAAAGAAACCGGGGTATTCAAGAGGGGAGCTGGTAGCTCGTCGTTGAGCTGTTTGGAGCCCGCGAAGATGTTGGTGAGTCAGGAGATTACCTAGAGCTCCTCGTCGTCATCTTCACCCTCGTGAAAGAAGTGCCGCCTCGTATACGTGGGGGTGCTTCCCGACGGAGAAGGCTCGGTGGTGACGGTGTCGTCGGGCACGTCAGTCATGGTCTCGTCGTGGTCGGATCCGTGATGCTGCGGTGACTCTGCATCATCCTCTGCGTGGTCGTCCCTCGATTGATCGTCGTGGACGGAGCTTTGATCCCGAGGAGCTCCGGAGACGCTGTTTGCATCATCGTTGGGGTGGTCTTGCTGCCCAGTTTCCATGTCGACGTCCGACTCCTTGTCATCGGCGCCTGGTTGGTCACCCACATCATCCTCTACTTCTTCAAAATCACCGTTCGCAATGCGCTCGAACTGCGGATCGATCTAGAGTGTGGTGAGCATGTGTGTGATGGAGATACAGTCTTCGAAAACTCACCTCCTTCAGCTGAGCCCTCACTTCGGCCCGCATTGATCGCTCAGACTTAGACATGCCGTTCTGACTGACCTGCACATTACCAAGGACGAGCATATAGTCCGCGTGCATGAGATTGTGAATCTCGTCCGCCTTGTTGGCCATCTCCTCCTCCAAGCCGCGGCACATTGTCCGCAGGGCGTCTTCGAGCGCCCTTGTGGCTGCTGGAAACATCTTCCGGCTCTCTTGCTCTACGAAAGTCTGCATATGAGCTTTCATACGCATATAAGAGCCCTTCCCGGCCTCCTGTTCGCACAAATGATATGGCGTTAGCATGAAGGTTGATAGGGTGGGAACGAGGATGCGGCTGGCTTCGCGTTGCTCCTCGGTCGTGCGAGTGAGCAGTTGGTTGTTCAAGTCCTGGAACCTCTGCTCGTATGCCTCCATGGAACCTTTGAGCAAGAGCAGGCTCGCCAGTCCAACGCCGTTGGTTCTTGCACGCTCCTCGACCCTCTCATGAAAGGTACGCAAGACCTTTGCCGAGTTCTGGATGTAACTCTGGAAGGCCTTCGGAAGCCGTCTCTGAAAAGCACGTGCCCAGCCCGTCATCAGCTTATTCTGCAATGTGGCCAGAAGCTCCGCGTTGAAGTCACGATGGCCCGCGGAGGCAGAATGGTATGCTCCGCCTCGTCGGACTATGGCTTTGTAAGTGGGGTACATCACTCCTCCCTCGCTTTTCTGACCCCACTTGCGGGTAGTTTCCGGCGCGCCCTAGAAATGTTAGTATAAGAAGCGACGATCTGGAGAGAACTAACCTTGATAGCGTCGTCGATGAGTTGAGGAAATCGATTGGTGATATGGTCCCGAAGCTCAGCCTTAATCGTATCAAGACAAATCTTCACAGCTTGCTCTAAGCCCTTTTCCAATTCTTTGACTTTCTTTTTCAGGAAATTCAACTGCTTGTGCTTATCGGCATCGGTCATCTTAAGACCTGTGCCGTCGTCGGAAGCCCAAAGGGTAAACGTAGCTAAAAGTAGGTGGTTGATCAGTGTGTGCCTGGGTGCATGCCACGTTAAAATGCTCACCTAACTGTTGACAAAGGCCGCGCAGGAACGTGCGGCAGGTGTTGATTCTCCCGGCTTCTGTCAGCTTCTTGCCTATTCGTTGAGACACAGGTCAGTAAGATCCACTTGGACAGGTCACACCAAGATGTGCGATGTAGATGAGAGACGGTAGGGGTGGCCCTGCTTCACTTACAATGCGCTTGCAATTGCGGTATCTCTGTTTGATCTGGGGTCTGAAAACCTGCCAGAAGTCAGTATATGCGCTGAGGATGCGTGGGAGCCGAAAAGCCTCACCTGGGACGCTTCCGTCTTTCTTGAGACGGCCACACATCTTTTGATATGCCCTGCTGCTGACACAAAACACCGGCAAGGATTTGGCGACTTGATCATAGTCACGGATGTCTTCATCAGGGTCGAACAGGGCCTCGTCCTCTTCCATCGCATTCTCCTGGTCAAGTTCTTTGATGCCAGCGGCGAAATCGTGCTGAATTGCACCTTTGGAATACTTGTTCCGTCCATCGATGCAGACTGCACTAATTTCTGCCTCCAACTCAGCAAGCTTGTCTTTTGCCTCTCGGATCTTAGGCCGTGTCTCCTTTATCGCATCTTCGGCCTTCTTCTTTTCTTGACGGGCATTTTTCTTCGTGTTCTTAAGCTCAGTGAGCTTCTCTTCCACGTCATGTATGGTGAGTGGCTCTTGGGGTGCTTCGATACCCTCCTCATCAGAAGCGCTGTCGTCGTCGTTGTCATTATCACTGCCGGAAGCCCTGGACTCTACATCGGAGTCGTAATCAAGTTGCTGTCGCTTCCGAGCTTTCTTGTTTGAGCTTCCTTTTTTCCGCTTTTGGCTCGTTTTGCTCTTCGGGGCGAAGACATTCTTTCCATCTTCCACGTCATCTTTGAGCTCTTCCCAGACATCGATCTCATTCTCCGCCTCCTCTAGAGCGACCTTGTAGATATCTACAGCCTCTCTCAGATCCGTTATCTTCTTTTTGACGGTCTCTATCTTCTGACTGTGTCTGCTCTTCTTTTCCTCTAACCCGGAGATTTCATCGTACAAGTTAAGACTATCAGTAGCCTCGGTGATGGATATATCATCGGTTTTTGAGCAAATGAAGGTGACATTGGAATAGCCTCCATCATACTTGAGCTGACGCTTGAACGAATCACCTAATAAATTCTTAGCCGCCTTATCGTCAACCGCTCGCGTAATAGGAGCCACGATCCAAATGCCACTGCACTGCTTCATGTACCGCTCGGCAACGGCAGCTCGAGCGGCATTGGAATCGTGCACTCCAGGTAGGTCCACAATAACAGCACCAGTGGATAGGCAATCAGATTTCGTGAAAATTTTCACAACCTTGATCAACGGCCAGTACTCCATTTGGTTCCTGGACTGTTTTTGCTGCTCCTTGTCTGTCTTGCTTGTGGCTTTCTCTTTGCTGTCCACGTATTTCTGCAGGCTGGAGTAGAACATCTCTGGGCGTGCTTGATTGATACACTTCGTAGTGCCGAGGACGTTCAATACCGACTTCTCGGCCATCAGGTTCTCCACCGTACATTTGTCCAACATGTCTCTCTTAATCATCGGATAGACGGCATGGAATTTCGCCCAGGCAATACCGGCGTCAGAGGATTGATCCTGTGCCTCTCTAGACAGGGCCCCGTTCTCGGTGAGGAACTCCTTCAGAAGGATCTCCAACTCCTTTTCCCAATCGGCGCGATCAATGAACTCAATCTCTGCGCGATATCTGGACTGGGGAGCATCGCTATCATTCCAGCTCATCTCGGTGACGACACTTGTGCAGGCGCGCATGCAGTTTGTCGGTACCAGACGTTCCTCGTCAAGCATTGCGTTGATGACGCTACTTTTCCCAGCGCCGGTATTACCCACGACACCCACAACTGTGCGACTGCGCTCGGATAGTTTCTTCAATTTATCCATCGACTCGATCCAAACACCAGCATCCGGGCTGTTCTCGGCAAACCGTTCGAAGGTGCTTCTTAACTTCTCCAATATCTTCATCGATCGCCAGACTGCAGCTTCGAGAACTTCAGCATTTTCTTGGTCGATAATATTCCGAATGAAGCGGTCTACAGGCTGAACAGCGACATCAGGTTCCATTTCGGGAGACTGTTCACGGCCAAAGACATCTTCGGCATTGAAAGACGCTTCGGCACGAGGAGCAGGGCTTTTCGATGGCGAGCGTGAGCGACGCTCAGGCTTCACCTCCTATAACAATCGAACCATGAGCATGTGTACATGTGTTTTGTTCCAGACAGTGTGGCTTACCGGGGGTAGCTGTGTTCTCATCTCTGCACCAGAGTTGGGCGTCATGGGTGGCTGCAACAGTGGATTGTGTGTCAGAGAGGATTGTACCCCGGGGCGGGTGCTCGGTGTCGGTGTAACGCCAGAGATTCCGCTACATGGTATGATGCGAAAGGCGGAAGCCTGGCTTTGCGCACGGGAACTGGGAGGCTCACTTAGAGGTGTTGAGGCCATCTGAGCATTTGGGGCTACTCTAGCCGAGCGCTCGGTAGACGGCCGCACTTGATCATGTACCACATTTTGCGTAGGTGCGCTGTAACCCTTCTTCGAAGGGAGTGGGGTCTGCGGTATATCCTGTTCTGTGGATGGCCGCACTTGGTCACGTAGCACGTCCCGCGTAGGTGCGGTGATATTTTTGTTCGACAGAACTGAGGTCCGCAATATATTCGGATCGGTAGATTGGAGGGGATCCTTTTTGGCTTGCAATGCTGGAGGCTGTGGCGGTGTGCGAGCAATTGAAGGCGAAGCTCGAGATACGCTTTTAATAGGCGCCGGCGAGCGTGGAAGAGACGCAACCTAAAAGTAATAATCGTGAGCACGTCTCATGTAATGCGTAGCAGGGCTACTCACAGGACGTCCAGATTTTTTGACAGCTCGTAGGGCTATGAAGCTATCACTGTAGGTATTTAGATCTTTCATCACCGTGTTTGCTGAAGCTATTCCGCCATCGAACCAGAGATCGATATCCACGTCTGGATGCTTGCTTGTGTACGTCTCTACAATTCTACCAATTGTAATTCTCTACAAAACATTAGTCTCTGACAAATGCGCAATAGCGAGAGAGCACGCACGCCGTGAGCCTTGACCCAATGAAAGTCGGTGTCATTTAGTTCCTGATCTGGACTTCTGTCTACGAACAGTACGCCGACCATATATCGCTTCGGTGGGATAATCTCGCCTTCGGGCTTCGCTGCCACTGTCTTCGCGTGGAAGCGACTCCACTCAGCCATTTTGGTGGGCTTAGCAGAGTGCGGCTACGTGTGATAAGGATATGAGTCGACCATCCACGCGCCTGATTCGTCGGCGCTGGAATGCTGGCCGTTGTGGTAAGGAACGTCGCAACCGTGCAATTGATCAGAAAGAAAGACGGTAAGCTCATACAAGAGCTAGATGATCCAGTGGCGCTAGCTGGTGCGAGGATGATGGAGGCAAACGAGGAGAGCGATAGCGGGGCCGGCGCGTCGACGCGTTGTTGAAGACGCGCTTAGGGGTACTTAGCGTGCGCACGTGTCATTCTCGGCTAGCTGATGGTGTAAAGATCTAAATGGATGAATGAACCCTCTTTCGCTAGTTTCATGAAGTCCGCTTTTTGCATGCCTCTATTAATTGATTTATCAAGTTCCAACTACGACCTTGTATTCACTACCCTTTACATTCCAGAAGTAGTGTTAAAGACGGTATTACTCGTCCAGGTTCGCTAATCCGAACATTATCACTCACTCCAGTCATCTTCGATCAATGCGTCACTGCATCATATTAAACACTCACAGTATCTGCTCCCTGTTCACGCTCAATATCTACCAATCAATGTATGCCACTGGCACGAGCGAGCGCCGCAGATAACAGTCCCCGCTACTTGCCTCGCCCAGTATTGCAAAGGCATACCAACGCACGCAAAAAGCTAAGCAGTTACACCACCAACGCATCCCACGCAAGCGCACAACCAGCAAGCCCACCTGCAAGACAAACCCAAAGCATCGACGCGCATCAACGCCGTCCCCTCTGTGCGAGTGCGGGGCAGGCTCAAGTATTGGTGCGACCGACCCAAAGAGTCAATAAAAGACTGGGGTTGCGGCGTCGCGCGGCTGGATAGGGCTGGAGAAAGCGGCCAACAGTCTGAATGTGATGCGCGATGTGGCACGGCTTGGTGGTCAGTGGAATGGGTGGTACAGCATCGGCGAGGCGTACAGGGGTTGCGATGGTGCAGGAGATATGCAGTAGAGATGACACGTGAACGGAAGATGTTGGGGATAGAAGGGGAGTTGATGGAATTGTATGCTACGGCTTCGTGTAGATTGGGTGGGGGCAGCGTAGGTCAGTCTACCGTGATTGTGCTTCTCATGTAGATACGGCAAATGACCGCCTTACCACTACTTGGCGTAATAATTCCCCATCTACCACTGTTTACAATACACTACCACCAATGTGGCCGTGCAGCGGAAATGGACCGAAATACCACTGTTTCTGACCCACTAAAATTTAGCGACCCAGAGCTAACAGGCGGCTGCCCCCTGGCTTTGCGCGGTTGCTCCCTAACTTTTAGGCGGTCGTCCCCTAACTTGTGGGCGGTTGCTCCCCGGCTTATGGGTGGTCGCTCCCCAGCTTATGGGCTGTCGTTCCCCAGCAGCTAGGCGGCCGACAGCCGTTGCGCGTCTAATGCGATTTGAGGGTAGTCAACGCGTTCTGACGCGAATAACAATAAGTCCTACCACCAGCACCAGAAAATAACTATATCGTAGTATAGATTCTGGCCTATCCCTTCTTATGTAACATTGCAGCTATTGTTCTCTTGCCTGAGAGCCTTGAGGGAGGCGCGAAGCCCACTATGGGAACTGTGGCATTTGGGTCAGAAACAGTGGTATTTCGGTCCATTTCTGCCGCACGGCCACATTGGTGGTAGTGTATTGTAAACAGTGGTAGATGGGGAATTATTACGCCAAGTACTATGGCATCAGGCATAAGTAGTGTACATGGTCCGCGCACTGCAGGGATGTAACTTGGCAGGAGTCAGGTAACGTAAGCGCGGTATTGTCTTGTTTTGTATAGAGTTTCTAGTACATTGTATGACCGCCTTAGGACTGCCTGGCACCTGGCCGGCATACTGTCGATGAGCCCCCTCAGATCCTGTACTGTAATTGAGTCCCACGCTTCCCGTACAATCCGTCGTAGAGCGTCATACGTAGGCTGTCTCCCACCTTCTTGGTCAGGGTAATTCAGCTGTATATAGTCCTTCATCTTGTTCCAAACAGCCTCAATTGGGTTGAGGCGAGTAGGGTGGCCAGTAGATGGGAGAGATGCCTCTCTCAAGAAGCTCATTGCGAGTATACGCAGCAGAGTGCCCTGGCGCCCCATCCTGCATGAATTTTAAAGTAGGATTCATACGTAACTAGCCATCAACGATGGGAACAATGCGCTCACAGTAGCTCTCCTTATTAATAACGTTAATTAGATGCATTTTTGTCAGTAGAGAGGCTATGAGTCATCGCGTGATCATCTTGGCAGTGCCCCTGCAGTGCGCGGACCATGTACACTACTTATGCCTGATGCCATAGTAGTGGTAAGGCGGTCTTTTGCCGCATGTAGATAGCTCGTCTATCTTGCAGGCTAACACGAGGAAAGCACGATTTGTATCGAGATATTGACAAGTGAATGGGGCCCAATACGCCTCGAGGTGTTATACGCTTGCTATTTCGAACAAGTCGGGTTGTTCAACCTTGGAGCGTGCAATGAGAAGTGGCACATCAGTGTCGCTATACGCCATCGAAGCTGGCGTATCCCGAGGGGTGGGATAGTGGGGCACCTGGGTGTGTAGCGTTGAGGACTGCCCCTGGGCTTGACCTTTGACAGGCACCCTGCGTCACGGACAGGATACAGCGTAGTATTCGCGCACACTTTTCGCGTCCTCGACGGGTGCACTCGCCGCAATCGCACGTAGCGATACCACCATACAAACCCTACAGCGCATACTGTACGGTACAGGAATGCAAAAGGTAAGTTGCTCCGAGACACTGTATAGACCGATTGGTCCTATTCCGATTCCTCGGTTGACTGATCGACACAGCCCAGTCAGGTCAAGACGGAGTTTCCTTGCCGTCAATTAGCCTCTTCCGGCCCATGGTCCTGGCCACTCGTTTACGGCTATCCGCTGTACCTGACAATTATTGCCTGCTCGAGGGTAAATCCACGTCCAAGGAAGAAACGGTAGAAGGCTTAAAATACGTTGAAAAAACAAGTCAATCCATGCTGTACCACGGGCCGTGCAGAAACAGAGGGTGCCCTTGCGCACCAGAGTCCGGCCATGGTTGGCCTGTCACACGTCGCTGGGGGTCAAGCTGCTTATTGGCATTGTGTTTCGGGCGACGGAGCTCCGTGGTGTAGTTCATAAATAAGCTGCCTATAGGGCAGGAAGGGTTCCGGAATTTTTCGTGGCCGGGCAGCGAAAGCGAGAGGGTGTGGCTACAACGCATGGGGTTCTAGAACGGGGCCTAGAAGTAGGGAGGGCATGCAAAGCACACAGTGGGCAGGCGAGACGGTGTTGAAGCAGAAGGTGAAGAGGTTTGTGGGCCGCGAGCCGGAGGCGATGCAGTCGTCGGGACCAGGCAGAGGCGGTAGAGTCGGTCAATGCTAGTCGGGGATGGACTGTCTCAGGAAGATTGGCGTGTGATGGGCGGTGCGTGATGCGAGCGGGAGCGGTGGTGATATACGTATTGGCGCGGACGGCAGGAGGCAGGCGTCAAGCAGCGCGCGGCACTCTACCTTGGGCGCTGACTCTGAGATGAGTGAGTCTGTGGTGTCGAGCGCGCCATCTGCCCTGGCGAATCTGGCGAGGGACCATGGATCACAGATCACAATGGCGGCGATGGTGCGCTCAGACAGCTGGACCACCACGACCTGGGACACGGGACAGCACGTGGAAGCGCGACAGGCATGGATCCATGGATGGCCCTCAGGGTCCACAGGCGTGTTTGGCGACGGCGAGGCTGAGCAGCAGCGAGCAGCGGGCGTGGAGGCGCGCTGAAACGGGCGCAGGCAGCACGGCAGCCGCTGGCCTGGCTGGCCATGAACGACGGTCCCGCAATCTGCTGGCTCAGGCTGGCCCAGGCGGGCTCAGGCGGGCTCAGGCGGGCTCAGGCTGGCACGCCAGGCGAGGGCGCGCTGGGGGATGCGTGTTTCGAGGGGGTCGAGCCGGGCGCTGCTTTGGGCGTGGTCAAACCAGGCGTGAAACGTTGGAACGGAACAGTCTGCTGGCCCGGGGCGCCAGCAGCGGAGGGGAGGGGCGCGCCATTGGCCGCGGGCGCGCGACGCCGAGGCACGGCGGCGGCCTATCAGCTGCTGCATCCGGCGGCAAGAAGCGACACCTTCATCAATCAGCAGCACAGGAGTGTATAGAGGAAACGGCCCGGCTGGGGTGGGAGCTGTGAGAGAGAAGCGTGAGAGGCCAACGCCAGCGCAAATGCAAATGCGAATGCGCGCGACCAGTCGCCGGCCAGCCGCCTACCGCAGCCTGCCTGGGGCCTGCCTTGGGGCTGCCCACTAGCGACCGCCCGCGGCCCACGCCCACGCTCCCCCCGGCCTTCGCATGCAGTGAATGCACACACGCACTCACCCGCCCTGCCACCTAGACGACCCGTCGCCGCGTCCGTGCCCGCCATTTCTATCCCCTCCACGCCCTCGCACGCTCGCCCTCGTCGTCGGCCTTTCGTCCTTCTCGATATCCCCTTGTTGCTCCAATCTGCGCGCTGGAGCCGCTTCGCCCGCCGTTTGCTTGCGCAGACGCCCTTCGTTACACCTGCTGCCTGAGCGGCCCAGCTGTGTCCATCCTTCGACACCTAGTGTAGCGGGAGGCCCCCCAAGCACTCTGCGACACTCCTCTCATCTATTCCTCTCACACGAGCCCCTCCCACGCTCCCTACCGCAGCGCCATGACGACCGCCGTCGCTGCTCCCCCGGTCGCTGCTCCACATGCGCCCGTGCTGCAAGAGCCGGGGCCTGCACGAGTATATGCCGCCATCGCGCCCTCGACACGCTCTCCTCACATCGTGACGCCCACCTCCAAGAGCTCTCAGCGGGTACCGGACAATGCTTCACCTACCTCCTCCAGTGATGGCTCCGCGCCCCAGAGAGCAGAGGGAAAGCGCTCACCTCTTTCGTATGTCCAACAACTACACTTCGCGTTCTTCTTCCTTCCGCCGTCCCTCTTCGTCCATTAGTCCTACTGCTGCTCCCCTCACCCCGCCCACCACCTCCATGTCTCCTCCTACCCGCACTGGCCTTTCTAACCGCACCTCGTCGAGCAGGTCACGTGGCCCAGCACCCAAGATCGTCGTGAAGAAGGAGCCCACTTCGCCCGACATGCCCTCGCGGCACCGTCCGAGCCGCCTGAACCTGTCCAGCTCGCACATTGTCCACTCCTCCGGCGCTCTCACCGCACGACCCTCGGGCCGCGCCGTTGCGCGCGACTTGCAAGATGCCGGTCTTGCGTGCCTGTCTCCGGGTTTCCAGACCAACGATCCGTCGATGCGTGAGCAGCTCCAAAGGAGCATGGACGTGAGGGAGCGGCAGAGGCAGATCATCGAGGCACGCCAGAAGCACGGTGGCAAGGGCGGCCCACCTGACGAGGATTCCCGCCAGCAAGACATGAGCCCATTCGGACGGCCGTTGAAGGCGCCCAACACGTCTCGGAGGAAGGGACCACCGCCCGGTCTCTCCATCGCACCTCCCTCGCATGAGCGCTTTGCGAACGAGCGAGTGATCCAATCTGCACCAATCAACCAGTCTTTCACCGGCCTGCGCAGCAACATGCCATCGTCCCGCCAGCTTGCAAACGGACCCTCGAGCCTGGCTCAAACATCACACATCCACCACGTCCCGGCACAGCAGACGAGCAACAGGCTGCCGCCGATTGCGGATGTCTTCCCGGAGCCGCTTGGTACTGGCCGTGTTCATTACGCTAACAGCCCTGGCACTTCGTCGCACTCAAATGTGCAGCCGCCTCTCCCATCTCCAGGCTTTCCGCCGACACACCACCAACAGGCCTCGCAGACTTCCCGCCCGCGAGAGTACAAGTCTGCCGAAGACGCTGTCCAGACGCTTTCTGGTGGCCGTGAGGAACTCCTGCCCCGCATTGTTCACTACGGCGGCCACCAACCCCCAACGCCGCCTTCGCCTATGCCGAACAAGAATGGGTCCCAGGCTTATCCGCCGGGTGCTGAGTTGCACCGCGGCAGTAGTTCCCGACGACGCCCGCGAGACGAGTACGAGCGGGATATGGGAACACCACCGCTCGGACGGCAACAAACACGCCCTGGACCTTTCGGTGAAGGACGCGACTCCCCGGAGACCCAGCACAAGAAGAAGGAGGAATTCATTGCTCTCTGCGCAAGGGCTTGGGACCTTTTCCATTCGTGATACCTGGCTTTGGCCTACTAGGCGGTCGTACTGTTTGGCATGACGGCCTTTGGTTGTCATAAGCGGCGCTTTGGGAGTTATGAACGGTTTCTCGACGTCCACGGACACGGCACTCGCTTACCATATTTCGTTTTGATTCGATGCGACCTCGGGATCCTCGTTATATTTGCTCGCCCGATACAGCGACTTACCTTGAATATTCCTCGATGATTCACTATTCTCGCAACCGCTCGCACGCGCGCATCTTATTTCCTTCCAATACCACCCCTCAAAAGCGCCGGCAAACTAATAGGGCTCGCAACGGATATCTTACTCGATTTCCCTTTCATTACTCACCTTTGGTTTCGAAACTTTGGTTTCATTCTCAGACCATCTCACGTCTAGCAATGTGCAGACGAAAGATGGACAGGCTTGTTGATGTTGTTCACGTGGATATGATGCGTTGGGTATGTCGGGTTGGATGTGTTTGCTTTTTGTTGAAACGTACACGGTCTCACGGTGAGATGGATATTGTTTCACATGGCTGCACATGTTCTTAATATGTGGCCGAATACTTTTTCATACGCCTTCGCCATCTATCGCTTTTCTATTTATTTATCTTCTTCTTGGATGGTTGGATGTACGTTGATATGACAACCTATCCCCTCTAGGGCGGCGTTTACTTGTTCCCTTCGTTAGCGGTAGGGAGGCTGAAGGGTTTCGGGGCGGTTGGGGCTCGACGGTGGATGGGATGGACCAGGTAGAGAGGACATGCAAAAGGGGGAAAGCAAGGGGCAGTCTTGTACATTACTGTACACGGATCACCCAAGCAAGCCAGACGAAATTCGGATGTTCACTTTTTTCAAAATGCTTGCTACCTACTGCTGTGCGTGGCATGGATCTGCTCGATCTACTTCGATCTTCGCTGCTGTGCTTACCCCGTCTGTGGATTTTTCCGCATTGAGACACCGATGCTTTGGGACTAGCGGTGCGCGCTGCACCGTCTGGGTGTGATCACGGTGGTGAAACGGATCGTCGGTTAGTGTGAAACGGAATGCGCATCGGAGACTGGGCGTCACGGCGGACTCGCTTTTTTGTACGTGCGTGCGTTGTGCGCTGGTCGTGCTCTGTGGATTGAATTTCCACAGGTGGATGGGATGGGATGGAGTCCGTGGGTGGGGATCTGATGTATTATTTGGAGCTGGGCCGAGGGGGATTTGCATGGTTGGTTGGCAACTTGATAGGGCAGCGTAGCGCCACTGCAGAGCCAAGCCAAGCAAAGCAAACGATATGTTGCGAATCCGATGTCCGTCCGATCACGGCTCTCGGCTCTCAAAATAGACTACCTAGGAATCCGCTATGGACATTGCGCAGGTTTTTTTATATCTGCCAAGCGAAGCGGCTGCGACTTCATGGGTAAAGCAATCAGCATGAGAACGAGAAAATATGCATCTGACGCAATGCGTAGATGGGTAATGCCTATAATAGTATCAAACAATTTTGTTTGCATTGTGCTTCGCGCAGATTTGTTGTTGTTGGACTAGTGAACATAGAGTTTGGACCCTGGGCTGGGTTGGGTTGTCTGTGCCGTGTGGGGACGCTGTGGGTCTGCCTAGGCGTGTAGAGACGGCGTACGCCGCAGCCGCAAATAGGCATCCTTGCGTGCGGGCGGGGCGGGGCGGACGTTTATCTCGTTTGAGTGGGGTGTATTATGCGTGCGTTGTGGACACGGGACGGGGTAGATGTTCGAGGTAGATGGAAAAAATGTCTGGATGGACGGCATGCACCGCCACTGGAATCGATATTGGCACTGCCTTTGCGTTGCGGCAGGGTGATGTCCGTCGGCGTGAGGTGTGGTAAGCGGGTGTGGGGTATTGTGTGGGTTGGGGGGTTGTCGGCTAGGGCTTGGGATTTATGGTGTGAGTCTTAAGATTGGGGGCGTTTGGCATGGAAGGTAGGCGGGGAGTGTACTGGATGAGGGTTATGTGTCCTGCGTGCTTGTCGGTTCACGAGATGATGCATAAAGCGATAATTTAAGGCTGCTGAAGAGAAGGTTAGGCAGTGGCTAAGGTGAGCATGCGATGCGAGACGGTACGAATCGGGCATTGTCTATATGCGGAAATGCATGTGAGTCATAGTAGCAGCCGGTATCGCGGTTAGTTAGATGAGATGGAATCGCGTGATGCGGTCGCTGAGATTCAAGTGTTGTTTGCGCAGCTTTGTAATTCCCGGTAGAGTGGCCTTGTGGCAAGAGTAGGCGAGGCGAAGGTTGGTGTCCTCGGAAGGTTGGTAAGATGGTGGAGTGCGATATCGGGCATGGACCACGGCTGGAGGGCCTTCAGTGTGTAATAGAAAGGAATTTTGCAGCGATTTGTTATATATTGTTTTTAGAATATACAGCTGCATGGTGGAAATTCATTCCGCTCGACGCATATAGATCGAAAGACTATTCGTAAATCGCAGGACTGGGTAACGCTGCCGGTCGACAACACGCTGAAAACGGCGCATGTAATCTCATAATATCTCCCACGGACGATAGCTGCCCTTCAGACGTTGAGTCTCCGCACCGCATCACTTCAGTAGTCGCCCCTCCTCAGTACAGTTACCTATTTGAACCATATCTTCTCAGAAGTTCACCACTGCTCGCTCCAAATCTCTGAGCTGCGATGCCAAATCCAACATCGATTCTAGGCCAGTCGCTTTTGCGTGTTGAGTAAACACCTCAAACCCGGGTACATCTACCGTTGCGCCGTGCGCATGGAGATAGCGAGCCATCTGCTCGTGCTCTAGATCCAGAGCAATGAAGATGGGCGGAACTCGTTTCCACCAATATGGGGGAGTTGTTGGTCTCTCCTTCCAGTCTGGTACGTGGTTCACGTCCGCGCCATGCTCGACGAGAAGACGCACAACTTTAGTACTGGCTGAATTCACAGCCCAGAACAAAGTATCGTCATCCGTCATGTTGGGATCGGCTCCGTGCGAGAGCAAGAACCATACGATTCTCTCGTGTCCGCGTTTCGCGGCTTGGAACAATGGATTAAGAGGGCAAACCTGTCCTTTGGGTATGACATGCAGTGAGTTTCCGAACTCCCATTCCCGCCACTCCCGGTAATTTTTCGGGGGCACTTTTTGCTGAACGGCAGCCCCATGGTTGAGGAGTTGTTCCACAACATCCAACCGATCCCCGTAACCTGCTGCAACTCTTTGTAGTAGCGAGCTAAGACTATAGACACTGGAAGATTTCCCGGGAGAGGAAACTGTCTCAACAAGGGAAATGATTTGTTGGTAGAAGTCGCTGTGGTTGCTCTGGGTCGCGCCAGAAGTTAGATATCTTTGCGTATTCAGTACTGCCCATGTGATGTCGGAATCAACCAGTTCCCACCTGGGGTGCAGAGCGAGCTTTGCTGTTTCGAGTTGGCCTGCTGCGACTGCGTGGCTGAACACCCACTCTCGAATACGGTCTTTGTGAGGCCGGAACAAAACTCGTGAGAAAATCATCTCTAAGATCTCGGTGTTACCACTGCTTGCCGCTAAAAGGACTGGCTGGGACCAGTAGCGATTCTGATCTATTTCAAATAGCGGTGAGGTATCCGTGAACGATGTGAGCAATTCCTTCGCTACAGTGGTACATCCCGTAATGATTGCTGCTTGGAGAAGAGTCTTTGGACTGTTATGATCCAGTGGTTTGGGAGGTCGTAGTATGAACACCTGAGGACTCGCACACAGCATGGAGACGTAGGTCCGGATCGAGTCTGCGCTGTCACTCCTACTTCGGCGGTTAAGCTCCTCTGCAATCAGATACACTGCTGCTAGAGGAGCCTCGGCTGAAGACTTTTCTTTCAGGATTTTCTAGACGAGGTATGACTGCCAGAACGATCTCTCGTGGGGATTCTCGATCCATGTCCAACGGCAAGCTATCTTGCTGTCCTGGTCTTCGAGCTCTGCTTTCAACACGGCAGACGGAAAAAGCGATTCTGTGACCTCGATTGAAAAAAGCCCTGTTAGATGTCAGAATACAGGCTTTCAGGCTGTCGGAACAGGATTTGGCGCGTACTATTCACAAGCCTGAGCCTCAGAGCCCGCTTGACACCACGCACGTTCACCGCATGGGCGAGAACTTCCCGTAGAATCTCGATAGATAGTTTCGTCAGCAGCATGTTCTTCGTATGTGACAAAGATTTGCTCGGAGTTGAGAGTGCGGGGAAGGAATCTGGGGACACAGTGAAGTTGCATGTGTGGGTAAGATGCTAACTGTATTTGGCGATACCGTCAGCTCAGCTATATAGCTGCCGGCCACATAGGGATTCCGGCCACCCCACCAAAACGCGACACCTGCACAAAACACGCGATATCTCAACAACGCCTATTACAATTGCCATTGACTACACATAGATTCAAGCGCTGCAGCTGCTGTAGCTACTACAGCTCTCTCTGCAGTGCTTAATATAGTAGATCTACTCTGTTAAGCAGCTAAAGCCTCAGCTGCGCGTATAGCCTCTCTAATACTCTCTACCTCTGCAAAGCGTTGATTTGGGTCTACTTAAACGCGCTTTTGAGGACGCTAAGAGCTAGAAGTCTCTAGCTGCTGCTTAAGGCGTCTTTTCTCTACTTCTAGTCCTGCAGCTTGAGTATTTGCAGCTGCTAGCGCCTTATCTGCTTTCTATAGGAGTAGCTAGGTGCTATAACCTAGGTTTTTAAGGCTCTAGATGTTGAGCTGCGCCAAGTATAGATCCTAAGGGCCTTAAGGGGTAGAGAGGAAGCTCTAAGGCTGCTGCTGGGGCTGCTGCTGAGGCGGAGGCGTCGTAGGCCTCTAAGAGACCTGCGACGAGCTGAGCACGTGATTGATGTTGAATAGGCAGAGACCAGTAGCCTGCCAGCTAGCTTGAATCACACGCTCTGTAAAGCCTTCCTCCCTAGCTTAATAGTAGCAGGCAATAAAGCGCTCTTTCTTAATAGGCGCGGCGTTGTTGAGCGACGCGAGCTCCTGGATCTGGCGTTGGTAACTAGACTTAATAACAGAGAAAGGAGCAAGATCTAGAGGCTGTAGGACGTGTGAGGAGTGCGCAGGTAGGTATAGGAGCTCGATTCGATGCTGTTTACAGAGCCATAGGAACTCTATACTAATATGGCTGCCATGCCCATTAAGAATAAGGAGGCGGTACTAGCTATCACCTACAGCCGTCTCAGGTATAAATATGCGCTGTAGCCACTCAACACCTATTGCATTTAACGTCTATCCGTTCTCTAAGGTTATATAGAGCCAGCTAGGTATGTAGGACGAGGGGAACTAGGTAGTCTGTAGGCTCTGGCCCTTGAAGATGACTGCGCAGCGTAGTTTCTGCCCTATTGCTAATACACACTTGATTATAGAGACCTACTTGCGATTTTCTAGAGACCGAATGTAAGCCTTCTTTTTCTAACTACTAGAGAGTACTCTAGTGTTTGTACATACTCCTAGAGCAAGCCCTGTCTTATCTATATTCCAGATATCCTTATTGCGTATATTTAAGCGCTTTCTAGTCCTCTTAAAGAGCTCTAGAAAGGCGCGCACCTGCTCTGGAGTCGCTGCCTCAGCTCTCTGAGCCTCTAGCTTTCTACCGACTACTAAGGCGACGCGTGGCTGGCGCTGGATGAAGTGTAAGAGCCAGAGCTTGCCGACAGGCTAATCGTCGCCGTTCATACGCAGGATTCGATTCGCCATTTCTTGAGCGCGAGCGTGTGAGGGAGGGCAAGCGCGCGCGTCTTCTTCGAGGATCCAGTCTACTAGGAAGTCCTCCTGTAGAGGAGTCAATCGCTGCTGGTGTTGATGGCTAAGCGCACTGTTTGTTGCGCCACCTAGTCGGCCTTAAAGCGTAGATCGAGGGATATTATATGCCTTTGCTACAGCGCGTAGACTAGAATAAAGACCTACGTTGAAATCGCTGATAGCTGATTGTATAGCTAGCTCACGGGCGTCCATTTTGATCAGCGTTGTTGGGAGATATCACGTGTTTTGTGCAGGTGTCGCGTTTCGGTGGGGTGGCCGGAATCCCTATGTGGCCGGCAACTATATAGCCGAGCTTAGTGGATTTCTCATATGCTTACCAACACTCAACTGAAGTCCGTTGCACAACATTTGATCCAGACGCCCATCGGGTTCCAAGATTACGAGATGACACGCGAAAGCAGGGCGCAAAATTGCGCTAACAGTTTAAAGACAAGTACCATGGATACGATATGGAAGTTCCAAGGTTCACGATCTGCGCAGCGAGAGTCGAGGAAGGGAGCTTGGGAAGTTACTCTAGAATACATGATGCAAGAAGGACATGTGCTTATCGGGTAGAAGATTATGACTGGTTTCGCTGATCTGACGATGGAAATTAAAGCCAGTGTGTTCGCATTCGTACGTATGGTACTTCAACGATTCACTTTCTCGTGCAAACTCTGAGCTGATTTGGGTGTGAAATAGCATTGCCCGGCAAACGTGAGTCAGAATTACGTTAGCGTGCGCAAAGAGCGTTCGCCCACCCTCAACTCAACTTCATGATCAAAAAGTTCTCAGAACACGCCAAGCAATTCCCCTCCAGCCTACTGAACTGAATGGACTGGCCTACAACAGGTGCTGTTCTGAGACGAGCAATGGCCATGACTCGAATTTCCGGATTTCCGAATTGGCATCGCCTTCCTGTGGAGTTGAAGACCAATGTTTTCGCCTATGTAAGTATAGAAAGCTCGAAGCGCAACGAGAGTACTCTTGGAAGACTGCCTCGGATTCGGCTCAATATGCGATTCTTTTCATTGTTGTTAAGCGGGACCTTTTCATCTTTTCTAAAGCTAATATTGTGGCAGGTCCGCTCAGTCAAGGACCGAAAAGCTATATGCTTGATCAGCCGCGAGTGCAAGGACATAATGGCACCTGTGCTTTGGGAACGTTTCTACACTGACCTCTTGCCGACCGCGAAAAAGGCTCTGGACACACTGCTGGATCCCAAATGCACCATTTTCCTCTGCATATTGGTAATCCACAATGTCGGCGTCGTCCAGGTGGATAAATTCAGACAGAACGTCTTGCTCACTTGGCATTGATTCTTCCACCAGAGGGTATGGAAATGACGATCAATTCCATCGAATCGGTACTCTGTTCCTTTACTGGACTCCGCTACTTCGAATATTCCGCATATCGATTAACCATTCACGCGCATTCCTGCTAAAATTAGGGTACACATATTGGGCATCTATTCGTGTGGATAGGGAATTTGAATGTGTGCCTCGGTAGGAGAAGCCTCAGGCCGTTGGCTGGCAGTTCACCATGCAGAGTGGGTCAATAGAGGGTTTTCGGTGTTGAAGCTGAAGCGGACCCAAAAATAGTCTGATGCATGCTTGGCTTCGTCGCAGGCCGCATAAGTTTGTTAAATGCCCCGAAAAAGCAGCAGGAACGCCCGCAAATTACCAGGCAGGAACGACCGCAGAGCGCGCACTTTGTCGCATCGCCAGCACGCGTCAAGCCGTGGCCATCTCCACGCCGCCGTCCACGTCGAGTCGAGCGCGCTCAGCGACGGCGCCGTGCGCATCGCATCGCACCGCTTGCTCGCGCTGGCCGCGACTTGCCATCTGGCGCCTCGCCGCCCTCGCGCCCCAGCCGCCGCCTCTCTGTAGCCATCGGCGGCCGTACAGCACACAACCCGCATCCATAGTGGCATAGTGGCATCGCCTATCGGTTGCGGCGTTGGCGTGCTCAACGGGCCATCGTTGCGTTTGACTCGACTCACTGGACCAGGCGCGCTCATGTCTCGCGGACCCGCTTGGCCTCAGCGCAGCTCGTAGTGCTTCCGTCCGAAACCATGCAAATGGACTTCTCCGCAGAGTCGGACCATAATCTCCATCTCTCGTCCCACGGCCACTTTGAACACACAGGCCACGGCAGCCCGGCCTTTTCGCCGTTTCGCCATTCCGTACGTGCATTCCGTACCCTGGCGTGACTCGGCGACCGTGACTGACATGCCCACACCTAGGTACCAACAATCGATCCGGGCCTTGACCAGAGTGCCGCTGCCAACCGTAATGGCCATCCTCCAATGTCATCAGTTCACCAGTCTGCCGCCCCGAACCACCTCCTGCAGCCCGACAATGCCTCTCTCAACAGCGGCCATCTCGCCCACGGCTTCTATGGAGACATGTCGCGCACTTCGCAGACGCCCTCGACTCCCTCCAATGCCTCGCCGCGCTTCTCAGCCATATCTCCAGCCAGCCAAACGAAGCAGATCACGGCAAACTATGTCCCGACCGACCGCCCTGCACCATCCCGCGACGTGTCGGACGAAACGCTCGACGCAGCATACGCTACCTTCATCCTCTACTGCAATCCGAACTTTCCAACTACCACCGATACGTCTGAGCTGACGCGACTATTTCGGATACCACCGAAGAGCGACGGAAAAGCTTTTAGCACCTGGTCATTGTTTGAGCTGATTCGCAAGCTTGACTCGAAAGAGATCAAGACTTGGACACAACTGGCGCTGGATCTGGGTGTGGAACGACCCGACACGGACAAGGGACAGAGCACCCAAAAGGTGCAGCAGTACTCTGTTCGTTTGAAGGTGAGGCACACTCTCATCATGTCTTTTCTTGCACCTCCAAATTTTCCTATATGCAGTGCGTGGTCGCATACTACAGTACGATGTAGCTTCCTTACGTCTGCGCTTGCAGTACGTTACCTCGGGCAACTCACACATGGTATTTTCCGAGACTGCGCGGAAACTCGTGTCTCTCTACTCTCTGGAAACTCCAATCAACCAAGTAGAGGAATGTATACTACGTGGAAGACTGCACCTAAGTTTTACGACGTCCAAGTATCCGGATACGGAAGCCGAGCTTGTCGTTCCCGGTGTGTACCTACCCGATGTACTAATACCCATCGGTAACATGAAAATGTTGGTCCAAGACATACTTATGTGGCGCGTGCAATCCTCGCGTCTTTCCTAGACTCGGAATAGGCCAGGAAGTCAGATCTTGCATTTACGATTTATCTCTTTGACTTTACGCCTGGTTTAACTGACTGACGGTACTAGCGATGGATGCGCGCAATGCATATCGATGCATTCTTCGAGTACATGCTAGGGAAACAACATTCTTACTATCTACAAATACCACCGCCGCACAACCCTTTCCCCGAAAACGGCCGCGATGGAGTGTCACTCGAGGAGGATCTGGCGATCAGAGCGCTCGACCCTAAATTCCGCCCGAAGCGGGGACGTAGGAAAGCTGATGATGGCGAAGACGATGTAGACCTGGTTGATCACACTCCACCTCCTAAGCGGCCCCAATTGGACACGTCGATTCCCTTTGGCAATGTTCTACAACCCCAATCTGCTTACCCAAATAGCGCTCATCCGGACAACATGGAGGGGTTTCTGGGAGGACACGATCCGTGGGCAACATCAGCTATTGTCCCATCTTCCGCTTTGACTGCAGCATCAGCACCGGGACGCATGCATCCGCACAAGAACCTAACGCCATATTCCGCCTCGCCTATGTCCGGGCAACAACTTCGATGGCGTCTTAACACGCATGACAATCCAACGACGCCGCATCCACTCTCTGCCGTGACGCCACAGTCAGCTCATCCTGACTTCTTCGATGAACCTCAATCGGCAATCACACCTTCAAGCTCGAAAACACGATCAAGACGGCGTCATGGACCCGCTGTCTCCTCGGCGTGGCCAAGCAACAACTCCTCTTCGACCGGTAAGCTCCGGGGTAGACCGCCGAGCAACCGTTCTGTACGCGATGGTCCTTTTGTCACTTTTCCCGCCAATCCGAAGACTAAAGAGGGACCTACGATAGATGTGAACAGGAACCCTGGTAATCTCACACCCATCGTGGAGAGAGCACAATCAGACCCCCCAGTGGCAGAACAACACTTCCGTTTTCCCCCTACGCCCGCTTCAGCCGTGTCGCCTACTAGTATAGAAGCAAATATACCTAATGGACCCCAGAGACCCCATAGGCTAAGCCTCCAGGTGCCGCAGAGTGTCGGTAATCCTGTGCGACTTGTCACTCCGACGGTGCTTGTGAACGGCGAGCAAAATCAGGCTTCAAGCACGGGTCTCGAGCCGTCCGCAATGAGCGCAGACACTGACCCACAATCCTCTGGAACTCTCTTCGAACAGAGCATTGAGCAGTCCCGTCAACAGCAGCACACATCAACCCCCATCCGCCCGTCCAACCCCTCTCAACTCTCGCCTCGAACGCAGCCGCGAGGACCCACCTCGACGGCATCGCCTACCTCTTCCATTCTCCCAGAATCCCTCAAACGCGCCCTTGTAGCCGAACTCATCCGTGCACCCCTCTCGGGTCGCCGCAAGCGCCTCGGAGGCACGGAAGCCAAAAACCTGGCCGCCTCAATCCTCTCCCCTCTCTTCGCCAAACCAACCACTTCGAACACCGCCCCTGCAAAGATTATGAGTGACCAGCTCCTCAGTATCGCCATCAGCAGCTGCCTTGGCCTCACCTCTGCGGTCGGACTCGGTATCGGCGGTCCTAGCGGCGGTGTTCGACGCGTCGAGTGTGTTCGCTTCAGAGTCGGCGGAGATGGGTATGAGAGTCCTATAGATGAGGATGACGAGGATGGCGACGCAGGCGGGACAGTTAGGGAAACGTTCGATGTCTTCTTCGGGGTGGGGTTTGGTGGTTTGACGGGAGAGTGGGCGACGAAGGGGTTGCTGGCGACAAGTAATGGGAGCGAGGCAGTGGCAGAGGCGCAGATGGGGGGTCAAGAGCAGATGCCGAGTACGGCTGCGGGGTGGAAGGCCAAGTTCTTGGAGACGCAGAGGAAGTTGTTGGAGAGAGAAGAGGAGGCTAAAGAGTTGAAGGAGAAGATTTTGGAGGCTGTGCTTTGAAAACGGGCCAGTTTGGCGCTTTCAACACAAAATCTGCGAGGAGATGGACCTTGGAGCTCTAGCTTCATGGAGAACTTGGGCGAGTTGTCTTATTTGGGAGGGATAATGCACATGAGATATGAGCAGGTTATGAGCAGGTGTATGGGGTGGAGCTACTTTGACGGCCTGGAGACGCTTCGGCATCATTTTCTGGATTTGCATTGTATATGAGAGTGATGTTTGCAGATACCCTGGTTGTTTTCGGAGGTTGGAATTTGCCTCGATGTAAGTAATCATGAGTTCTGGTTTGATAGATCAGGCGGGAAGTATATACGTGCATGTAATGTATGTAGGCTTGGGCATTGCTTTGTAGTTTCATTACTGCCGTTCGAATATCAGCTTCAAGCTTCGTTGCAGGCTTCATTATTTCTATATGTCCATAATTCGTTGTTCCACGTTTCTCTTCGGAGTTAGACACGCTGAACATGATCTTCCACACATTCGAACAAGGCGTAACGCGTGAGATACCCCGCAGCGGGAAGGTCGCGTCATTAAACAGTCATGTCGTAGCCTTTCCCACACCTCCACCGCTCGGGATCGACCCCTCCTTCTCCCACGGCTTTCTCCGCTTCGACTGTGTAGCCTGCGACGACTGCCCTGTCAAGAGCGTATCTGGTATTTCCTTGATGCCCGGGATGGGTTGCCCCGTGGTCACGAGCTCTACAATGTGCGCGAAAGACGTGGGATACGGTGCAGGAGGCTCGTTCGGGTTCGCTGTAGCACCAGGTAGTAGTCCGCCAGCGTTCTCGATGCTGGAAGAGGCACTCGGAGCTTGTGCACTGTTGGGCACGAGGGCGGGGCGACCCCGCGCACTGCGATATGCTTTGTAGGCGTCGAAGTCGACGTTCATGTTGTATTTTCTGGACAATCAATATACACAGTCCCGCAATGTGGAAGGAAAGCAGCTACCTAGCATAGTAGAAGCATCGCGCTCGCAGCGTCAACTCGGACGCTTGTTCGGGCGAGCTGTTGCTGCCCAAGATGGCGTTCAAGCCCGACTGGAACTCGGCATCGTTGTCCCAATTGTAATCCTCGAGGGCCGCGTAGACGTCGTCCAGGCCGTCGGCGGCGGCGATGCTCATGGCGAGAGGTAAAGGTAAAGATGAGGCATGGGCGTTGGACAGTGAGCGCCGTCGAGGACTGATGATTCGCATGTGGGTCCTCAGAAGCTTGGGCCGAAGTGGAGCCGTAGCTGTTCTTTTGGCGAAGCCTGAGGCACGTCCGTTCGCTCTTACCCACACACATCTTTCACTCCGCCAGCCACCCTCCCCTCCCTCCTTCTTCCCGCCCCCCACACGCCTCCTCTCCATTCTCTTCTCTCTCTGCTCAAGCACTCTTCTCTACTTTTCGTACATACACCATACACAGCCATGTCGGAGTATATCGGGTGCGTCGCAGCGGCGCCATCAGCTGGAGCTTCTACTGACATGCATTGTGCAGCTCGCGCATATCCCTCATCTCCAAGAGTGACATCCGGTACGTCACCCTCTATCGAGCTAGCTCTGGACAATTTCTAAGGCGTCCAGATATGTCGGAACACTCGTCAATATTAGCTCAGAACAGTCGACGGTGACACTCGACAATGTGCGATCATTCGGCACCGAGGGCCGTCGCGGCGGCAAAGACGAGTTCGCGCCCTCAGACGCAGTCTACGAGCAGATTGTGTTCCGCGGCAGCGACGTGAAGGATCTGCGCATCGAGGAGACGCCCAAAGAAGAGCCGCCGATGCCCCGGGACCCGGCCATCATTGGAGTAAGTCCCGCCCATCTTCTTTCACGTCAAAGGGTACAATGATTAAATATTTTCGGATGTAAACCTTTTATACCACCGAGAGCGCAAAACCGTGTGGAGATTTTCCGTTGCCTTCCTTCTGAGTACCCTCCAACACCCTCGTTTTCATTGTCAATCTTGAAAAAAAATCGGCTAACATGGCATATTGGATTGAAAAGGTGCAGCAGTCTTCGCGGCAGGAGAGCTCGCAGACAGAGCAACGCCCGCCGCAGCAGAATCAGCATTTCGCTCCTCCACCCGGTCAGTTTCCGCCTGGTGGTTACCCACCCTTTGGACAGCCACCGCCCTACCCGAACAGGTTTGGACCGCAAGGTGGCTTTCCTGGCGGCCCTCCTGGTCCATTCCCAGGCGGTTTTGGCATGCCTGGGTCTTATGGCGCGCCTCCGCCGGGGTGGTACCCACAAGGCCAGGGCTTCAACCAGCCACCGGGACCCTTCGCTCCGCAAATGCCTATTGGACCACCTGGACAACAACAGCAGCAACAGAACCAGAATCAGCCGCCAACAGGCCCCAAAGGGACGACACCGGTTGGCCCTCCGGTAAACAAGGGCGAGAAGCCGAATGCTCAGCCCAAGCTTGCAGAGGCAGATGGCGGCTCTAAATCCGATGAGATTAAGAAGGATGCGAAAGCTGCTGCACCCATTCCCGCGGCCACTGCTACAAAGCAAGCTCCCCCACCCCCCGTTGATTCCAAACCAGACGTTGCCGCCGCTCTAGCACCACCTGCGCCCACGAATCAGCCTACCGCAGCCCCCAAGGCTGCCCCCACAGGACCCAAGAGCGGTCGCATTGTTCCAGCTATACCTCTTGCTAGCCCTGGCTTGAACAAGGCTGCATCCCAAGCGCAGCCCACTGGAGTTGCTGCTGCTGTGCAGTCTGGTCCCTCGACGGTGAATCCTACTCAACAGTATCACAATGCAACGCAGGCAGCTACTGCGGCCGTCGCGGCGGCTATGGCGAAACTGGATGTTTCCAGCGGAAAAGCACCTGCGCCGTCGGGAGCGCCGTCGATGAATGTGAACCTCCAGCAGCGGATAGACGAGATGCGAGATGATCAAGCCAGGCGAGGCGGGCCCAGTCAGCGCGGAGGCAGAGGTGCCCGTGGTGGCCGCGGTGGTCATCACACAAAGCTAGAGATTCCGACAACAGATTTCGATTTCGAAACTTCGAATGCGAAGTTCAACAAGATGGATTCTGTCAAGGAGGCCATTGCCTCAGGCTCACCTCTCGGTGAGTGTGTGCCAGTACCGATTGCTGAGGTTGCGACCAATGGGCACGGAGCCGAGCCAAAGACTGATAGCGTTGTCATTCCGCCTTCGGCGTACAACAAGTCGTCAAGCTTCTTCGACAACATCTCAAGCGAGTTGAAGGACCGAGAGGATTCAGCCACCAATCGTGGCCAGCAATTCAGGACCGAAGAGCGGCGCAAGAACATGGAGACATTTGGTCAAGGCAGTGTGGATGGCTACAGGGGAGGATACCGTGGCCGTGGCCGAGGAAGGGGACGCGGTCGTGGTTTTGGCGGCTTCAGGGGCGGCAGAGGTGGTCGTGGACGCGGAGGTGCTCAGTTTGGAGAGCAGGCGGCCTGATCGTACAGGTTCATCTTCCACGAACAGTGTTTGAGGATTGATCTGTGATTGGCGGACAAGGTCTTTAAAAATCTTGGGAGTGGAGTTATTGCGACATCTGCTTGTGCTTGGGAAGGCGTGGACACCAAATCCAGGATTCGGTACCCTGCGTTTCAGCCAACGAAATGCGAGGTTGGGATTATGTTCTGGTGGGATTTCCTTATGCGCTCTGTACAAATACGGCTGGGTCTTTCTTGTGCCGTTTCCTCTGATACCTGCGTTCAGCGATTCGGCGTGGTCTGCGTCGAGACATGGTTAGCCACCACTGTAAAGTTTGGAAGAGGAAGGGAAGATATCCGGTGACGAGTAAATGAAAACAATGTAGTGTGGACTTGGAGTTCTCTGCGAGAGCATGTCGGTGACTAGTTCTGAATTGCACATTCACTACCTATATACTTGGGTATCATCTCACGACGCGTGGGATTGCTTTTTGTCGCCTGAGGCTGTTAGCTATACCTACTACCTTACAACTACATTAACTATGTGGCGTTAATTAAATCTACCTAGGGGTAGGACAACAAAGGCTTTTATCTCAAATAATATAATAAAAAAAGCAAAGCCCCCTACTTCGTAAATAAAAAGAGCGTAAAAAAGGTAATTATAAAAAAAGCGCGTTTAAACTTGCTAAGTAAGCATACCTACTATAAACTATTAAAACACTATTATAATGCAACGAGTCGAAATCGAAAGTTGAGATTGCTATGTGAGATATTGCGTGGGCGCCCTAGTGGCGGCCCACGCCTGCAAGAAGGGCGCGCGAGTGCCGAGACGCTAGCGTCGCCCTAGTTCTAATTAGGAAAGGTGTTCCGAGGTAACGCCGGAACACCAAAGTCGTCGAATGGATCCGTCACATATAACTAGTACTTATTAATTACCTATTTCATTAAGGGATTTTGACTCTGTTGCCTTTATAAGGGCTCGTGCGTTGCTATGACGAGGAAGGTGCCCACGTGCGCTTCGATTGGTTCGCGTGTGTGGACCAGGACGGCTTCCCCGCGAGCTTCCCGAGGCGTCTCAGTCTCTTCTGTTCGAGGTCGAGCATTATGCACACCATTCCTTTCCATTGACGTTACTCCGATATTGTTGCCATTCGCTGGCCTGCACCTACCCTCGGTCGCTTGCGATACAGTGCAGGACAAGAGCCTGAGGACATACTAGGGCTTGAATTAGCCCAGTCTCCGTAAGACGCGATGAAGTTCGGCAGCACTCTCCGCAAGAGCATCTACCCCCCATGGAAAGACCAGTACGTCGACTACGACAAGCTTAAGAACCTGTTGCGCGAGCACGACGACGACGAGCCGTGGACGTCGGACGACGTGACGCAGTTCACCGAGGAGCTGGCGAACGTACAGCTGGAGAAGGTATACAAATTTAAGCAAGAGGTGGCCGAGAAGCTGCGCGAGCGCACGACGGCCTGCGAGAAGAAGCTTGAGCCATTGGCGATTGGCATCAAGGCAGAGGACGGGACTGAGGGCGAAACCTCATCTTCGGCGAACAATGCGACCAGCAAACCCGACGTGCCACCGGCGGAGAGGGAGAGGCTTCTCAAGGAGGTGCTGGGAGAGCTGGATGGGATTATAAAGGAGGTCAAGGAATTGGAGACATATGGCAGAATGAACTATACCGCTGTCATCAAGGCGACGAAGAAACACGATAAGCTGCGTGGTCGTTCGTATCGTCTGCAGCCCTTCATCAATGCGCGACTCGTCGAGAGGCCAATTTATACCGAGGACCAATCGCCGCTGCTATACCGTCTGTCAGCCATGTACTCTTTCGCACGCCGAGCTTGGATGGCAAGCCCAAAGAGGCCTTATCTTTCGCTGAGAGCTCCACTAGCTCTGAGGACTTCACTTCATACAAATGTAGGCGCTGTCAGGCTGGTCTGCGTTCGTTTAGCTAACAGAGAGCAGTCTGGGTCCACAAGGACAACGTCCTCGAGGTCAAGACCGTCATCCTCCGTCGTTTGCCAGTCTTAGTATACAACCCGCAGACCTCCAAGATCGCCGAAGGCTCCCAGCGCGACCCCACCATAACCTCAATATACTTCGATAATCCCGATTTCTCGCTATATTCAGACAAGGTCAACCATGTGCCGAACGCCGCTTCTCTGCGTCTTCGTTGGTATGGGCAACTAGCAGACCAGCCGAGCATCTTCTTCGAGAAGAAGGAGATCAAGGAGGACAACGCTACCGAGGAACAACGTTTCGCAATCAAGGATAAATATGTGCAACGATTTATCACGGGTAAATACCACATGGAAAAGCAGATCCAGAAGATGGAGGCTCGCGGCGCTCAGGATCAGCACGACGTCAGCGAGTTCAAGAAAGCGGTAGACGGCATTTCAAGCTTCATCAAAGAGAAGGAGTTGCAGCCAGTGCTACGCGCCAATTACACCCGCACGGCCTTTCAGATTCCCGGCGACGACCGCGTGCGCGTCTCCTTCGATACAAACCTAGCCCTTATCCGCGAGGACGCTTTGGATGAGAACAGGCCGTGCCGTGATCCCGACGATTGGCACAGGCGGGACATTGATGACCGCAAGATGGAGTATCCGTTCAAGGAACTGAAGAAGGGCGAGCGCTACGACTTTCCACATGCCGTGCTTGAGATCAAAGTTAAGGGCATGAAGAAGTACGAGTGGATCCAAGATCTTATAGACTCTCATTTGGTCAAAGACGCGCCCCGCTTCTCGAAATTCGTGCAGGGGGTTGCAAAGCTGTTCGAAGACCAGGTCAATACTTTGCCCTTCTGGCTGAGCGAAGTGGAGACGGACATCAAGCGAGAGCCTGAGCAAGCCTTCGAGGAGGAACAACAGCGCAAGCAGAGAGCTGCTGAAGATGATTTCGCAGTCGGAAGTCTTTTCGGTGCCCGTGCGAGCCCAAGCTACCGTCCTTCTACGATCTCGCCCGTGGGCTCTCCCGCTGCTGCCGGCAAATCCGCTCGCAAGGCGAGCGGCCCCGCAAAACAGTCTCCCCTCATCAACCTCGAAGAAAACCGCAGGACCAACGAAGAACCCGATAGCGATGAAGAAGGCATACATGCGAGCATCGCACGCGACTCCCCTTTCGGCCGCTCTACCGGCCTCTCCTCCATCTTCCCTTCGTTCTCAAGCTCAAAATACGCCCGCAAGAAGGAGAACATTCAGCAACGCATCCAACTCCCCCCAGGCATCAGACACCCCGGCGTCTGGATCAAAGACCAAGGCCCCGTGCGCGTCGAAGCCAAGGTCTGGCTCGCAAATCAGCGCACGTTCATCAAATGGCAGCACGTCAGCGTCTTACTTGCCTCCCTATCTCTCGGCCTGTACAACGCCGCGGGTGAAACTAATAACGTCGCGAGAGCATTAGCCGTCGCGTATACCTGTGTTGCGCTCTTCACACTGCTATGGGGGTACGGCATATACATGTACCGGATGAAGTTGATCCGGGAAAGGAGCCCCAAGGATTTCGATAGCGTCTTTGGGCCGTTGGTGGTCTGTGTAGGGTTGGTAATAGCGTTGTGTTTGAATTTTGGGTTCAAGGTATGTGCTTTTGATGTGATTGTGATTGAGGCGATGGAGTGCTGATGTCTTGGTGTAGTACCGTGCTATTGTGAATGATCGGGAGACGGGGCTGCAGAATGGTACGGTGGTGGGTGTTGGGGCGCCGTTTTTGGAACATGTTGAGTTGGTGCGATGAGTTAGGGGGTGAGGGGGGTTGTGCGAGAGAATTCAGATTTGGGGTGATTGCGTGGTTGAGTTGGTGCGTGGTCGTGTGCATTTGGGTGTTGGGTTGGGTACGGGGCTATTGTTTTGTTTATGGAGGGTTAGGTAGGGGTGGTACGCGGTGTACAGTTATGGCGTGCACTGCGCGTTTTGAGCGGGGTGTTGCTTGTTTGAGCATGTATGAAGTTTTCTGTACAATGAGGATTTAGGGGTGTGGTATTGTGAGGACAGGGGTAGTGTTGCTTGATTGATTTATTGTGTTGTGATTGATGGTGTGAGGAGGATTGCAGTACATGACACGGTGAGATGGATGGATGTGAATTGTGCGCTGTCTTGATTGAGCGTCTGATGGCGTGCCGTCCTTTGATGTGTTTACTTGTGTAACGAACGGGTGAGCACGCTCTTATTTGATAATTCAATGTCTACGTACGGTGCGCGATGTTTCGCTCGCAGCATCTTGTGCGACTTATTTGTCGTTGGTTCGGTGTCGTGTTTTGTGTGCGCTAGCGGCCGGCGGATGTGATGGGTACATTGCAGACGGGCACCTGCTTCCGTGTCGAGGGTGGACGCAAAGGTAATGTGATCAATGTGATGCGGTTGGTGGATGGTACGGCGTGTGATTGCTCCCAACACATTGGCACGGCGAGGCCCGTGTTGCTTGACTGTACCGGCACGCACTGCGCTGTGACGGGACTGGATGATACATAGCTAACATACAGGTTCGATCGAGTTGTACATAAGTGTTTCGATGTGGAGATGCACGTCACTGTTTGTTATTTGACGACGTGTGGGCTTGTCGAAAAAGGGGCTGTGGTGAGCCTGGATGCTTGCATGTAGCACATACTCGTGCAAGGTGGATCGCTCGCAGTTCGCAGCACGGGATGTTCCACTGCTCTGGTACAGTTGGCATGGTAACAGGGCACAAGATCTTGTCCTGGCGTGGTCGGTTTTCGTGCTATGTCTCAATTTTTATGCAAGGAGATTTCCTCTGCTGTTGTGGTGCGGTGAGAGCGATAAGACAGACGTGTTGGCAGATCATGTCAATGTCGCCAACAACATTCTCGCGTGGCAAGCACGTAGAGTATAATGTCGACGACGATTGCAACTTGACGGCAAAAAATCCAGCATCCAAGGATAGGAGGCCCAAATGTGTTATTTCATGGAGCAGCTCGGACAGAAACAACACGCTGTGCCCGTGACAGCACTACTCTCCGAGATGCTGCACTACAGTGCGTGAGTGCGTTGTCGTTCAATGATGTCGTCGTACGGAGTGGGCGAATGAAACGGCCGCCAAGATGAGAGATGTGGAGACCCATCCGGTCCGTGGTTTTCGGGACAACCTCTCTCGCTGCATCACCACCATCCGGATTCATCAATGGCACTTCTTGCTGCACGTCCAATCCCGAAATGCTATCCAGTCCGTCTGTTGGTTGCCGGCGATGCCAATTGAACTTCAGAAGCCTCGGGCCGATCTTGTGGCACTCAGGCTGCGAAACGGCGGTCAAATGTGGTACCAACTGCGGCGCTTTCGCTGTCCATGTTGAAAACAATACCTGCGTTGTGAAGCACCCGGTTGGGGTTTGCCTCGAGGCCACGCCATGCGTGCTGACTGCTTGCATGGAGCTGTCCCGCAAACGCAGCGACCCGGGAGACGCAGGTACCAGTGGTTCCTGACCTATTTGCACGCCTGTGTACCGTTTGGCGGCTGCACAGACTGCACCGGCCGTTTCTCAACGTCCCCAATCGGTCTTGTTCACTTCCATAAAGAGACGGCCCTTCACGTCGAAGATGGATCACGCTTCTCTCCCGGGCCAAGCTTCACTCCACGCGCTGTTCCCGAGCTTGGACGCAGTCGTCTTCACTACCTAGGTACCTACTCCTAGTGCACCGCGCCCTCTCTACAAACACGCCTCTGGGTACCATATACCCCACTCATACACGCTCGTTCCTACATTCATCTCCCACCCTGTGTCATTCATTCCTTTCTTCCACGTCTCTATCTGACCTCTACGATCGTTACTGCCACTCGCTTCTCGTCGTGTCCGTCATTCCTTCGCCGCCGCCAACTGCCTGGTCCTCACCATGCGGTTCCTAGCCGCGGTTGTCCTCACCGGCTTGGCCGCACTCTTGAGTGCTACGCCCTTGGCACCCGCCGCCATCAAGCCCCGCCAGAGAACTCCGACCGCTGCTGCGCCATGTGCCCAGATCTCCTCCATCTTGAACAGCAACCCGGACGCTAGCGCCCTTCCGACTCCGACGAACCTACCTGCTCAGATCGCCTACGACTGCGTGAGGAGCATGCCACTGAACGTCACCTCTGCAAAAGCACTACTCTTTGAGCTTCCCATCTACATTGCTTGGCAAAGCACCCTCGATACGCTCAAGAACCCCCCGACCGAGTACGTAGAGAAGATACAACCGGCCGTGGATATTCTTGCTGGGCTTGAAAATATCTCAGCTGATATCGATGCCCGCAAAATCACAAACGAATACGACTTTGGCTGGGAGCTATACAGCCTTATTGCCTCTGCCCACGACGGCCATTTCACTTACGTGCCGGACGTCATCGGGTATATCTTCACATGGGGCCGGCCTGTCCCTTTGGTGTCCGTATCTGAGGATGGTCGCAAGTTGCCTTCCATTTTCGCCTACTACGATGTTCTGGGCGTGCAGTTCAAGAACATTTCGTACACACCATCTCCGGTGGTCAAGATTGATGGCCAGGATGCCACCGCGTTCCTTGAGGAATTGAGCCAGCAAGGCTCACTTCAGGACCGTGACGCTCTGTACAACAATCTGTTCTACAATCTTGCCCAAATCAGTCTCGACACTTCAGGGTCTGGAACGGGAGGATTCACCGGTGGCGGCCGTGCCCGCTATGTTTATCCCGGAGCCACAACTACCCTAGAGTTTGCCAACGGCACCAAATACACCATGGAGAATTACGCTCGAACCTACCTCTCCTTTCAGAACATAACAAATGGCGAACAACTGGCAGAGAGGATTATCACTTATGGAATCGAAGACAGGACCGGAAAGATTTCTCGCCCAGAACGCGAGATTTCTCTTAATTCCGGCAGTGTGGCGCTTCAAGCTGCAGAGCCGCCACCAGGTTATCCTGTCCCCATTGTCCCCGGCCCTTCCAATCTTATCAATGGTTTCTATATAGACTCTCCGGGGTATGAAGACGTAGCGGTCTTGCAAGTCCCGAATTTCGTCGGCTCCGCATATGTTGGAGAGGCATTCCAGGCCACTACGCGGGACTTCCTTGCGCAAGCACTCGCTGATGGCAAGACGAAGTTGATCATTGACCTGCAGGCAAACGGCGGCGGGACTATCCTGCAAGGCTACGACATGTTCAAGCAGCTTTTCCCGGACTTGGATCCGTATGGCGCCAGTCGATTCCGCTACAACCCAACGATTGACCTCATCGGACAAGCTTACAGCGCCCTCGCTTCTCAGTATCCTCGGGATCCTGCAATTACCAACTTCACCGCGAAGCAAATGCAGATGACTGTATACGATTACCATACGGATATGACCGCTGATGGCAAAAACTTCGAGTCTTGGGCGCAGAAGGTGGGCCCAGTCACTGTGAACGGAGGTATGGATGGTTTGACCACGATTTATTCACGTTCAACTGCTAACAAACTGTAGCTAACTATACTGCCCTCCAACGCTGGAACCTTTCTGATGTATACATTCCCGATCAAGGTGGTATAAACGTCACTGGTTACGGACCGCTTGCCAATGTCACTGGTCCTCCCAAATTTGAACCTGAGAACATTGTCCTAGTCACAGATGGCTACTGCGCATCGACTTGCAGCATCTTCAGCGAGCTCATGACTCAACAGGGTGGCGTCCAGACCATTGCGTTTGGCGGTCGAAGCAATGCCAACCCTATCCAGGCCATCGGTGGCGTCAAGGGCGTCAACGTCTACCAGGACGGTTATATCCAAGGCTCGGCCCGTGTCGCTATTTCATATGCGCCAGTAGGACTCGAAGAGAAGTATGAAAACTCTGTGCTGAAGGAGTACGAGTCGCACACTTCGTCTCTCCGCAGCTACGCTGCGGCTGTCAACTCTCGAGATGGACTCCGTCAGAACGATACATCCGGCATTGCCCTACAGTTCAAGTACGAGGAAGCTGACTGCCGACTCTACTTCACGCCGCAAATGACTGTAGACGCAAAGGCCGTCTGGAAAGCAGCCGCCGATGCACAATGGAAAGATTCTAGCACATGCATCGGCAAGGAAGGCTACTACCCACCAGTACAAGCAGGCACAGATGAAATACAAGGGACTACGATGTTGGGCATGGGAAACACCGAGATGCACGGTGCCCAGGCACTGAGCCGGTTCGAAGCGCTTGAGAACGCCTTTTCTCTCGAGACAGAGTACCAACCCGAGGTCGAAGGGTTCATGCAGCCTTGAGCCACGGTCGACGGGGTCTTCCGACTTTGGAGACGAGGAGGAATACATTATCGACTGGAAGATGGTGAGATTTTGGAACGAAATATGGTGTGCACGAGCTAGGGCATCTTGACGGCAGCGCACCGAACGTCGAGCGCATTCGAGAGGATTTTGGATGTATAATAATATTGTTGCATGCGGACAGGCCCATGCAGCGTTAATGCAAACATACCATTCGTTCCTCCGAGCTGCTCCCCATTTTCCTAAAGCGGGTATCCGAGTGATGTCGTAATCCATTCTCTAGCTCTATATGCCTCCGCGATTGTGGGACTGATCCCTGAGTACTCTGGACGCGTGGACTTGAATCATACGGTGAGCTTATCCCGCCGGGCGTTACACAAGCCACTCGTAGTAGGATTTGGGGCGGCGAGCTCAGGCGCCACGCGCATGGCCGGTAAGACAAACCTCGGAGCATAGGGGGCCCTCATAGGCAGCTCTTTATTGAAGGCGTGCCGTTGGGAGGAAAGCGGTGCTTATTTCCGAATTACCCAAAATGTCAGGGCTTGCTGACACCGCGTGCACAGTAACGAAGTCATGCGCAGCTGGGAGCTGGACTCCCGATCAGTGGGCACCCGAAGAATGCGGTTGGAAACCATATTCTCTCTATGATTTGAAAGGGCGTCCTTGCGTTGGGCCCCAAGTGGAGTCGTTCGTATCGTATCGTTCGCTCCCATTGGTGAGCGGTGTGGAGAAACGGGTCGGGGCAAAAACATGTAATCCCTCCGCTCTCCAAAGTACGCATTACGATAACCATCGTATTGGGCGCTTTGTGATATGTGCCTGTGTCAACCAATCGTGAGGGTCGCTGACCTGGTTCTCGGGATAGGAGGCTTATTTGCGACACGTGGGCGGTGCCACGGAGGGATCGAGCTGCCAGTGTAGGAGGCCTTTCAGCCCATGATTCGATTTTGATGAATGGGGGCGCTCAATTCATTCATTCATTCATATCCGTTTATAGTCGAACTAACCTTTTACAGACTTAACAGCAAGCACAACTAAGGTTTAATAGCTAAAGTACGTAAAAAAAAGGGTGCGATTCGGATTAGCTATAGGGGGGAACCAAAGCATAACGCGATGATTGTAAAGGGCTGATTATATGGCAGCGAACTATAGGACAGTGACCTCAGAGTTACCATTCGACTACGGAACTCCGAAGGGCGGCGAAAATGGCCTATCGAGGAAGAGGTGTTGCGTAAGAGGAGGGTTAGGCACGCTGCTCACTGGGACTAATGACCATGTAGGCTTTGAATGCAGCCTGGAGGTGTGAGTTTGTGGTGCTGAAGCCGAAAGGATCCTGTGAGCCTATCTGGATATCCAGCGCTCTGGAGGCTCCGATTTTGCCACTTTTTGAGAGTGCTTCTCTCTTCTATAGATGTCTCTCGCGCATTCTCCTCTAGTATTTACCTGTAGTTTGTTTAAGTATCCCGCACTGCTAATCTTGCAAAAACTATCGTTGACTATAGTTATACCCATTTATCTTCGTACCTGGTGAACCATTTGACGGCCGAGCATCTTCAGCTAAAATTACGCCAACGCACCTGTTTCTCACTCGGATACTACTTACCCAATAAGGACGATCGGAACTGGAAGCGACGTTTGAACATCCTCTTCGACCCTGACAGCTTAGCCATGCCTGCCTTTGTTTTACCTCTGTGGGCTGCAAACGCTGGACGACCAGCTTGTACTATAAAACTTCGTTCGCTCCGCCTCTGTTCTTCCTTACTTGCCGCGTCTCTTCCAAGTCCTTGACCCTCTTTGAAGACTACTCCTTCACTGATACTCACCTTGCACTTCAAAGTTGTTCTCTGTTACTAGCATGAAGTACGTCGCCAGCCTCACCGTGGCCCTGCTTGCCGCGGGTCAGACCGTTGCTGTTAAGATTTCGGTATCGACTTGCTTGAGAGACAATGGTGTGCCGGCTCGATACCCGGGTGACAGCTCATACGCTGAGCTCGCTGAGCCGTTCAACTTGCGTCTTCAATACAAGCCTGCCGTGATCGTGCTCCCGAACACCAACAAGCATGTTCAGGATGCGGTCATCTGCGCTTCCCAGTGTGGTCTCAAGGTCCAAGCCAAGTCGGGTGGCCACTCGTACGCTTCTTTCAGCTCAGGCGGCAAGGGCGGCTCCATGAGTAAGTTGTATCACACTGACATAGATCTCATTCGCTAATCTGTTTGTAGTGGTCGACCTTCAGCCCCTACAGAACATTCAGCTGAACAAGAAGACTAACATCGTCAAGGTGGGCGGAGGTGTACGTCTCGGTAACCTCGCTCAGGGCGTCTGGGACCAGGGCAAGCGCGCAATTTCTCATGGTACCTGCCCTGGCGTTGGTATTGGTGGTCACTTCACCCACGGTGGTTACGGCCATACTAGCCGCAACTGGGGTATCGCTCTTGACCACATTGTTGAAGCCGACGTTGTCCTCGCCAATGGTGAGCTGGTAAAGGCCAACAAGGACCAGAACAAAGACATCTTCTGGGCCATTCGTGGTGCCGCCGAGTCTTTCGGTATTGTGACCAACTTCTACCTGCGCACCCAAGCGGCTCCCAAATCCGTCACCTACTTTCAGTTCCAGTGGACTGGCCAAACTCTTCTTGGGGACAAGAAGAGGTTCACCGATGCCTTTCTCCACATTCAGGAGTTCTCGCGCAATGCTTCGGTCGTCGATAACCGCATCTCCTACGGCATCAATACCAACGGTGTGAATAGTTACAATCTCGGTGGTACCTTCTTCGGCACCGTCGACGAGTTCAACACCAAGATCAAGCCCGAGTTCCTCCGCGGCATTACTGCCCCCACCAAAGTCGTAGTCGAGAGGTATGAGTGGATTCCCTATCTAAACCTCATGTCAGACAAGACCGACATCAGGGAGCCCCTCACCGGCTACGATGAGCACGACACCTTCTTCGCCAAGTCCATCACCGTGCCCGAGTCCAAAGGCCTAACCGCCACCACCCTGAACAACTTATACGACTACCTGAAGAAGGGCGCGCCCTACGACTACTTCATCATCATCAACCTGTACGGCGGCCCCGGCTCAGCCATCAACACTAAAGACACCAACTTCGCCGCCTACAGCGAGCGCAACTCCCTCTTCGTCTTCCAAAACTACGGCATCAAGCCCACGACGCTCGACTTCATCAACGGCATCAACGATGTCATCATCAAGTCGCAGCCTGACACCGAGTTCGGTGCTTACCTCAACTACGTCGACCCGACGTACAGCGCGGCCGAGGCCCACGAGCTGTACTACGGCGAGGAGCTGTATGGCAGACTGGCTGCGCTCAAGAAGAAGGTCGATCCCAAGAACGTCTTTTGGTTCCCGCAGGCTATCGGTGCTTAGGGTGGCGATGAGGGGTGGCGCATTGGTGTCACTAAGGCGTTGGGGGCTATATGGTGGGCAAGCAGTGGGTTTCGTATGGTGGGTGGGTATCTGCATATAGAATGTCGATAACTCGAGGTGTATACATGTGTCACCTTTTTACGCTCTTTTTGTTTTCTAAGCAGGAGGCTCTGCTTTTTTTGTCATGTTATTTGAGATGAAAGCCTTTGTCGTCCTACCCCTAGGCAAATTAAATTAACGCCACATAAATGAATAAATGAATATACCCAATGCTTATGTGACAAGATCTCGGAGCAAAAAACACAGGATCTGGTTCCAAGATACCATAGCGCTGTTGTGCTCATGGGTAGGACTATTGTTTTGCTGTTTGGATTATAGAACACCTATGGAAATGATTTCAATCTAGTCATGACCTATATCGAGATCGATGAGAATGATACTATTTCTACAGTGATCGTCATCACTACCGCGCACCCTATTTATTTGCCAGCTAACGGTAGCCTCTAAAGCCATCCAGGCGATTCCACCATTTTACCTGCCAAATATTGTTTGAGTCACCAACGCGATAAAGACACGAGGGGTTCATGTCGAATTTTAGTACTACGCCGTGTATGCCTGTGTGGTGTAGAGAAAGAGAAAGAAGAGCAAGAGGAGAAAAACCCAGCTTTCATACCTCCAAGGGTAAGGAATCCATCTCAAGGACAAAAGTCCAATCTGTGCGCAAACTGCGGAATTTCTTTTAAAGTTGCGTGCGTAAACGTGTCCCACCGTTGGAGATTACTATCACTATTTCTACTATGAGTAAAACATGGGCACCTGATTCAATGAGTACGTCGCGTCTGTACTATATGCAGCGCAAAACCGACGCAGCACATGTTGTACTTGCATCTGGGTTTTGAGATTAATGCTTGCGCAACGCGACAGCTTCCCAACTCCATAGGCGATGTGATCCAAGATTTTAGTCCAAAACGCCGACAACGTTTCCAATAGTCGGTTACTAGTAACTATTGGATATATTTGAAGCCGTAACTGTACGTCTCGCCCGACGGACCGACTGATGGGGGGTGGGTTGAGTACAGTAACTGAGGGCTGCCGTAACTGCTTACTACTCAATAGCTCCGTAACTGAAGGGTGCAGTTACTGGAGTTACTGGAGTCGTACACCTCAAATCGTCGTCCATATCCTCAAATATCCCTCTGGCGGAGATGTGAGCTGTAAGCTCGTTCAGCTCACTCCTAATAGCTCCTAATAGCCTTGTTTTGAATCCAATTACGTTGGAGTTGCAAGGCCTCTATTGTAGCTGGAGAAAGGAGGTTTCTATCCGTTGATATAGTCCTCCGTGCTTTGCTGAAGCACCTCTCACACTCACAAGAGGTGGCAGGTATAGATAAATAATCAAGGGCGACTTTGTACAAAATGGGGTACTGTTTCTTGCCCACGTAATGCCACCAAGTCATGGGGTCTCCGTAAATCGGGTCCTCGTCCTGAGCAACAAGGAGGTCTCCGCGTATATTGTCAAAATACGTCGTCAGCTCGTTTGACGTCCGGGCTTTCTTGTGAGCCCGGGAGTTGGTCTGTAAGTGGAGGTTGACAGCCATAGTCTTCTCGAACTCCTCGTCGTGATATTTGCCACCCGGCGTTTTGCGACGACGGAGGGCGGAGGCGTCAAGCTCAATTACCTCCTCCTCCTCCGCATCAACATACCGTTGAAAGACGTCTTTTAGGGATCTCTCAGCTTTCTTGTACCAAGCTGGGTAGGCTGACCACTGCCCTTGAAACCAGAGTAGCCGAAGCTGCGGGTTAAGGGCAGTCGCGACGCAGTACGGTGAGGATGGCTGATCCATCACGAGCTTGATAAAATACGACGTAAGCTTCTGTATTGCAAACCCGGTGGCGTTTTTGATGTAGGAGTTGTTAGGCTTGTAGGCGACGGCGTCTTTGACTTTGTGGAGTCTCCGCCAGAGGTGTTGCAAGTTGACGAGCGTCTGCCAGAGACTCCCGTACCCAGAGGTGCTGACGTTGCCCTCAAGTCTTAAAGTCATCTGATAGAAGGGCTCAAGGAAGTCGGCGAGCTCTTTAACGTCATCCCACTCATCGTCTGAGAGGGCGTCGGCCAATGGGTCGTAGTCCAGCTCCTCCTTGTCCTCCTCATCGCCGTCCTCATCGGCGGCGACGTCGTCAGCGCCCGACAGAGCTCTCCACCAACGCGTGAACCTGGAGATCGGGTCTCGAAGCTCATGACAGCGTAAGAGCATGCGATACACGGAGTGCCACCTAATCCCGCCGTCTTGTATTAAATGGAGACTGCCGAATCGCCAGAGGGGGTCCTCGTCGCCCAGCTCAGTTTGTATAGTCGTGAACAGCTCGCGGCGTTTGTGGGACGCAAGGACAGCATTCACAAAGTTGTGGAGCTTCCCGACGATCCCATGCTTTCTGTACAGTTGAAATTGATCCTGGGGAGCGGCCTGAGCTAACTCTTCTTCAAACTTGCTGACACCGTTGCCATATATCAGGGCCTTGACGACAAGGTTGATTATATGGCCCGCGCAGCGTATACGGTGCTCAAAGGTGATGGAAATGTCGGGGTGGAGGTTGAGGCCCGCGATGAGCTTAGCGTCGTTGTTTGTCGCATTGTCGCCCACAAAACAGCTGAACTGGGTGGCGATATTGTAGTCGTTGATGACGGAGAGGATGGCAATAGCCTGATTGGCGCCCGTATGGTCCCCAAGGAGGTTCTTGAAGCCAATAAGCAAATCCTGAGGTTGGTTGTTGATATCTGTAAGTTGTTAAAATACAGTGATTCATAGTAATATTGCGAAGTTCGAGGGGTCTTCGGACGACGCGCTACCGGTAAGGGCTTGGCATACCGACAAAGTGGGCAACTACTGCCAGAAATAAAAAGTGGTTTGGAGAAGTCCATACGTCCACGCTTAACGCCACACTGCTGACAGCTAAGTTTAGTATTAATCGAACCTTCGCTTTGCGCGCTTTCAAACCATCTACTATATAGCTAGAAAGGGTGGTTGTTGATGATAGTAGGGCTTCAAGAAGGTCGAGCCGATTCCACGCAATAAGACTCCGGACTTCAGCCGAGGTGGCTGAGTTGAAACTCACGTCTTGCAGTATCACCCAGTCCACATACGCCCTCAACAACGACGTCTCCTGCCATGGCGTATGGCTCCCCCCAAAGGCACTACCCGCTGCCCGCGACGCTGCCCATGGATCCAGGGGCCCTGGGCGCCCTGTCGGGAACAGCTGGCCACTTACAACACCAATGGAGTGCTCTTTCTGGAGATGGGTGGCGATATGCGCAGTGGAATTGACAGCTTTGCAAGCCGTCGTCAACCCCTTCAGGTGGCAGGTCTTACAGAGCCAGAGCCTTGTGCGCTTGCCAACAGCGTCAATATAGACCAGGTCCGCGCCGTAACGCCAGATATTTGACGACTTGGCCTTGCCAGAGATCTGGCGCAGGTCCCGTACCCGATATCCCACCCGCGACGCCACTAGAAGCTTATTGGCGTAGTGTATATTGTTCCAGTCCACTGGGAACTCAACGCCGTTGTTCTGGCCCACTTTGCGGGGGAAGGCCTTCGAGAGCGACTCAGCCGGAGCCTTGGGCGTTGAGGGCGTCGGGCCCGACGATACAATGGATGAGGACGTAGAGGGCGTCGGCGAGGTCGCCCTTGCCTTCTCAAGACGGCGGGACGACGCAAAGTGGGTGGCCGCGGCCTGGGTACTGGGGCCGGCCGACGACGACGTCGGGTGGCGAGGCGTATGATTCTGGGACGTCAAGAAGGACCTCATATTGATGGGTGTCAGGCTGTGACTAGGAGATAGAGAAAGTTGAGTTATTATAGAGATTTGACGAATCCGGCATCTAATCTCCACAGCTTATCACCGGCGCCCTTGGCAGGTTTCACCTCCAGCCTCAACACCAGTAAAATCTCTGTATAGGCCAGTTACTGCAGTAACTACAGCCTCATCCATCAGTCAGTTACGGAAGGGGGTCCCCTTGCTGACCGACTGCCCAGGAATCCGACTGTTAGTAACAGTAACTAACAGTCGGACCGACTATTGGGAACGATGAACGCCGAGCGCACATAGATACTTTGATGTAGAATCTTAGAACGTGTACTACAAATCCCATCGTTGCGTGAAAGAAAGAGGGAACAGAGGAGAAAACAATCCTCTTTATACCGATATATCGGTCGATCTTAGACTAGATGGTGTTTCGCTGGTAGTGTTAACGAACAGACTCAACATACACGTCTAGCCAATTCAATTTTAAAGGAAACATGCTGATGTGTCAAAAATACATGCTTCAAGTCTCTGTAATCAACGCTGCATTTCCTAGTGAGCATTATTATCAAGGTATGGATTTTTATCGCAAGATACAACGACACATCCGTCAGTGTCCCAATATCTTTTAATCAGAGACTGAACTCCACAACAGGCCATGTTAAAATCTCTAGACATTTTAGAGCGCCCAGAACAGACCATAACATTTAGAGAAGGTGACTTTTAGTGAATCAGAGAATAGTAGTAGCGTAGAGAAGAGGAAATCCCAAAGGCAAAGTGGGTTTATATAGACATTCAGGAGCTTCTAGACGGGCGCGACGAGACGTTGAGACGCAAGGTAAGCACGACAGACTTTCGATGCACATCATCATCATCATCATCAGTATCGTCCTCAACCGCCGAGACAGCGGAACACGAAGAAAGTCCGCCATTTCGACGTCATGTGGAGTTGCCCGACAGCTCAACCTGCCACTTCGACCATGAGGTACCCTAGTTTGGCAGTCCGTGCAACGCGTCACTCCATGCAACACCCCAACATAATCGCTCGGCCACAAACATGAGGCTATAGAGACAGCCACAAAAAATAATATCACGAGATTTTCTGGAGTTGAGGTCTCTAAGGCCTGTAGATAATTGCTAGCTACTCAGATTATCGATATCTGCTTGGTGTTTTGATGATTCGGCCTCTGCGTGACTGTGAGGCGGATGCAACAGATGAGGCCTCATTAATATCTACAGCCTCACGCTGAGCCTGTTTCTTCTTAATAGATCTGCTAGAAGGCTTTGAGGCCTTCTTATTACCCTTTTGGGATAATCTGATACGTTTCTGAAGTTGACTTTGTGCCTTGCGGGCCTGTTGTTTGAGACGTTGATTTGCAGCCTCATCGGCGCTCTGCTTTGCGCGCGCATTTCTAGCAGCTGCTCGAGCAATACGCCTCTCCTGGAGAAGTCTTGCCTTGAGCTGCTGGCTGGCCTGACGAGCCTCTGCTTGCTCACTTTTTTGAAGCTGTTTTTGCTGATCCTCTATATCTTTTTGGTGTTGACGATCGCGGGCCCGCTGCACGCTATGAGGTGACCAGAAAACAGCTCCACCATGATACTCATCTGGCCGATCAAGAGGTTAAGGCCTGCCTCGCTTTGAGCGCTTCTTCTGTATCGATAGGGCCTCGCGGAGGCCATTGTTTTCATGCTCTAAAAGCTGTTTCTGTACAGAGATATGGTGTACAGTTCGACTGAGCTTCTTGGCCTTATTATCCGCCTGTATCCACAGCGGCCCTTAGTAGCCTATCGATCTTTCTCCAATCTGAAGCACTGAGTACTGAGGTTGAGCTTTCTCGTGATCCTTGCTCAGATAGTTGAGACTGATCAAATCTATTGAGTATAGTCGTCGGATCGAGCGGAGAGATGCCTGTAGCTTCAAAGGCCCGGAGGATTAATGGCTGCCTCATTGTATTGACCCAGGCCTGCCAGAACAGGCTAAAGAAATCTCTCTTAGCGATTGAGGCCAGTCCCTGGCTGTTGTTTATGAAGGCTGATAGCTCGTTCGAATATGCTGTTGATAGAGGCTTGAAGACGCAGACATCAAGAGGCTGCAACGTATGCGTAGAATGAGGCGGATATATGGCTAGCAGGATCCTATTGCGATCACAAAAGTCAATAAAGTCTATTGTGATATGAGATCCATGGCCATCAAGGATCAATAGCCGATACGATCGTCCAGATTTTGGCTTTGTGAGCTGATTAAACACCTGTTGCAGCCATGCAAGGCCGATCTGATTATTGCTCTAGCCAGATTCTGATACCGTGATAAAGGCCTCATGGTGTTTAGGATTGATATCCTCGGCCCAGCTTGATTGTATGTTGATAGAGCTGGCCTGATAGATGAGACCTGGGGCCAAGGCAGATCCGTCGGCGCATATACAAGCTATGATCGATATCCACTCACGGCTGCCATCTTGTATTGCTTGCCTCACAGCCTTGGCCTCGTATAGAGGCCTATTGAAGATCCTCTTGGAGCGGGAGGTGATGCCGAGCAGGAAGCCTTTCTCGTCCATATTGTACGTATCTCGAGCCTCGATCTGATATTGTTCGATCTTACGCTGCAAGAGCTCGAAGTAGAGCTTATATTTGGCTGGAGAATCAGCTTTGTGGCGATTGTTGTCGATGCCGGTCGTCCATTGAGACATCAAGGATTCCTTGTTCCGCCGTACAAAGCGATCAACCCAGGATATTGAGATCTGCTTTTTGGCTATATGTGAAGCAAAGCTCTGTATCATCTGCCTTGTAGGAGGAAGGCCACGTTCGGTGAGCTGTTTGATATATCGTAGAAGCTCTACTTCTTGTTGTTGGCTGATATTTCGACGCGCGGAGTTGGCAGCTGCACCTGCTTGTGTGACGCCTTGGTGCCGACGCGTCAGTGTAGAAGTCACAACACCGTGATCCTTTGCAACCTGTCTATATGAGAAAGATTCTCCTGGCGCTCGCGATTCGATTGCTGCTATCGCAGCCTCAATTGGATCCATATTGGTGGAGATATGGCGCGTCAAAGTTGGGGTGTTGCATGGCGGGGTGTTGCATGGAGTGGCGCGTTGCACGGACTGCCAAACTAGGGTATTGTTGTAGCTTAGCTTTTTTTAAGAGCAACCATAAGATCTCCAAACCCATGGAAATTTCCGTCACAGGTTTTTTGGCGCTCAGGAAAGCCAGACATTACAAGCTGAATAGTTGTTTTCAGACACCCGAGTTCAATGTCTCTGAATAGCTCTTCAAGCACAGCTGCAGGGCAAACGTTGAAGGATAGCTGGCCTTCGTATTCCCTATCCTAGGGTAACACAGCACTTCCTAGGGTAACACAGCACTTCCTAGGGTAACACAGCACTTCCTAGGGTAACACAGCACTTGGACTTTTTGTCCTCCCAGTACCATAGGACCCGGCGACCCGGGAATGGCACGTGAAAATCTCATGACCTCGGCAAGGACGCTCGAACGCCCAACACGGTAAGCGCTTCGGCTAGGCGCCAGGTCATATGATAGCCAAGGCACTAGACGCACAGGGCGCCCGCACCGCCTATTTAAAGCTCCCGTCGCACCTTCTTCTGTTCTTTCATACTTACCTTCTTGAGAGCACCTGAGGTCAAGATTTCGGGGCTCAGTCGTTCTCGCCTGCATTGCACAGCGCGGAGCTGGGAGCGACTTCACTCTCCTTCGGGGGCGTGATCGGGGCAATTTTTGCTGGTCCACTACCTATTTCTTTTCATTGATTGCGTTGTCGCTGGCGATGCATCGAGGAAGAGTCGAGCGGCGTGGCGACGTAGCGGCGTGGCGACGTGCAGGCTGAGCTGCATCTGCATGGCCGACCTCTGCGCCCCGGTGCTGCACCCTGCTGCTGGCACCATGAGCGTGTTGATGCATATGTCGTGTACCGCTGCGCGTGTGGACTGCTCTCGGGTGTGCTCATAGCGCCCGGCCGCGTTATATTGCCATGTTGTGCAGGTTAGAAGAAACTCAGTTGACTTTGGGAGCATCTTGGCATCGGACATGAATTCTTCATGGCGGTGGGCCGGCCTCCTTGCCGTCAGCGTTGATTGCTGTGGCCGCAGTATCGACGACGTTCGCACACGGTCCGTCCACTCACTGTGGTGACGCTATGGGGGACACGGCAAGCTGTTGGATCTGACGTGTTGACATCACGTCGCGAATCTACGTACATACTGTGAGCGCGGTGCATCGTTACAGAGAGCATGCAAAGTGTGAGAGCCACATGCAGTGCTGAGGTCTGAGCGTGCGGGGTCCTGTATAGGAATTAATTGCTATACGAGATTCTTGGACGGAAATCCGAATTGCTATACAGGATTCTTGGACGGAAATCCGAATTGCTATACAGGATTCTTGGACGGAAATCCGAATTGCTATACAGGATTCTTGGACGGAAATTCGAATTGCTATACAGCATTCTTGTATAGAAATTCAGACTCTTGTATAGTAATTCGGATTCCTATACAGAATTCTTGTATCGAAATTCTTGTATAGAAGTTAATTCCTATACAAGATCCTGTACAGAAATGTTTGTATAGCAATTAGTTTCTATACAAGAATCTTGGATAGGAACTCGAATTTCTATACAGGATTATGTATAGAAATCTATGTATAGAAATTAATTGCTGTACAAGATCCTGCACGGAAATTCGTCCATTTTGTATAGGAATTCCTGTATAGAAATTCATGTATAGCAATTCATACATATCGCCACCTCACCCAGCTTTCCCAGTCTCCCGCCGCCCCCTCCACAGCCTCAACACGCGCCTTCTCCTCCCCAAACCCATCACCCTCTTCGCCCTCGTCCCCCTCGTCTTCCAATTCCTCACCCTCCGCACCGCCCTTCTCCCCAGCAAGCGCCCTATACTTCCTCCTCTTCTTCTTATCCGCACTCGCCTTCTTTTACTCTTCTCCCTCGCCTTAATCCTCGTGCGACTCCCTCCCCCAACTCCAGCTCCTCCAATTTCTCTCCAAGTATCTGTCTCGCCCTCTTCCGATTCAGCGCCCTGCTCCGCGTATCCTGGTACTTGACTACAATGCCTGTCGCGAGGTGCTTGAAGCTGCACGCAGAAGACGTTTGTTGATCTTCTGCCCGCCGGGGCCGCTCCCTTTGAGGAAATTCTCTTCAATCTCCGACTCGAGGATTTGGCGGCGCGGGGGGAGGGGTTTGGCGGCGAGGATGGGGCTGCTGGTCATGTAGCGGGGGAAAGTGCGGGTGCGCGCGAGGAAGGTACGGAAGGGGGAGGTGCCGTGCGAGGAGGGCCATGGCTGGGCTGCAGGTGGCTGGTGGGGTGATTACGGTTGGAGACGGTATAGATGCGGCTTCATGGTAGCATGATGCGTAGAATCTTCGACGTGAGAATCCCAGCTACATTGACTTGATGGCGCGCGCGCCTTATCGCGTGATCCGGAGCGAGCAAACGCGGATCGGGAGCGTGCAAAATTTCCCTGGCCGTTGCCCGTTGCTTCCAGCCGCCCTTCGACGACTTGCCAATTGCACGCTGGCAACCTTGCGCCCACGTCTCTCCACCCTTCTCCGCCTCGCAATCCGGCTCCAAAGCGCGCGTGCAATCTATCCCGAGACCCCGCTGCGCCGGCAATGCTAGACTCGGCCTCCTCTCCACCATCGTCCTTCTCGCCGCCGCTTCCGCGCTCCTCCTCGCCGCCATGCTCTACCCGTCTTCTCTCCTCCGCTGGCTGCAGCGCAAGCGGTACCAGTACGAAGTCACCTTCTCGCTGTACATGCTTACCTCGACCGAGAAATTCATCTTGAGTACGTGCACGATTCCGCCTTCCATGGGCCCCTATACCCTTCGCCGGCCGACTCGATCCATACACTGAAAATGGCATTGAACGACATGTTAACTGGTGTTTACAGACTCCATACTCTTCCTCCTCCTCTCCCTCCTCATAATAGCCGCCTCGCTCTACCTCCCCGAACACATCGCCATCATGGCAAACCGCATGTTCTACTACTTCTCAGGCGACTCGTCGCACTTTACCTCGCAGGCGGCCAAGCCGTCCCTGTCCACAGCCGCTACACAGTTTCTCAGCAACAACGATGCGTTACGGCAAGGGGGGCCTGGCGTAGTGCACGAGCTGTAGATTTGCGACGGGCTTGTATGCTGTGGTGTAACTGCGTCGATAATAAGGGGTGGAATTTCAGGAGATATGAATATATGACGGTACTTTGGGAACGTAGGGCGCTCGAGCTGGCTGCAGCAGGAAGACGGAAGCCGAAGCACTGGCATAAACGACGCTGCGGCATGGTAGGCAGGCACGACGTCGAGGTGCTTGCTTTCCGGCTAGGAGAATTTTGTTGTATAGGGATACCCGTTCCATCATCTTCGCAATGGAGGCGTTATATTATTACCTATCATAGCGGCGTTGGTCATTTTGATCTCTCTTGTGGAATGAGGGCCTTCCGGTGCATACAGCACTTACGCTGAGCAATATATACCACGTAATGTTAATACATTGTCGCACAGCGCACAGTATCCCCCCGCCCATCCATATATCGGGAAAAATCACTTCGCATGCATAATCTCCAAGAGCCAAACCCCGCCAGGATCAATCTTCTCGAAGCATTCCAGAAGACGCCTAAATACCTAAACGGGCTCCGATTCACACCGAAACGCAGGTTCGTGCAGTCTGTCACGAGTCAGAAATAGTGCTACACGTCTCTGAACCTGGTTGCCGGAGTGCACTCCCTTGCCGGCATAATATGCGGACCAGAGTCTCGAGGCAAGGGAGTTTCAAGGCGACATTAAGTGAGGCACCACATTGACTAAGGCAACACCGAGTATATCCATCTAGCATGAAATTGAGGTTATAGACAGCATCTAACTATACTACGTATATCGATAAGAATATGTTGTGAGCTCGCCTCGTGGAATGGATTATTGTACAATACACTCAAATATGTACATGCTTGTAGATATTCGACAACGAAATTGACCAAATTGAAAGATTGCATCGCGAAACAGCAAATACAGCGAACTGTAGCAATATCAAACCAAAACAAACTCTAAAGCCCAGCCAAAAAAAAGTGCACCCGGTGAGTCCTTGCGAAAAGAGCCTCATCTCGATCTCATAGTATACGCCGCGTAACGGCGGTACCGTTGAGAAAGGAGTCAGCGAGTCCTGGTCGATCTGATCACTTCCCAAAAAGGACACGCACGGCATTGGCAAGTGCGGCGGTGGAGTATTCGTTGAGCGTGACCAAAGTTGGGAAATCCCTCACGCCGTATTCATGTGTTTGTCTGGCTGCACCATTTGTGACAAGCAGGAGAATAACAGGAACGCTGGCCATGGACGGCATCTCGTCGACCTTCCTGACAACATCTCGAGCGAATTTGGCTTGCCGTTCGAATGCTCTCGCATCGTGACCGAGAACGTTCTCCGACGAGCATATGACGATGATGATCGCTCCGCTGGCAGGAAGAAAGTCGGCATGGGTGTCTGTCATGCCCTGGTCAAGACGATAAGGTACGTGGCGTACTTGCCTCGGAAGCGATCTCCCCAAAGGTTCGAAGGGGTCCATGTTCTTTGCCAGCGAGGTTCCAGGAGGATGAGGGACAACCGGTGTGAAGAGAGTGATGACTTCAGCCTCGTTCATGCGTCGAAGTCGACTGAGGGCATTCCCAGCATCGCGTATGAGCACTGCATTGCCCGCGGTGGGGGCACTTTGGAGAAGTGCGGTAAGGTTGGAAATTCTGGGCGCAGGCAAGGACATTTTGACGGATAGTGGCGAGTGTAGTTGTGGCGATGGGAAATAGCTTTTGACCTTGCGATCGCCCATTTTGGCTGTGGGATCTGATGCTCTTATGATGATTCGTTGGATAGTGGGTGCCTAAGCCATTATTTTCGGTAATAGCACGACGTTCCAGGAAAGACAAGTGTCAGTGAGAGAAATGCGGGTCTCTCTTCGGGGCCGGTGCCAGTCCAAGCGGTGAGGCAGCAACTGAAAAGCTCGAGCAGCTTCTTATACCACGACCCTCGGGTCCGATTGCAGTCTTGGGATACTTCCAGCTTTGACCGCAAAATTGTGCCGCAGCGTTCGGTCCCAAACCATGCAATCAGCTCCCAGCACTATCAAGCAGGCACAGAGACAATAAAGCGGAGTTGGTAGAAGGATCAAAGAGTATGCTGCTCACGGATCAGCCTCAATGTTGAGGACGTGGCAAAGTTGATGTATTATATGCTTGCGGAGCGCCAACTGGACTGTGGTACCGTTGGGGTGCTCGCGATATCTCCCGGCCTGTGACGTTAATTAAGCAAGACAGTTTCCAAATATAATGCCAATAATACGGGAGGTGATCTTAAGGGTGCTACAGCATGAGTGAAAGTAAAAGGTAGTACGAAAGTCGAGGGCACAGGTATCCGCGTGCTGATAAAAAGCAAAAAGAGGGCAGACGAGCCAGGAGCGACACGGCTGCAGGGCGACGTTGTCGAAGGGCCGAAGCACCGCTGACGCACGCCATAATGCCTCGATGCAGACAGGTTACACAAAGGATCAGAGTTCAACGGACCAGTATCCGTCAGTCGATGACTTGCTGGACGGTGGGTAGCAAAGGCGTCCGGCGCCATGCGAGCCAGACAGAAGCCGGCGGACATGGCGAGTTGCTCCTTCACATGCCCGAGCGAAACAAGGGACAGGCTGGTGAAGTTGGAAAGCTTCTCCTGACCGAACCCACCCTCTTGGCCGGCCAGGCGACGGTAGAGAGACGAGCCGACCATGGCCCGGGCCAGTAGAGGCGAGCAGCGGGCAGGAACCGGGGTCGCAAGGGCTGATCGTCGATCGATAGGTACGGTTGCGCGGGGGTTGTTGACGCTTTCGGCTCATAGTGCAGAAACGTCGCAAGCTGTCTGCTGGCTTGCGAGGCGGCTCCGCCCTCAGGCCGCCCGCGAGCGCGCCAGCCGACAGACTATCAGTGGATGCGGCGCTGTGTAACGTGGTATACCGGCGCTTCGTGGCAGAAGTCGGCGAAGAACGAAAGTTTGCGCACCAGTGATCAAGGGCATATGCGGGTGACTGCTGCAGCCAGAGTGAGTGCAGCAACCGGGCGTGAACGAGCCGTAGCCGAGGCGCACCGCGCATGCTTGCTCGCCGGGCCATGGGCGAGCACACAGTGCGGCGAGGGTTGCATGGTGGCGCCGTTGCCCGTGGTGATGCTGCCAGAAGGCGAAGGTGAGGATTGACGGCGACGCAGAACGTGGGTGTGTGTGGTGGGCGACCTTGTGCGAGTCTGCGAACCACTGCTGACTGATCCGTCCCAAAGGGGGAAGGCGCGTGTGCCATGTGAATAGTCCTACTGTAGGGACCAACGAGCACCTTCAACGGCTGACCGCCCATCTTGCTGTGTGCATGAGGAGGCCAGCGTGATGCCCTCCGTCGCCGACCGTATGGCTACTGCCGCTCTTCACCCCCCACCGCTAATGCATATCGGCAGGAGAACGGCCCGCCAGCCTGCACGACGCGCTAGAAGCGTTGGAGAGAGGTATGCATCTTGCTGTGCTACTGGAACCACCGCTAATCAGGGGAACAGCATCTGTGACTCCAGCTAAGCAGCGAGTCGTGAAAGTTTCCAGCATCGTCGATGTTGTTTGTCGCCATGCATTCGACGTGGGACTGGACGAAGACTCCCTGCGAGCTGTGGTGCAGACCGCGTCAGTCAAGACGGAATTGGACCAGACTAGTGTAACAACCCTCATCAAAAACCTCTATCCCGCCCAGCGGGTACCCGCCGATGTCGTCGTGACCATCGTGGGCGCCCTTGGACAAGGCAAAGGCAAGCCTTCGCCTGGCACCCAAAATGGCCTCGTCAAGTGGCTCGTAACGGTCCACGAGATCATCCAAGACCGCACTGTGCTGTCACGTCTGTATGGGGTGTTGTTTGGAATGCTTGATTCGATCAGCATCAGGTGCGTATCGCCCAACTCCGAAAACCGCTCTCGATTTTGCTAAGCTTATCAGGACTCCGCTGTGTCATCTGCTCTCCTTGATTACCCGCCGAAAACATGTGAAACCATTCAGGATACAGCAACTGTACGCACCTGCATGGTTCGCCACGAGAGTGTCTCCACAGCGGCTACTGACATGATCTCAGACTGGAACTTGCCCGTGGCCTTGGTAACGAGCCAGCTCTCCAAGGCCTTCTCCGCATTTACAAGGATTACTACCCCGACATCATCCTCGGGAGTACTTCCGCGAGCCGAAACTCGTTCCCTCCAGTGAGTCACGACTTCTGTGCTGCGTGCCACCTGTGCACCTCGAAGCATCCGCTAACCTAACAGCGACCTGATGCCGAATGGCGACCAAGAATTCTTACGATACAAGAGCGGAGTGCTGCAGATACTGAGTCTAGTGTTGAGCAACGCAATGGTTTCAAGGTGCTGAGAAAAGGACCGACGAGGACCAAAGCATTGGCCATCCCAGATGTGCATACATACCACGCCAATGAGGCAAGTTACGCAAACCTGTGGGGATATACCGGTTTGCTAACGAGTGTGACAGGCATCAGTGACCCTTGAAGGGATCGACAGTGTGGAAGACTTTGTCGAGAAACTAGAGAGGATCGAGCCACCGGGCAGCTGGTCTCTTTTCTCACTGATCCGCTTCTACAGAAATACGTGGAGCTAAGGCAGTCACCAGTCATTTCGAGACGTATTCAGCTCTGGCTTTCTACATGTCTTGAGGAGCAATATAATACCACCAAGGAAGGCACAGTGGATGCACAGTACCTGTCCGAGATACTCGAGGGGCTGCTCAGACAGGCACACTACACAAAGGTAGGTCCCACCACACCGCTATAGCGCACACTGATACTCACCGAATTCAGATCCTGTTACCAGTTGTACAATCGTTCCTGCAAGAGTACCTGCTCATTTGGGACGGACTGCACGATGTCGACACCATCCTGAGTCTACTCTCATACATTCCAATACAGCCGTTTGCAGGTAAGTTGCGTCTATCTCCGCTCGAGCACATGCGCAGCTTAACCCCCTATAGACGCATATGCGACCTTCCTTCAGCCAGCCGAACGCGCACTCCCCGCACAGGATGTGCAGGCATGTGAACGCCTCCTCGGGTTCTACACCTCGCTTCTACGAGAATGGGCGAACCAAGCAGTGCCACAGCCTTCTCAGTCAGGCCCCGCCTTCGCACACCCTGATCAGCGCGCACTCCAGGACCTCGCCACGCACTTTGCCACGCTCTGCACATCGATAATGCTCTCCCTTCCATCAGACTCTCCCTCCGCCAACACCATCACATCCACCATACTGACCTTCTACGAGTACCTCTCCGTCTCCTCAAAACCCCACCACATCCCCATCATTCTCCCTCCAACCGAACTAGTTTATCTCCTCATCCTATCGTCCAACACCACAACCTTCACCCGCACAACTGGCATAGTCGCAAACTACAAACATGCATTCGACGCCCACCCCAAACCGATCAAAGACTACTACTCCAACGAAACGGTCAACAAAATGGTCGAAGCCATAAACTGCACCATCCGTGACCTGTACAACACTCTCTGGCTCTCCCGCGCCCTCTTGGTCTCCAAAGACCCCTCCGGCGCCTCCAAAGCCCGGGCTTCTACTGCGATCCCGCGCTGCGCGACACCCTGCACACCTATCTCACGAATCTCGACCAAGAGTACACTATCCACACTGCTTTCAACCTATCCAATAACCCGGTGCTCGCTTCTTTGGCCCTCTCCGCCTGGCTCGACATGGAGAAGCAGGTGATTGAACGTGAACATTATGATCCCGAAGCGATCAGACGGCACGAAGGCCCCATGAGTCAGCGCAGTTTGGAGAAGTTGAGGGCGCGTGGCGGCGTAGAGGTAGACTGGGAGGTGTATCGGATGGGGGTGATGAAGTGGATGGCGGAGAGAGGCCTGGGAGGTCCGAAGGGGTTCATGCTGGCGAGTAATGAGACGCTGAAGGCTAAGTATAGAGAGTAGTTTTTCTTTTGGTACGAGTCGGGTACGTTTGGTGCGTTGGATCCTGTACGAAGGAATGTTGTTTTGGGAGAGTGCATGTAGTGACTGAATCTCCTGGTAGCGCGGGACTTCTTGGTATCAAGCGCTGCGTACATGCTAGACTTTCTCGCCAACTCTGTGTTCTCCAGCGCTGGTGCGTGCATTGCTTACATGCGCTTCCCCTTGTTGCCGAGTCCTTTCCGTTCGTGCTTGTGTAGCGACTTGGTCATGTATTTAGGAACGACGATTTACGACTGGAAAATGAGTGCGGTGGCTCTGAGTGAACACCTCCTTACGCGGCGATAAAGTACGGTTTCTGTTCCTCAACTCCTACCCGACATCAACTTGTAGCATTGTGCGTTATATGCTAGACAATTACACTAGGAGCAGAGGAACGGAGTCAGCCTGGCTATGGTAAGGGTTGGCGTATATGTGTATTTGCTTTTCTGCGGTAAAAGAACCCTCCCCATCCCCTCATATCCGCATTTATCGTATCACGTCCGAGGGAAATCTATCACAGGTATGAAATACTCCGCATACCCCAGAGAGGCTAGTTCCCTACGCCCTATTCCCACATAATCCACCTCCAGCAGTCCCACCCTACACATCCAAATTACCCAACCTCAATTCTGTCTCCCCCGTATACTTCCCCAACTCATAAGACTCCACCGTATGGTCATGATAATAAATAATCAACCTCCACCTCCTCCCGGCCTCCCTCTCCCCATCAGCAACAGCATCCCCATCCTCGTCGTCTTGAGACCGATCAAGCATCCCCTGCACAGGTCCCACCGCCACACCAACCAACCTCTTTCCCCACTCTTCGATGATGTATTTCCCGTCTTGGGTCGTAGGCAGCAAATGATCGAGTCGAAAACTATGTATCGTCTGCCCCTCATGTACGTATTTCATCAACCGGAAGATGCCGGCTCGCCCAGCAGGCGACGCGACGATGAATATGCCCAGTTCGGGGACTTGGGTGACGTAGCATTGTCGATGGTAGGGTGATATGTAGATGTCCTCATTTTCGAGCGGAGGGTACAAAGGATTGCGCATCATGATGACGGGGTAGGTAACGCCGCTGCGGGAAAGGTTGACCATGTATATTTCTTCTTTAGTGACGATCAGGCATGCCCTTTGGGACAGTGGCTCCCTTTGGGGCAGTGACTGCGACATTGTACCTGGGGAACTCGATTCATCGGGGACTTCTGACTGGGTGCGCTGGGTGTCGGGGGTCGCAACCGCGACAGACTTGCAGTAAGGGACCCATACAGAAGGCCGGACGGGGGAAGCTACGAAGAGAGACTCCTCATCTTCAGACTGTGTCCCATGCTCATCGTCGCCTGCACAGAATCAAATCGTTAGACTCCATACAATCCGACTACAATATGTATTATGTCGTGGCTATACGCTGTATGGGAGTCACTGACCTGGCGCTATTTGTTCCGTTTCTGATGCGGTGTCCGCAACGGTAGTATCCGGTTGCACCGCGTCTGGAACCATCCCGTTGTCGATAGACATGGGATCCGAACCTTGACTTTCTGTATCATCAATGTCTAAAGTCACCCACTCCTCGTTCCATAACGAAGCTAGGGCGGCATGCATTGCATGTGGCGGGAATTCTCTCTTTGTCATGAACCGTGGCACGAGCTCCGTAATATCCCAGAAGTTTGGTCCGCCGGGATTGTCTACTCGCGGGCAAGCTTCGTCAAGAGAGCTTGCGAGGTGGCAGGCTCTTGAGTCTATGGACATTGACGCCCATGCTGCATGTGGTACTGACGCCCTGTCAGGGCAATGGCATGGTGGCAATGGCTGCGGCTTTGGTGTAAGTGGCCATTTATGTCACGCTCACTGTGTATTTTAGGAAAACTCACACTAATAGTTGCCCATCGTGTGGTGTCGTGCAAACAATAACCCACTGCTGTGAAGATGGCGGGTTGCTGCGGATTGCTGAGATCCCAAAGGTGATTGATGCCATCGATGGAGCTGCTGAATAGCCATCTGCCTGAAGTACGCGTGCATATTAGTACAGACGAGAAACATGGATCATACAATGCAGGGATGAGTTACGTACCCGCAGGATCTCCGCCGCTGTTGTCGAAAGATACGAAGGGAATGTTTGTGTGCCCCTAGAAGCGAGACTAGTCAGCATAAGGAAGCGACAGCCAGGTCTCCTGTACATTCTGCCTGCGTATTGATCATTTTGGGGTAATGTCACTACTGCATCGAATAACCTGGTGCTGAATACATTTGCGATGAAGGCATTTGTGAGCTCTAGGCGTCTTATATGGCCCAACTTACTTGTAGCACGATGAAGTGATTGTAGTGACGGGAAAAGGGAAAGTCGTATGTGTTATCTGACATCTCATCAAAATCTCGAGATTCGTCCGGTTTCGACAGACCATATGCAATGACCCGGATTTGGTGGGAATTCGCACTGATAGCTATCAAACGCGCTTGGCGATGAACAGCGAGGCCCCAAGCGCTGGAGCCCACATTGATGTGCAGGATTGGTCGGATGATTGGTCGGAGTGAATCTTGTTTGTTTTCAGCAAGGTGATGCTAAGAGTTTGGTCGCAAATTAGCAAACGTAACGTGCGTGAAAGAACCTAGAAAGGGGAATTCATATAATGGATCTGCAAATGCATCCCATGTTGTACGTACAATGTCTGACACCCGATATCCAACGACATCTCCGTCATCACAAGCTAACAGAAGAATTTCCGAATTCCCAAGGTAGTCAATGTGTAGCCGGGTGACTGAATGTGGGTCGTCAAGATCAATTCCCGGTCGGTTTCCCAGCCCCAAATCAGGAACCATTATTATCAAAGCTGGTGCCTGTGCGAAAGTTAATTAACTATTTATTGGCAAATATGTAGTTGATTCGTAGACGGACTCGCCGATGACGATGGCTATGTACGCACCCCGCTCAGACTCTGGTTAGGAAACCTCGGCTGATAGACAAGGACCTCGACGTTACAAGCAACGAAGTAAAGATTGTAGGCTTGGGAAAGCGCCGTGAGCTCGCATCGCCATAGCTTGACCGTCGGTCCATTTTCAGGGTCAAACTGTATCAAGTTAGCACGTATACTCTTGGCAATTGCGTTCTTGTGAAATTTGAAGATAACGAAAAGGAAATAGTAATGTACGTTGCGACGCGGAAAATCGCTCTCCAAGGAGCGAACAATTGCCCAAATAGTAGGGAAACAACTTACTCTGAGACGGCCCCGCTGCAGACTCGTCTTGATGCAGGATATAGGCTTGTACGTGACGCTGCATTCTCGTGTGGCCATGGCCATGGTTGATACAACTGCCCAGAAGGTTGATGTCGTATCATGTACGAGCTTCGCACTGGTGGTGCAAGTGACGTTGAACGGCGGCAGCACGGACCACCGATGTCTGGGAAAGGGAAGCACCTCTTTGATGCTGCACCAGGTCAAAGTCCTTAAGCTATATTCTTTGACCGTTGAATCTGTCCTGGATCAACACAAGATATCGAAACTTTTAATTAGGTATCGCATGCGTTCGAATCTTCAGCGATATTGCGTTTCGGATGCGGAAATTTTGTAGCTCTTAGAGCATTATACAAGTCTATCAATACGATGCCGCCTAAGAAGGCGTGATGAAATCGCGACAGAAACCGAGTCCACACGGTACCAAACACCAACAGTAACAATGCCTAGTTGCGAGGCATCCCAAATGTCAGTCCTCGCGGAATCCACTATAACCCTAGAATGGCAAACAGACGATAACGGACCGAAAAGTCCCTAACCACGAACCGAACGCCGTCTAGTGCTTAGCCGTAACCTGATCGCCAGTGAGCTTCTCGACTGCTTCTTTGGCACTATTGACATGTTAGTGGGTCCATTGCGTCCGAATCTTGAGCATCACGGTACTTACACATCACCCAAAGCAACCATGCAGACCGTCTGCCAAACGCCAAGTCCAATACGGGGAGCAACACCGCGGTACAGTCCCTTCATACCGTTCTGCTGGTAGATGTACTTGGCGGCCTTGCTGACAGTCAAGTTCTTCGGACGGTTGGGGTCCTCTTTCTTCGACTGCATCTCTACGCGGATGACCTCGATAGGCTGGTTCCACGCACTGAGACCACCACCGAGCGCGGACGCAGTGATCTTTTCCACGACGCTAAGCTTCTCGCCGCCCTCCTTTCCGGTAACCTTGCGGATACCGGTCTCGGCAACCCGAGAGAGACCGAAGCGGGAGCCCCAGTTGGTGACCTGGCGCACAGCAACAGCGTTGACGCCCTTGTTGATGCCGCGAATGCCCTCCTTGCGCCAGATATCCATGAATGTCGCCATGGTCCCAGGAGGCTTCATGCCAGCGGCCGCGACCTTGTGCTTCGTGATTTCGACCGTCTTCATGCAGGTGCAGAAGCCCATGGTAGCATAGGCTTGCGCCAGACCACCGACCATGCCTCCAGAAATGCCCGCGACGAAATTATTGGCACCGAACGTCTTGGCGTAGTACTCGGCCTCAGAGGCGACGAAAAGGAGGACAGCGCCCTTCGTAGACGCTTCGATCCAGGCCCAGGGGATGAGACCTTGGTAGACTGCAAAGAGCGTGTTAGCCTCACGTTCTACGTAGCTCTTTAAATGAACACAATACGCTTTCGCTTCTGATCTCGGACATGTGCAAATGAAAAGACTCACATCCCATGACTCCACCGCGCGACCAGATGCGCCCAATAGCTCCTCCAAAGCCATCGGCTCTGTTCGCGGCCATTGCTGAGTTCCTGATTAGCCATCGTTCTGTTGCCCATCGTGTCTTGAACCTGCTCACTCGTCTTCACCACCTCAAGTGGCTGTCCCAGAGTAGTTACCCTGGCAATCCGTCAGCGCTCGTGGTACACATGTCAGATCCTGTTGGAGACTTACTCGAACATGTTCAGGCCCGCGCCCACTGCATTATGACGCTCCGATTAGCTTCAATCTATGTTTCATGCTGCTGTTCATGCAAAACTCACAGAGCAGGTTGCTGAACTTCACCGGCTTCTTCTCAAGCGCCGGCGGGGGAGCTGGAAGGCCAGCAGCAGCCGAAGTGGTTGTGCTCATCTCTGGGAGTAGTTGTCGATTAGGGGGCCGGACCGAGGCAGAAGGGCGCGTCGTTCGCTATAGCAAATTGTCAGAGGTAAAAGTGACTGTGAAGGATGACAGGACAAGATGCTACGAAGGTGAGAGAAAGAAGGGCAGAAAAGCCCCCGGGAATGATTTGGCCCTAGCGGTCCCCCAGAGGGTCCGGGCGGGAAGTGATGATGCCAAGAACTCCCAGCTCTGTGACCTAGGCTCTCACATGTGGCTTTTCTGACTGCCCAGGGCCAACCCGCGGTTCAAGGTGTCTGTCCCGTCGAGCACATGCTTATCGCTGCGAGTTCATTGCACACGAATTGCTACTCCAGAGATAAAATGTCCCCAAGGTACTCTCACAGCCGTTGAATTTTCATCCCGATGTCGCAGAGTGTGAAGCGGTGGTCGAGCGACGCTGCAACGGCTCCCCAAAGATAGCGAGCAGCAATCAAACAGTCGGACGCCTACCGAACGCACCGCCTGCATGCCCGGCTTTCCCCGAGCGTCGGGATTGGCTCAGTGTTGGATGCTTTCTGAGCCTTCCGGTCGGAGCTGAGTCGTGGGCGCAATCCGCGCGGCCCCCGGCGTCCGCTACCCGCCACGCATCCGCCGACGGCACTGTTGTGGCGCTGGTCATTTCCAAAGGAGATATTGAGCAGCAGTTATGGGAAAGTGGAAGCGGCTTTGCTGGAGCATTGATAGTCGAATAAATCACCATCTCGACAGAGCAACGAACATGAAAGAGAACTTTTCAAGCGTAACATTGATCGCTCGTGACTAGATGGTACTACAGCAAGACCACAGCTAAAAGCTCGCTGCATGCTAATACACCAAACGCACGTTCCCAACTAACCTTACACCCTATACAAGTGGTACACAGAAATCTTCTCACTCATGAGCCGTCTTACCGATCTGTCTATTAAATCTTCCCCCTATTGCGAAAACCAGTTTAGAGCGTAGCGCCGACAAGCTTGGCGTACGCCTCAGTGCTGAATGACTTGGGCCTCTCGATCGGTGCGCCGACGGCACGGTCGATGATGAGCTGAGGAAGGACGCCGAGAGCGCGGGACACACCGAATAGCACGGTGTAGTAGCCTTGCTCCGTGAGGCCGTAGTACTGGAGGAGAACACCGGAGTGGGCGTCGACATTGGGGTAAGGGTTCTTGGTCTTGCCGTGCTCCGTGAGAACACCGGGCGCGATCTTGTAGACCTGGCTGACAAGCTTGAACATGGGGTCGTCGGGCAAATGCTTCTGGGCGAACTCGCGCTGAGAGACGTAACGGGGGTCGGTCTTGCGAAGGACGGCGTGACCGTAACCGGGAACGACCTGGCCGGCCTTGAGGGTAGACCAGAGGTAGTCCTTGATGGACTCATCGCTGATGTCGTTGCCAATGGCGGCTTTCATCTTCTGAAGCCAGACGAGAACCTCCTGGTTGGCCCTACATTTTGTTAGTGAATTCAATAACCGACATGACGAATCGGATGTGTAACTCACAATCCGTGAAGAGGACCAGCAAGACCGTTAAGACCGGCGGCAAGGGAGAGGTAAGGAGAGCTGAGTGCGCTGCCAACCAAGTGGGTGGTGTGCGCGCTGACGTTGCCGCCCTCGTGGTCGGTGTGGATGGTCAGGTAGAGCCTCATGAGCTCGACGAAGTCCTTGTTCTCAGCGAAGCCGAGCTGGTTGGCCAAGTTGTACGAGTAGTCCTTGTCCTTTTGGATCTCAGCGACGCGGCCGTCCTTGTAGACATTACGGTAGATCTTGGCGGCAATAGTGGGGAGCTTTGCGATGAGGTTCATAGAGTCCTCAAAGGTGTGTTCCCAGTACTGGGATTTGGGCATTCCCTTAGCATAAGCCTTGGCGAAGTTGGACTCGTGCTCGAGAGCAGTAACGGCGAGGGAGAACTGGGCCATGGGGTGGAGGTCGTTGGGGCAGCGGTCGATGAGCTCTTCGACAAATTTGGGGACATCGGAGCGGGCAGCCCAGTCGGCGGACAGGTCACGGACCTGCTGCTCAGAGGGCACCTCGCCAGTCAAGAGAAGCCAGAAGAGACCTGCGACGTATTAGCACGGCCGTGCCAGAAAGGAGACGTTGCGTACCCTCAGGAAGAGGCTCCTGGCCGCCCGGGGCCTTGGGGAGGGCTGCCTGGCATTCGGGAATCTAGGCCAAGTCAGTTCTGATCGCCAATGCGTATAATGGGAATACCTACAGTCTTGCCACGGAAACGAATGCCCTCCTCGGAGTCAAGAACGGAACCCTGTCATTCATTGTAAGCAACATGGTCGGTAAAGCTTGGAAGCAGCGTCGTTTACCTCCCAGACGAGAGACTTGATGCCGCGGGCACCGCCGTAGACCTGATCGAGAGTGACCTCGCCGACGACCTTGTTTCCGTGCTCCCTGTGATGTGATGTCAACACTGCGATGCGAACATCCGGAGATTGGCGGTGCGTACTTGCGGAGCTTCTTGATCTTCTCGATTTCGCCGGGGAGCTTCGCAGCGAAAGTCTGCTTGAGACTCTGTAATTGATGCGTTAGAACCTGCATGGGTCGCACCGACGGAAGTTGCGCACCTGGGTCTTTCCCGTCGAGTAGCCGCGGAAGCCAGTGAAGGCGGAGGACCGCAGGGGAGTGCAAGGCACTGTGCGAAGAGCGCGAGCGCTCAATCTCAGGGAGGAGGCCATGGTTGATGAAACTCAAGACAGACCAGAAGATGGAAATGGAAGGGAGGGATGGGGGAGCGGAGGGAAAAAACTAAGATGCAATTGAACGGGCAGCTGCGATGGGACCTCCATCAAGCTTGGACCCACTAGGCGTCATGCCGCGCTCAGCACCGGCCCACACAAATCGCTTTGCCGCAGTCTCGGAGAGCGGGCATCCCCTCAAGAAGCCCGAAGAATTGATACTCGGGACAGCGGTCACTTGCGCAGGCACGCAGCTCGTCTGTGATCTGCCGTCTCACTAGCGGTCGTAGTGCACCGGCTTGCGTACATAGGTCAGGTGAAGCCATATGCCCCTACGTATCCATCTCGATATCAGCAAGTAAAATTCTGCTACCGGCTCTCGCGCCTCCCTACCAAGGTGCAGATTGCACGCTCCTAAGTGCACACATGCAGTAAATGCCGCGGCTATAGTCACGTGGTGCCATTAGGTAAGAGAGGCGCGCCAGGTCGCCCTTGGCCTTTACGACTCGCTGCTCCCCTCATTTACCTATCCACATCCACGCACACACACACAGACACACACAGCAGCTGTTGAAGCATTAGACCGGCCAACTTTGCACGCCCGCTCAACCCCTCTTGTTCGCATTCACGGCTCTATTGAACCTGTTGCTGCGACGCCTGCCGCCGTGTGGCCCGTCGCGCAACTGCTCTTTTCGTAGGTCTCATACGGCAGCCGCCAGCTCAGCTTGCTCGAGGACAGCGCGAACGTAGCCTTGATCCCTCACCTGGCCCTTATCCGCCTGCGTACCACTTTACCTACTTTCCGTGCCAACTAGACTACAGAGCAGCGTTTCTGCCGGGCTTCTTCATTTCCACTTCATTGCACCCAGCCGCCGAAGTTTCTTTGCTGTCGACCCTGATCTAGATCACTTACAGTCACAAGCTTCCGCACGCTCGACCCTTGACCCACACCTTGTGGGCATTCGCAGTACGGCATGGCTGCGATGGAGGAGTTGGAGACTCTTCTACAGTCGCTGCAGGCACTGAAGCCTCCCGGCGTTACAGGCCCAAAGATCAAAAATCACACTAAAGAGTGTCGATAACGTACAGGTATGCCGGCTAGATCATGCGCTCGCCCGTTGTCGCGTCGATTCCCTACTAAGTCTCTGCGCTTGCTTGTAGTCCGATGCCCTTATCGTCCAGAAGATCGCCCAACAATTCAGAGCCAGCCCCGTTACCCATAAGCTTGGAGTTTTATACGTTGTAGACTCTGTAGCCCGCCAATGGCTGGATCGCGCTCGAAAGACAGGCCAAGCCGTCTCTCGCAACGCTGCCCCCGGCACGTTTGCGTCGGGCGTACAGAAGATCACCGATGTGCTTCCGAGTTTGATGACCGATCTCATTCAGTCCGCACCAGACAACCAAAAGGACAAGATTTCGAAGCTGCTCGACATTTGGGAGCGCGGGCAGACATTTCCCCCAGATATGCTTGCTGGCTTCAAACAGCAACTGAACAAGCCTAAGAACAGTAAGACTAGCTCCAATCCCCTCACCTTGCCTTGGTCTGCTTTCCCACTAACCACGCATCGCAGCCACTTTTACACCACCAGGTAGTCCGCCTAAAGGCTTCAAGGCGCCCTCTGGCTCTAACGGCTCGACTAACCCACAGCCAGCTGCTCCCCCAGCAGCTCTTGCAGCAGTACCTCAGGATGCAGGCGCTCTACTTGCCGCCTTGGCCGGCCTTGGACAGCACACCGCGCCAACTAACCCTTTGCCTGTAGCTCCACCAGCGCTTCCATTCCCACAACACATGATACCTGTACCACCGCCTGGATTTGTACCGCCTCCGCCACCGCCCGTGGCAGCCAACCCGCAGCCCAATGGAAATCCAACACAGCCCGGTGGGATGGAGCTTGCAACCCAGATACTTCAAGCTATGCAAGCCGGCCAGATCGGCACAGAACAAGGAGTCCAAATATTGCGTGCATTGGCCCAGTCTCAGAATGGCGGTGTTCCTTTTCCGCCACCGCAGCCTGCAGCCCCGTTGCAAGCACCTCCGCCTCAGAATGGAGCTCAGCCTGAGCGGTTTGAGCAAAACGGCAGTAGATTCCGGGACCGTAGTCGATCACCTGATTTCAGTCGCAATCACCAGTCTCCACTGCATAGATCGCCACCCGCCCGGCGCGATAGTCCAACTTACGGGGTCTACGACCCGAATGCAGGTGCTGAAGGCAACACTATGAACCGCCATGATCGTGGTGAACGGGGCCGCGGTCGGGGTAGGAACCGCGGCGGTCGTAATGATCGTAATGAATATCGTCAACGTACGCCTCCTCCACCAAGGCGACCTAGTCCTGCCGGCAATGCGTATCGTAATGGTTCGTCGAAGTTCATAGATTGGGACCGCACACTGCCGCGTGATCACATCAAGGTTCTTAGCCGTACACTTTTCGTAGGTGGTGCTGGTGGGAGCGAAGATGAGATTCGGAACATCTTCAGCCGGTTCGGTAAAGTGCAAAGCTGTATTGTCAATCAAGATAAACGCCACGCCTTCGTCAAGATGCTGACACGCCCGGACGCGATTGCTGCGAAAGCGGGCATGGACAGTATCCAGGATCCCGCAGCTCTGTCAAAGGCTCGTCAGGTATGTCTCAAGAGCCTGTCACCCCAAGATACGTAATGCACAGTATGGGATATTGACTGACGCACGTAGACGCGATGGGGCGTAGGGTTTGGTCCGAGGGACTGCAGTGACTACGCCACTGGCATCAGCGTGATCCCCATATCTCGGCTCACTGATGCCGACCGCAAGTGGGTACTGACCGCAGAGTATGGAGGAACGGGTGGTGTGGCATTGGAGGAGGGCATGGTCATTGAGGAGCCTGATATCGAGATCGGTGCTGGAGTGTCTTCCAAGGGTAAGTACCACAGCACAGATCGTTGGTATTGCGTGCAGTGTGTTCACCCAGGCCAACTGTGCGAATGCCAACGATCAAGTACTGTCTCCCGTGGAAGCAACTGCTAACTTGAGCGCAGCCATTAGTAGACGAGTGCCTCCGGAGGCCGGGCGAGGCGGTCGTGGGGGCTATAGAGGGCGTGGTGAGCCTGACAACAACCGCTTCCGTCGCGTAGATCGCCCTGCTCCGCATGATACCCGACATATCTCGCCCCGAGCGGAGCAAGCCGTCGCGGTGCCTCCTGCAGTACCCGGGTTCGGCTTTCAGCTGCCATTCCAAATGAACTAGCGACGAGCATAGGGCCGTGCTGTTTGTTTTGCTCACCATAAGCGGCTTCACAGCGCTACTTAGTGATGAGATTCGTGCGCACAAACATATCATGCTCGTGCGAGGTGCCAATTTCGAGCATACTCGACGGGCGGCGGGCTTTTGTCGACACTTTCGTGCATTGCAAGGCGTAGGCGGATGATTCAGCAACTCAACATATGATCCTGGAGGTGCTGCCCTTCCCGGGCTTTTTATAAGCACTCGTGCATGTATCACTAGGAGCGGTTTTAGCGTTACAACAAGGCAGATGATAATCCAAAAGCACATTCGTAGAGTTCGATGATGAATTTTGTTTGTTTTGCTATGTGGTCATTGTTTGAGACTACTGTGCATCCCAGGTCAACTTGAAGCGGCCCTCAGCATTCGTGTACTCCTTCAAACACGTCAATACCTCGTCGGCACTCAAGGCCTCGACTAGAATGCCGGCATTTGTGGGCGCAATAAAGCCAGAGCTCACGGCATTCTTCACCCAATCCAACAGACCACTCCAGTACCCATCGACATTATAGATGACCACAGGCATATCGTGTATGCCCAGCTGGTTCCACGTCGTAACCTCCATCAGCTCCTCCAGGGTGCCGTAGCCGCCGCTCAGCGCCACGAAGCCGCCCCCAGGCCCGCCCTCAATCACCTCCTTGGCCATCATCTGTTTGCGCGTGTGCATATCCTTGACGACGGTGGTCCGGCCGTAGATGGTCTCGTCGATCTTGTGGGAGAGCGGGTCGGCCGGGTCGTCGTTTTGCTCGTATTTGACGAGCGGGGCGGGGATGATGCCGTGGACGGAGGCGGGCCCAGAGAGAGAGACGAGAGTGCGGGCTACCTCGCCCATGAGGCCGACTGTGCCGCCGCCGTACACGAGCTTGATGTTGGAGGCGTGCAGGGCTTGGGCGAGGGACCGGGCGGCGGCGAGGTGGGCGGGGAATTTTCCCGGGGCAGCGCCGCAGAAGACGCAGACGACGGGTTGGGGGGTGTTGGTCATGGCGGGAGATGGGTTTTGGGGGTCAATTGGTCGTGGCTGAGGAGTTTCCTTGGTTGTGGCGGAGACGGTGCCTGGAGAGCGATGGTGGGGGTATCTGGTGTATGTTGAAACGGAAGGAAAGTGCGAAGAGTCAATTGAGAGCGAAAGAGAGGGACGAAGAAGCAAGGAAAGCGTAGCAACGTTACAAGGTCAAAGTTGAGTCATGTCATTCCGAGTGGAGAGGTACAACGGAGCAGCAGTGACGATGCCAAAGACCCCCCACGCCGGTGGGCTCGTCCTAACGCGAACAGGCCGCGCTACCGCAGAGAAGAAAACCGCCGTCCTCCGCTGCGCGCCTCGCCGCTGTGACTCCCACCTCCTGGCGGCACAAGTTAACGGGCAGGCCTCTAAATAATAGCAGGCAGGCCCGTAAGGACGTTGCAACTAACCGCATTGTCTTAGCCCTTACGTAACCTACTTTGCCTCGCCTATGCGTATATTAAACTTTAAAGAAAATAAAGATAACTTAACTTTAAAAGCTATTTTATCTTTAAAATAATAGCTTTTTTCTTTAGAATTTATGCGTATTAAAAAGACGATTAAAATTAAAGATAAACCCTTTATTTTTAATAACTTTTTCTTTAAAAATTAATAATTTCTTTATAGTTACTAGTAAAAAGGGTGACTTACAGGCCTGCCCGCTATTATTTAGAAGCCTGCCCGTTAACTCGTGCCCCTCCTGGCCTCCTTTCCTATCGCGACAAGCTTCGCCAGAGAACAGCCACAGCCATGCCTGAGCAACGCCGCCAGGAAGAGCCGCAGCAGGGCGGCGCTGGAAGTGTACGTCTGTCCCCGGCCGCTGCAGCCTCAGGTCTCCCCGCAACGCCGCATGGTGGCTGACGGTGCTTGTGCAGGTTATCAGGACAGTGATTCAGAGCGTCGGCATCTTCTTGCTCATCCAGTTCGCTACCAAGCAGTTCTTGCCCCAGACGCAGTCCTCTGGCGCTGCCGACCCCGCGAGAAGCGGCGCCACCGTCCCCAATTCGAAAGTTAGCATCCCGGCCTTTGACGACCGCCCGAATCAGCTCAACCATGGCGCCGTACGCAGCGTTATCCCGCAGAGCATTGCGCCCATGTGGCCGGTGGGAACCGAAGTCGACATATCCATGTACATCTCGCCGTCCATCGCCATGCCCCCGCTCAAGTCGCTGCCCAAGGACACGTTGTTGATCGAGGAAAAGGGCTTCAAATTCGGAGACTACAAGGAGAACAGGGAGATCCAGACCGAGTTCAAAGTGCCAGCCGCCGTCCAACGCAACGCTACCCTCTGGGCGCATTTTTACGTCGCCCAGAGCGGCCGTGTGCTCGACCCTACACGTCCGGACTACGACAAGACGAAAGCATACCATATGATTCGCCCCTTGACCGAGTATCTGCCGAAGAAGAAGGTCCGCCAGACGAGGAATCTGCTATCAGATATGCCGGCTTCGGCGGATGGCGAGGAAGAGAAGACGTCCAAGGTGATTGCGAGCTATTATCATTCCAACTTCTCAATCAGCATGGTGCCGGATACTGGCGTGGCTAACTTTCCGTCGATGCATGCGGGTGTGAGGGGGTTCTTCCAGCTTGACCAGACGGGCTCTAGGGACGCTACCGGTCAGCATGGATGGTACTATCCGGTGCTTTTCACGAACACGTTCTGGCAGCTCAAGAAAGATATGATTGAGCTCAATGACACGGTACGTCGCCCAAATATGCATCTTTCTGAACCGTACGCTAATTCTATCCTTTTAGGTCAAGACGCTGCCATTAAATGTCCAGCTCAACAATCTTGCTAACTGGAAGTTCAACCTCTACGCCTCCATGGAAGCGAACATTCGCGCCAATGCAGCTGCTGCCGCGGCAGGCCAAACTAACGTAGCCGGTGGCGATGGATCTGAGATGGAGATGTTCAAGGAGATTCTCATTGACAGTAACTCGTACCTCCTCGCTGTCACCGCCGTGGTCTCTGTCCTACACATGATCTTCGAGATGTTGGCCTTCAAGAACGACGTACAGCACTGGCGGAAGAAGAAGGACAACGTGGGTACTTCAGTGCGCACTATCCTCGCCAACGTCTTCATGCAGTCCATCATCTTCCTCTACCTCATCGACAACAACGAGAACACATCCTGGATGATCCTCTTCGGCCAAGGCATGGGTATCGCAATCGAGGCATGGAAGATCACCAAGTCGGTCAACGTGCGCGTGCGACCGACAGCCCCGGCCTCGTGGTTGCCTTACTCCGTTGTCTTCGAAGACAAGCACGTCCTCTCCGAAACCGAGAAGAAGACGGAGGAATACGACGAAATCGCGTTCAAGTACCTTACCTGGGTCGCAATCCCGCTCCTCGTTGCCTACGCCGTCTACTCCCTCATCTACGACACGCACAAGTCCTGGTACTCTTTCATCATCACCACGCTCGTCGGCTCCGTCTATGCTTACGGTTTCCTCATGATGGTACCCTCACTCTACATCAACTACCGCCTCAAGTCGGTGGCGCATATGCCCGGTCGCGCCATGACGTACAAGTTCCTAAATACCTTCATTGATGATTTATTCGCATTTACGATCAAGATGCCTACGCTGCATCGTCTAGCCACTCTGAGAGACGACGTCATCTTCTTTGTGTATTTGTATCAGACATGGACTTATAAGGTGGATTATACCCGTGTCAATGAGTTTGGACAGGGTGGTGACGAGGAAGAAGAGGAGGAGAAGAAGGCCAATCAACCGTTGGCGGCACCCGCGGGTGGGGAGAAGGGATTAAAGGTCCCTGATCAGGAGAAAGTGGCGAAGGTAGCAAAGCAGAAGGAAGAGAAAGCAGCGACGGCGACGGGGAGCCAGAAGAAGGGGGAGGGGAGGAAGAGGAAGTAGGGCGACGCAGGGGTTGGGTTGTTGTGCGTAAATGACGTTTTGCAGCCGCTGATTTTGATGACCTTGAGGTATATATAGAACTTGGCATTCTTATCGAAGATAATTGATAGATCTGTAATACTACACTATCGATATTGGACGTTGCGGGCAAACAAGCGTGCCTTGCAAGTGTCATGCGGCATGCGTACAGTACTAGGACCGGACGAAAATTTGAGTACTGTGTGTTACCCCAGAATACGCAATACCAAGACGGACTCTCACTCAAACTTTGGATCCCGTGGCTGTACCCATCTTGAGACAAAGATTGTATTCATCTCATCCCCCTTCGCTCTGCTACATGTGTATATAACCCCCTTTGATCTTCCGTTACTCTCTCTTTTCTTTCTCACACTATGCGCCTGGCTTTGGGGTTACTAAAAGCATACAGCCTAAAAATGCATGTGGTGATCTGAGCTCTCCTCGGGACTAAAAAAAGGCGAAGGAACGACGCATGGTGCTGGTCTGCCGGCTGCGGCTTTGAATCAAAATCAATCAAGTGTGGAACCCATGGTGGTGTGGTGTGGCGTGGTCTCCAAAGGGTGGATTAAAAAGCGCGGTCCTGGATTGTCATGGGGACTGGGGGGCATGCGGGTGCTGCTTTGAAGAAAACTGGCAGTCAAAGAGTTAGATGGAGGGGAGGGGAGAGTGTTTGCGTTTCATTGGGCAGAACATCGACAAGCCAATCAATGACTGCCCAATGGGTGCTATGTGTGAGGCAGGTCGCATTGAAACAAGTCTGGAGAAGGTGGAATGAAGGGTCATGGGGGTGTGAAGTTTTCCGCCTCGCGAAAAATTCAGACAGGCGGAAAGATGTGGGTATCTGGGTATGTGGGTGCGGTGGCGTGGGCTTGCTCTGAATAAAAAACAGAGACAGGGACTTATCATGGAGGCGTTTGGACGTTCTATTCTGTCTTGGTGTTCCAACAGAGTGGATGTATGGAAATGTGGGTGCGAGGCGGAGAGGCCTGCTCGGAGTGCAAGACAGAGACCGGACAATGATGGAGGCGTTGACTTTTCTGTCTTGGTATCTAAAAGGAAACCAAGATTGCGTATGCGGGTACAAGTTGGATCCGGCATGCTCAAAGTAAAAACAAGATTCCGGAATAGTTATGGAGGCGGGGACGTTGCTGTCTTGGTATCAAGAGAACGCAACAAGCCATATATGTGAAGGAGGGCGTCGAATTTGCCTCCTAAAAAAAGAACTTTTTTATACTGGTTCCCATGGGAGTGTGTTCCTTCTGCTCTTCCTAGCAGGATAGTTCTCAAAGCATCAATATGCGACTACATGTCCGAATTAACCTCCTAAGAAGGACGATGCATGCCTTCATGGAGGTGCAAGCTTCTTTTGTCCATAACGCATCAATCACAATGGCTCCGGGAGGTATACATGCGAGCGCCCTTCCAATCTCCCCCCAAAAACTTATTGCGCATGTGTTCATGGAGATGTATCCTGCCTACTTTGATATAAAACTGGTTCCCAGAATTTTATGCGCGGCGTGCGTGGAATACGCCCTCTTCTTCATGCTTAAGGGTACTTGGCTCTGCTGCAGTGCATCTGGTGACTCCGTCCGTCATGTCATAGCGGAGAGTGAAGAAAGACTCACGTGTCCGGTAGTCCTAGAGGAGTATATAAACACCTCTTTTCGTAGTAGAAGGTTCTTCTTCACATTGCATAGCTCGTGGGTGTTGACTAAAAGCTTCCCATACAGTACCTGATGCTGTGCTGGCGTTGAGTCTAAAACGCAACGATGCAAAACTTGATGGAGAGTCTGTGAGAGACTTTCTTGACTGAAATGCACAGAGGGAGTGCTTATAGAGGTGGATCGGACTCGTGTCGGCTTTGGCTTTAAAAAAAACTCTCCCATTTCATATGATGCCTTGTTTCTGTGGAAGAGAACCCGAACATTACGAATGGGTTGTTCTATTAGTGTTGCTACAACTCGCCATCATCTCTCAATGATGATTAAAAGCATCGTAATTTCTCTATAGTTACTACGTGCTCTGAGAAAACTAGACAAAGAATACTCGCTAGGAGTATAAAAAGCTTCCTTCCGTGCGTACAGACTTCTTCTTTACGCAGCACCTTGTTTACTAGGTATATTAAAAAAGACAATACAAACCCAGATGTGGTTCCCTGTCCAGGTCTAAAATAAGCCAGCAAGCGCAACATGGCTTGGTCTGGAGGTGTAGCAATAAGCCGTTATTACTTATCAACAGTGATGATCTGCATCATGCGTTCCCCACTGTTTCTTTAGCTCTATACAATATAGACGTGGGGAGGGACTGGATTGGAAGTATAAATTCTTCGTTTTGTGCGTTAAATGCTTTTTTACTTCACCACATTTCAAGTACTAAGTTAGTTAAAAGGTAAACAAAGGCAACCAATGGTCTGGTTTGATCGTGTCCCGATCCACCAATATATATATCTATGAACTTGTTTGCGGAGGTGCGTTATTCGTCAATTCTAGTGTCAATGATGCACATCGTACGTTTCTCAGCTACCACTCATCTACAAAGAATAGGCGTAAGAGGAAGGTCCTTGAGGGTATAAAATGCTTCGTGTCTGGCGCAGAAGACTTCTTCTTCACACAACAACTCAGGCACAGGTATGAATAAAAACTTCCGGGACATGCCTGTATGATTTAGAAGTACCAATGAAACCAGTCATGGCTTTCTGGGTGAAGTGCTCCTAATCAACTGATATCAAAGGCAGCCTCGCTCCATGACACCTGGGGTGAGTAGCGCGGGTTTTAAACTGCGCTCGTGGTAGTTTTGGGTAGTATATAGTGTTTGGAAGACCGTTAAAAAAATTCTTGTGATGTTGGTGTTGGTGGTGACGCCGTTCATCAGTAATTAACATCGCCAAAACTCGTACTTCCAGCGAAAGGGGCGATGATATGAACCGAAAAGGCATATATAAAGCCCTCTTTCTACCCTAGAACTCTTCTTCCTTACACATTACTACAAGCATTTGCTCCGCGAAACAAATCAAGTTTCACTTTCTCGATATGCGTCTTGTTTGGATATAAAATGAATTTTATCAAACTGATGGAGGTGGCCGTGTCTTGGGGACCAAAAGCTGACATGGCACTGCCGATGAGGATTTTGGTGGCCTTCGACTCTGCAATATTCTAGTAACATGGTGGCTGATGCCTGGTGACTGCGTCACGGCCGCGCGTCAACATGTCAATGTTTAGTGTAGGTGATGGTGATGGCGGTGCGCATCGTGTGCCACAAGGCATGCTATTACAGCCTATAGAGCGACACCAAATCCCATTGGACGAGCGCATCTCTAACGAGTATTGAAGATCTTTGTCGTGTTAAGATTCTAACTAAGGTTAAATCAGCACTATATATAGAGAGGAGTAAAATAGAAGGCACTAAAACCTAGTACTTAGTATATAGTAGTAGCAACAAAATATATATAAAATAATAATAATTTTATTATTAATATTCTGCTTAGTAGTATTAGCAATGGTAATTAATAGATAGTCTAGTATAACTAAGTTACATATTATCTCTTAACTAGTAAACTAAAGTAATAAAATAGTTAGGTTAGTTGCTATTATAATTATTGTCGTTGTTATTACAGCGCAAAATATTATTAAAGAAACTATTAATTACATAACACAGTGGTCAGTCAAACAGCCAGCCTAGGATCACGTAACATTACAGATTAACCCTAGGGGAGAGTCTCTAACAAGTATATAAAGACATTTTCTGGCTATAGATCGAGCTCTTTACGCACAATAACAGCACAGTGTCGATTGACTAAAAGTGTTCGCGGAAGGGATCATGGGTCTTTTGGTGCTCTAGAAACGCGTTCACAACCGACCATGGAGCGGGAGATGTGTGCCTGCAACTTCGCTGAAGAACGTCCGATGTGAGATACATGCAGTGTGTCCAACAGTCAGTTACTGAACGTTTTTTGGCCTTTTTTAAGTGAACACTGCCGTCACGTGGCTACTGACTGTACTATCGACTAGGGGTGTTACACTAGTTACTGTCACCTAACAGTAACTGCTATTATATGCCTACTGACTATACTGTTAGGGGCAGTAACTATAGTAAGTACACAGTACCTTCCTATAATAGCTAGCGTTCACGTGTTAATTCACGTGTTAATTCACATATTAACTCACATATCAACTCTTTATAGGCACCTAGGCACCTCCTACCTAGGTAGGCACCTAGGCGCCTCCTAGGCTTACTTACACGTTAATTCACACGTTAATTTACACGTATTACCTAATTAGGCAAGTTCAACAGTCTTACTGTAGTTACTAGTATATTACTGTACAGTCAGTCACTGCCCTAACATGCCTGACTACTGTACTGTCCACCAACAGTAAGTGAACAGTCAGTGACCGGCAGTAAGACTGACTATTGGACACACTGGATACATGTGGTGGGAGAGACTGACTAGACAAGATATTAAGGCTCAGATTTTGAACATCTCTTCGTGCGTGTGATGATGCGCAGCATCGAGGTTGCGAAACTCCAATTCCTGCCTCCGCTAGTCTACTCTAGTAGGCGTGCATTCTGACCTTAAGCGCCTATATAAAGCCTGTTTCCTCTCTACTTGTTTTCCGCACAGCACCTTTTTCTACTGATAACTAAAATATCAGAAATACAGACGATATGGTGTTTTCTCTGGGCCCTAAAACCTCCTCTAGAGGCAAAATATGGCGAGACGACACAGGCTTCTGTGCTTGTCGTGCTGACGTTTTACATGCTTGCTCTCGACCAGAGTAATTGTCTTCATCTCATCGCATTCAGTTCGACATTGTCTGAGTGCTGTCACGCAACCGTTTCCTCCTTCCATCTTCGACACAACCTGTTCGCTTCGCCGACCCACCGCTAGATAAGTGACGTCGCCTATCCGCCAAGAAAGTCCTTGAGCCGCTTCTGATCAAGAAGCTCACCCTCTACCAAACGACCTGTTTCTTTCACCTCGCCATTAACACGTTCGTATCGCACAACTGCCGGAATAGCACGTACGTTCCACTTGGCCCGATAGATGTTTGTCAAGTCTTTCCACCTGTAATTATAAGTCAGCCAACACTGCAATACTACGTATAGGTGCATCACAGGCAAAACACAACATACTCCGGTTTCTGCCCAACATGCACATACGCAGCCCTAGGGCCACCCTCAGCCGAAAACGCAGCCTGAATCAGCGGCAGCGCAGCTCTAACATCAGGACACCACGGCTGCTTCGTCGCAGGATCCGTAGACGAAATGAAGACGAGAAAGAATGTCGCGTCAGGGTCGTCCGCTAGGGGCAGATCTTGAGCGGTACCCGGCAGCGTGAAGTGTTCCTGGATCGGCATTTTGCATGTAAAGGGCGACGGGGAAAGACAAGAGGGGCGACTATGTGATCTGTCCTTTACGAAATATGCGAGACGCTTGTGCTAAGTGTTTGTGCTTGCTGTTTGCGGATGGCGTCATTGGAGCGGCGTTTAGGAAATGGCCTATGTGGGGCTAACACGCTACACAATATAAGCTAGCGCAGCCGGTTGTGAGACACCCAGGGATATGAGACACCGCGCAGAAATCCTCCACCCTTTAAAAAATCGCGATAATTGATTCAGCGTAATTACAATTGCTACTTACTACACATAGATTGCAGAGTTTTAGCTGCTACTTCTGCTGCTAGTTTTTCTGCCTCCTTTTCTTTGTTAGGACTATTGTTTTGTTGCTCTATAAGCTTAGAGGCCTCTACTGCTATCTTAATTGTATCTACGTTGGCAAAGCGTTGATTTGGGTCCATACGAACCCTCTTTCGTGGTGCTTGAGGCTTAAGAGCCTCAAGTTGGCTCTGCAATTGTTTGTTCTCTGCTTCTAGCGCTACTGAGCGAGTATTTGCAACTGCAATTGCCTTGCCAGCTTTTTCAAACAGTTGGTGAACCTTCCGGCCTATACTCTGCTCTTTGTGAAGCGCTCGCTGAGCTATAAACAGATCACGAGGGCTGTGGGGGGTAGAGAGATAGCTCTTGATTGGTTGTTGAGCTTGATTCTGGCGAGGTGGCGTAACAGGCCTTCGAGCGACTTGAGATGAGTTAATTACTCGCTTAATGTTTAATGGGCAGATGCCTGCAGTAGCCTATCCAGCGCGAATAACTCTCTTAGTGATTGCACCCTCTCTGGCAACGTGGTAGGCAGTAATAAAGCGTTCCTTTTTGACTGGGGCAGCATTATCAAGGTGTGATAACTCCTGGATCTGCTGGCGATAGAATTGTTTTACTACTGAGAAAACAGAGAGATCTAGGGGCTGCAGAACGTGAGATAAGTGAGCAGGGAGAAATAGAAGCCTGACTTTATTCTGCTTGCAGATCTACAGGAAGTCTAGGTCTATATGGCTGCTGTGGCCATCCAAAATCAGCATCCTCCAGCGATCCTCTGAGGGCGCAGTTTCTGGCAGAAATACGCGTTGCAGCCACTTAACGCCAATCGCGTTAGATGTCTAGCCATTCTCTGAGGTTGCGTATAGCCAGTCAGGTATTATTAATGGAAACCAGGTGCTCTGTAGGTGTTTGCCTTTGAAAATAACCGTAGGCCTCAGCTTCTTGCCCATTGCTGAAACGCACTCGATTATCGACGCCCACTCGCGATTCTCTGGCGACTGATAGTAAGCCTTTGTTTTCTGGCTGTCTGCGAGTACTCTGGTGTTTGCACATACACCTAGGGCCTTGCCAGTCTTGTCCATATTCCATGTATCCTCATTGCGTATGTTCAGCTCAACGCGGAGCTGCTTATAGAGCTCAAGAAACTCGCGTATTGCCTCCTGAGTTGCTCCCTCAGCTCTCGCAGCCTCAATCTTCCTACCCACAATAGAGGCGACGCGTGGGTTGCGTTTGATGAAGTGGGATATCCAGTGTTTACCCACTAACGTGGGCTCGCCGTTCATCCTTAGGATTTGATTCGCCATTTCTCGTGTACGAGCGTGAGAAGGAGGATACCCGCGTGCGTCCTCTTCAAGTATCCATTGTACAAGGAAGTCCTCTTGTTGTGGAGTTAATCGTTGCTGGTATACGTGGCTGTTTTGCCAGTTTTGTGAACCGCGTACGCGCCTTGAGAGCGTGGCTAGGGGGATGTTGTGTGCCTTTGCAGCAGCTCGTTGACTAGGAAAAACGCCAGCATTGAGATTGGTAATAGCTGCTTGAATTGCTGCCTCACGATTGGCCATTTTGGTAGGGTGGATGTGGAGATATCGCGATTTTTTTGAGGGGTGGAGGATTTCTGCGCGGTGTCTCATATCCCTGGGTGTCTCACAACCGGCTGCGCTAGCTTAAGCTAAATTGCTGGTCTTCGCAAATACAAAATGTACGATGCAAAACACGTACCTTCGCCTGATACGATTCGGCATAATACTTCTGTAACTCTCTATCACGGGCGACAAACAGGAAATCATCGTGAGCTATATAAAGTCCATTCCACTCTCCTTTTATCTACACACTCACTTCTAGAAACGATCGCAGAGCTTTCATGCTCCATCTCTAATACCCAAAAACACGATGTGTTAGAAATGCGTCCGTAACGATGTCATGCGTGAGAGACAGCAGTCCAAGCTTAAAGCCATGCCTCACTAAAACACTAGTCAATACATGCCATGTGTCTGTTCGAGTCTCCAGTCCAAATAAAAAACCCTGCAACTCAAAGATTATAGAGCGTCTGGAAGAGCAACAATGCACAATCAAAGCTTCGAATGCCGCTGTTCATGACGTTGCGCGCGATCGACCAAATACCATGAGACCTATTTCATGAGCGAGACTCTCGCACCAGGAACTGGTAATAATTATCTCTTATAAGCTCGGTAGTCTCCCCATTTGCTAAATTAGCATAGAGTTAGCACATTAGAAACTATATAAACCCCTTTTTGCACGTACAGAGGCAGGAGATTAAATACGCTAATCTAATCTATCTAGGCAAAGTTACAGTTAAATTAGGAAATGCCCAGTTTGTTCCGTACATATTTGCGGCATTCTCACAATAAAATTCTAAAAGTCGAGGACGGAAGCTTCATGTCTGGACTCAAAAAAGAACTTCGATCCTCTCTATGGAAGACGTTTGGTCTGGCCCGATATCGCTGATGCAGCACTGAGACAAAGGTCCAATCCCCATGTATTATCCCTGTATGGGTAATACTAACAGACGTGACGACCAACAAGTTAGTTGGTGAGATACCCGTATAGCGAGGCAATATCAAGGCTGAGTGTACATAATCTTTCGCCCTGCCACGCAAACATATGATGTAAGGTGGTAAGATTCTATGGGTCACTGCACAAAGGTACCTGGCTGAAGTTTTTCTCATGTTGTGCTATCTTACGATTACGCCATTGGGCCACAGAAAAGCCTCTGAAAATCAGTACTTCCATGATGGGGTATATCCATGTGCCAAACCCAAACACCATAAGCCAATAAGCCGGATAAACAGTTGCAGCACCCGGATATGAAAGCTCTTTTAGCTGGTAACGAAGCCCGAAGGAACTTGGAGAGATCGCGCCTAAGCAGCAGCAGAGTCCGCCCTCACTTTCTCCGGGTATGCCCATTCATAAAAGTCGAACCTATTCCCCTTGGACTCCCCCTCGAAGTGCTCAATAAGCTTCTCGGGAGTCATGACCTCGTCGATGTTCGTAATCGTTTCTTTCCAGTCTACCTGCTCTGGCTCAGTATGCACGACAAAGTACTGGCGATAGTTGCGCCGTTCCGTGACAACCAGCCCAGAGTAGAGGTGCGCCATCTCTGTATTAGCTTCATACTGAGAATGAGCGAGCGCCTCGTAGAAGAAGATGGTGTCGTTGCGACGTGGGGAGATAATGGGGAGGAAGTCCAAGCGACGGTCGTCGGCGGGATGATCGTCGGTGCCGTCAGGTAGGATATAGCCGCTGTCATTGAGAAGTATGTAGAGCTCCTCACGGCTGATATAGGGGTCAGCATCAGCAGGCTTTCGGATCTTTAGATTGTAGACTCACCTAACATGATTCGGATCTCCTGCTTCAATCTCAGCCTCGTGCTGGAGACACATATCACCCATCCACTGCATCAGCTCCGGTCGTACAGCAAGTCGCCAGAGCAGTATTCCGTCATCGATGTACATCCCTGGCACGACATCGCTCTCTACTTGCCTGCATTTCTCAATCTTGGCGAAGAACAGTTCGACGATCTTCAAAGCGAGTTGCGGCTTATTCTCGAAGACATCATCTGTAATATATATCACGCCGCCATGAGGAAAAATCGAGAAGCGGCTATACTGCCGGTCTTGTGGAGAGGTGGGATCCCACAGGTCACACTCCGCCCCTTCTTGGAAGCCGATCGACCATAGCCGCACTTGTCCCCTCAGCACGTCTCCAAATCCCGGGAGCATCGAGTAGCCTTCGAAATCCGGGTGCACGATGATTACACCACTCCCCCCATCGAGAATCTGCCGCTTGAAGTCATCCCATGACTGATCGCTCCAGCCGTTGAAAACTTTGACGTGGTGCATCCACAGCCACCGTGTAAATATCTCGTGCTCCTCCATGTGCTCTTCCGAGTTAAAGAAAAGACAAGCCCTCCTATCTGCTACGACATCGGTCTTCTCGTCTCCGTTGCACCTGAACATCTCGTCAAAGTCAAGCTTACAAGCTGCTTCGATCGTGTTCTTCATTTCTATAGTAGACATGACCGTGATTGGAGGAGTATCAGTACGCGATGGTACTGGAGAGGGAGGCCTGTCGTATGTTAGCTGCGTAATTTCGGGAAGAATCTCCTCTCGTGCTCTAGATCGAGAGTCTGATTGCTTGGGGGACGGTTCCATTGGGATCGGTAATTGTCCTTCAAGCTCAGAGTGTGGTTCCGGGATATGTTCATCCATTGGGATTGGCACACCAGCTTCTTCAAACTGAACGCGGGCACTCCTCGGTTGCCACCCTGGTGGAGGTTTCCAAAACCTTGGTGGATCCGCAACGTAGCCAGTATCTCTATGTTGGAATGGACAGTCTGGTTTGGTACATGTACTCTCTTTCCAAAAAAAACAGGTCAACATACGTCGCGGTATTCCATGGTTTGCAAATGGTTGCGTATGAGTATATGCGTGTGGAGCAACTGCAGGTGGAGGGCGAAGGTTCGTGCACCGGAAACCGGTCTTTCCAGAGTATCAATAGTTTCATAGGCACGTCCTTTAGTGTTTCCAAGCGTACCAGTGTTTCTGTGTGCGTAATTGCACTCGTCCTCACTTCTCGTGCAGCCGTTCGGATCCCTTAACCAGTACCAACAAGTGACGTTGGGGTGATTGGCCCTCGTGGCAACCTTGGATCCCGTACCATGTTCTTCTTTATCCCCGGGACGTTCACTCTTGTCTATTTCGACCGGTTTGGATTTGTCCGGGTTTCCCAGCAATCCCGTGTTCTCATGGGCGAAATTACAGTCCTCCGCGCTTTTCTCGCAACCACTGTTCCCACGAAGCCAGAAAAAGCACGTTACAGGCCTTTCGGCATACTTAGGAGGGACTTTACCATCCCAAGAAGTAGCCTTGTACGGTTTGCCGGAGGGATCTTTCTCTCGATGAAGGAACCGACATTTCTCCGCTGCGCATAGGTCAAAATCAGGCTCGTACGCATTTGTGTCTGTAACTCACCTGTGAACGGGCATGTAGTATATTTCCAATCAAAACACATCAATGGAATCTTGCCAACTTCATATGGTTGCAAAGTATGCGTAGCTCTCAGTGTCTGAGTGATGTCCTCACGATCGACTTCCTGGACGCGGCGTCGACCCAACTCGCGACGGGCGTAAGGGTTGTCATTTGTTTTAGTACGAGGAGGTCTCTCTACAGGTTTGGGAAGACCGGATGGATTACCGTTGATGAAATCGAGGGCAGCGGGATCAGGGGTACCTTCAGCGCGAGAGCGCTTCTCTGCCAGACCACGAAAGTGCCAAGTAGTGAAATGTTTATCACTAGCCCACTGCTTTCTCGTCGGTTGCTTTGGCTCATTGAGAAGCTTAATGGGGGCTGGAAGCCCAGCCCCTGCCGCGCTTTTCTTGGGTTTGTTTGACTGTTCCACGGCTGTAGACGTGTTGCGTGCAGTTCCTCCTGCAGACGCTGCTGTCGTACTTGGCTTGTTAGTTGATGGGTCGGCCTTAGATGATGCTGCGTGAACAGTGCTGCCGGTACGGCGTGCAGTGTCTGCAGTAGACTTTTTTCCTATCTCGTTCCCACGCTTCGGCTGTGGTCGCACTGCCGTTTCCTCGTCATCCGCAGTCAGATCTACCACCGAGACGGATCTACGCTTCTCTTGCTGCAAAGGCGTGCGTTCGGAAGACTTGGGCAAAGAGGCAGCAGTTCTAGATTGCTTGAGCTTTGGCTGTGGGGAGGAACGTCGCGATTGCTTTTGTTTATCGGCTCCGCGTTCGCTTCGGATCGGCCTCGGCTTCGTTTTGGCTTCGTCCAAAGAGCCGGTGTCGTCCCCGGAAGGCTCTTCCTGGGGGAGGTCTCTGCAATGGGCAGCGTGCGCTGCTTCTCTTTTTGTCCGCTCCGGAGTAGTCTCGCCTTGCCTTTGGCTTGTTTCAAAGAGCCGGTGTTGTCCTCGGAAGACTCTTGTTCTGAAGAAGTGTCTGCAATGCGCGTCTTACGCTGCTGCTTTTTTGGTTCGCTCCTGGGTTGTCTCACCTTGTGTTTAGCTTGTCCGAAAGAGTGGGAGTCGTCATCTGAATAAGCTTCATCCGAGGACGACTGTACAATTGGGAGTTTACGGCGGCTCTTATCCTTTCCGGTGAAGGCAGAATCTGATTCTCTGATACCTTTGGCTTTGCTTCCAGTGTTGGTGGAGGTAGACCGGCGTTCGTGCTTGGCTTTCTGGTCTGATGGAGCAACCCTCCTCGCCACTCCCTTTCTTTGCAACTTTCTCAATTCTGCCCTCTTTCGTTTCCGGATTTCCTTGGCGCGTTCTGCTCTTTTTTGGGCTTCTTCGAACTTTCGGTAGTTAGTGTCGGCGAGCTTCTTGAATCCTCGTTCACCCAGTTCAGCGCGTTTAGCTTCCCATGCCGTGTACGCGGGGGACTCTCGCTCGCCGGTGATCTGCTCCAGAGGGACCCAGTCGGACCTATTAGGTCAGAGGGGTCGGCATAGCTGAACACAGAGGGGTGACTTGCCTGTGGATTGGGTAATCTTTCCACTTGATCAAATATTGCTCCTCTCGGTGTCCATTCCGCACGACGACGTTTTCATCTATAATCTCCTGGACGGCAAATTCGTGATCAGCCGAATGCGCGCTCGAAATGGTCGAAGCGACCGATTCCACGTCGGTATTATATGCCGCGGCTTCTCTTGAAGCTTCGTCCATGCTGCGCGGCGGCACCAACGAGACGGCAATGAAGAACGACTGTGATTGGCCCGCGATTGCGAGACGTAAAAGCTCAGAGGGCGCATGCAGCGTCAGCCACCCGGCCGTCTCCGAAATTCGCGCCGAATTGGCCCAGTGAGGTCACGGGAGCCTGCGGGCTGGGGGTTGTTGTTTGCAGCTTTGTTTGCGACTTTGCGTGAGACGGTTGTTGTCGTGTGGGCAGCCGTGAAGGGGAAGTCGCGCTAGTGGTCATTCACGTGACGCCACCCGCATGTACCGCCGCAGCTGCATTGTGCTTGACGAGGCAACCAAATAGTGCCCCTCAACTCCGAGCCCGCTCACCATCCTACCACGACGGCTGCACCACCGCGCTCAGCACCCTGCACTGCACCACCGCACCCCTCGCCATAGCACCGCGTCTCTGCTGCCGACCGTCCAGCCCGCTGCCCTCCGCAGACGCTCCCCCCACCGCTACTTGGACTGATCTGCGCACCCGCCTGCGCCCACTGCAACCATGGCGAACGACGAATATGATGTGAGCCCCCACCCCTCTTCGAGCGCACGCAAGCACACTGACGCCGCCTGCAGTTTCTCTTCAAGGGTACGTCCCCCCGCCACATGCCCGCGGGCCGCCGTGCTAACCCCCGCAGTCGTCCTCATCGGAGACTCAGGCGTTGGTAAATCCAACCTGCTGAGTCGATTCACCCGCAACGAGTTCAATCTCGACTCCAAGTCGACCATCGGCGTCGAGTTTGCCACGCGGTCCATTCAGGTGGACTCCAAGACCATCAAGGCGCAGATTTGGGATACTGCCGGCCAGGAACGATACCGCGCCATCACATCAGCCTACTACCGCGGCGCCGTCGGCGCGCTCCTGGTCTACGACATCAGCAAGCACCAGACATACGAGAACGTAACCCGATGGCTGAAGGAGCTACGCGACCACGCTGACTCTAACATCGTCATTATGCTGGTCGGTAACAAGAGCGATTTGAGACACCTACGGGCTGTGCCTACCGAGGAGGCTAAGCAGTTTGCGAGTGCGTACAAGACCTCTGCATTATTCTAAAGCGCTGCAGAAGGGATGCTGACGCTCTTTTTCTAGGCGACAACAACCTCTCCTTCATCGAAACGTCCGCCTTGGACGCCAGCAACGTTGAGCTGGCCTTCCAGAACATTCTCACAGGTATGTCGTAACCGCCCGCATCTCATTATTCCCGCTATATCAAGGGAAAACGATCTGACAAGGGCTATAGAGATCTACCGCATCGTTTCCAGCAAGGCCCTTGACCAAGGAGAGGGCGGCCAGAACGCGCTTCCGGGCGACCGCAAACCCCTCGAGATGAGCAAGTCTGTAGACACAGAAGTGAAGAAGGGATGTTGCTAGGCCCCACGTATTCGATTGTCCTACACTCACCATGCCCGCCTCGATATTTGCGAATTTGAGGTGCCGGCAATGGATCACCCACGCCGATGCTCATGTGTCATACGAACAAGGTCTATCGGCGTCTCGGTGAAAGTCTAGGGGAACATATTCGGGATGTTTGCTCTTATCTTCATCAACGTCTGCTCCCATGTGCAAATGGTTACGTGGTTTCTAGGTCCCTGTTTCTTCCTTTCCTTGCGTTGCATGCGTGTGGGGGGTCATCTTCTATCTTTGACGACAGTAATGCTTCAGCTGTTGCTGTATGATCAACTACAATGGACAGCTTACAATCTCACTATATAATGTTCTGCAACCTTTCTAGGCAGTGTCTATACTTAATTCCATTGAGCTTTGATAAACGTCTATCACTACTCGGTTCCCTTTCCAAAGCTGTCAACTGCAGCGTTGAAAGTGATCAAGGTGCAGCAGTCGCTCATCACAGTAATACAGTCCATTCTATGGCACCCTTCGTAATTTGTAGACTTTGGGTAAACACAACCACGGGCTGACCTAGCCCAGGTGTTCTTCTTTGTCTTGCGACTAAACCATCGCTTTGGATTACATGTTGTAACTTATCTCACATTCTATTAGTTCGCCCGATGCATATTCGATAATAAGACACCGATTAATTCCTTTATCACCATAGATAACACACGCGACTCACCATGCCTGTATGATGCACGCGGCGTTTCGGCGCGCTATCGTCGATAAGGCAGCTAGCGGCGTGGGAGGCTTCCAAGGTTGTCTTGAAGACCGAAGATGCCTGTTCCTTTATCGCTACAGCTGGTGCGCGCTTATATGGACTTCATCCGCTGCTGCCGTTGTGTGCAACCTTGTTCCGACAGGCGCCTTTTATCGTTGCATTTTTTTTAAAGAGAAGGGATTACGGCAAGATGAAGCGCAGCTCGTCTATCACGAATGGGCCCGGGCCGGTGGATGCCGGCGCAAATGCGCAGCTTGCGAAGATGGGGTATACGAGCGAGTTACCGAGGAATCTTTCTATGATGAGCGTCTTGGGATTGTGAGTTTGACAGCCTTTCATCTTGTTACTGTACTAGGAAGGAAGTCAGGAACAAATCAGGGCCTAGTTGATCCCAGGATACGTACTACACACAAAGCCTGTTCACGAACTTTTGGCGTCTAGCTGTATGGAAGACATTGTATGGGCGGGGTTAACATGCAAGCAGATCCTTTGCCATCATGGCTGTCCCCTTCGGTCTTTCCACCACACTATACATCACTTTGACCGATGGACAGTCCGTAACAGTTCTGTGGGGTTGGGTGCTTGTTTCTCTCATCTCGCTCTCTATCGCCTCTTCCCTTGCGGAAATCTGCGCCGTATATCCTACGGCTGGCGGCGTGTATTATTGGTCTGCTATGCTTTCCACTCGCAAATATGCGCCCGTAGCCAGCTGGGTCACCGGATGGCTCACGCTTGTCGGGAACTGGACCGTGACTCTGAGTATCAACTTCTCCGGTGGCCAGCTTATTTTGAGCGCCATTAGTCTGTGGAACGAGGACTTTGTGCCAAACGAGTGGCAGACTATATTGATGTTTTGGGCGGTTATGTTGGTCTGTATGCTGGTCAATATCTTCGGGGCCAAATATTTGGATTTGATCAACAAGATCTGCATTTACTGGACGGCCGCCAGTGTTCTTATTATTTTTGTAACACTTCTCAGTATGGCCGACCAGCGACGAAGTGGTGCCTTTGTTTTCGGACACTACGATGCTTCAGCATCTGGATGGTGAGTCGAAAGCCCTTTCTCTCCACACCAACAATTCGTACTAATACGTATAGGCCATCCGGATGGGCCTTCTTCGTGGGCCTCCTTCAAGCTGCATACACCTCACCGGTTACGGAATGGTAAGCAACCTTGGGGGATTTCTATGCTAAGATAGTTGCTGATTGTACACCAAACCTCAGGTAGCTGCTATGTGCGAAGAAGTGCAAAACCCGGAGCGTGAAGTCCCCAGAGCCATCGTGCTCTCTGTTGCTGCCGCAGGCGTAACAGGCGTGATCTACTTGATTGCTCTTCTCTTTGTCCTCCCGGATGTGCAGATGCTGCTCGACGTAGCCAACGGACAGCCAATTGGCCTGCTCTTTAAGACCGTAACCGGCTCCGCGGCCGGCGGCTTTGGTCTCTTGTTCTTGATCCTGGGCATTTTGTTCTTTGCGGGAACAGGTGCGTTGACAGCGGCATCGAGATGCACGTATGCTTTCGCCCGTGACGGCGCCATCCCAGGCTCGAGGCTTTGGAAACAAGTGGACAAGCGATTTGATATTCCCTTGTGGGCACTCGTCTTGTCCACACTTGTCGACTGCCTCCTCGGCCTGATCTACTTCGGCAGCTCCGCCGCCTTCAATTCCTTCACGGGCGTCGCCACCATCTGCCTCTCCACATCGTACGGCATGCCCATCCTAATTTCCGTACTACGAAAACGCCGTGCCGTCAAGAACTCGTCTTTCAGCCTGGGTCGCTTTGGCTACGCGATCAACATCGCCATGCTCTTCTGGATCTGCCTTGCGGTCGTCTTGTTCTGTATGCCGGTGAGTCTTCCTGTGGAGGCGGCATCCATGAATTATGCGAGTGTTGTATTTGCGGGATTTGCGAGTATCAGTATTATTTGGTACTTTATTAGGGGGAGGAAGGATTTCACAGGGCCGCCAGTTCCGCAGGATGTTGTGCCTGGGGAGCAATTTGGGGTTGTGGGTGTGGAGAGGACGGCGGATGTCGAGGGGAAGGCGCCGGAGGGGGAAACGGACAGTGCGGATCGAGTCACGAAGCTCGAAGCAGAGAAGCTGTAGCGTTGTATATAGAAGTTTGGCGCGTTTGAGTCGGCATGTCTCTCGCTGAGGACAATCTGGCTGCGGTGTCCAGCTCAAATTTCGCGTTGTGCGTCTACCTGTTCGTCTTCGCTCTTTTCGTCTTGGGAGTTGGCTACTTGATCGACGGCTTTATGGATTCACTACGTGTGTGGTCGTGGCCAGCCCTGGAGGCTGTCAGGCACAAGTCGCGACCCACTGTCGGTGGCGGTGTTATGCTGCACTAGCCACCGCTAAGGGAGATCCCGCAACCACTTTACTACGCGACTTCCTTACCTTCACGCGCCTCGACGAACGCGTGAGACGAAGCGTCGACCATGGCGCCGAGGTGGAAGTAAGTCTTCACTCTTCTCTTACCTTTGACCAATGCACACATCTGGCGCGCCCAACGCGTCCATAAATCCTCCGGTCTGCGCTGCGCCCAACCACTGCTAACCATGGCCAGCACCCACGCCGCGGGGTCGATTGACCTCACGTCGGACCCGGACGACGAGCCTGGCCCGCTGGATGCTCTGTTCTCGCCGCAAAAACCTCGACCGAAGAAGATGCCGGTGCCCTTGCCAGCCAACGCACGACACCTACACCCGTCCTCCACGGCGCAACGCCAGCATACCATGGTCCCTTTGCCCGGCTCTCAGTACTCCAGTGGTTCATCGTCGAACACACCCTTGCCGAATTCGATAACCAAGATATCTCCATACGCGAGTCCATACAACATGGCCACCATCTCCAATGCGACAGCAACGAACGGCACGCCAAACGGCACGAGCTACGTACCTGTCTGCACGGCTGCACAGAACAGGAGCGCAAACGGATTTGCAAACCCGCAGCCCGAAAAGAGGAGGAAGGTATCGATTCCAGCGGACTCTAGACCAGTTTCAGCATCGTCGGAGAACGAGAAGCATGCACCCGCCAAGCCTGCGAAGACAAAATTTTATGGTGTTCAAGTCGGGCATGTTCCCGGTGTGTACACAGACTGGAAGGCAGTTTTGGCGCAGATTACAGGCTGCAAAGGCTCTACGCAAATGGCCTTCAGCACGAGAGAGGAAGCGCAGGCTTTCGTAGACGGAAGGCAAAAACTATTCCCGCGCAGCCTTGCTCCCTTACCGGTCATGCCTGAAAATGCGAGGCCCATACCTGCGACACCGTCGATTCCAAACCTCGTCCCGGACCGAGCGCCTGCCATCCCACACTCCAGTGCTTCGTCGAGCTCAATGCCCGCCGCGAGGCTACATGCGAACAAGATGCCTTCGGTGCAGTCTTTGAACGTGGCTTTGAAGATCAATGACACCGGCACTCTTTTTGCAGAGGAAGAACCCGTCTCACAACCCTGTCGGGAACTGCACCTGGGAAGGATTTCAGATGCGACGCAGGATTCTGAGTCGAATAATTTTGCGTCCAGGGGGTTGGCGATCGCACAAACTTCCGCTACCGAAATGGTAGTGGATCAGGAAGTGCCATTCGGAAAATCTGCGGTTTCTAGATCACCGCTCGGAGAACGCACCGCTTCTACGGGGAGTCCTATACACTTTCAACCCCATGGAGGGCAAAGGAACTTGCCTACAACTGGAAATCAGCCAAAACCCACTCTGAAGAATAGTACGTATGATACAACGCTGTCGAAACAATCGCCAAGAGGGGCTGTGGCTTCTGTTGAGAATTCTATCCTGGGCGACTGGTCGAATGCGCGGGAGACAGCCTCTTCATCCGACCGAACAAACGGATACCCAAAAAAGCCCGCACCGACAAATGTACAAAGCCCTTATATCCCGAGACAGGACGACCGCGACAGTGTGATCTCAGATGCAGGAACGTACGACGCAAATAAGCCCCCGCCTGTCGTCAATCCTACGAGCAACCTACCCGCCCCATATAATGTCCCAGCAACTGTTGGTCCGTCATCCCAACCCAAAAAACATACCGGGGGATTTTCTGACGGAGAAAGGGACTTGTTGATCTTTTTGAAAGAAGTCAAGAGATTTACATGGAGTGAAATCACAGCAACGTTCACAACGCACTATCCAGGACGTTCTTATGGCACACTCCAGACCCACTATTCACAAAAATTGAACAGGCGTGACAGGTCGAAAGATCCTCCCACCCTTAACCTTCCTCCGTGCTTCGCTTCAGAGGCGCGGGTTGACTGGGTTGCTGCCCAGGCAGAGCATGCAGGCCCAGTTTATAATCAGCGGAATAAGCGCGAGACTATGAACCTGGGAGAGCAACCTCCAGTTAGACCCCGTCGAAGTGTGCCATCAACTAGGCCTGCCGCTGGCGTATTACCCAAGGCGTTTTCTCCTGGGACCGAATTCTCCTCGCAACGCAAGCGCCCTCGACGAGCAGTACCGGAGAAGAATTATACATGGCCAAAGAGGTACGCGCCAACTACTGAAGGTGCAGTCGACGATGGTGAATACGACATGCAAAGCCCTACAGATGACGTGCACGCTAAGTCAGAGTCACCCGAAGAGCTCGCGCCAGCACCAGACAAGGCGATTGCTGTGGATAATGAACCTATCTTAGCCGATTTTGATCAAGAAGACGCTATCCTTGCGATCGCTGCACACAACAAGAAGCCCATCTCAAGGACGCAAAGTCTACCATATCTTACTCTGGATCAGCGTACATCACTTCAGAACGTTCCCACAGATTGGGAGTGGGATCAGCTATGCAGCCGCGATTGGCAAGGCACTCTTATACATGTCGACTTCAGCTCAACAGAACTTGATCTCGTGGAGAGGGTCATCACGCGAATACTCAACCCTCTGCATGTGTCGCGGTCACGCAGCCAACGAAACCGTATACGGAAGTTGCTGAGTGGGATTACAGAGCCAGACCTGCTACGCATAGCGAGCGAGCTTCGTTCCAAGATTCATGCGAGAGGGCGTAGAAGCATCGATGCGTTTCTCCGGGATGCTCAGGACGGAAAAATCCGATCCGCTGCCCCTCGAGTGACTAGGCTAGGGGCCTCAAGACCAAACAGAACATATAGCACCGAAGCGAAATTCTCTGCCTCGTCCATGGTGCGACAACGCGAATTAGGCACGCAATCGCATCGAGGATGGAGTGCAGCATCGAGACCTCTGACCTATCAAACGAAGAACAAAGTTCAAGACTCTCTCGGTCCTGCTTGTTCTTACACGGGCGCCTCGAGCGATGTCCATGCCATAGCTTGGTCTGTGGACGGACAGTGCTTTGCTGCTGGTGCAATTTGCGTCGACGACCCGCACTCAATGCAGTACAACAGACCCAACAATCTATTGTACGGAGATGTTTCATACAACACCATAAACGAGCTTGGACAACATTACATTGTTCGACCAAAACCCGAGTCCGGCCCCAACTCCACGCATGCAATGTATGCCTCCCAAGATCCGAAGCTCTTCAAGACCGTCTCCTCGGTGGCTTTCTCGCCGAACGGAAGACTCATGTTCTCAGGTGGTTATGACCATAGTGTTTCGGTATGGGAGACCAGGTACGATGGTTCGCAGCCCACAGAAATTATCGCATTGAAACACAAGGCCGAGGTGGATATGTTGGCTGTCAATCGTACCGGTCTACTTGCAACTGCTACTAGGAAAGGGAGTGCGAACGCTGTCAAGGTGATGAACATTCAAGAAGATAATCCGATGCAACGTCCGGATACAATCAGCTTCAGCTCTGACAAGGCTGCATCCAGACCAGACTTAAGTATACTGCCGACTGCACTCCAATTCTCACCCAGGTTTGAAAATCTGCTGCTTGCAGGTTTTGGTGCCAACTTGCGACAAGATGGTAGGGACATGAGTGGTGACATCTGCCTGTGGGATATCAACGGCTGTAAGCAACTCAACATATGGGGTGCAGGCAAGAATGTTCTCGATTTGTCTTTTCATCAGAAGCAACGCTGGTTCGCGGTTGGATGTGTAGCAGGCCAAAACGTTAATCGAGGCACTCGGTCAATTGTCCGTATATACAGTGAACAGGACATGGATGATAAGTATAGCGCACGTATGGAGCTCGAATGCAGGGCACTGGATATGAACGATGTTGTCTGGTGGTAAGTGGAATCTGTTGACATATGCGGTTCTTGGCTGATTCATCTAGTCCGGGTAATGATTTTCTGGTTGCTGCCGGGTGTACAAGCGGACGTGCCTACGTCTGGGACGTACGCATGCCAGATCAATTTCTACGCGAGCTTGCCCATGGTCGTTCTCTAATGCCACTTGACGACTACATCGACCGCGAGATCACTGACACTGGTATCCGTTTCCTCACCTGGGGAGACAACGCGACAAGGCTCTACACTGGATCTTCCGATGGGGTTGTCAAAGTCTGGAACGTAGTGCGATCGGAGGAAGACACCTTCGTCAAGGACCTCGTCACCCTTGACTCCGGTATCATGTCCGGAGCCCTCAGCCCTGATAGGAGCAGACTACTTCTCGGCGAGGTTAATGGCTCAGTCAACGTTCTTGAAGTTGGTCGAGACGATTGCTCGATCAAAGAGGCAGAGAAGATGCGGTTTATCCCGTACGAGGGGCGTGACGATGACGACGGTTTCGATTATATGCAACATCCTAATTCTACCGACGCAACTGCTGATTCTGGAATCGCCTGCGCCAGTCAGCTCCTTGAGACGGGCCAAATGGCTCATATACCGATGGGAGGTCTGCCAATCCGACAAGCGGTGCAAGGCCCTACCTACGCAGGGCCCTTCGATGCGGGTGTAGACGCCCCCTTCCTACGTGAACAAGCTCTAGAATTCCAATACAAATTGTCCCAGGCACCCAGCTCTCCATGCACGATCCCGCAGTGTCGCGACAGCGTCATCAAGATCACCAGCGAGGAGACTGGCGATTCTGGCAGGAGCGCGGATCGCATTCCAGATGAGCTGCGCCAGCAGTGGAAAGCTATTGGATCAGATCTCAAACCCATCCAGGGCAAATCCCACTGCTTGGCCTGCGGACGTGCTGCTCGCCCTTCCGCCGCGGACGACGGCTTGACGTTATGCGAGCGTTGTTCCTTCGCTTGCTTTCGGTGCGGCGCTGCCAACAAGATCGCACCCGATACCGAGACGTTACACTGTGTGCAATGCAAACGCGTCTGGGATATTGGTGTCTTGGGCTATGAATGCGTTAAAGAGAGCACCAGTCACGCTGATCTCTCTGACGTCCCGGCGCCCAAGGGGTACGGCAAAGATTTGTTCACGGCGAAAATGGAGAAGGAGGATGATGCCAGTTTTGGCGATGAAATGAACGCGTTGACGGACTATTACTTTTCGTTGGCGATTGATAGGCCAGAGTCGCCGCCGCTTTGAAGGGTGGGAGACGGCCTGGGATAGGACGGGTTATATATGCTGGCTCTGTATGCTTAGATGTAATGGTATGGATTGGAAGGGCGTGACGGGTGGGTGGGACTTTGCATGATGCATTTGCAAGCAATTGTGGATGGTTGGATTGGTTTTGAGAGAGAGATAGGAGTTGTGCGATTGAGTCTGTTAGAAACTTAGGTGCTTTTATTCATTCATTCATATCAGTTTATAGTCGACCTAACCTTTTACAGATTATGAGACTTAACAGCAAGCACAACCAAGGTTCAACAGCCAAAGTACGTAAAAAAAAAAAGGCGCGATTGGGATCAGCCACAGTGGGGAGCCGAAGAATGACGCGATGAATACAATCGTCAACTTCAAACTGTGCACTGCGTAAAACTAAACAAAGTACTCAACGGGTCTGCATCGAAGACCTCTTAGGTGCTTCTATCGTGCATGTAATTTTGGAGGAAATGCAGTACTGGTGTTCTGTAACGGTTGTGTTGGTTTGTCGTGTGGCGTGTCTACTATTCTACTCAAGTCACTTTAAGTACTTTTGTCGCTAGGTATTCTAAAGTACTTTAGAAATCAAGCACGCGGTAGGTTCGGTGCCTTCGACTTCGGTTTTTTCTTTTAGTTTGGTGAGAGAGATGTGGTGCTGGTTAATTGTGTGCTTTCTTTTTCTTTGAGGGAGGAAGAAGAGGGGTATAGGGTATGTTGGTGTGTATGTTGATTTCCTTCGGTAGGATAATTGGCTTCAAGAAATACAATGGTTAAGTAAGAATAGGTGTGGGGTATGTACCAATGTGTATTGTTGTCTAGTACTATACATTCTTGCTTGATGTGTAGGTATGCGGAAGCATCCCTCGGTAATTCTCGATGCTTTTTAAATTCTAGTGAAAATGGTATTTTAAGAGCCTATGATTCTGAGATGCTAAGACTGGAGAGTATTCGACAATGTTCTACGTAGTAAAGAAGGAAAAAACTAGGAATGGACTGGAATCAGACGCCAAACTCACATCGGGGTGTTCAAGGAGTAACTGGGAGGTACACAAAGAATGCTTGTAGGAGCTTAGCCCATAGAAGGTTGTGAAAGAGGGCCATGTGTGGTTTCGTTGGGTGCATGCGGTCTGTTTTGTGTGATACTTTCGTTGTATCGAGGAAGGGTGCTGTTGATTTGGTTCACATCTAGTTGGTTTAGAGCGTAGAGAGTTGTAATGGTGCTCGATTGAGAACTTGGTATAGTTTGGGTACCTTTGTGAGTATATTGAGCTGAGTTGCATTCATACTGTAAGGCTATAGCTACAGGACAAAAGTTTGAGTACAGCTGGCCTTAGTATCGCTTATCCTAGGGTAACACATTGTACTCAAACCTTTTGCTAGTACTGTAGATGGATACTAAACCCGACCGGATCTACAACCCCAACTCCTTCCTAACAATATCCACCGCCTTCTCGAGTGTGGTGGTTCGCAGTCATGGATGGTTTGTTCTTAGAATGATCACCATGATTTCAAGCTCATTGCTCGTTTTGCGGAAAAGGCATTGTGTCATCACGACATTTCTTGTGATGTTGAACGGATCCCCTCAAGAATTCCGATGTCTCAACAACAAATTAGTCCGTCGACTGGTTTACATCGCCGCGTCCGTACTTCACCGCCGGACTCAAACTGTTGATGTATCAACTTGGCCGATAGCATCGTGTCCGGATTCCGTATAGACAGAAACTTCCAGCGTCCGACGGGTTAGGGTTTGCAGCGCATGGATGTCGCTCTCGTGTCAAGGGTTCTTCGTACATACGGCAACACCATGGGCACAGCCAGCACACGACAGCAGTGAATTGACATCAGCGGGCACAATCGAGCCACGCTTTCGCCATGGCCGATGGGAATCCTGGACCACCGCCTCGTCGCAAAATTTCCTGACGCGGTGCATCGATTGGTCTGAGCGGCCCGAGTTTCCCCGACCCCTATCTGCTTCTGGGCATGAGCCTTTTTTTCGCGACGGCGCGCGGAACGAGACCCGAGACCCTCAGCAATGGCAATGGCAATTGCGAAGTGTGGGCACCCGTGTTTGCATTCGCTCTAGTGAGATAGGGAGGCAGCGTGAGGGCAGGGTGTGGTGGTTGCGCCAGATGGTATCCGACGAGTTGTTAGGGCAACGGCAGGGATCAACCGCGGCGTTTGAAGTGCCACGACGGCGATGGAAGTTGGAGGCGCGTGTAGAGCGTTGAAAGATGTCCATTATGGCAATAGCTGTATATGTAGTATGCTGTTGAGAAGGCAGGAAAGCAATAGAAGCGCAATGCTGTCTGTTCACTCTGTATGCCGTTGACGATCCTGTCCGAGGTCCCGGAGATGCGGCTGACTAAGGCGGTTAGCGTGCCAAGACAACTCTGGCCCGAGCGGCGAAAGATTTCTGCTTCGCTCCTTCCCTTCAAAAGCCTTCAGTCCTCCAACTTCTTCCATTCATCCTCACTTTTCTCGGCATCAAATCTCCTCTCTATACCGCAACAATGGCCAAGGGAGACGTTGCACAGCAGGACAAGTCCTTTATGGGCATGCCCGTGAGTATACCCCGAAACCCTCAAGCTCCAGCAACCTGGCCAGATCCGCCCATCTCCTAGCCGCAACAGAATGCCAATTCATCTCAATGGCACCGCGCGCCGCCTCTCGGGCACCGCGACGAGACCGCAAGATGGCGTTGTGGCATTTGGCGATGGAGAGATGGCGGCTGGCTGGGCTCGCAAGCTTTGCGACAATCTTAGGGATAGCTGCTAACAAGTACACAGGGCTTCGTGGTTGACTTCTTGAGTACGTCTTGACCTGCATTGCCATCATCATCAATTCTGGGTCAATGGAGCTCCGGCTTTGATGCGGATGCGCTGGCTCAACTTGGCTGCCAGAATTGTGGTTGCTAACTCCTCATCAGTGGGTGGTGTCTCTGCCGCCGTTTCGAAGACCGCCGCCGCTCCCATCGAGCGTGTCAAGCTCCTCATCCAGAACCAGGTACGTCGACACAAGGACCCCATCGAACTCCGCACAGTCGCTGACCATGGTGGCTATATAGGATGAGATGCTCAAGACTGGTCGTCTCGACCGCAAGTACGATGGTATCATGGAATGCTTCCGCCGTACTTCCCAGCAAGAGGGCATCCTGTCGCTCTGGCGTGGTAACACTGCCAACGTCATCCGTTATTTCCCGACCCAGGCCCTGAACTTCGCTTTCCGCGACACATACAAGTCCATGTTCGCCTACAAGAAGGAGCGTGACGGTTACGCCAAGTGGATGATGGGCAACTTGGCCTCCGGTGGTGTAAGTGCCCTCGTGATTGATGGCCATGATGCAACCAACTAACAGATGCAGGCTGCCGGTGCTACCTCGCTGCTCTTCGTCTACTCGCTCGACTACGCCCGTACTCGTCTTGCCAACGACGCCAAGAACGCCAAGAAGGGTGGTGACCGCCAGTTCAACGGTCTCATCGATGTCTACAAGAAGACCCTCGCCTCCGACGGTATTGCTGGTCTCTACCGTGGTTTCATGCCCTCCGTTCTTGGTATAGTCGTCTACCGTGGTCTGTACTTCGGTATGTACGACTCGCTCAAGCCCGTCGTCCTCGTCGGTGCCCTTGACGGTAACTTCTTGGCCTCTTTCATCCTCGGCTGGACTGTCACCACCGGTGCTGGTATCGCTTCCTACCCTCTCGACACCATCCGTCGTCGTATGATGATGACTTCCGGCGAGGCCGTCAAGTACAAGTCCTCTGCCGATGCTGCCCGCAAGATCATCGCCGCTGAGGGTGTCAAGTCGCTCTTCAAGGGTGCTGGTGCCAACATCCTCCGTGGTGTTGCCGGTGCTGGTGTGCTCTCCATCTACGACCAGGTGCAGCTCCTCATGTTCGGCAAGAAGTTCAAATAAGCGTCTCGTCCACAATCTCCGATACCCTAATGGAACGATGTGGAGTGGCGACTTGATCCCGTTGTGAGGAGGGGGACGCGGTGGTGGTTGATTGATTGGAGCATTACGAAGCCCGACTTTAGGGCTGAAGATTGTTCTTGGTAACGAAAGCACGCGTCGGTGGTAATACACCTTGTACTTTACTTTGCCTGGCACGTCTTTTTCCCTCTCACGGAATCCTTGTATTACACCTCATTTCCCTTGCTGTATTCCTTCCTACGCTGGTGAACTGGGGAAAATAGTGGTCTATAGAAGTTCATGCGGGTTTTCTCTCATTCATTTGCTGCCTATGATTATGTGATGCTACTGACAACCATGTTCTCCCTCGTGCTTAACTTCCCTTTACTTATCTCTCAAAGCTTTCCAGACGGCCTCCTCTCCCTTCTTGAGCGCCTCGCCCGCTTGCGCCAACATGTTCCAAGCTGCACCACCCACTCCTCCATCCGCACTCTGTCCACTCCCCATACCACTCACCCCGCCCGTCCCCATGGGACATCCACCAGCTGCGTACGGCGAATTGTCCGGTGCTTGTTGATATCCCGGCGGACCCTCCAAGCTGTTCCTCGGCTCTCGGCCTCCCCGATGTTCATACTGGAATGGCGATGCGCCGGGTTGCGCAGGCCCCATATCCAACCTCGTCGGTCCGGGACCGCTAGCCTGCGTCGAGGGCACCGTCGAACGACCTGCTAGCTGCGCATCTGTTGGCGGCGGAATATGGTACTGCGGTGGTGGACCCGCCAGGCGCGTCTCCGTTGTCGTGTGGGTCGCTGTGTATCCTCCTGCTTGGGGCGGCAGTGGCTTATCGCTAGCATTGTGCGCATGAGCGGTGGGCGCGAGCGGTCGGGCGCCTGGTTGGGGTGCCGGTGGAGCGGAGGGATCGGCGGTTGTTGTTGCAGAGATGGAGGCGGGGAGGGTGCGTGTTGGTGGTGGGTTTTGGGTGGTGTCGGTTGCAGTTTGAGGGGTTATACCGTCGGCTTTTGCGGCTGTGTTGGGGTTGATGGGGTCGTCTTTGTGGAGGTTGATGGGTGGCATCTTCGGGGATGTGTGAGGTGAGGTGAGTGAGGGGCGTGGTGGTGAGGAGTTTGGGAGTTGAGTGATGGTAGATGGATGGTAGGGTGGGTGATAGGGAACGTTCGCTTGTTGAGTGCTATGGTGACTATGGTGGACGAGCAGTGCTGTTGGTGAAGTTGAGAGGGAGTAGATGAAGTAATGCGTTCGGACAAACGGCGTTGGGCGGCGGCTATTGCTGCCTTTTTGCGGTGTCGTCTGTCCTCTTGAAGGTGATTGCCGTTTTCGGAAGATGATGTCACATCACGTGGACCACGCCAAGCCTTGCTGGAGCTAACGACTACCCATGTGTTCGCATACACACTCAACACTGATGTTCAACGATTCAACGGGAAGGACCCTGTGTGTGAGCTCAACTGATTCTACAACAAGTCCGAAAGAGGCGATTTTATGGATTTCCCCTCTCGCGATATTTTCGCTCAGCTCTCCTCACCCCCCTAAAACTTAACTAAAATTAACTTTAATAGCTAATTTAATAGCTTCCTATATAGCTAACCCTACTAATATAAAATACCTATTACGCACCTCTATTACTAATAGAAATAGTAGCCTTACTAAATTTTATATATATATACTAATATATTCTATTAGTAGCCCGGACAGATTAGTCCGCCGGATAGTTTTTCTTGGCAACTTCAAGGTCCCTTATAACTTATTATAGAACACTACTAATATTACTTTATAGTAACTTATAATAACCTACTATAACTTATAATATACTAAGTTACTATTTAATTTACTTTTTAGATTATACAGCCTCTTTACGCGGCTATAGCAGCTATATAAAGCTAAGAAGTCTTTCTTAGTAGTATAAACTTATAATAAGACTTCCTATACTATATATAGGTAATATATAGTATACTTATTATAATTTATAGTAAAGTATACTATATTTTAAGTAGTACTTTATCTAATTTTTAGTTACTAAGTGTGTACTATTATAAGATAAAGTTAACTTATTATTTTTAGCCTTATAGTAACCTATAATAAAATTACTCTAATTTACTATTAACACTATCTAAAAATAAGCTACTAAGGATAATATCTAACTTCTTCTTTATTTCTTTATCTATCTAATAGGTCCTTGCGTTATGCCTAGACTCTTTATACCTTCTATAGTAGTGTTGTATTAAGAAACCTACCTTTCTCTTACTACTACCTTATGTCCTTTTTAATAACTTTACTCTAATAAAAGGGCTTTCTACTTTTAAATCTACTCCTTAAGCAAAGCCTATTGTCCTATCTTTTTAAATACGCTTTCTTTTACGCGTTTTTTACTTTATTAAAACCTTAATTTGCTTCTTAAGTTCCTTAATATAGGTCTCTTAAAATATACTATAGTAAAGTATAAGTTTAGCACCTTTTATAAGCTATAAGTAGCTTAATTTAATATTAGGTAAAGACTAAATAAAAAAGTTGCGTATAAGCTTTAACTAGAATCTAAACTTAAGGGTATTATTTAGAGTTCTAGCTTATTATAGTGTATCTAGTAAGGTATCCTAAGGTAGAGTGTGAATACGCATATTAAGGCAATTTATTACTACTAATATATTTAAAAGAATAAGCCTAGAGGCCTTAAAGGCTTTTTTATAGTTTTTTAGTGTAAATATATTATATAATATATTATAAAAGGTTAGTAAGAAGCCTTCTTTATTAATATAAAAGATATATTAGCGCACTAAGTTCTATATATACTAGAAGTACTTTAGCTTTAGTAGCGCAAAATAGACTATATTAAGTAGCTAGAAAATATAATATAAGTGCGCTAGTATATAAAGTACTAGGATCTTCAATTTTAAATAATAATTCTTAAAATTCTAGGAGTAGTAGCTCTTATAGCTATCTAGAATAAGTAACCTCTATAACCCTACTATGCGGGGCCTTATATACGCGTTAAAGTGCTTTAACTACGCAACTCTAAGCTTATTATTAGTCTAGCTAGTCTTAGAGACTAAGAGCTTCTAATTATAAAGGATACTAGTCTCCTTATACTACACTAAGATATAGACTTGCCCTTTATAAATAATAAAGAGTAGAGTAGTATACTTAGTAGCGCAAATACTCTAAATTACTATAACCTACTTATAGTTGCCTAGCTAAATAAGTATAGATTAAGAATATCTTTCTAAACTAGTTACAACCTTTATTAAGCTAATAACTTCTATCTAGAAGCCTATTTTATTAAAGTTATAGATATCTTTATCCTATACTCTATACTTAGCTTTTATATTCTTTACTAGCTAAAACTATGTATTTATAACCTCTAGGTCTTCCTATTATATTCTTTATTAGTTCTTTACTTAATTAAAAGCTATTTTAAGCTTAGGCATACGCTTTATAAAGCGCTAAGTCTAGTATTATCCTATAAGGTCTTTATACCGCGCAGCTAGCAGTTTATTAGCTATATCTTCTACCTTACCTAGCTAGGGTGTAAATTCTTGCAAATCTAGATTAAGAATATACTATATAAGCGTCTACTCTTTAGTTATATTAAGCTTTACTATACCTAATTATATATCTACTTAGGCGGTAATTCTATTAATTTAATTACTTAGTGTAGACTTTAGGAAATTATATACTATTGTAGCGTATTATAGGCTTAAAATTTGCTTATTCTAATAGGTGTAAAGGGTAAGCTTAATTATGCCTTCTTAATTAGATAATAACGCGTTGTGTTATTAAGTTATTATAATTTATAGTAAAGTGTTGTGGTCTTAGCAAAAACTATCTAGTGGACTAATCTATCTGGGCTACTAATAGAATATATTATTATTTATACTAGTAGCTACTATAATATTAACTAGTTTATAGACTCTATCTTACACTGTCTATAATACTAATACTAACTATAATAATAACTATTAATACTACCTTATAAAAAATACCTATAGCTATTATTATTACTAAATAAAGTAATATTATACCTACTTTAACTATAGTATTAATAAGCTTAACGCTAATATAACTTTTACTTTAAGGAAGTAATAATAAAAGAATATATAGTAAATAGTATAATAAAAGCTAGTAACTTAGTACTTACTACTATTTTAAATCTAGCTATAAAAATAGTGCTTAGGTAACTATAATAAGTAATTAAAAGTAATTAGCGCAGCTTATAGCGTTACTATATATAACTATTATTAGGAGAGCAGAGCTTAGCCGCGACGAGCGGCACTGTTAAATAGCGCGAGGATTCTCCGCATCTTTAAATGAAGGGTTGCTATCCCCTACATCGCACTACGCGTCGACGTCTTAGTCACAGTCCTCCAATTATGCTTGTGTAATTCTCATTCAAGGAATCAGCACAGCATGATTCGAAGTTCACGATGTATGTATAATGCAAGCGGCATAATTCAACCTCTTCATCCTCAGCTTTCGGTTCAGATGCGTCTCTGCTGTAACGAACTGTCTATGCGCGAGTATACGCTCCGCGAGTACAGTCAATCGACATTTAGAGTCTAGATTGCCTATACCAGTAGCGTCGCCTACATAGGCGAGACGCTCCCCGCATGCAGCCTCATCAATCGTACATTGCACTGCAAGGTTCAACGGAAAGATGGGGAAATATGATCACCCATAAATCAACCTACGAGCCTATCATGCCCTACACGGGCCTACAGGTCGTCCGTTCACTAGTCTCAGAACAAATAATGCAACGGCGTTGACTGACGGTCAACCTGGTGGAACTCGTCCAAGCCACAACCCGCCACCAACCCGCCACAAGATAACGCCACGGCATGTCTGGAGACGCCATGGACTTGGAAGCAAAGTTTGCATTCGCAAAGCAAAACGATGTTTCAACAGTGCTGCTAGACCGGCCTTCTGGACTCTCGCTAAACAGTAGGTGGAGAAAATACTCCGCATATGGCAAGGGTGTTTCATACAAGATCCACCACCCACCCCAGGATTATTTTCCGATTACAGCTGTTTCCGGTCCATGGGCGCCCCCAATTTGGAGCGATTGGTGGGATTCACGTCGCGACAGAAGAAGCCATCCGTCTTTGGCCACTTGAAGGGCTGCCACGGCGCGGCATAACTCTCAGGAGGAAATGAAGTGCTAGGCAACGTTCATATAAGAATGTTAATTCCAATCTATCCAAACTTCTTTTTTCCAGCGTACGCTGTCCTTTCGTTTTTTATATCAGACTTCACAATCCTTGGTTTCTTCTCTCGTCACTCGTTTTTGTTTCGTCGTCACACTTTGAACCATGAGACTCTCGTCCTTCATCCCGTTTGCCCTCTCGGGCCTCGCTCTGGCAGCGCCTACATCTCCCGCCGAGAAGCGTGGCGTGCTTGCTAAGCGCGCCAGCTTGACTGATACCCCAACGACTGGCTTTGCTACCCAGAACGGAGGCACCACCGGTGGCCGGGGTGGTTCTACCATCACTGTCAAGAACCTCGCCGATCTCAAGAACGCTGTCAAGGGCAACAGCCCCGCCATCGTGATCGTTGCCGCTAGTTTCAAGGGTAACAAAGACGACGTGAGGATCGGCTCGAACAAGTCCGTCATCGGCAAGGACCGCTCAATCGGTACGCTCAGCCATCAAGCCCTCCCGCCACAAACTCCACACACTAACCCAAACGCATTAGTCCTCGAAAACATCGGCCTGACGGTCAAGAACGCCAAAAACGTCATCATCCGCAACCTCGCCATCAAAAAAGTCGTCGGCGGCGACGCCGTCGCCGTCCAACTCGCCCAAAACGTCTGGCTCGACCACCTCGACCTCTCCTCGGACCGCAACCACGGAAAAGACTACTACGACGGCCTGCTCGACCTCACCCACGCCGCCGACTTCATCACCGTCTCCAACGTCAAGCTGCACGACCACTACAAGGGCTCGCTCATCGGGCACTCCGACAACAACGCCGCCGAAGACAGGGGCCATCTCCGCGTCACGTATGCAAACTGCCACTGGGTAAACGTCAACTCGCGCGCGCCGTCGCTCCGCTTTGGAACCGGCCATGTCTTCAATAACTTCTATGACAATGTCTCGGATGGCATCAACACCCGGCAGAAGGCACAGCTCCTCGTTGAAAACAACGTCTGGGTCAACCCTAAGAAGCCGCTGTACAGCACTGATGGGGGCTTCGCTGTTGCGAATGGAAACGACTTTGGTGGTGCTAAGAACACGGCGCCTGTAGGGACGCTCAGGTCTGTCCCGTACAGGTACACGCTGATCAGTGCGTCGAAGGTGAAGGCTGCCGTTGTGGGTGTTGCGGGTAACACGCTTTCGTTTTAGATAGGTTGAGGTGGGGGAGTGTACATATATTTTTTCTGTTTCGCTTGTATATATTCAATGCTGGATGAATTGAATCAGGATTCTCTTGCGTATTGGGGTTCGCCATTTGTCTCGATCTGACGTGTTCGTCAGTGTTGTACTTTGTGATGAAAGTACATGTATCTTTCGCAAAGGTAGTGCTTGGGGATTGAGACCCACGTATTGGAAGCGGACTAAGAATGTGACTTTATAACAACCATCCCATATTGTGCCCCGGGCAATTGTAGAGCACCAATCTGCGTACAGGTACGCCCACGCCATCATCATGCTGCAGCTCGTTGTCTAACTCGACCCCGAATCTAAATTCGCAAGCCACATCATCATCCTCAAACCATCCTCAACCACAGGCCAAAAGCATAATCACTATAACCTATCCATAATCCGCGAATTCAACAAAACATTCTGCCGCGTAAAAACACCGCAACAGCTAGATAGATGATATTGACGCAGTAGCACAGGAGCTTATAACCTATCCAACAAACCACGCCAGACGCATAAGTAAGTATATGCCCATCCAGCACCCCATCCCCAGCCCCAGGAGAAAAGTCTGTAGATAGGCATGATACGTATTACATATCCCAGGATAGCACAGCCCTAGTATGCACCCAAACCTATGCCCTAGTACTGTGCAATTCATCCCTAACCACAAACACCATACTACAAGAGAGGAGAAAAGCCATCCAGAACATATCGGCCAAAGAAAATTGCATCCAAATCGAGAGAATACCACAGAGGAAAAAAGTAGAGAAGCCTTAATTGTCACATACCAGGCCATCCGACACCATCCATGCCCCCACCTACTCTAGAGTTACCCAGCCCAAGGAATGCAAAAGCAAAAAACAGCTCCACACTTGATACCATGTCGTTATCTCATCTGCCGAGCTTCGGTACATGTTTAAACGCCACGCATGCATGCTTGAGAAAAGAGAAAACATGAATGCCGGACAAGATAGGAAAGCGGCGGCAAGATTAAAAGCTAGTATCAAATGCAGCACGAATGAAGAAAGGAAGAAATTGAAAAGAGGAAGATTGTAGTAATACAGCGCTTGGAGGGGCAAAAGGGACAATGTTCTGTCTCGTCCAGGCTGAATGAGCATCAAGCAGCAAAGAGGCAAGACCCGGCAGATTTCATTAGTTAGAGGTATTCGCGCGTCGAAGTTTGTAATCGGGAAGGTAGTCGAAGTCATCCGTCTCCGAGTTGTAGCGCCAAGCTTTGAACTCTACACCGTAGGGCTTGGGCTCCATTTGGTAGAGCATACCAAGCGGACAGTCCAGGTCCGCTACGTCTTCACGTTTCAGACCTTGCAAGTATGCCAGGAGTACACGAACCACTGACCGATGCGTGACCAGCAGGCAGTGATCGGTCATCCGCTCAAGCTCGACGATTACAGGCCGGATGCGGTTGATCACGTCGAGGTAACCTTCGCCGCCAGGGCCAGGGTAGCGATAAGATATCTTGTCCGACCTGCGGCGCTCATACTCCTCGCTGTGCTTCGTGCGTATCTCATCGTACGTCAGGCCCTCCATGTAGCCGGCATTCAACTCGTCTAACATGCGCATCTGCTTGATGTCGTATTCCTCATCGCAGAAGTACTGTACTGACTGCACGCTCCGCTTGAGCATCGAGCTCCATACGCAGAAACTCTTGGGCTCGACATCGCTTCCGAAGTAAGGATTTGGGGGCGTGTGGTCTCCTGGAACGGGAGGCCAGTGAGTGTGTGCAATCTTGTCGGCCAGATGCACATCCCATGCCTTCCGTTGCTTGTCGATGAATCGGCTCATTGCCTGAGCGTATTTCTGTCCATTCGGGCTTAGATCCGAGTCACCGCCGATCTTTCCAGCGACGTTGTCCATCGACTCGCCGTGCCGGGTGATGAAAATCATGCGCGGCGCCAAATTGAAGTTCAGCAGATAGTACACAGCCTGACCTGCCAGGAAGCCCTTGACCTGATGTGAGATCATTTTTCGACCGACATCAATCATTTTTACATAGGACATGTTGTTCTCCTCTTCATAGTCCCCAAGCGGTACATAGTTCTTTTCGTAGATGGCCACACGCTGCTTAAAGTCTTCCAGCGCTGCAGTGGGGTCTTTGCCTTCGTAGTCTGGGCCTGAAAGCTTTAGACGCATGTTGGACTCGAGGAGGTTCTTGTCCTGGCACACAGATTCCACAAAGAGTACGTTCAATTCTGGTCCTGCGCATTCGCGTATTCTGGTCATGATCTGCTTCCGTCGGGGCAAGGTGCTATTTGTAGCGTCGAAAATGCCAACAGAGCCATTGCCTTTGACGACCCAGTCTAGCAGATCGTCCAGTGTTTCCATGGCGCACTGCTCGCGTATCTGGGCTGCCTTCTTATTGGTGGGATCAAAGAAGCTCGCCGACTGGTCCATTGCCCCCTCGTTGGTTTCCTCAGGAGCAGGCGTAGGAGCAGGCGTAGGAGCAGGCGTAGGAGCCTCTGGTCCTGGAGATATCACTTCTGGGCGCGGAGAGTGATCATCATCGACTACCGCTGAGTCGAAGTGTTCGCCGACGGGACTCGGCAAGTGCAGTGGAGAATATGAACCACCCGAAGATTCACCGTTGATCAGAATTTTAGCCGCTATCTGAGGCAGTGTGTCACCCTTCTCCACCGCCTCCCTGAGCGCTGAGGGGATCCTTTCGAGGCCTCCTGCAGAAGACAATCTGAAGCCGTGGCCACTCGTTGCCACCCGGCGCTTTTCGCCGACATTGAAAATCTTGGTATCGTGTTGCAGCCAGTTGAGATAGCGTGTCATCTTTTTCGTGATGTAGCTTTTACCTCGCGCGGGCAGACCGACCATAACGATAACGAGCTTCGAGCCCACGTCGCGCTGAGCGATCTTGCCATCGGGGGAGACTTTCGACTTGGTTAGGCCGGGGATATCGAGCGTTGTAGGACGTATACGGGGTGTCGAAGCGGCAGATGCCATGCGCGTAGCATCGTGTCTGTGTTTGTCAGTTACGTGATACAGAAGATTGGTTGCGCTGAGAACAGTGGGTGAAAGGGAAAAGGGGACACCTCAGGTAGTTTGTAGCATGAGTGTCACCCCATAATTTATAGTACCACCGCAGTTGTAGGAATAAACTACAAGGGCAAATGTGTCTCGTCGCTCATTGTGAAAGGTTGGCTTACATTTGCGGACTGCCCGGTTGCGATGGCAGTGGCGTATCGCTCAGTGCGGCACCCACGCCGTCCTTTGAGATATCCGGGTGCGGATCATGGCGGGCTTTCGCGTGCGGCAGAGGCTTCAAACGGCCATCTTTGGCCGCAGATTTGTTCGCAGGGGAAGCGATGCTGGGGATGTTGTTGCTGCCGGTGGAGAAGGCGGGTAGGGCGGATGCAGGGCGTGGTGGTTCGTTGAGTATAGCGTTTTCAGGAATCGCGAGCTTGCTCATGAGAACGTTTTGGGCGATGAGTGAGTGCTGACTGGTCCGGCGTGTGGTTGTGGAAGCTGAGGGGCGGCGAGGATGTGGATGCGGTGATGTACCTCCAGCGATGCTAATGGGCATGGCGGCCATGCTCGATAGGGTACAGTGTAGAGGCTAGAGGTGCGCCCAGGAGAGCTAGCCGATCCTGGTGCCAACCCAACGGCTCGCCCTGTGCTGGGCGAACAATGACCACAGTAGAATATTGAATTGAAGCTGAGGGCTGGAGGTGATTAGGTGATGTGGTGTGCGTCTGCAGCTTGTGCGCGGGCGAGGCCGTCGTCTTTGAAGAGGAAGGCGCACGTCGCGGCTGCCACGCACCCGGATGACGCCGCCGGCAAGAATGAGTCCGATGGATGAGCAACGCGCACTCGCTATACAGCAGGAAACTTGCACGCCGCCGGACGGCGAATAGTCGACGCTGCCTTCTTATACCATCGTCCGCGTGTATATACCAAGGTACTGTCCTATTGTTGAGAATAGCAACCCCCATGCAGTCAGACATGCGCGCGTTGAGTTACACCCTGCTTGGCTCGTTTACCACCGTTGACAATCAGGCTTCCCCGCGTCGTCATCGTGCCCAATCGTTCACACACGCTTTTCGGCCCCAGAGTAAGCTTCGGCTGCTGAATGGCGCATAAACAGTGTGCATGTACCGCGGACCGTAGATGACCGTTGACGGGCCTGCCGTTCAATGTTGTCGATGATTTTCCTCGCTGCACGTTACCAAGCCCGCGATAGATTTCTTGCTCAGGTGGGATACGCCTTCCCGTAGCCTTTCTGGATGTGGAGTAAGTGCTGTCCGCAATGTCGGATTTCGTGGTAAGGCGGCAGATGATCCACGGTGAGGCTAAGACGGCTGATAATCATCCGGCCATGGACGGTCGTGTGCGTGTTCTGTCGACACGTTGTAGAACGTCTCTGGGCATTGCATGATCCATGTTACGTCCCGAGCCTCAAAGTGAGCACCAGCAGGCAGATGTACGCTGCCATGCTAAGAGCCGTTAGGACGGAGACCACGTTTCCACTCGTCCTGAACTTTTTGCGGTGCAGTCCATCCTCGCCCACCTCGGAGAAGAACTGTTTATTGCCTGGGCATCGTCAGTACATAGGTAGCTGTTTGCAGTCACCCATTGGCCTCTGACCTTGCTGGCGGCGGAACAGACTGATGAACAGAATTCCGGCACCGTACACAGCGAACAAAGCGCCTATGGAGTAGAACTCGGCTGTGAAGATCTTGAGCACGACGAGGGCGAAGGAGAACTGGCCAAGCGCTGTACGAATGTAGGCTCCTTCGAACGTCCTCTGAGCAGCGCGGATTTCCACCAGCTCAGGGCCAGAAAGCACCACAGTTCGCGCCCGATGTAGGCGCAGATGGTACCTGTCTGCTGCGTGACGTCCCTTTGGTTCTGTGAGCAGCACCTCTCGATGAATTGCTGGTCTTCGTACCTCAAACATCCTCGGTGACCTGGATGTTACCGTGACGCTTCAAGCTATTTCCTCTGCGTCGGCGCTGGCGATATTCCTCTCTTACAGAACTGCGGGAATCGTATGATGAATGTGCAGGTCCCGTGTGGCGAGGGCTATGCGAGCAAACAGCGCCTGGGCAGCTGGGGACGCTTGCGTGTTTGAAGGTGGGTGAAGCGTAATGTGGAGACACCATCTATGCGGAAGTCGCCGGTCGTGCCTTTCGGCACCACGCTGCCGTGCATCTTTACGCCGCTCCCCCACCGGGACACGCTTGGGTGCTGTCTGCCTTGGAAACATTCACTACGTCCGTTGCTTTTTTTGCTTCATTTCTTTTGCTGGAGCAATGCTGCCTCTCACCGCACGCCTGGCCCGGGCGCCAGTTATGTTTCCGGCAGCTGCTCCCCACCCACACCCTCCCCCCATCGTGGGCCGCTCCCACGCGAACCCAGCAAACCCCTCACTTGGCTGCACCCCAGATGATCCCACTCTGTGCCCCAGCCTTCCTTCACCTCTCTCCGTATTCTTATGAGAGCGGCCGTTACGCGGTTTGCTGCCCCCAGACTGCTTGTCCGCTTTGCCCTACTAGAGTCGCGCTGGTGCGTTATTGTATCCAGGCCCAACAGAGCTCCGTCCAGCTTGCTCTCACATCCAGCGCCGAACTGACCCGTGTAGGCCAGCAAACTCTCGTGATTGCCGCATCCGCCACGTCCATTGTCCCGCAAAGACGCACGCTGAAGCTCTTCCCTCCTACAACTGCCTCCACGCCCTCTTTTCCTCCCAAGACACACGCGACTTCGTTGATTGCGCATACTCGGACATCGAAGAAGGAAGCGAAGGCACAATGGGAGACGCGAAGTCTACTTCCACGGCATCGTCGAGCACAAAACGCAAGAGGAGTGCGCCGGCCTTCTACGCCGTCAAAGTCGGGTACACACCGGGGATATATCAAAGTACGTGATTGGCATGCGTCTGCATGTATCTCATGGGCAATACATATCCGTAGGCGTCTCATACGATCCTTTGCTGACTGACGCGTAGGCTGGGAGGATGCAAAGCAGCAGACTTCTGGATATAAGAATTCTATCTGTGAGTCATTGTCTATTGGAGCTGCGGTGTACGTCTAACAGGATACAGTCAAAAAGTTCGCTACGTTGACCGACGCCGAGGAATTCATGAAAGGCGAAGGTTCCTCTGCAATAAGAGCAGGAAAAACAAAGTACTACGGAGTACAGGCCGGGTATACTCCTGGTGTGTATACTGACTGGCCTGCGGTCCTGGAACAAGTGACAGGGTTTAAAGGTGGAAAACAGAAACGATTCGATACGTGGGAGGAAGCACAAGCCTACGTAGACGAAGGGCTTTTCGCGCCCTCTGCCACCAGCACGCCAATCAGCATGAAGGGCCATCTCGACTCGACAACTCCATCGGGTGTAGAATCGCGCAAAAGCTCTAAGAAGCAAAAGACACTGGACGGCTCAGCGAAAGTAGCTGCCACAAACGTAGAATACGAAGCAGGCTTTGGACCACTGCCGTTAGATGCAGAGGACGGCTTCGACAGGACACTCAAGCACGCCCTCGCCTATGGGTCTGAACTGGAATATAAGACCACGGAGGAGCTGGGCCTACGCAAGTTGCAACCAACTGGCGATTTCGAAGGCACCCTTGAGATATACACGGACGGGGCTGCGAAGGGAAATGGTCAGCTTGGTGCCTATGCCGGCTTCGGGATATGGTTTGGTCCTAATGATCCAAGGTAGGCTTGATCGCTGTCTTGACGCGAAGTGTTGCTCATTCATGAGTAGGAATAATCGAGGGCCGCTTGCAGGGGAGAAACAGACAAATCAGCGCGCTGAGCTTACTGCCATCGGCCGCGCCGTCGATATTGCACCCATCGATCGAGATGCGAAAATCTACACAGATTCCCACTACTCCATGAAATGTCTCACCGACTGGTTCCAGAGCTGGGAATCAAAAGGCTGGAAGAACTCGGCTGGCAAACCGGTGGAGAACAGAGACTTGATCGAGCCCATTCTAGCTCGCCTGCGCGAACGAGAAAAGGCTCGTGCGAAGACGCAAATCGTGTGGGTCAAGGCACATAACGGTAATATCGGAAATGAGGCTGCGGACAGATTGGCCAACGAGGGCGCCGAGGAGAAGAGGATAGAGATTGAAGTGGAAAAATTGGCTAAATTTGCTGCCGAAAGGGAAAAGCACGACCCAGAGCGGATGGTGAATGGATTCATGGACCAGAACGAGTATTGATTGAAATACATGGGGTATATAGAATATATAAGCTTTTTTTTATAAACAAAGTTACATCCTGCAACTATACTATAGCAAAACAAAATCTAGCTATAACCTTTTTTTCTATATACTAGCTCTATAAGATAGATACTATATAAATATATATAAAAGCGGAAAGTTCAGCGCTTATCCGTCTAGCACCCCGTGATCCCGTCAGCTCCCCACAACAGTGACTTAGTTACATCGGCGTGAACCATGGTATGTAAGCTTAGTTATGCATCAATCTTGAAGCTTGACTACGGTAGATGGGTTTTTTATTTTTGGACCAAACTTGGAGAAGAATCAACGGGTACTCTATGGCTTCTTCGTTCTACAATTGGTATAACGCTGTTTGGGAACACAGTGGCGTTGCTAGCCCGGCAGTGAACCAAGGCAAAATTGTGGTCAGGTATATAAGGTGTGTTTGGTAAAAGATGGGGGGTTGTTGAAGTAAGAGATGGGATATTGTTATCAAGTCATGTTGACGTCACGCGCTTGTGCTGGAATAATGCAGTCATTCGAAATATTGTTGTATTGTGATAAGTTACTGACCGGAGTGCCTAATGGTCTACCATACACGGTAGCCACACAAGCGATCTCACGGACATATGTAACGCCAGGTCTTCGCCAGTCATGGTTCTTCCCTGACAAAATAGATACACGACTTCCTTTCTCCTCGTTCGCTCATCCACTGAACTACCTATTGCCTTGGTAGCGTAATGACTCTCTGGATCTTAAAATATCGGTAAATCATGTTCCCACGTCTAAGACATTGGGCCACTGTTTGCAAACACACTGAGGACGACAAACGGTCAGCAAGTCCACGAGATTGCCGTTAATCCTTTGACGAAGCCCTCGCTTGTTGTTCTTCTTATTGTTGGGTTGGTGCACTGTTACTCAGCAGCGGTGCGTGCGGCCAACTAGAAGACGATACTAGACTTTGATAAGTCATCTCACTGCCTCCCACAGCAGACAGTACTACTAAATGTACACTGACAATCCCACTGGCGATACCTTAATGACTTATATTGCAGTGTCGCAGTACATAGCAAGAACACTTCCATGAGTCACTCTACGCTCTATATGTAAATTGTTAAATCGCCTATGGATAGTAAGAAGTACTATTTCAACCACACAACAGGCTCAGGACATTTTGAGCACTCCACCAATATGAATCCACCTAAAAGTTCCTCCCTCATTCTCTCGTGGTCCATTATATCTATTAAATTTGCACTTGGGAGATATAATTAAGAGAATAGTATAAAGAGACGCATATAGTAATACACGCTAATTATGATAAACGCAGGTCTATAAAGTAAACCCTACCAGGGAACATACCTAATGCATAGTATGGTTCAATAGCCTACTCAACATCAAGTTATTTGTCATGGAACGGTGAGTGAAGCATTCAAAGCCTTGACAATATGTCCAATACTGCCTTAGGTGTATTATTTTGATTGCAGCTGAAACAACTTCTACAACTGTGTTACTAATTATTAACTGGCAAACTTTTATAGGTCACATGAACCATCAAGTCGGCTTTATTGGATAGAATGGAAGCATCTTGGAAAACCAAAAATTTACTTTTCTCAAAGACTTCGGTCTCTTTCGCATTCTACCCAGAAGACGTGGTACGTTCAAGTTCCTGCCTTGACACTCAGCGGTCCCCAGATCCCAGGACTGCGCGGTGTACCATCAAACGTCCCATATCCCTGCATCTTCGGCGACACCATGTCCATGAGGCACATATGCTCCCTCAACCGCTCACCCACGTACTCTTGCGTCCACTCACGCTGATTTTGCAACTCCTTCGCATTCATCCGCACTGCCTCTGCGACGACGTCTTCAGTCCAATCCTGCAACGTAGCCAGCTGCGTCGCTGTCAGTTTCCCTGCTTCGTCTTCAATGTCCTCGGTGCCGTGGAGCGCTTGGTAATGTGAGTCATGATAGTGAAAGATAAAGGTAACGAAGATGAGAATGAAGATTGCACACGTGCCGATGATGGCGAAGAAACAAAAGACTTCAAGGATGTTAGACGATGCGGAAAAGAGGGTGAAGTGTTGGTGCTGCATTGTGGTGCAAGTTGTGAATCCGGACAAGTTGCGTTGTATCCACATTGGAGCGGGTGGATGTGGTTTTAAACGGGTGTGTAGACATTGTGAGGTTAACAAGTGTTGCAAGGTCGTTTTGGGCGTTGTCGTGACTCAATTACACAATGTGGATCATTAAGCTGGTCTTTGACGAGTCGATCCTCGCCAACTTGAGGAGCCATGCCCATTAAGTTGACATCCTCAGTGCCATGACGACTCTTGTGGTGACTTTAGAATTAGTATACTTTCAGACTTCGAGCGGATTGGACATATGTCACTTACTTATGTCACTTACTGCATGTCTAGGTATGATATACTGTGTCAATCACTGCCTGACAGACGCATTGGGATATAAATACTTCTGTCTACATGCAAAACTGTGAAACAGCATTTAAGTACGAGTTACCGAAGTATTATCTTGTTTCACCTGAGTGGAACAACACGTGACGAGGTCGCCCATTAGTGAATAACTACTTCAAAAAGCACTCGTTCATAAAATTACTGCTCATATCTAAGGCTCTCTACCTTGCTCAACCCCATAACGCATTTCCTCACTCATCCGATACTTCACCATGTCACCACCTAAGACAATGTTCCAACGTGCAACCTCATCCTGCATTCCTGTTGCACAGAAATTCATCAGCCTCGGACTAGAAGTCTATCTCACTGTCACAGCCATCTTGCTCTGCCTTGTTGTTGGCGTCGTCTTGTCCCTCAGTTGCCGCTGCTGTAAGAAACGCCCAGCCAGAACCCCAGTCACTAAGAATCAAAATGAACGAGTGACATGGAGTCGAAAAGACAGTTCCAAAACTCATACTCAACAACAGGGCTTCGACGATTCAATCTATCCACCGGGTATGGAGATCGACCATGTTTTGCGGAAGTGGAACAGCCCAGGTTTAACGCCACCCCTCGTAGATCCACGCGATGGTCTGGGTCTGTGGTATGATTGGAGGGTCCCCGGGTTGAAGCTTGGAAAAGGCGTCGGAAAACAAGGAGGCACTGGATGATTGAATACTCGAGAAGACATTGTATTGCTAGACGGTGGCCGCGCATGACTTCTTAGTTAATATTTCAAAGAATGGTGGTATGCATATCGGCTTACGAGAAGACATATGGGAAGACTGTCGAGTTCTGATAGCAAAATTAAGCTACCCAAAACAATGTGTTCAAAGAACTGATCGTGACGACTAAACTTCAACTTGAATACTCAAACTTTAAACGAACACTCAATGACAGAGCAAGCAATTTGGAAGTGTAACTATACAAAACCAATTTCACAAAAGCAAGTGTATGTATCCTAATACTACTTGGCGAGATCCACGGTCCTGTGGCTGGCCTTGCAACTGAAAGAGATATTTATCTCACCGAACGTTCGAGTCAGCGGGTTACCGAGCAGAGCAAGTATTCACAACAAAATGACACTAACTGTTTCACACAAGCACAGTACTCGCCTCCCGCTATATAATCCCCTCTAGCACCGGCGTCTCACCCGCAACACACCAACAATCTTCAACCATCACAAGTTCTCAACCCGACCCGAGTCACGATGCGCGAGAAGATCTACGTCGAGAAAATCATTGAGGAAGGATGGAACGCACTGAGCACTCGCGTTGAAGAGCTTGTAGCACCTACATTCCTAAATTACTGGATGTTGAACCCGAACGGTCAACTCCAGACTATCGCAATCATCTCCCTCACGCTCGCGCTCTACGAAGGAGGGTTCCGTATCATCAAAGAGGAGTGCATCATGATGGCGAGGAAGTTCTTCGGCCGTCCCGCTGCGCAAATGCAGACAGAGGAAGCAGCAGCCGATGACATCGACTACGACCACGACACCTCAGACGACGAGCACATCAAGGCCGAACCAGATGTAGACCCCGAGCCCCAACACCTGCACGCGGCCTCAATTCCGATGTCCTCAATGCGTAAGGTCCCGCCGCAGATTCCCTTGGTGGCATACACTCCTTTCAAATCGCAGCTCAACAATCCGCCGCGAAACGTGGAGGACCGCACACCCACGCCGCATCCTAGGGCTTCTCACGCTCGCCTTCCTCCGAACATTACCTCTCTTCGCCGCAGTCTGTATAAAGCGCCAACCCACGCGACGAGCCACAGAATGAATGACGGAGAGCACCGAGCCGCGCCCAGCACGGCGGAGGTAAATATGGCGCAGCTTAGGAAGGAGCAGTTGGACAAGATTAAGAAGTGGGCTTGAGCTGAGGAGTCTAAGTATGTGTGGACAGGAGAAGTGAGTCTCGACAAAGGCACGGCAAAGACGTAGTACTAAGACCTTCTAGTGTGTGTGAAATTCGGTGGATTCATGTGTCTCGATGGCCTTGGTAGGTTCAAGGGTTCAGTCATTTCGACTCGTATACCTCGATAGATGGATGGTCTATTTCAGATGGGAGTAATATCGTATCCAGGGTCTTCGACGCTAGCGACTGGTAATATCTTTGCAAGTCCAGACACGTAAAACCTCAAGGCGAGGTACCTCCAATCTTTAGAAAGTCAGCAAAAGCTGGCTGAATGAGCTTTTCCCATTACATACCATCATCCCTACTTTGTTCTCTAACCACGTTCCACTGCTCTCTACCTAAGATCCTGTCCTGAGCAAATCGGCGGAGTTCACTCTCCAAACTCCCATGCGCAAATGTCCTCTTCGCACATACCCCAACCCAAACTATCGTCCAAGAGCCAAAGGCGTAAGTATAAAGAGGGACGCCACGGGGACGAAGCCAAGTGCGCATTAGCCGACCAGGATGTAAAACAGGATCATGCAGCCGAGCACATAGTAGAAAAGCGCGGTGGAGAAAGGCCCGTAAGCCTAGAAGATATAGACATCGTATTTTCGTGTTGTTGAGAAGCTATAGCCGGAGCCGTAGGCGGACAGGAAGCAATTCGCAATTTCCGTGTTGTCGGTATGTGGTAAAATCCGATAGCCACCATGCATCACAAGCGTGCTACCGTCCAACTGTACATCCCACTGTCAAAAAAAAGTCCAGCAGCTCCCACTCGCAAACCCACTCCAAAGCACCCTTCCTCCCCACTTTCCTATCCTCCCTCCGACTCAAAGAAGTACGCACATACATACCTAGTACCATGGTCGCTGCGATACCTCTCCAGCTCTACAACTGTGGCCCCACCGGCTGGAAAACATCATCTTCCTCCAAGTACTCCCAGAAGAACAGAAACACCAATGCCACCGACTGGCAGAACACCACCGTCGACAGGCGGCTAAACACGCAGATGGACCACATGTAGTAGAATGCGTTTGTGGCGAAGGTGAATGCAAAGGCTGTCGTGATGAGGAGGAGCGCGTAGAGCGTGAGGTAGTATAGTATTGTGCCGGCTAGGGTGCGAGCGGTTTGCATGGTAGGTGGTGTTGTTCGGGCGAGGTGGTTTGATGTCGTTGGCGGCGCGCGGCGGGTGGTCGGTATGGGGTGATGAGGTGGCTGAGGGTGGATTGCTTGGGAGAGGGATTTCATGGTGTGGTGAGGATTGGTTGACTGGAGAGGCGCTCTTGTTTGGGTGAAGGTAGATGCAGTGCGTTCACTTTCACTGCGAGGTTTCCCGCTGTGTGCATCAACACTGAAGTGTTCAGCAGAGTGTTTTTGCACAATTGCATAGTAGGCATTCAGCCATAGTAGTATGATGGCAAAGACAAAGGACAGGATAAGCTATAAGTCTCGGTACATGCTGCCTTTGCATCACGTAGTCTGGGGTAAGAGGGACATGATACAGGTTAACAGAGAGCGTTAATCCGCGGCTGAGATGACTACTTCGTCGCTCAGATGGACGCAGGTGTGTGGATCTACCGCTGTGCACGTCGGCATCTGCATCATCTGTCCTGAGGTAACACCTATGGTACATGCCCAAGGCATCTGGCGGACTGGGTTCAAAGGCGGCTTGGGTGGGGTTCTCAAGATCTGATAGATGCACCCTGTCGGCAGCTACAGTTGGGCACGTTAGTATTCGCATTAGCTATCCTGGGATAATATATTGTAGAACACAGAGGAGAATATAAGAGGGTGAAACATGACTTCATCGGCATCCTAAACTACTTCACTACGGTAGCTGACACCAGCAGGTGACGCAACCTTTGTGCTCGTCATCCGATTCCTCATCCGTCGTATCGTCGTAGTGCTCGAAGTGCGAATTGACCCTAACCCGCTCATTGCGTCCCATTGCGAACATTAACGTGTCCCAGTAGTGTACCACGACGATAATCTCAGGACAGTTTGTGGAGCCCATCATCTTGTTCCAGATGTTCCTAACGACCTGGTCGAGATCTCTCCGATCCACATGCTCATTGAAGACCTCGGCCGTACTTAAAGTGAGATTCTCAAGCGAACCCCCTACGAAAACGTCGAGCCCAGCTCCCGCCCAGCGCTCGATGAGATCTAAGGGCGTCCAGTCCCAAGTAAGAGCATACTCGAGGCGTAGATTGCGTATTTTCCTGGTCAGAGCCGGACCGAATATCGCGGGAAGTGCCTCGAACCTCTCGTGGAGTGCAACGGCGTTGTCTTGTCTCCTGGTCAACTGGGCTCCTCGCCACAAGAACCGGCTGGAGAGTAGTATCGTGTCTCGCTCGAAATTGATGTATAGCTGCTGTGGTGACCATGGTCCATAGAAGAAGGTTCTATCACGGCGAGCGTCAGTTTGTCACGATTGGGTATCCTGACGTGACTTACGGTTTGCGCTCGGGAATCGAAATCCACTCTCCGCCGTCAAGCCTTGCCGCTGCAGCACGAGCCTCACAGTTGACGGAGAATAGTTTGGGGTAGCGCTTGTTGCAGGAAATCCAGAGTGCCGCAGTTGGCTCGTCGTAGGTATGGAGCTCAATCTCGCGATCGGAGCTGCGAGGTTCGTGAGTTGATGTCTTGCACAGCTGCCGTATCTTGGAAACTCACCCGTAAAGCTCGCTGTAGTCATCGTGGAGGGCGTATTCCCACACCTTGTCTCGGAGTTCGGCAGCGAGCGCGCTGAACTGAGGGAACGACATGTTCAGGCTGTACATTTGTTAGCTTGTCCCTGAGGAGGAAAGGAGGAAGAGTGGGCGGGGCGAGGCGTTTTTATAAACAACCCCCGCCTGGTCCAAGCTCGGGGAGTGAAAGGGTCGATTTGACAACCTCGATAAGGCAAGAACGCTCACTTTCGCAACTGACTACCGTGTACATGGCCGTGCCATTTCTTTGAAAGACGGTTGCTGGAGTGACGAGGGCAGCCATACGCAATCTTCGGGCGCCCCTTCTCCGTTTCGTACTTCAGTTCGCGATGAGATGATGATAAACATAGGGAAAAAGCACGAGATGGCATTTTTTTATAAGTCTTGGTCGCTAAAAGAATAGATTTTCAAGTCAGGAAACGGGACACCCATTTGCGGATAAAAAGTTGGGAAGTGGATAGACTACGACAGAAGAATACATCATCTATTTGCCCACGAGCGGTTCGGTGGAGGAGAAGAAGGCACAACCGTAGCAACCCTGACGTGCATATGTATTGACAGCCTCAAAAGTTGTTGGACTGTGAAGAACCGCAGAGAGTTGGTTTGTGTGTGCAAGCCGTTGTCCTTGGATTGCAAGTTTTGTAGATGATGTGTCGCTGTTGCGATGGCTTGCGAAGGTAGATGGAAGACGTCACGGGCATAAGCAATCATGTGACAAACGCCTCACCCGGGCACCTGGGCACATGGCAGTGCATGCGCAACCCAACTCACCAAGCGCCGCCTCCCACGCCGTCCTCGAGTCCAACGTCGCGCTGCTTCGGGCCTGGCCCCGCCCTCCACCTTGACGCCCGTCGCACATATTGATATTCTTCGCTTGCTCTCCTACGCACTTGTCACACGACCTACCCGCCGTCTTCCGACGTACAATTGCTCCGAGCCGCACACAATCAGCCGGCACGGGCGTGTCAGCCAGCGCACGCGACCACCATGTTTTGCCTACGGAGCTGGATTCCGGTCCTCTTCTTCCTGTGCGTACTGGGCCTCGTGTTGCGAAACGCGCATACTGACCAGCAAGACTAAGGACCAATGCCTCGCCCGTCTACCTCGTCCTCTTCATCTCGGCAACCTACTTCCTCAACCGACCTTGCGTATACTGCTCGCTCCTCCTGTTCATACTCGTCGTCGCGCTCTTCGACTTCCACACGCCATGGTTCGAAGCGCCGCTCTCTCCCGAGACCACGGAGCTTGCGTTCAACGGCACGTCCGGGTTTCGCGACTCCCTCTTTGAGACGGCTGGCGTCTTCGCGCAGGCAGCGAACAACACGGCGCAAGCGCTGGTCAAGAGCGCTGTCGACAGCATACGGGAAAAGACAGCCGGAGCGGCAGGCGCGAGCGGTGCCGCCAACTACGAGTGGGTGAAGGGCTTGGTGGGCAAGAAAGAGTGGCGAGTTCCGTGTCTGGACGTCTTAATCCGTATATAACGACTCTCTGCAAAACCCAGCACGCGTGTACTTCTTGACTATAATGTTTTAGTGGCGGAGGCGGACTTTGGTCACAGGCATGGGCGGAGAGGGGAATTCGACTGCATGGCACGGCGCATAGTCTTGGGTTGGGGGCATTTTCCTGGCGCTGGCTGTATCTATATATTGCCCGTGGTCACTTGCACGGGTTCGTTCGCTTTATGTATTTCCAGATACCCGTACGATAAGGTGATCTGTATTGGATCATTCGTTGAATGAGAGGGTTTCTCATCGTGCTTCTACGTCGATATGCTACCATACACTCGAGAAACACAGCGCTCGGAGACATCTGGAATCAATCCTTCTACCTGCTCTCCGGCAGGCATATGCATCACAGTAGATATTGCCCTGGTGGATCGCATCCGGTTTGGGGTTAAGGCGGGGTGGTGTTTGCGGGGGGCGGCCAACCACGCGACGCGAGCTGCACCTTCGATGCTCCCCTCTGCATCTGCCTTTTTAGATCACTCCGCATTTGCTCCGCGTCCGTCCCGACCCCTCCATCAAGCTGGCTGCCCTCCTCCACCTCTCGAGACCTTGTTCTCGCCCCGCGCTCTGGAAGCAGCTCTTAACCAAGCCCGCCCCTTGTTTTCTGTCCACGTCGACGACCTGTACACATTCCCTTGCTAGAGGTCGCCTGCTTGCTACCCCACGTACCCGTCCCACCTTCAGACCTGCCCGGATTGCCTTCACGCCAACGGCCTTTGGCACTGGGATCCGATTGTGTTCGAGCGAAGCCAGCAGCAGCTTCGTAGCCATGGCGTCGGACAGAGACGTCCTGCCAGCTTGGTGAGCATTTGCCCACCTCCGCTGCGGCTGGGAGACTCCAGTGTCAACCCACTGACTGCCATGACAGGGCCAAGCCTGTGCACTACGACCTCTCCATCCACGATATTGAGTTTGGCGGGAACTTCACCTACCAAGGCACGGTTGCCATCAAGACGAAAATCGACAAGGATGACGGCTTCAACCACCTCGTTCTCAACGCGCACCAGCTCAAGATCCACAGTGCAGAGCTCAAGACCGAGAAGGGTAGCAATGAGGCCAAGCACATCTCATACGAAGAGAAGCGCCATCGCGCGACTCTGGATTTCGGGGAGAAGATACAATATTCGGGGGAGGCTACATTGACGCTCAAGTTTGAGGGAACCATCAACAACGTAGGACGGTGCACGCCAACCCGGCAAAAAGTCGCTGACCCGCGCTGCAGATCATGGCTGGCTTCTACCGCTCCAAGTACAAGCCGAAGGGCGAAGTCCCGGCATCGGTTGCCAAGGACGACGAGTTCCACTATATGCTGAGCACCCAATTCGAATCGTGCGATGCCCGCCGAGCCTTCCCCTGCTTCGATGAGCCCAACCTCAAAGCGACCTTCGCTGTTGAGCTCGAGGTACCGAAGGACCAGGTCGCGCTAAGCAACATGCCGGAGAAGGAGATCAAGTCAAGCAAGAGAGAGGGCTTCCACACCGTCGCCTTCGAAACCACTCCTCTCATGTCGACGTACCTCCTCGCTTGGGCTATCGGAGATTTTGAATACGTGGAGGCGTTTACAAAGCGACAATACAATGGCAAAAACCTGCCTGTGAGGGTCTATACCACCAGAGGACTCAAGGAACAGGGACGCTTCGCGTTGGAGAACTGCCACCAGATCGTCGACTACTTTTCTGAGGTGTGACCCACCACTGCATGTTATGCGCATCTGCTAAGCCCCCTTCCAGACGTTTCAGATCGACTATCCTTTGCCCAAAGTGGACTTGCTCGCTGTCCATGAATTCGTGAGTTACTCTGCGATGAACGTGCTTTGCGTGCGGTATATTGACTAATTCGTTAGCCAATAATACGTACACCCCTTCTCTTTTATGATTGCTTAGCTGACCGTTGTTTTCTAGTCACACGGAGCCATGGAGAACTGGGGTCTAATCACCTACCGGTCAGTTGGCCACACCTCTCTCCCTTCATGTTTGCTAAACTCTCCCAGTACAACCGCGGTTCTCTTCGACCCCAAGACTTCTGCAGACAGTTACCGAAATCGCGTCGCTTACGTTGTGGCCCACGAACTCGCTCATCAATGGTTCGGTAACCTTGTCACTATGGACTGGTGGAGTGAGCTGTGGCTGAATGAAGGCTTTGCCACTTGGGTTGGATGGTTCGCAATAGACCACCTCTACCCTGGTAAGCACTCCTTCCGTGAGTAATGTCAATGTTGCTAACATCAGTAATAGAGTGGAATGTCTGGGGACAGTTTGTCGTACGTCATAAATCCAGAGGTAGTTTGACTCCTTGCAACGCTAACTTCTCTGATCTAGACTGAATCTGTTCAAACAGCCTTCCAGTTGGACGCACTGCGAACCTCTCACGCTATCGAAGTGCCTGTTAGAGATGGCCCTGAAGTTGACCAGATATTCGACCACATCAGCTACCTAAAGGGTAGTTCAGTCATCCGCATGTTGAGTTCTCACCTGGGCGAGAAAGTCTTCCTCCAAGGTGTGGCGGACTACCTCAAGGCTCACCAGTATTCGAACGCGACGACCAACGACCTCTGGTCTGCCCTCAGCAAGGCATCGGGCCAAGACGTCAATAGCTTCATGGACAATTGGGTCCGCAAGATTGGGTTCCCGGTAGTCACTGTAGCCGAAGAGCCCGGCCAGGTAGGCCTTCGCCAACAGCGTTTCTTGCTTGCCGGTGATGCCAAGCCGGATGAAGATAAGACTGTTTGGTGGATACCGCTAGGCCTCCAGACCGGAGAAGCCGCGTCTTCGGCGTCGGTGCACAAGACGAAGGCTTTGACACAGAAAGAAGATACCATCCGAGATGTCAACGACGCCTTCTACCAGGTCAACAAGAACCTCACCGGCTTCTACAGGACCAACTACCCACCAGCGCGCCTCGAGAAGCTCGGAGAGGCTCGCCAGAACCTCACCGTGGAAGACAAAATTGGCATAATTGGTGATGCGTATGCAAACGCTGTCGCCGGTTACGGCTCTACGGCTGGCCTTTTGGCTCTTGTACAGCGATTCCAAGATGAGCAGGAGTCTTTGTAAGTCTTACCCCTCCCTGCAAAAATGTACATGCTAACAAGGATGCAGGGTGTGGGATCAAATCATCAACAATCTCGGGAATGTTCGCAACGTGTTTGCCGGTGTCGAAGACACCAGTGATGCCTTGAAGAAATACGAACTGAACTTGATTTCGCAAGCTGTTGAGAGGGTCGGTTGGGACTTCGGAGAGAACGAAAGCTTCCTCACCGGTCAGCTACGCGCCAGACTCATACTTACTGCTGGTCTTCTCGGTCACAAGGCCACCGTCGATGAGGCTTTGCGCCGCTTCGATAGCTACATCTCAGGTAAAGACAAGGCCGCTATCAACCCGTCACTCCGCACTGGGGTATTCTCTATCGCTATCAAGGAGCGCGGCCAATCCGCTTTCGATGCTATCCAGAACGAGTACCTCACTACAACCTCTATCGACGGCAAAGAGATTTGCCTCCGTGCTTTCGGTCGTGTACAGACCCCCGAGCTGGCGCGTAAAGTTCTTGCTTTCATCTTCTCCGACAAAGTGGCCATGCAAGACAAGCACACCGGTATCGGCATTCTTGCCAGCAACTCCAAGGTCCGTATCGAAGTATGGAATTTCATCCAGAACAACTGGGACAGCCAGATATACCCCAAACTGTCTGGTAATCTGGTTGTCCTGGAGCGTTTCTTGCGTTTGGGCTTGAACAAATTTGCGGACGAGAAGGTTGCCGATGAGATTGCAGCCTTTTTCAAGGATAAGGACAACCGGGGCTACAACAAGGCTCTCGAGGTTGTCGACGATACTATTCGAAGTCACGCGAAGTACAGGAACAGGGACGAGGGCGTCGTGAGGGAGTGGCTGAAAACTAACGGTTACTTGCAGTAATTTGTAGTGAGATTGGGAGGGCGGAAGAAAGACACGATGCTGCATGTACAGTACTAGCACAAAAGTTTGGGAACATACTTGAGTTATGTTAGCCTAGCATACGTAATTCGTAAACTTACAACGCCCTTTTGCAAACTTTTCTCTCTTGTTTATAGATATGTGTATGAGGACGCAAAGTACTGTATGCAAGACAAGAGAAGACATGGACTCGCTTGCGTATTATACACTCAATCTGAAAACTCTGGATACTGGTCTTAGCTCTTCGGTGATGCTGACTACTCTTGAGACAGTAAGATTTATGATTGTGTTTTGCAACCAGGGAGTTTTTGTAAAAACAAGAAAGCACAACTATAACGTGTCCGTGCGCGTGATGCGCGGATTCGCGTAATGCGCCGCTTTTTACTAGGAAAATCAAGAAAAATGTCAGATACGTAAGTATCTTTGATGATATGAGATGAAAGTGATGGATTTGATGATGAATTGATTGTCGAGTGATCTCTGTCGGAGAAGCTCAGCTATCGTACGCAATATCTATCTAGCGCTAAGACGCACTAGTAATAGTGCGGAGTAGTGTAACAGTAGTACGCCAGTCTCCTTTGTGTATTTCACAGTGATCTCACAGTGAAATCACTGTAAGTTACACCAACTGTCGTCATAAGGAGACCATGTGATCGGACGCACGTGACTACTGGATTTCACAGTGAAATCACAGTGATTTCCAGTGACCTGATATCTAACAAAAAACAAGGAAGTTTAAAGCAGTATAATTCTTTAACTACCTTTTCTTTTTAAAATCTTCCTTTATTAAAGTTATTAAGAATGACCATCTCTATAACTTTAGAATTTTAGTTTTCTAATAATAATTAGTTTTAAGAAAAAAGTATAAAAGTGCTAAAATTTAAGTCCCTAAAATTTAAAAATAATACTTTTTTAGGTGTAACGTATACTATTTAGAACACATTTTATATTAGGTTCTTTTTAATAAAACTCTTAACTAAAAAGTTAGATTATCTTTTTATTTTTTTAAGAAAAATAAAGTAGGAAAGATAATCTATCTTCTTAAGTAGCTCTCTATAAGAAAAAGTTCTAATACAAAATATATTCTAAATAGTATACTTTACACCTAAAAAAGTATTATTTTTAAATTTTAGGGACTTAAATTTTAGCGCTTTTATACTTTTTTCTTAAAACTAACATATTCTATTAGTAGCCCGGACAGATCAGTCCGCCGGACAGTTTTTGCCAAGACCACAACACTTCACTATAAATTATAATGTCTCAACAACACGACGCGTTATTATCTAATTAAGAAGGCAGAATTAAGCTTGCCCTTCACGCCTATTAGAATAAACAAATTTTAAGCCTGCGACGCGCTGCTACAGTATATAATATCCCAAAGTCTACACTAAGCGATTGAATTAACGGAATCACCGCCCAAGCAGATACACGATTAGGTATGGCAAAGCTTATTGCGACTAAAGAGCAGACGCTTATACAGTATATCCTCAACCTAGATTCGCGAGGATTTGCACCCTAGCTAGGTAAGGTGGAAGATATGGCTAATAAACTGCTGGCTGCGCGGTATAGAGACCTTACCGTGTTTCATCACCTGACGATCGGCCCCACCGGACGATCGATTTTCCGCCTCAACAGCCCAACTTCGGCACCTTTTGCAACGCTCTATACAACGAATATGGCCGAATTAAGTGCTGCTCTTGACTATTTGAGCTCGCTGAGCATCTCTGAGAAGCCTAATTACACCAAAGTCGCTCAAAAATATGGCTGCGATCGCAATACGTTGTCGCGCCGGCATCGCAGGGTGCAGGGCACGCGCGACGCGCTGGCCGACAGCCAGCGCCTCCTCAACACCCAACAGGAAACTGAGCTTCTACAATATATTAATGGCCTTTGCGAACGAGGATTACCCCCTACAAAGGAGATGATACGAAATTTCGCATCAGAAATAGCTAAGCCTGCTGGCAAAAACTGGGTTGACCGATTTATACGACGCCACAAAGTCGACCTACTTTCCCACTGGACCTCTGGTATAGACGCCTCACGTAAACGCGCCGACTCTGCCTTCAAGTACGCCCTATATTTCGAGCTCCTACGTAAAAAGATTGAGCAGTATAACGTCGACAAGCGCCACATGTACAATATGGATGAGAAGGGTTTCCTAATTGGGGTGCTGTCAAAAATGAAGCGTGTCTTCTCCCGACAGCGCTATGAGAGCGGCGGCATTAAACAAATGCTCCAGGACGGCAATCGCGAGTGGATTACAACGCTAGCATGTATTTGCGCTGATGGAAGCTCTCTTACGCCTTGCTTGATTTATCAAGCGCAGTCAAACAATATACAAGACACCTGGTTACAAGATTTTGACGATTCCTTACACAAAGCTTTCTTTGCGGTATCACCAAGTGGATGGACGAACAACGATTTAGGCCTAGCATGGGTCAAACAGGTGTTTGACAGGGAGACTAAGGCAAAGGCGCGCCGCGATTATCGTCTACTACTCCTTGACGGCCATGGATCGCATGTTACAATGGAGTTTATTGACTACTGCGATCAAAATAAGATCCTCCTGGCTATCTATCCACCTCATTCAACCCATACGCTCCAGCCGCTCGACGTCGCGCTATTCAAGCCTCTCAGCACTGCCTACTCCGCTGAACTTACTGAGTACTTAGATAAGTGCCAGGGCCTCTCAAGAGTCACAAAGCGCGACTTCTTCGCTATGTTTGAGAGGGCCTGGCAGTGCTCCTTTCAAGAAAACACGATCTGCAGCGCCTTTAAGGCCACTGGCGTAGTGCCTTTCAACCCCCAAGTAATCCTTCAGCGCTTTAATAATATAGACCTAGAGCGGCCATCCTCAAGCGACAGCAGCTCTTCTGTACTTAGCGCTTCAGATTGGCGTAAAATTGAGAGACTCTTGCGCCAGGTTGTCTCTGATACTTACGCTGAGGGTCCCGGCAGCTCTCCCGCACTATGCACTCAATTTCAGTGCGCAACACCCTCCTGAACCATGAAAATACGCGTTTACGAGAAGCGCTAGCCCAGAAGAAGCGCCCTACGCAAGGAAAGCCTCTACTGCTTGAACCACCTGCAGATTACGCTGGCGGCGCAATATTTTGGTCCCCCGCAAAGGTCAAGGAAGCTCGCCAACGCCAGGCACAAAAAGATCAGGAGGCAAAGGCTAAGGAGCAAGAGAAGGAGCAGAGGAAGGCTATCCAGGAGGAGCAGAGGCGTACAAAGGCTATACAAGAGGAGGAGCGCGCCCAGGGCCCTGGCGTCAACCCAGGCGCTTCGGGCACCAAAAGCAAGGCCCCCAAAGGCATCCAAGAAGCTCCTCTCCCACTCCAAAACACCTCCAAGGTGACGCGCAAGGGCAAGGAGAAGGTTATTACGCCTCCTTTAATTGATGAGGAGGATGTAGAGTACAACTTTTCATCTGTTGTAGATGTGGCGCCTACGCCAGCGCGTACACGCCGGGGTCGCTCTTTACGGCTCCCTGAGCGTTATCGCACCTAATAAAGTATCGCGATCGTCTCCTATGCCTCTCAAAAGCTCTCCACCAAAAAATCTGGCCTGTATACAATTTGTATTGCGTTGTACAGCTTCAAAAGTTGTACGCACGGACCCTGCCAAATCGATCGTCAGGTGGGGCCGATCGTCGGGTGATGAAACACGGTATAGGATAATACTGGGCTTAGCGCTTCGTAAAGCGCGTACCTGAGCTTAAAATGGCTTTTAATTGAGCGAAGGACTAATAGAGGATACAATAGGAAGACCTAGAGGTTATAAACGCGTGGTTTTAGCTAGTGGAGGACACAAAAGCCAAGTATAAAGTGCAGGATAAAGATATCTATAACTTTAATAAGATAGGCTTCTAGATGGGAGTTATTGGCTCAATGAAGGTTGTAACTGGTTTAGAAAGACGTTCTTAACCTACGCTTGTTTACCTAGGCAACCGCGAGTGGGTTACAGTGATTTAGAGTATTTGCGCTGCTAGGTATGCTGCCCTGCCCTTTATTATCTATAAAGGGCGAGTCCACATCTTAGTGTGGTATGAGGAGACTAGTATCCCCCGCGATTAGAAGCTCTTAGTCTCTGAGACCGGCTGGACTAACAACGAGCTTGGAGTTGCGTGGTTGAAGCACTTTGACGCGTATATAAGGCCGCGCATGGTGGGGTTATAGAGGTTACTTATTCTGGACGGCTATGAGAGCTACCACTCCTAGGATTTTAAGGATTATTGCCTGGAATAGAAGATCCTAACACTCTATATGCCAGCGCACTTATCTTATATCCTCCAGCCGCTTGATGTGGTCTGTTTCGCGCCACTAAAGCTGAAGTACTCCTAGCGCGTGCGGGACTTGGCGCGCCAACGCGTCTTTTATATTAATAAAGAGGGCTTCCTACTGGCCTTTCGCAACGCGTTTTTTAATGTGTTTACACTAGAAAACTATAAGAAAGCCTTTAAGGCCTCTGGGCTTGTTCCTGTAGATGCGTTAGTAGTGGTAGATCGCCTTGATGTGCGTATTCACACTCCACCTCAGGGTACCCCACTGGATACACTATGGCAAGCCAGGACCCTAAGCAATACCCTCGAGTTTGGATCCCAGTTAAAGCTCGTATGCGACTCTTTTATTCGGTCTCCACCTGATGCTAAATCGAGCTACTCACAGCTTATAAAAGGTGCTAAACTTATGCTCTACTATAGTGTACTTTAAGAGACCCGCATTAAGGAACTTGAGGAGCAAATTAAGGTTCTAACGAAGCGAAAAACGCGTAAAAGAAAGCGCATTTAGAAAGGTAGGACGCTAGGCTTTGCTTAGGGAGCAGATTTGGGAGTAGAAAGCCCTTCTATTGGGGTGAAGTTGTTGAAAAGGGCGCGAGGTAGTGGTGAGGGAGAGGCAGGTCCCTTAACACAACGCCGCTGTGGGAGGTGCGGAGAGCCTGGGCACAACGCAAGGACCTGTTAGATAGATAAAGAGATAGAGGAGGAGTTAGATGTTACCCTTAGCGGCTTATTTTCAGATAGTGTTAATAGTAAATCAGAGTGATTTTATTATAGGTTACTATAAGGCCAAAAATGACGGGTTAACTTCATCTTGCAATAGTACGCACTCAGTGACTGAAAATTAGATAAAGTACTACTTAAGATATAGTATGCTTCACTGCGAATCATAATAAGTATACTATATATTGCCTACGTATAGTATGGTAGATAATATATCGTATATTATAGGGAGTCTTGTTGTAAGTTCGTACTGCCAAGAAAGACTCCTTAGCTTTGCGCGGCTGCTGCAGCCGCGCAAAGAGGCACGACGTAAAAGTAGATTAAATAGTAACTTGGTATATTGTAAGTTATAGTAGGTTATTATGAGTCACTATGAAGTAACGTTGGTGGTGTTCTATAATGAGTTATCAGGGACCTCGAAGTTGCCAAGAAAAACTGTCCGGCGGACTGATCTGTCCGGGCTACTGATAGAATATGTTAATTATTATTAGAAAACTAAAATTCTAAAGTTATAGAGATGGTCTTTCTTAATAACTTTAATAAAGGAAGATTTTAAAAAGGAAAGGTAGTTAAAGAATTATACTGCTTTAAACTTCCTTGTTTTTCTTGATTTTCCTAGTAAAAAGCGGCGCATCACGCGAATCCGCGCATCACGCGCACGGACACGTTATTATGTAATCCTAACATAATACCTATTGTGCGACAACATTAAAACCTCAACACCCTTAGAGGCCCTTGCCTGTACGGTGTACGGACACTCGCCCTGTATGTCACGCATTAATCTGCTGTGATAGCTGGGCAGAAGTGGATGCACACAGTCTCCCATGCCGCTGGAGTCGCTAATTCTTGCAACGGCCCTACTTACCGCCGCGCACAATCTTTGCAGTCGCGCACGGTGGTTGATCTGTGTCACAGGTATGTGATGGGTAGGTCATAGTATCATGTATGAGCTGACTAGCTATCTATGCATGTGAAGGTGGCTATATGGCCGTACGCTAGCGTCCAGTGTTCCCGCCACAATCTGGGTCTAACAGCTGGATTTGCGTTGATCTAGGTCTAATAGCTGGATTTGCTTGGTCTAACGGTCACATTGCTTTATCTTCCATGTCAAAATGTCTAGCTTGGGGCATTATCCGTCGGTTTACAGACGACAGTTTACAGTAAGTTGCTGTGAGAGGACTGTAGCGCTCGGATGTACCTGCTGCCCAAGTTAGATAGCCAACACATTTCTCCGCCGGTGCTTTCCGTAAAGCTCGTCCCCATAAGCTGCCATCACCTGCTGAAGGGGTGATACACAAGGGTACACTCCTTGGCGGAGGGCGCAGTTCGCCAGTCTACTCGGGGTCAGCCATTATACTACTCGTTATTTTCGAGCCCCGTCCATGCCGAGTCGAGCTTTCAACTAATACTGCACTACACTACCATTCTAGCAAGTGCATACGCAGACAAGCATACGTAGACGACTCTTTTGAGTTAGATGGAGTGATATTGTCTACGCCGGTCTTTTCGACTACCGTGCTTCCAAAGCCGAGCATACCTGGGCCTGGAAGGCTTCGCATTCTCACATATTAATATGCTGTTAGGTCGCGCACTTCTTTGGCATGACCAGAGCACTCATCCGCATTCTACCAGCATTCTCTCTTTGCCAACACATACACCTGGCCCCTAATCACCGATCAACTATCAAAATGCGCGTCGCCGTCTTTATCGCCACATACTTTCTTGCTGCGGGGTTCGTTTATCCTTCCCCATCTTCACCCGGCCTGACAATGGCTAATCAACAGACAATGCTATACAGTGCTACAGCCCAGACGGTCTACTGCTGTACGTCCAACGATCTCAGCCAGGTTGTACGAAGCGAAAAAGAGACCGCTGTCTGCTGCGGGAGTTCGCGAGGCAACCTAAGAAATGTAAGTTCAGGGAGAGTACACTGTTAACTTTGATCAAGGGCTGACGACTTTCAACTATCCAGGGCGAATGCGAACTGAAGCCCCGACTCTTTGGTGATTTCGACCGATGCTGCCGCCAACAGACCACATTTTTTTGCAACTTCTGATCTGTGATGGACAGCTCTTCCTAGCGAGTGGATGGTATTCTAATGCCAAAGTACCGTTAAGGCACTGTCTACTTGGGCATGATAGTTTAGAGGAGTGTTTTATCTATGTTGTTTAACTGAGTTGTATATAAAATTCGATTATACCCTATCGAAGCTCACTGAGAACTTAAGAATAGACAATTGAACATCCCTTCTCTCGTCCCCGTAATGGAAGACCTCCTTTTAATTGCAAGTTTATGGTATGAATAGTAGCCTAACGGCGGATACTCATGCTCCTTTTTGATACCTATGGTATGAAGTATACAAGCGCCTGATACTAGTAGCCACTATATGTCATTGGACCAGAGACATCGCTGCATCTAGATAAGGTAGAGCGCATGTCGAATTGGGCATAGCGGATTTGACCGGTGTAGGTCTACCATTATGCGCCCAGCCGGTAACAATGATTGTTCGAGCGGTAGACCGGAGAACACGGAATTTGAACCGCACTCTTGCATAGATATGGAGTGGAAATACGAGAAGCACCAATACCGACTGAGTGACACCCCAACAAGGGGAATAAATGCGTTGTTGTTTTCCCATCTAATTGAGACTCTGTGGCGAGGCGGGGCCTTTGTTTCACAGTGTCCAGACTAAACATGTATAGAGAAATGCACCTGTCCAGAGAGATACCCCAAATAAGTTTTACTTTTATCGTTGTTGAGACACTTTCGTGAAAACAGAGGACGAACCGCAGCACGTAGCATCCCATTACAGTCATATTCTACAAAAATGTCCATAACTATGCCCTCCGACGCCGCAACACCGTGCTAAATGCTATGCAAAATTTCGCTGTTCATTTCGTTGGGAGGGTAAACAGTTGGGGCTGCATGTTTATCTTGCAGAGGCGCGCGATGCAGCCGGAGAGCTGGAGGAGCGTCTGAACGCCTTCGAGGACGCGCATGTGGGTGAATCCGATTTCCTGAAGAACCAATTATTATCTGTGTGAACAGAGGGGGTTGTTGGTGTACATACCTTTATAAACTCCAGTTTGGCATGTTCACTCAGGCTGTCGATTGATTTTGTGACTTTGAACATGGTGCTGATGATGTCGTGGCAGCTGTAACCCAGATCCCACAGCTCCTTCAGCGTTGTAAGTGCATCGTCTACTCTGCATTCGTGGCATGCTTTGATCATGGCTTGGACTTTAATCGGATGTGGGCTATCCACCACCTTGAATACATTGTCTCCGTTTACGAATCCGAAACCAGCTTGTGTCGATTGCAGGTTGTTGATTGCTTGTCGCATATCACCTTCGGCGGAGAATACGAGAGCAGCAATTCCATCGTCAGAAAATTGGACCTGCTCCGCTTCGCAAATCTGCATGAGGCGATGCACAATCTGCGCATCGGTAAGACGGGCGTAACGTAAAATGGCGCAGCGAGACTGCAGTGGTTCGATGATCTTGTTCGACTGGTTGCACGCAAACGCAAAGCGCGTCGTGCTGCTGTAAATCTCCATTGTCCGTCGCAGCGCCTGTTGTGCGCCGCTCGTCATGCTGTCCGCCTCGTCCAGGATAACCAGCTTTTGCCTGCCCGGCGGCAGCGTCACTTTCTTCTGCGCGAAGCCCTTTATCCGATTTCTCACCACGTCGATACCGCGCTCGTCGGAGGCATTGAGCTCGAGCACGGCTTCTTTGTACGCGTCGCCGAGGAGTTGTCGCGCGAGGCAGAGGATCGAGGTCGTCTTTCCGATACCGGGCATGCCAGATATGATGACGTGCGGCATGTTGCCGTCTTTTGCTATGATTTTGAGGCGCTCGATTGTCTCGGTGTTGCCGACTACGTCGTCGAGGAAGACGGGCCGGTATTTTTCGACCCTGGGCCATCATCTCAGCTTGTTACAGAGGCAGCGTCGATGGGGGTTGGGAAATTACCATGGCAGCTCATAGTTGGCGCCTCCGGCTGCGTTGGGATTTGGCTTGATGCCGTTGCTGGCGGCTTTTGAGGATTCCGCTTGAGCCATGGCGTTTTTGGAGGTTGGGGTTAGGGTTGAGGTTGAGGTTGTCGTTCGTGGGCCTTGACGCGAGACGCGTGAAATGGTGCACGTCTTCACGGGTCGGCAACGCTAGGCTTGGAACGGATAGCTGTTCTCGTGCCGAGAGAGGCTAAGGAAGACCCTCACACCGACTTCATTCTTCGTAAACGGGGCACCGATCTTGGGATGTTAGGCGCCACCCGCATGCCAATCACTGCCTGTTCCTGACCATCTCTTTGTCGCGCGCCGCTTTCGCACCTCTATACCATTTGCTGGTCCGCCACAGCGGTCGAAACAACGAACAAGGCCCAAAGCATGATGGAGTCGCCTAGACGTCGCCGACAGACGACACAGCACGTTTTATTTAGGGGTTCATGTCAACATTGGACAATACCGACTGTAGGCCAAACTCAAAGGAAGCGCGCGCGCACATGAGAGAGCGCGGTCCCAAGCGCTTGGCTCTCGGCGGATCTCTTGTGAAAGATGGAGTAGAGGCAGAAAGCATTCGCACCGCCACGCGCCGCGCAAACCGCGAGCACAAGGAACAACCTTCGTTGGCTGTGCGATTCCAGGTCCAAGCCGTGGCCGTTGCTTGATAACAGAGTCGGCCAGGAGGCGGCCGCCCGCCTGCTTCTCAGCCTTCGTAACCAGAGCCGCTAACATCCCGGCGTGGATGAAACAAAATCCGACAGATTCACTACGGCTTCTTACGCGTCAGTGCCTTGATTCTCGCCGCAGCAGTCGTGCCATAAGACCTCGGTGGCCCTCCCGCTTCAGTGACTTCACTCCTGCCCCCAGTCTGTCGCGCCGCTCGCGGCACCGCCACTGTTTCCCCATCTGTACTCGTCAAAGGTACGAGACATTGGTCGACCCCTTACTCCCGTTGCATATTTGGCCCCATGTTCTGACTTGCTGCGCGTCAGCTCCTGCTGCGCCACCCCAGGTAGTCTGTATATTCGCGACGATTCCTCTGCTATTCACCCTCCCATATTGCTCGAGATGAAGACTTCCACGCTGGTGCTGGCTGCGCAGTTGGTGACCTCGGCAGCGGCCTTCAAGCTGGTTCAGCGACAGGTACGTAAGCGCTTCGGCCTTCTCCCGCATGATCAGCCCGATGCCGGCTTGGCAGCCACTGCACCTCACATTCTGGTCTGCGGAATGTACGCTGACCGTACCAGAACCCCAGGGTCGTTGGCCTCGACATCCAGCGCCGCCACATAGCAAACCCCGTTGCCCACGACCGGTTACGAAGGCAGGACACAGTCGAAGCGCCGCTCGACAACCTCCAGACGCTGTATTTCGCGAACGCAAGTTTAGGGACCCCGGAGCAGCCGCTTCGTCTGCACATAGACACAGGCAGCAGTGATCTTTGGGCCAATGCCGACAATTCGCGCCTCTGCTCCTCGCGAGGCCGCCCGTGCGACTCAGCGGGAACGTACAATGCGAACGATTCGTCAACGTACAAATATGTGAACAGTGTCTTCGACATCTCGTACGTAGATGGATCGGGCGCGTTGGGAGACTATGCTACAGACACATTTCATTTTGGCGGTCAGGAAATTGAAGATTTGCAATTTGGTATTGGGTATTCTTCGAGCTCACCCGAGGGCATCCTCGGCATTGGCTACGCCATCAACGAAGTGCAAGTCAACCGCGCCGGCATGCGTCCATATCCGAATCTGCCCCAGAAGCTCGTAGACGACAAAACTATCAACACTAACGCGTACTCATTATGGCTCAACGATTTGGGTGCCTCCACCGGTAACATCCTCTTTGGGGGTGTCGACACGGAGAAGTTCTCGGGTACCCTCAGCAAGCTGCCTATCATCCCTGAGGATGGTGAATACGCTGAATTCGTCATTGCGCTGACCGAAATGGGTCAAAATGGCAACGACGGCTCTCTTTTCAAGAACGAGAGAATAGCCGTGCTCCTTGATTCCGGGTCGTCCCTCATGTATCTGCCTGACAATATCGTCACTGCATTATACAGCGCCTACGGTGCCAGATATGACTCGACACAAGGCGCTGCGTTCGTCGACTGCGATCTTGCGAACCAAGAAGGCTCCCTGGACTTTACGTTTTCCGAGCCTACCATCTCGGTTCCGCTCAGCGAGCTCGTACTCGTGCTGGGCTACCAGCGTGGCCGCCCTGTCTGCATCCTTGGTATCAATCCCGCTGGTGACTCGATATCAGTACTGGGAGACACGTTCCTGCGCTCCGCATACGTCGTTTATGACCTGGAGAACAACGAGATTGCGCTCGCCCAGACAAATTTCAATGCTACTAGCTCGAACGTCATGGAGATTGAATCCGGTAACAATGGTGTGCCCAGCGCTACGGTCGTTGCCAACGCCGTCTCCTCTCTAACTGTAGGGTCAGGTGGTGGGCGTATCGGCGGCCCGAGCATCAATCCTTCCGGGGGAGCTGGCATCGGTGAAACCAGTGGCCTTGGAGCCCCTGCCGCCACTCCGAACCCATGGCATGCTGCCGGTGCTGCTGTTGCTGGTGCCGGGATCATGATGGGCTTCAACGGATTTTGAGCGTAACGAATATGTACAACTGCGCGATTCTTCCTTCTTAGCCACATTAGTCACACACGGGTGTTCGATCCAGGTTTGCATCAAATGGCGTTTTGTTCTCGGTACAATTCCTGACGGGGGTTATAACTTGCATGGTATGGAGTGGCTGGTTTAGGCCTTTATGAGATTATATGTTTGTGGTTAGCATTGGACGGCATTGTGAGTTGTGCATTGCACACCTGTAAATGGAAACGCTTTTGGGTCAGATTACATATTGTAGTTACAGTCTTCAGATCTAGCATCAGTCGCCACGGTGACAGGAGCACAAACACATTTTCAAACTTCGAAGTTGTACCCCCACCAAGGTCACTGTTCTATGGCCAAAGCATTTGCGTGGGCATCATGCAACGTACGAATACCTGGTTCATTTGGGGGTTCCGGGAGAAGCTCACATCAGCGCTCACTGGAGTCCAACAATTTCCGGCTGCTCGAGCCTGTAACCTAAGCTAATGAGATTTCAGCCCTGCCACAACGTCGCATGGTCTGACAGATGTCGGCTTGCGCTTGTGGAACTTGGATGGAGGCTCAATGCGGCATCGTTGGTGGTACCTGTCTGTCATTGGGGAACCGCCATGTTTCAGCCGCTCGAGCGAAGGGTACCTGCATTTTATTTTGTGCAAGGGCGGCATTGTACACAGAAGGTTTCGGTGCTATCTTCGTCGCGTCTCGAGAACAGTGGTTCAGGGTCTTTCACTTGAAGTGACATGCACCACGGCCAATGCTGCCAAGGGTAGCTCCTTCCCTGGTGCAAGAGCTGCAACTGCAAGGGCGAGACGGTGTGCCACCCGTCGCACCTGCCCCACGCGATAGCTTCTCACCCTTTGACTAGAAGGTACATATACTTCCAAACACGCGCCCGCTTCTCTCAATTCCTTCCTCCGACGATATAAAGTGACCACAGCCAAACCGTTCCCTACGTCTCATCGCCATCTCACCGTCCACCCACCATCCGTCCACTATCATCAGCCATGAAGGCCGCCTTTGTCCTCGCAGCCCTCGCAAGCGGCGTCCTTGCCCAATCCGACATCAACTCGGAGCCCTTCCGTCTCTTCGTCAAGTCTGACAACTCCACTTTGAATGGCACAGGCATGTGTTGCACTACTCGCCTCTGCTGCTTCCATCAATCTAACATGCCGCAGCCTTGGGAGCCTGCCATCAGGGCGCCGCCATAGAAGGCCTCTGCCCTGCTGGTGAAACGCACGACGACGAAGCAACCTCCTATACCACTTTCTATCACACGACGAGCAGCGACCCCGTTGATCCCGCTGCCGACCCCTACGGAGCTCTGATGTGGAACTTGACGGTGAATCTTAACGAAACTGTGCCGTCCGCCATGCACTTCAGCTTCGATGTCAGCACCGATGTTGCTATTCCCATTTTCTTCCCCGGACCGGACCCCATCACGCCCGTCAGCTTCTCTGACGGAGGCTGCATGTACATCGTTGACTACCAGAACGATACCGTCAGCCCACCGGAATCCATCGACGGCTCAGCGAAGCTGGAGAACTGGTACATCTGCTTAACCAGGTACTCGTACCTGTATTATACCCTGGCGTGGAAGATGGGTACGGTAGGTGTGCCGCAGAACCCCTCTTGTCAGAAAGTACAGATCTACAGGGAGTTCGTCTGAGAGATGCCATGCATTGAGGATGTCGTCTGCGGAATAGACGACGGCAGGGCATTTGTTTCATGCTGCATGCTCGGGAGGAATGATCGATGGCGATTCTGTTTCGTTGAGCGCCTGATGAATTACGTTAATACCTATAAACTTAATGTGTATCTGAATGAAGTGTAAGCAGCCTAGAGCTATGTCACATGACGACATTAGTCTCATGAGTCAGCTCGCCTACTATATACGAGCCTCTGATCACTCCATGTACGATACACAGGCATATACACATCTGAACACAGATACTTCTACGATATACACTTTCTACACATACTACCCAACTGCTTACAGTTATAAGCCCGGCCTAATCCGCACTCATATACATACATTGACTCCCTACCTACCTATCTGTTGATCGAGCCTACTCTATCTTGCCATGTCAAAGGCCAGCTCTTCGATCATCCTTCACGGTCCACACAACTAGGAACTATGGATCTATACTGTTAAAAGGCTCGCAGAGGCTAGAGACGTATAGGGATATATTAATCCAGATCTGTCACCCCCATCGACGCTCAGCAAGCCTCAGCAACCTGCCCAGCTTCAAACTGTCAATGAAGACGGATCGCCAGCGACAGAACCTACTACTGAAGCTCGAGCGCAGTACAATCAGGAAATAAGTCTCTACTATAGGGAGCTTAAGGAATACAGATGAACTAAAGATAAGATTGGCCAAATTGAAGCGCACGTAGCTAACACTATTACTTAGGACCTAGTCTATCAAATCAAGGACCAAAAGTCCCTCTACGATCAGCTCAAGATGCTACAGGAGCTCTACAGCCCTACAACAGCTAATTGAGAATATTAGGTCCAGAAAGCCTACAATACTGCCAAAGTACTGCATGCTTATAGAGAGAATCTAGAGGAGTGGTGTAGCACCTTTCTTGCTGCCTACAACAGGGCCAAACAACTCAAGCTACCAGAGACGCATGGCTACCGACCTCACAAGGACCTCATTCGAGCTATTAGGCAGATCGACCCTGGCTACGCTGCTACTATCGCCATTACAGTATTCAACGCGGAAACTATCTCAACTGCCTTAGATAGCGACTCTATCCAGCCAACACTACCTGAACTACTAGCAGGATACCTGCGCTACTATCGTACGACCGCAACAAAATCAACTATCCAAGGCGAAGCATTTGCAGCTACATTGAATTAAGAGGAGTCTCCATATAGACAAAACAACAGAAAGAGACCTTATTAGGACAAGCCATCAAAGCCATCAAAGCCATGTCTCTGTGGGGATCTACACTATTGGGGACAGTGTCCGTACATCGACACCTCACAGCGCAGAGGAGGATTCGTCGAAAACCCTGAAAAAGCCAAGAAGATAGTTGAATACGAAGCCAAGGATACGAAAGGCATACTAAACAAGATTCGGGAAAAGAATTAGTGCTATAAGAAGCGTAGGGTTCAAGGGAGCCACGGGTCAGAACCTGATTTGATAGAAATTGACGCAGGCGATGCACCTGCAGCCGACCTTCCCCATGAAGCCTATGCTGTCTACTCATTGGCATTTAATAACGGGCCAACGCTATAACACTTCTCGCTCCTTTACTCATAGACGCTAGATCCAGCCACTGATATCTACATCTGCAACAATCCTACTGAGTTCTAATAGAAGGCTCCTGCATCGCCAGACGATGTTGTCTTCGTAGGAGGCACAGAGATGGCTATTTAGGCATGGGGAGAAGTTGAGATACTTCTATTGACGCCTCAAGGACAGAGAAAGACAAAGCTTAAGCGCGTTGCCTTAATACCAAGCTTCTTTATAAGCCTAGTCTCTCTAGCCCGACTATTATCGTCAAACGTCCATTTCGACTCAGGAAGAAACACTCTATATCGGTCCAACTTATTAGGGTCACGAGTTGAAGACATTGCTAGCCTCACTAGGCTAGGTGGTTACTGGCTAGTAGTCCATCGAACTGATCCTCCATCTACCCAATCTACTCAGCTTCAAACATTCGCTACCCATTAACGTTGGCCACAGTACTCAGCCCTACCGCCTAAATTAAGATCGCTAAGCAAGGCCCAGCTCTATGTCCTTATGGGACATTTAAGTAATAATGCGATTGACCAACTGTTAAGTTATGTGATAGGCATACAGCCAGCTACTGGAACTGCTCCTTAAACAGTTAACTGCGAAGAATGCCTACAAAGCAAAGCACATTAGATTATCTCGCGTTGAATAGGCCATAAGATAGGGGCAACCCGAGCCTTTAAAACTATTGCTATCGACCTAATTGAGCTTGACATAAGAGCCTACAATGGTGATCGATATATCTTCCATAGGTTTGACCTATTCTCGAAGTTCCATTTCGTCTACACGATACCTAGACGAGACAAGCCTACGCTACTATCTATTATTAGACGACTAGATCGAACGATCAAACGAGAATTTAACACAACTGTTACCTTTCTTATTGCTGATGATGAGCGAGGATATGGCCTGGCAGACGACTCTGCTAGAGACTACTGTTAGAGAGAAGGCATTAAGCTACAGATTAGAGCTCCACACACTAAAGAGCAGAACGGCTTAGTAGAGCGCTTAGGCAGGAGTCTTATTGAGAGAAGTCGTTTAATAAGGATCACCTCAAACCTACCTCTAGCACTTGGCTCTGAGATCTACCCCACAGCAGCATACCTGCTCAATCGCATACCCACGCGATTACTAGGCTGGAAAACACCATTCGAAATTGCCTATGGCAAGAAACCGTTAATTGCTTACCTACGCGTCTATGGCTGCCGAGCATACGCACTGCGCAAGCAGATACCACGAATAGACAAGCTTAGTCCTTAAGCTTTAGTAGGATACCTAGTTGGCTACGACTTGGTAAACATCTACCGAATCTGGATGCCTAAGGCGAGAAGCCGAGCTTATGGAGGCAAAGTCATTTGTGTGAGAGACGTTACCTTCCGAGAAGACCTCTTCTATTAACCACACGATGAAGCAGATCCGCTCCTACAAGGCTCTGAGCTAGAGCAATTCGCCCACGAGTATTAACTACCTTTAATACGCAGCCAAGACAGCTCTATAGAAGATTTATCTAAAGACGAGCTTATATTAGATCTAGACTAGTCCAGCCAGACTGCTGCTATTATAGAGCAAAGCTAATTAACGCAAAGAGTAACAATAACCCAACACTAGACAAGAAGTTACTATTAGCAGCTTCCAACACCGAGTCGAACAGAGACTACTGAGGTTTACAGCAGCTTACGGGGCTCACCTTATAACAACTTACCATGCTTACTATTAGCTACACTAACTAGCTTACTGCCGCTATCCACATCTTTAAAGAAGCGCAAACGTGAAATATTAGATTCTGTCTTATGAACGGACTCGAACCAAGTAGAGAATCGAGAACTGATTGATAGCAACCTTCGTTAGTCTCACATACTACCTGAAGGGTTAACAAGATCTAGAAAGCCATCTTAGAAGAGTAGCAGCTTCTTTATTAGCACATACTGGTTAGTATATGTAGCAGCCTCAGCTACAGCATTAAAAACACGATTTCACTACACCGAGCTACCTTCTGAGCCGCGTCTCTATAGAGATGTGATGAAAATGCCATCTCTATATAGGGAAGGCTTCCTCCAGGCTATGAAATAAGAAATTAGCAACGTGAAGCAAAAAGGCACGTATGAGAGGATTACCTGGCAGGAGTTCAACCCGCAAGACTAAGAGGTCCTCCCATTAATGTGGGTCTTTAAGTACAAGCTTGATGATCAAAGCTACCTTACGAAATATAAGGCCCGTATCTGCGTACGAGGCGATCTACAGGCGACTACCGAGGATACCTACGCAGCCACTCTAGCGGTTCGAATATTCTGAGCTCTAGTTGCTATAGCTGCCTACTTTAACATGGAAATCTGTTAATATGATGCTGTCAACGCATTTACAAACGCTTAGCTCGTGACACTAGTCTATTGTTACTTACTAGAAGGATTCTCTGACCCTGACTATCTATGGAGACTACGTCGAGCTCTATACGGCCTAAAGACCTCACCACTACTTTGGTATTAAGAGCTTATTAAGACGCTTACTAAGCTAGGCCTACGCGAAGTCAAAGACGTTCCTTGTCTATAGAAGAATAACAAGCTTCTAGTCTTCTTCTATGTGGATGACATTGTCGTACTCTGCCTACCAGCCCACAAGGCTGCACTATATGAATTCGAGCAGAAGCTCCTGCGCTGATATGAGATTCGATCTCTAGGAGAGCTTTAAATGTTCTGTGGCATTTAAACGCATAAAGACTGTAAGAATGGCTCTATTTGGCTATTATAAGCTTTATATATTAAGAAGCTGGCATAGAAGTATCCTTTACTAAAGCTATATACGAAGTTACTAGCTACCCCACTACCTCTAGAAGAGCTATTACCGTCTAAGGATTAGGCAAATAACTTTACTAAGCACAGATATGCCTAGCTTGTAGGCTCTATAGGCTACGCGGCTGGAGCTACCTGACCTAATGTCTTGAAAGCTTATTCTAAACTAGCTGAGTTTCTTATAAATCCATCTTTACGTTATCTTGACGCAGCCTACTAGACAATCGCCTACCTGCTAGGCACTAAAGATCGAGCTCTCTACTACACAGCCTCTATCTTAAACGAATCAGTCTATATAGCCGACTAGACTTAGCCTGAGTTCTTTGGAGTAACAGATGCGTCGTACGCCGATGATAAGATCACACGCAAGAGCTTACAAGGCTACATCTTCTTCCTATTTGGCGGACCTATAGACTGGAAAGCAACACTCCAACGCTGTATTACTAAGTCCACTACAGAAGCAGAGCTGGTCGCCGCATTGTCTGCAGGCACTGAACTGATCTAGTGGTGGAGAGTCTTTGAACAAATTGGCTTTGATCCAGATCATGAACGCCTTCTATACTGTAACAATCAGCAGACTATTTGGCTTCTTACCTCTACTACGCCTCGTCTTAAGACTACTGTACGGCACGTCGATATCCATTATCACTGGCTACGCCAAGAAGCTCAATCCAACAACATTAACCTCTCATACATCCAGACAAGCTGTCAACCAGCTGACGGCCTCACCAAGCTGCTACCTAGGCAGAAGCACGAAAACTGGGTTTCTCTTCTTCATTTTCAACCATTTCCTTCTAAATGAGCTTCCCTACAGTATAGTACTCTTCCTGGTTTCTCCCATGTGGTTTTTACAGGTTTAACGAGGCTATATATTTACTAAGCTCTATCCTGTACACAGCTCTACGCTGTACCCCTACACTTTACTTAGCTCTATTATGTACTCAGCTTTACGCTGTATTTTACCTTTATACATAGAGCAAACATGCTCGCATCATGTATCAAGCTCCACCTACAAGGCTCATCAACCTCAGCACAGAACGCGAAGCAATAAGGATCTCAATACTGGCTCTGGGAGACGTCCTACTATCAGGGACGCCTGTAGTATAGAGCGAGGTCCACCAACACTGCGACGGCGGACGGCTACCTACCTGGGACTGCACCAATACAGAGACTAGTTCTCAACCTAAATGCAGCTGCCATACAAAGGCAGAGGGGGACCTATAGCCAATATCAGCTTCAAACATGCGTTCGAACCTGAAGGGGGTGTGTAAGCAGCCTAGAGCTATGTCACATGACGACATTAGTCTCATGAGTCAGCTCGCCTACTATATACGAGCCTCTGATCACTCCATGTACGATACACAGGCATATACACATCTGAACACAGATACTTCTACGATATACACTTTCTACACATACTACCCAACTGCTTACATGAAGACTTCGCGCACTCTCGGTAAACGGTATAACGCTGTTATGGAAAGCTGTAGGGGTGTTAGAAAAAACGCTTTGAAACAAGGTAAAGCAGTGAGACAGGTTTGGTGCCCGTTCGGGGACTGTTCGTACTTAATGTGTATTGTTACTGAAATAGCGATTTACTATGGCTGTCTGTATTCCTTGTTCATTGCGATAGGAGATGAAGGTGGTAGAGTGGAGAGGTAGATATGCTGAGGAGACACAGGGTAGTTTAAGAATTTGACTTGTTTCGACCCGTACTCTCCTCGTCAGCATTTAGTCATCTTGTATTACCTACAGTTCTCGGTAACCGGCTGTGCTTCTTTCCTCACACCCATAACAACTTTTCGTCTCATTGATCAAGCATTACGGTACCATGTTGTGGCTCACGCAGAACAGCCTTGATTTCATGATTAGCTATGGTTTGCTCCTCGCACCCACTCCGGAGTTTGGTTGATGCCCTGAAGTCGATTAGGCCAACCAGAGCCACCGTTCGTTTGGCATTTGGCATTGGTCTTGCGGTGAAGTAGAGACAATTTGCATGCTATTTTTCGTTCCACATTCTGGTCTTCACGGTGCTCTGGACCTCAATGTTTGTGTTACCTAAGGTCCTCCAACAATGAAGACGGGGTGCCAAGGAGCCATTTTTGCACCGCATACACCGCTTTAACAGTCGAGGTGGGACATCCAACGAAGAGACGTGCATATTTGCTGCCAGCTTCCAACGTTATCGCTGTCGTCAGCCGTCAGCACGCACTGTATACAGTAACGTAAGCGAGAGAGCGAGGTAGGTATACAGAACCTCAGAGCATCGCGACTTGTATTTTCCCTTTATGGACAGTGCTGGTAGGAGGGATCCGGATGGCTGGAATGGTCTTGCACAAGTGCGAGCGTATCAAGCGTATACGAATGTCGTGGATTAATCACAGCACACTCGAGCCGGTGGATTCCGCTCATCCTACCAATCGGATTTAAGGTTATCCCGTCCCGTGGCGGCCGATTGGGGTCTCGTCGGTCTGGAATAGGAGCCCAGATGCATGGTTCAAGCTACCGGGCACTGGCGATTACAGAGGAGTCAAACTAATCATCGTAATCATCGTAATCATTGGCGGCGCAACGATCGGTCGGCCGACGAGTTCAGGCCAACTATATGCACGCGGCAAAGGAAGCTCATGCGCGGCTAATAATGGTGGAACTGCATGTGCAGAACAGATTATAAAGAGGCACAGTTATGCTCAACGAGACTGGCTTCCTCCTCTCTACGATCTCGTTGCTTGCTTACCAATAATCAGAGTTCGCAAAACAACCTCCAATATGTCTCAAGATTCCCACTTCATCAACAATGAGGTCTGCATCCGATAGCTACAAATGATAACCGACAGTTCTAACATTCCTGCCAGTATCTCGCCGGTTCTTCAACCTCGACATACGACGTCTACAACCCCGCCACCGACTCCCTCGTAGGCACCATCAACTGCGCGCGCGAAACCGAAGTCGACGCCGCCGTCGCCGCCGCACGCACAGCCTTCGAAACATGGAGCACCACGCCTGCAGCCAAGCGCGCGGCATTGATGAACAAGTTCGCCGACCTGCTCGAAGCCAACTCGGAGGAGATTGTAAAAGCAGAGGTCTCGGCCATGGGCCAGCCTGTCTCGATTATTGGTGGCTTCATTGTACCGTCGGCGGCCGCTACGTTTCGGTATTATGCGGGGTGGGCGGATAAAATCACGGGGGAGACGTTTCCTACCGAGGGGAATATGTTTAATATGGTGCAGTATGAGCCGTTGGGGGTTTGTGCGGGGATTGGACCGTGGAATGTGACAGTTTCGTAAGTTGATTGAGTCTCATCATCACGGTACTGGGATAGAAGTGTGCGAAGCGTGCTATGGCTGTGTTACATCAGGGGAGGACTGTTCGCGAATGATTGTCCTGGGCTGTATACTTTCCTTGCGAGAAGCCAGTAAAGATCTGACCACACACAGAACTTTGTCTTGGAAGGTAGCACCTGCACTGGCGACGGGCAACACGGTTGTCTACAAGACGTCTGAGAAATCACCCTTCAGTGTGCTCATCCTAGCGCGACTTTTCAAAGAAGCCGGCTTTCCACCTGGTGTCTTCAACCTCATTTCGGGAGACGGAGTAACTGGCTCTCTCATGGCATCCCACATGGACATCGACAAGATCTCCTTCACTGGTAGCGGCCCGAGCGGACGCAAGATCATCAATGCTGCCGCAAAGAGCAATCTAAAAAAAGTCACGCTAGAACTAGGCGGCAAATCGCCCTCTCTCGTCTTCGAAGACGCAGACATCGAGAACGCACTGACAGGGTATGCACCAATTCCTCCTCCTCGAGACCTCTCCGGTAAGAAAACTCCCTAACACCACCACCAGAAACGCCCAAGGCTTCCTCTTCAACTCCGGCCAAGTCTGCATCGCCGCCTCCCGCCTCTTTGTGCACACGTCCATCGCCCCCCAATTCATCGACGGCCTCAAAGCACGCTTCGAAGCCCTCAACAACGCAATGGGTGACCCCACTTCGCCCACCACCTATCTTGGCCCCCTCGCCGACAAGGCCCAACTCGACCGCGTAATGGGCTATATCGAGGCCGGGAAAACCGAAGCCAAGCTGCTCGTCGGCGGCGAGCGCAAAGGCGACAAGGGCACCTTCGTCCAGCCTACTATCTTCCTGCACCCCGCCAAGGACGCCCGCATCTACAAGGAGGAAATTTTTGGACCCGTGTTGAGCGTTTTGACGTTTGAGACGGAGGAGGAGGCGGTTAGGTTGGCGAATGATACTAGTTACGGGTTATCTGGTACGTCTTTCTTTTTTGTTGCTGGTTTTCGAACCCCAGCGTTTTCGTTTTGCATGAAAGATGGGAGGCTAATGAAGTGCGAATAGCAACCGTTTATACGGGGAGTACGGCGCGGGCTTTGCGCGTTGCGTCGAAGATTAAGGCGGGCACGTTGGGAATTAATGCCCCGTATAGGCCGAGTATTGGCTCGCCTTTTGGGGGGTACAAGCAGAGTGGGAGTGGGAGGGAGTGTGGGAAGGAGGGGTTGATGGCGTATTTGCAGGCGAAGAGTATTAGTATTAGTTTGGATGTGTGAGGGGTGGAAATTTGTGTGCTTGGTTGGGGTTGGGAAGGAAGGACTTTTGGAGTGCTTGCTGCTGTGGTTTTGGGCTGTGGGCAGATGTGCTAATGGTGAGGAAGAAGTGGTGGTATCAGCTTGTATCTCGGATCAACAGAATGATCTATTGGGCATATTGGTTGTCTAGGATAGTACTACGTGGACGAGCACCTCAACTAACTTTAATATCTAAGGCGTACCCGCTTGCAAGCCAGCCCGACCCCTATCAACCCCCAACACACGCATCCCCCTCACCTCCCACTTTCCACCCAAAAACCAACCTCCGATGTGGTTAGTGACGAAAAGGAGGAGGGTTTTTGGAGCTGAGGACTGAGGCCATACCTCTCGCGATGGCAATTCGAAGGTGGGCCGATTTGGCGGATGCTGTACGATCGTGTCTTGGCCTCACGAGTGACAAGCTGGAACACTGCCACAAACAGTGTAGTTCCTTCTGTCCACACGCTGTGGTTGAAAAGTAAGACAATATCCGAGGGAAAAGCCACCACATCACCACAACACTCACACTGTCCGAGCTAAAAGCTTACAGCAACACTTTTACCAACGTGCTTAGTCGAACTCGCGCTGACATTTTTATACACGATACCTGATGATATATATTTACACCCAGTCTCTCGGATTCTTGAGCACTTCCAACAACCGCTCTTCCCTGCTGCCCTTCTCAGGCTCGTGCATGTACTGCCATCTCGCCGTGAGTGGCAAGCTCATCAAGATACTTTCAACCCGCGAGCCGGGCGTGTTCAAGCCAAAAGCCGTCCCCCGATCGTGGACGAGGTTGAACTCAACGTATCGTCCTCGTCGGAGCTGCTGCCATTGCTTCTGCTCTTCCGTGAACGGCATGTCTTTCCTACGGTTGATGATGGGTATGTAGGAGGGTAGGAAGGCAGACAGGCAGTCCTGCACGAAGGCGAAGAGCTGCTCCTGGTCCTTCTCAGTCTCGTCGAGGTCATCGAAGAAGATGCCGCCGACGCCGCGCGTCTCGCCTCTATGCTTGTTGTTGAAGTACTCGTCACACCACTTCTTGAAGCGCGGGTAGTAGCCCTTGTCGTGCTTGTCGCACGCTGCCTTCATTGTGTTGTGGAAGTGTATCGCATCCTCGTCGAACAGGTACGAGGGTGTGAGATCGCAGCCGCCGCCGTACCACCATGCGTTCGTGTTGCCTTGCTCGTCGGAGGTCTCGAAGTAGCGATAATTGAGGTGCACAGTCGGAGCCATGGGGTTCTTTGGGTGCAGCACCATGCTGAGTCCGCTCGCGAAGAACTCTAGAGAGTCCACAGTCGGGTCCAAAGCCTTGTGGTTCGCGCGCATTTTCGCGATCGCCGCTTTCGGCAGACGACCGTATACCACCGAGATGTTGACGCCTGCCTTCTCAAACACATTGCCGTCTTGCAGCACGCAGCTTATGCCTCCGCCGCCCTCCGGACGCTGCCATGTGTCCACGACGAACTTGTTGCCGTCGACCTTTTCAAGCTCGGCAACGATTTCCTTTTGGTGCTGCTTTATAAACTGTTCCATGCGCAGGCGCATGGGCGATTGTTCAGAGATACCGTTCTCGCGCTTGAGTACGGAGTCTTTCTCGGCGATGGACGGAGGTTCGGTCTGGTGTGAGGTTTGATCCGTCATCTGCAGAAAGAATTAAACATTGTCTAGAAGAGCTTGTGAAACCAGGAGCATACCATTGAGTATATTATAGCCCCTAGGAATGGCAGCATCAACAACCGGATCCTGTTCGGCCATTTACTGGGCTCGGGCGTTCGCCATTCGTCCAACGGGTCTCGTTTTGGCTTCGGAGGCACACCCGACATGCATCTCCGCGAGATAATTACTTGTCTCGGAGTGAAGAAGTTCGCGTGTACGACACGTCTTGGTGCATGCTGGGTGAAGCTTGGAGGGAGCTCGAGAGCGCGGCGAACGAGGCGGGACGACGGTCGAAGTGAGGGCATGCTGGGTGCAATTGCTTTCGAGTGAGAGGACGAAGCTACGATTGACGCATGGGAAGAGTCAGGGTATAGGAGGTGCTCTCTACCTGTGTCGGTTTTCGGCAGTATTATGGGAAAATTGTTGTCGGCGCATCACACCATAGTCGGAACATGAAGCTGGGGATTGTACCGAGCGGCGCCCGGGCCCGAGCACCCGACGTGAGGCGGACACGTGCAGCTCTGTTGCTTATGTAAGTATCGGCATTATCACATCGACGTGAATGTCAGGAAAGGAGAAGTTTGGTCTGCGTAAGTGCTGGGAGTCTGGTGTGGCTCGGTAGATCCACAGTGCCCTGGCTCAACATAGGCAATACCCACAGCGCGCCATTCACTGGGCCAGAGAAAGCAAACAGCGGTGCGTGTGCGGCCCGTCTCGTGAAGTCGTATGCGAGTACAATGTACAGAAGTAAATGGAGTAGTTCCCCGTCCATCTATCCACGAGTCAAGAGGCCGGCAGGTCACGAGCCGCTGAGCAAGTGACTTGTGTTCGGGGTTCGGTGGCAGCGTGACGGTCGCACAGCCATCGCAGCAACAAAGAGTCACTCATGCTGAGAAAACAAAGGCGGTGCAGGGCATGACGGCAGTGAATGTGTGCTGTGAAGTGAAAAGTGTTTCAGGCGACTGTGCCTGTCTCTCAGTGTGCAGGCACAGGCAGTGTTGGCAGGTGCGACCCAACCGTGGTTGACTAAGCGACTGTGACCTGCGCCCCGCCTCTGCTGCCTACATAACGGCTCTCCCTCACCGCCGCACTACCTCTTCAACACCTTCGCCTCCACGCTCCTCAACCACAACGCACCCCCTCCAGATTCCTGGTATCCTTGCCTGCCAGAGCAACCCACAACGCCTACATCCACCGACACCACCAGAATGCGCTCAAAGTTCAAGGACGAGCACCCGTTCGAGAAGCGCAAGGCCGAAGCGGAGCGCATCCGACAGAAGTACAACGACCGCATCCCGGTACGTCGCCGCACACGCCGTAACGAGTGCAGACAGCGGCTAACAGCACACAGGTCATCTGCGAGAAGGTGGAGAAGTCGGACATCGCGACCATCGACAAGAAGAAGTACCTCGTCCCCGCCGATCTCACCGTCGGTCAGTTCGTCTATGTGATCCGCAAGAGAATTAAGCTTTCTCCGGAGAAGGCCATCTTTATCTTCGTGGACGAGGTGCTGCCGCCGACCGCCGCGCTGATGAGCTCCATATACGAGGAGCACAAGGACGAAGATGGCTTCTTGTACATCACGTAAGTCACGGCTCCCCGCTGCACAGACATGGCACCTTTGCTAACAGATTGCAGCTACTCCGGTGAGAACACGTTCGGCGAGTCGTCTTGAGCGTCACCCAACCCCGCTTCCCTTCTTTGGTGTTCCGGTTGAGGGGCGGCGTGAGGACATCGGGCGTTCTGGATTCTCTCTGGGTATCGATATAACGCGCATACTGCAAATGAACTACGGCTTTTACATTGTACGCTAGAAGGAGGCTGCGAGAGCGCCGCTGGCCCAGCTCTCGACAAGCTCTAGCTGCGTGCCGAGGCGGCCGTCTCGCTTTCTTTGGGTTTCAAGCTCCTGGTACTAGGTCTACATGAGCAAGGCATAGCAGGCAATATGGCGGGAGCTCTATTGAATGGTTCATTTCTTCCTATTCACTTCTGCGATGATTTGTACTTTGACCCTCTAGTTGCAATGTACTGGACTTGACCCAAGAAGCAAGAGCCCTAGCTCCATGTGCATCCCGTGAACGTGTCAAGCTCCACAGGTACCTACCTACTGATGGTCCAGCGTGACTTGCGGCTCAGTTGCCACTGAAACGATGACGCCATCGACCGGAGTGACCACCGCAGTCAGCCGCCATTTGGTATAGGCGCTAGCGAAAGCTTCTTTGCGCAAAGTGGAATACTCTGGACGAGTCGTGATTTGTCAGTAGTATGAATGCTCTGAAGGTTACTGCGAGTTTCAGACGGTACCTGCGTGCGCGCGCTGCCATCGCCCACTTGATCGTGGGGTAACTCTGAGCGTGGGCGCCCCGGCAACCTCGGCTTCCTTGTAGGCGCGGCGATCCGGACCCAGCGCGAGCTTAACAAAGTTTATCAACACGACAAAATACCAAGATACGTCCTTTGAGCGCACTCTAAGCACATCTACCCCTCCGATAATCAACCCCGCAGCTTGCGAAGCTGCACCAAGTACCCGCCCGCGATCGCGCGCCTCTTCTGCTGCCACTCACTCCCGACCTTCTACAGCCACCATGGCATACCAGTACATCATCTCGAGGTCCGCCCGCCCGCTCGATCCCCTATCCTCTTTTGTGGACTCCGGGTTCTAACGCTGCACAGACGTCTCGATCCTATTTTTGCGGTATCGGTTGGGCTTGCTGCTGCTGTTACGCGGATTAATCGCGAGGAGAGGGAGAAGGGGCGGAGTACGGCTGAGAGTGTGGAGGTATTTAAGCGAAGGGTTGGGATCTGGTGGAGTGGGGAGGCGAAGAAGTGAGAAGAATTGCTGGAGAGAAATTTGAGAGGGTGGGGGAGCGGATGGAAGATTTCGCCCGCCGTGGAGGTAGAAGTGGTTGAGATACGGCAGCATACGGCAGCATACGGCAGCTTTTTGGGCATATAAGGCATGGGGTTACTACAGGTAGGACACGTAAAAGACCCGCCCCATGAGAAACTCGACGTCTTATCACTATCTACTACAGGTAGAGACGAAGATACGCGCTACAAGCCGTGTCGAGCAACATCCCCCCTCCGGAATCGTCAGCATGCGATATAACTATTTAATTAGTACCAATTCTATCCAAACACATCAAATTAAAAAATATTTCTAGTATGTTGGAACGGGGAGACTATACTGTATTCAGGTCCTCATATCGTCCCACATCATCTCCTTCACTCACCACACTTCCAGATTCTCCACTTTATCCCATCCTCTTCCGGCATGGGCAGAAGGTACCTATGGTATAAAAACCAGACGTATCTCGCCTTTTCCTTCTTTCTTCACACAACTACTACTCCGCTCTTACTAACATACCATACGTCCCGCTCTATGTTGTGTGCTGGGTGTGGCACCAAAAAATACAGAAATAAGATCCAAGGAGTTGCGTCTGGGCGGTGCATCAAAACTGGTTGATAAAACCATATGGCCGCATTGTTCTCAAAATCACATATCCGAAACACATGCGTGTGGCTCGCTGGGTGTGCTCACACCCACAAACTCTACACCGTCTTCGCGGAGATCAACACAGTCGACCTTGCTATGCTTCCAAATCCTACGCAAACGCCTGATCGCTATTCGCTTGCGTTCATGGCATATACAACCTTGGTTCTCCTTCTTCCTTTCGCTACCTTCCACACGCCTACTACTCTTGACTAAAATCCATTGAAGAGTATGACATGTTTGGACTAAAACACAGTATTTGAAGTTCCATGGCTCGTGTGCGCCAAAATGTTTTTTTCAGTAGACTCCATGTCTGGACTGAAAATCAGAATACGCCTCCTCATGTGGCGTGGCGTGTCGCGTTTCTCGCGTTTCTACATGCCTGCGATGGAACTTGGGTAGTTATTGCTCGTGCGGGCTTTGCAGGCTGCTCGTTGGAAAGAGGGGGCGGCAAAGTCTTGAGATGGCAGTTTCATGTGATCTTTAAGAGGTTGGGCATGCTGCATGTCTCGCAGAAAGAGAATGCACGTACAGACTCATGGTCAGCGAGTTAGCCCAGCATATGTGAAGCGACGACAGAGCGTTATAAACCCTGTGGTTTGGTGATGGAGAACCTCATCACGTCTACCAGTTTTTCTCTCACATCTCGCTCGCACATGAGTTTCTGTCCCATCAGTCTTTGTAACTTCTTTTCATTAATATTCAAGTGAATATCTAATCTATAGAGAGCCTGAAAACCGAGATCAACCCGGTTCATGGTACCAGAACAGAGTCTTGGGTGGCGTGGACCGAAATCATCAAAGTGTTCCCGCATGTGCATAGCTTCCTCCCGGGGTCATCTGTTCTTTAATCTACTACCCCCATCTTCCTAATATAGCTTCTCTCATGTCTCTTTTCTAGTCACTATTCGTTCTCTCCATCCTCTTTACCGCTTCTGAACTTCTTCTCGGCGAAACCACGATGGCACTGAACGAGCGATGCGGGGATTTCATCAGCGTCTGCAGAAGCTCAGTGTAATCAACGGAAACGGCGTTCATGTTGGATCGACTTGCGGTAAGAAGACGTGTGCGGCGCCGTTGTTTGAGATAGACTACTGAATGATGCAAGGCGTCTGGAAGCTTTTCACACCACACCCATCTCCAGTTGCACGATGTAATCCAGCTCCCATCCCAAGTCGATGCCTGTGATCCGCTAGTACCTAGTTATCTCTTTTTCATGGTTCGCTGACAGCTCTGTTTCTTAGGTTGCGGGAGTGGGCCACGTTGCTCCAGATGGACTCATTGTCTGGGATGAATTTGACGCTTGGGTTGTATCTGTCGTGCGGAAAGTCGGAGAACTGTTAGAACGGTGATTGAGCCCATGGGAAAGCACATGAGCGGAACTCGTCGCCTGAGCAGGAGGTGTCGCTCGAATCGGACCCGACGCATGTGAAGACCCCACTGTAACACTGTGCAGTACACCTCCTCCTGGTGCGGCCAGATCATCGACAAGTTCCCGTAACTCCTCGCTGCTGAAAAGCTTTCTGCTTTGGCGCCGTATTCGACCGACGGCGCCAGCGTTCTTAGTGGTAGCGCTTGACGTACTTTCTGAGGTTGACATTCCCCAAGACGAGGGAGACGGAGACGGAGACGGGGTTGATTCAGGCGTTCTATTATTTTGTCGTAGCCTCATAAAAGCGTTGTCACGTCTGAGGAAGAAGGAAGGCATCGTGTAATTGGAGTAGTCGGCGCGGTGGTCGTTAGGGAGGGGTCTTTTGTCTTGGGGACGCCCTCGGTCCGATTAACGTTAGGGGCTTCATAGTAAAACCATAACACAGATGCGGCGACGGTGGCGAAGGCCACGCCAACCAAAGATGCCATTTTCTTATCCATGGAATAAACTGTATCTGATGGTTCGGAAACCGAGAAATAGCATTGTATTATCGTTGTAGGAGAATGCGCATATTAATATGGGCAAACGGTAACGATTGCTGGGTTGATGTGGAACAACAAACGAGTGTGTACAGAACAAAGATGGCGGGTATCAAGTGCGCTAACAATCACCTGCATGCAATAAAACTGCTGCAGAGAAGGGGTAAGGCACGCAATCGGAAAGACATCGGGTGTCCATTAGGAAGGACACACTCACCTAAAGTATGAATAAGGGAAGAACGGTGGGACAAGCGATGTACCACACAGCAGTAGCCGCTAGTTTCCATACAGTGACGACACAGGAACTATCCACCCAGAGAGACGATCAGGCATCGCGGTCGTTCCTTTGTGCGGCTTTTGGGTTTTCTGTCGACTTGGTCGCCTGCAAAGCTAGCTCTTGTGTACTTTGGGCATCCTTGTCCACCTTCTTCTTTGCGAGATATTTCGTGATATATCCTCTCGAACCCCACAAGTGGAACGGATCAAGCAAACCAGCAAGAACACTCCGTTTGTTCTTCTTTTTTTCTGCCCGCAGCCGCGCCAACTCTTCGTCGCTCATATCCCAGAACTGTGTCTTTTTGTCTCGTCCATTGAATAAACCCCATACATCGAATGGATCGAACATGGTTATAATCCACGGTCGATCATCCGTCCAGCCTAGCCCACGTCTTTCAGTGACGCCATCCCTGTCGAGGAACACCGAATTCGAACGAGGCAGGCGTTTACCGGGGTGGAAAAGGTTGAGAAGAGCTGTATTGAGAAACATGATGATCGCTTCGAAAATCCAGAAGAAGACTTCATTCTTGTAGATCGTACTGTCCCAACCTTCGATATACTCGACCAGACGGTATATGCAGCGGATTGTAATGATGGCGGCAGAGACGTAAAGGACGTACACTACTGTCCTGATGTCTTTCGATAGCAACTTCGCTTTGTTTGCGCGTATGTGGAACTGGCCGGCTAGTAAACCGAATGACGCGAAAAGCGCGGCTTGAAGGGAGAGTGACGCAGTAACGAGGTTTGCTCCTAATTGTCGTTGTTTGTCGGTCATTCCAGAGTTTGCCATCCGCCAGGCACCTTGTCCAATGAGGATCTCGCAAACAGCATCCAGTCCAATAAAAGTTGTAGCTACTCGTCCCGGATGAAGAGGTGCGAGGTACGGGAAGTAGTATAGAATTCTCGACAGGACAAAGTAGTTGATGAGGGCGTAAATGGGCGGACCAGACATGATCAAAACGGCAGATGCAATGAGATAGCCGAGGTTGTCCGTATGATATGCTCCTAATTCTCGCATCACAAAGCCGGCGATCATTAGTGCTGCTGCCCATGGAAGCAGGATAGTGGTGCGCCATGACTTGTGCTTGATGGTCTGCCACGCGTGAAGGACGCCAGACAGGAAGAAGAGTACGATGAAGACCACAGGGGCAGCTTTGTTTGGCGCGTAGAACCAAACACTCCCCGGGGCTGCAATGATTAGCCTGTGTAGAGAGAATCAACGGTAGGCTTACAGTAGTCTCCCATGCCCATCTTGTCAGAGATTGAGTGGTGATGCTGGAACGCAAGGCGTGGATGTGTGGAACGGCCAGTAGGTGATAGACTTCTGCGCTGACTTTATACAAGCCAACAACCTCGATATCTCGGGCATGAAGCAAGTGTCACAGCCACCAGCCAGGATAATGAAAAGAAGCCATGCAAAGGCTGTGTGAGGCATTTTCAATGCGCGGGGCTAGGAAGCCTCGCTGGTTGGATGGAGATGCGAAATACGAAGAGACAAAAACTTTAGCTCGACCTGATGGTCGTATGCCCAAGTGCGCCCTGGCGGAATCGCTCACCGGCGCCCAGAACGGATGCGAAGCGAGGCCGGGCTCCAGCGCAACACGTGACATGCTAGCTCCCACGGGGCAAGCGCGGCGTTAGCGCACCAGGTCCGCGAGCGCACTCATGCTGCACCTTGTGCCATCTCCCAAGCAACTCGACGCGAGGTTAGACAGACGTCTTTGGACTACCAGGCTTCGAATCCGTCCGCATCTCTCTGTGAGCGCAGTTGATGAGCGGCCTTGGCAATGGTGCGCCAGCTTTCGGTGCCGCAGAGATTGCTTCTAGGCAAAAGCAATCCGAATCTGCGATGATGGATGGGCTGTCCAGCTCCAAGGTAACGGGTATACAATAACAACCCCATGTCTTGAGCCAGTAGCATACTGATATCCTCGCAGTGGAGTACCATGACCCGTCAGCCCTCTTCCCGCTTGTTCAGGAACAGCTGGTCTCCCGGTTCCCCTTGAAGAACCTCCATTGGAAGGCGCCAACCCGACCCCTGCGTTCCATTGATTCGCTGCACGTGGATTTAGTACCAAGTGCAGATTCGGCGTCTCAAGCAGGCCTAGCTGCATCAGATGGAAGTCGGGGCACATCGACATCATCTCTCACCGAGCATAGCAAGGGCGCTACTAAAGAGAGACGGCATCAGATTCCCGGCCTCCGCCAGACCCCGTACTTGAAAGTCTACTTACTAAGGTGCGACGACTCAGACACGTACAAGTCGACTGCGCGGAAGCAGGTAAGAGAATGGGTAAAGGCGCACACGCCGCCCTCTCAAAGTAGCTCTTCCGCAAGCAAACAGGAAAACCACGATGCCTTTGAATGGTTGATCGTTCACGTCGTGTTGCCGGACACACCAGCTGCGAGTCAGCCACGTGGCTCTGCAAGCACGGCTGTAGGGGAGAAGGAGAAGAGTAACATTGCATCTCGTTTCACCAAAGGGACAACGACCATTTTAGAGAAGCTACGTGCCGATTTCAATGGCGCTTCAAAGGCCGCGCCGGATCATGTCGCACAGGTACGGCTCCAGAAAGACGTAGTACCGCCTCATATGCTCCCGAAGCCGGGAACAGTAACGAGTCCGCCCATCGTCGAAGGTCCACAAGAACAAGAAAGAGCATGGAATGATGTTATTGTCAAATTCAAAACTTTGATACTTCTCTCTTTCGACCAGCGCGTGGGCCAGTATGAAGAAGATATAAGGGAGAAGGACTCGCAACGCTCGCTTCCGGGCTGGAACTTTTGCACGTTCTTCATATTAAAAGAAGGACTTGCGAGAGGGTTCGAGAGTGTTGGGCTGGTCGAGGATGCGCTTCTCGGATATGATGAGCTATCCGTGGGACTGGATACCGTCATTCGCGAACAGACAACAGAGGGTGGCGGGGCCCAAAGCGGCGTTATCATTGACTACTCCGAAGATTTGTATGAGCAAGCTTCGAAGATATTGGAACATTCGCAAAAGGACTCAGGGGATGATAATGAACAACAGCCGCATTTCCACGACGAGAAGCCAATCAATGCAAACAAGAAAGACTATCGGGGCCAAATCTTATCGAATAACATTTCGTTATTTGATTTTCGTTCTTACATTTTCGCACGTCAAATGTCGCTGCTGTTACGGTTGGGTAACTCTCTCTCGGTACGGTCAGATTTGGCAGCTAAACTACAACCGCGACCAAATGCCGCCATACTTCAGCGTTCGGTTGATGATGGCAATGTTGGTATCAGTCAGACAACGCGTTCACTGATTCTGAGGACCTCCTTTCTTTGGCCGAGCTCTGCTCACGCGCATTGAATTTTATTACTTTTGCAGGACGACTCTTGCGGAATGATTTGATGAATGGGTAAGCAACAAATTACTGAGGATTGTAAACTCGTGCTGACGATATACCAGAGCTAAGGCCCACGAGACTACATTCCCAGATAAGTTGGTAGATAATATTGTTCGCTCCTGGACATTTGCTGCATTAGAAGAAATCCTGCGCGAGACATCGACATCCTCTCTACCTTTCACAAGATACGTGAGCGAGGCTGGCACCAGTTCTTCGAGTAAGACGCTACCATTTGGAAGGAATGCGAAGGAGCCGAAGATCGCTCTTTCCGAACCCAAATCCATGACCCATCCATCGCGATCAACGTCCCTAAACTACGGGAGATCACAGTCCTCGGAAGCCCCATACGCGCTGCCCCCGGCGAGCGCGCAAACCATATTCGAAAACGGAGAATATCAGGATAGGCCTCCACCCAAACGGGAAAGCAGCTTGCCGCAGGTTAAGAACGGGCAGCAAGAACTTGCTGGTACTAGGGCGCAATTGTTAGTTATGCAAAGACGCATTCTCGAGCACGTTGGGAAGTCTTTGGGTTGGAATATCGGATGGCCCACTGTTCTTTTGACGCTTGGTCCGAAAGAAGAGTTGAGTGATGTAGATCTGGATGAGAAGGACGACTCGGACGAAGAGAGTCCCAAAGCTAAAGAGGCGGCACCTGTCGTTCCTACTGGGGGACTGTCTGCAGCGGCATTGGTTCATGCTATCTCAAGCATTGACAAATTTCGTCATTTCTACGAGGTTGGTTTGATCTATTTATGTCCCTTATCAAGTCTAAACTGATGGTGTGCTAGAGCTTAAGCGACCTCATCGTGAAGCACTACATGGCGGCGGGACAAACCAAGTCTGGAGAAAGTGTTCTCGGTGATCTGGCAGCTCTGCGATTGTATGTTATTCCTAGTTTACTGATCTCAGGACCGACTGACACTGCTTAGTGAACTTGGAGACTATGCAACTGCTGCAATGTACTTCGGACGAATGGCTTCTCTATTTGCGGAGTCCAGATGGAACACTGTGGAGACGACAATGCTCAAGATGCACGCCCAATGTCTCAAGAAGTTAAATCGCAAGGATGAGTTTGTGCGGACGCTCTTGGATATCCTAGCAAAGTCGGCTGCGAGCAAGAGGTCGTTCAGGACAAAGCAGGAAAATTCTACAACACTGCTGGAAACGCCCAAAGACTGGTTAAACGACGACAAAGTCGCCACTACAGGTATTCTCGACGAGCTAATTGACTACTCGCAGCAGTTGCCATACGATGTAAACGTGCAGATGACCAAGTATTTCAACGATATTGTTGTTGAACCGTATGTTCGTCATTTCGACGATAAGGATGGTTTCCAGCTACGGGTCCAGTTTAAGCATCTTTTGGAAGATGGAATCGTCTTGGATGAGGCGAAGATACACCTCATAGATGCTAGTTCAGCCCAAGGGAAAGACATCTGGCTCGAGAGTACAGAAGCCGCGCAGGTGCAAAAAGGCACCTGCCGAATGTGGCTGAGCTCGAATGTGCGTACGAGTCTCGCACCCAATTGTTCTTGCTAAAGGCTCCAGGTAAACACCACTGGCGCATACATCGTAGACAGGATTGTCCTTCAGGCGAAACGAATCGCGTTCGTGCACGAGCCCTTCACGAAGGCCGAAGCGACGACACCGCTAGGTATCGTCACCTCGGTTTCTGCCGCGTCACTCAAATCCGCGAAGAAGAATCGGATCCTTTGCTTCCCTCGTACCGAAGCCTTCCAGGCGAGACTGTATTTGTCGCACTTTATACACATCGACAAGCCTAGACATATCGAAATTGAGTGCTCGAGCGGATGGAACGAAATACAACGAGCCGAAATACGGTTAAAGTCGGCGTCCGCTGGGTTGAGGTTGCGTACAGCTAACGCTATGACGGCTTCGGGGGATGTGAAGGTCATGACCAAGCCTAACCCCGGCGTTTTCAGTATAGGAGGTATACCCGCGGATACTACCGCGACCTTTAAAATCCCCTACGACACAGAGACAATGCTCCCTGACCTGACGGTCAAGATGGAGATCGATTACTTCACCGAGAACGGCCAATTCCAGTATTACTCGTCTTTCACTATACCTGTTGAGCTGCCTCTGGATGTCAACGTTCACGATCACTTCAAGAATGCTTCGCTGTTTTCCAAGTTCAACATCAAAACAGCGAGTCAAGTACCTCTGGAGATCTCGGATGTCTCGTTGGAAGGCTCAGGCGAATACGAAGTCAGTGCGCCGAGGAAACCCAAAGCTCCTCTCTACGTCTTTCCGAAGCAACCTGTAGCTGTCACGTACAAGGTCACAAAAAAGGGCGCCGACGCGATAGGGCGCCGACCGAGCCAAGCTCAGAACAATGGAAGCCTTGCCTTGTCCGTTGAGTACCGTTGCTTGGATGACGATGTCCTGGAACGAGTACGAGGATTATTTGCAGGGGCGGTGGAGAACAGTCCAGTCCATCGTTTAGCGCGCTTGTTGATCGATACGTTTGCCGACCGACTGAGACACAGGATTTTGCCGCCGCAATTTGAAACGATAGCATTGTCGCAGAGGGTTGATCTTGGGCTGTATGACGACATTGGGTGGGCAGAGTGTATCGAGAGCTTGCCACAGATGGTCCGAGACGACACTCGCCGGTGGTTAGAAGCGTGGCACCAGGTAATACTACGGAACCCATACCGCATAGAGACGTGCGCTAACGTTTTATAGAGTCATAGGTCGATATTTCTTCCCCAGGCGTCGGACGTCGAGTGGCCGGGCCCAAGCACGGCACCACCTTTGCCCCATCCGCCACGTCGAATGATCATAACTGTGTCTATCCCGCAAACGCACATTCTACACACAGCTTCCCTCTCGCCGATATCCGCGGCGGCAATGTCCTCGCTTGACTCGACAATCGCAGTTGTCGGACAGCCCATCATGACGGAACTTTGCATCAAACATACACGCCGTTGGTGCACGCCCTCGAGCCTCGTTGCAACGGCCAACATTGGCAGTCCAGCTGACGCCATCGACTTTGTTTATACAATAGAAGCAAACACCGACACGTGGCTTATCGCGGGCCAGCGGCGAGCGCACTTTAGGTCCAAGGAGGACGAAGAACACAAGTTTTCAGTTTTGCTGGTACCGCTAAGACCTGGCACGGCACTGCTTCCGAACGTTGAGATTCGTGCTAGGGTACAGCCGAAGAGCGAGGACAAGAGCAAGAGTGACGGAGCAGGAGAGCCAGAGGAGACTTTGAACTGCGAGACGGATTATCTGAATTACGGACAGTGCGTCGTGGTGGTGCCGGATGTACGGAGCAGTACGGTGGGTATTGGAGAGATGAGTTCTCCTCGGAGTGCAGTGTGGCTTGAAGCCGAGAGTAGATAGAGTGGAATACCTAAGTAATACGTTGCTGGTTGAAGATTATATAATCACTAGCAGTGCAGCACGTGATGGTCCATCGGCGCCGGGGCCCCGGTTGCACAGTCCGGGCGCACGGGCGCGTTTTCATATGCATGGCCAACCAGCCAAAAGTCGCGTCGTCGGCCCGTCTCGCAACTCCCAAACACACAACACAATCCACCCGCCCTTGCATCCATTGCGGGCACCCCCCGCTCCACACCTGCCGCCACCCTTCTCCACACGCTGCAGTCACACCTCACTAGCGTAGCGAGCACGCTCACAGGTGCTCCTGCCGCCATGTCCAAGGGGAAGGGCAAGCAGCCCGTCGACGACCAGGAGGACGAGCGACCGCCCACGGTGCTCCGCACCTCCCGCTTCAGGGAGGGCACGATGAACAGCACGAGCGAGATCATCGCCCCGCCCGATGCCTTGTGGAAGGGGCTGGAGATTGACGACTTGATCGAGCGCTTCAACGAGGACACCACTACGACGACCACCACCGCCGCCGCCGCTGTACGCACCACGAGACGCTCTGCCTCTGCTACCCGCCCGTCGAAGATCACGCCTGACCCGGTGAATGCACCTGTGCCCGCCACCGAGGGACCCGGTCCTTTGGGCCGGCTCTCGCGCGCCCTTGCCTCCTGGTTCAATGGAGCGGGAGCGAGCTTCAGTGCCTTGGGCAAGCGCAAGGCAGGCAGCGAGATTGCAGAGAAGGCGGCCGCGGCGGACGACGCAGCGAATGAGCGCAAGAAAGAAGCCGAGGAAGCGTACAAGCATGCGAAGGAGAACGGGCTCTTGCCCACGCCCAAAGTCTTCGTGCGCCCTGTGTCGCGCGCACGCAAGACAAGTGGTATGTGCGCGCCTCTCCGTCTACCTTATCTGTCTGGGAAGGTACAGCAAGCTGACTGTACGAATCTAGCACCTCTCACGTCGACTGCACCCGCCACGCCCACGCCCAACGGTATCCTGCCCCCGCGAACCCCCGCACTCTACAAAACGCCTTCGAAGAGGGACCTCCACAAACAGAAGAAGCTCAGCAAGCGTGTCTCCGATCTCGAATTCAAACTCTCTGAGGCCAGAAAAGAGCTCCTCCTCACTCTCGGCCCAAACAACCCAAATCCTATCCCCACCGTCCCGCTCCCCACTTTGCCTCCGACGCCCAAGACCGATACCTCCTCCAAACACTTCTTCAGCGCTAACGAGACCTCTCCCCACGCGTACGCCGAAACCCCCAATCCCACCGCCAAACTCGGCAAAGTCGTCAAAAAACGCAAAGCTGCCGGCGACAGCGATTCCGAATTCAAGCCGATCCCCACTGACAGCGACTACTCGCAAGATTCCGACCCGCCTTCCGCAAAGAAGTCGAAATTGACGCCGCCGAAGAAGCTGGTTAGAAAGCGGTCTTCCCGGCTGCTCAAGAAGAATTCGAACGTCACCAAGGAAGAAGTCGTTATTGTGGTGCCGGATGGCGTTGCTGTGCCTCCTATCCCAAACATTCCGAAAGGAGTCAAGGGGAAAAGGGTTGCAGTAAGTGAGGATGGCTATGGAGGCTTGGAACATGAGATGTTCTGACAGTGCTGATATTGTGGGGTTCAGCGTCTCATCAAGCGTTTCTTTGGCATCGGAAAATATTGAACTAAACGGTTTGGCTTCATTCTCGGCATAGCGGTTTCCTCGTCTAGCATAGCGGTCTTGGTTCAGGCTTTTGCATGGTGGACAGATTGTCGAGTGCATCACGGCTACATCTTGCGTACGGCGTTTGTTTTTGGCTTTTTTGGTGTGTTTGGGTCTGTTTTACTGGCGTTGGGGATACTCTGGATGGTTTATGACGCAAAGGACTTGACGATTGGCATGGCTTTTTTGTTTGTTTGTTCTGCTTCTTGTTTATAGCTTGTTCGTTTGGAGGATTGATGGATAAGGGATTGAGGGTAGTGGACTCTGAGACGGACTGAACTGGACTTTGGAACAATGCACTTTGATTATTCCGCGCTTTTAAAGTCTACGTATGCATTGGGTATCCTGGGGTGTCACGATCTAGAATGGTCTAATGGAGCTCTTGTGATTCTGTCATTCATGCAATATTGAACTGAGACTCATATTTAGAATGGTGCTTAAAAGTCTCCTCGGATACGTAGGCTCGCAGTAGGATGATGAAAAGCGAGATCATGTCCATGAGGTTGACTTGTGAGGTGCTGTCCAGGTGCACAGGTGCCCAGGTGGGTAGTGCGTCATGTGATGTCGTCGACTCCAGAGCTAGCGTGAGGGGCACCATTTTGTGACTTTCGGTTGGAGTCGGTAAACGATCAACAAATGATGTCGAAACACGGTATCTCAAGGACGGCCAGGCGACTGTCATGGAAACTCCTTCTTTCCAATACCGAGCACTCGAAAGCCCCACCACGATACGTGTCCTCGTCCTGCAGTCAGCCGAGAATCTACAGGATCCGTTGAAAGCACAACTCGTGCACGTGAACCGCGATGACCTTCTCGCGGTCCATGGGACTCCCAATTTCTATGAAGCCGTCTCGTACTGCTGGGGCGTACCCGACTTGTCGCACGTTCTTCTCATCGAGGACTTCCGATTTCGCATCACAGCCAATGTCGACGCTTTGCTCCGCCATTTGCGGCGTTCGCGGAAAGCGCGATACTTATGGATCGATGCTCTGTGTCTGAACCAAGAAGATCGAGCAGAGAAAGAAGTCCAAGTGCAGCTCATGGGGCGGATCTATGCCCAAGCCGCAAAGATTCATGTCTGGATTGGCACGGCGGAAGCGCACCAGCGGATCCCTCAGCTGTACAATGTGCTCAAGTGGATGGCTACGTGTCTTAAGAATAAAGAGAAGCTCGCGTCTGGAGAGATAGAAGCGGTGCTGACGACTACGTACGGTGCAGACTGGAGACAGGCATGGAACGAGTTTTATAGTCAGCCGTACTTTCAAAGACGCTGGATTCTGCAGGAAGTTGCACTGGGACACCACATCACTATGCATTGCGGCCCGTGGAAATTATCATGGCAGTGGTTCATCCAGGGCACAAAGGGGCTGCAAATTGCCATCGCAGAAGGCTTGGACTTCTCCATCGAGCCGAAAGCGGCCACCGCGCTGGATACTATACTCGCGATCCAGGACTCCAATAATCTCAAATTACTCGCTCTCTTGTGGAAGTTCCACGAGTCGCAGTGTTCCATGTTCCAGGATAAGATCTTTGCGCTGTACGGTCTGGCACAGGACGCCAAAGAAATCACTAAGATCGATTATTCGAAACCTTGGAGCGAGGCATTTACAGCCGTCGCGGGCGCGTATTTCGAACACGACAAACGATCCATATGGCTTCATCTCGCGCACTTCGGGTCGCTCGCGGGCTTTTTGCACCCCTCCTGGGTGCCAAACTGGACCAACACGCGCAGCCACACCAGCATCAGCCCCGACAACAACACCGCCCTCCTAAGCTACAACGGCTTCAAGCACAGCCGCTTCTCCTACGATCCCGACTTGCGCGCCGTCGAATTCGACAGCTACTACGCAGGCCGCATCGACAACATGAGTGACAGCGACAGCGCCACGCTCCAAGACGACAACAACATAGTCTGGGACGAAGGCCAGAAAGACGCGCTCTCAGAAGTTCTCCTCGCCTTCTTCCTCCGACCTCACGGCTCGCCTACCGAGCGCTTCACAGAAGCCATGCGTCTGCACGACGTGCTCCTCGACAGACACACCATCCCTCTCCGGGACGCCCTCCTATCCATCCTGCGTCTCCTCGGCCCATGGAATCCTGCTCCCCCCACCACACCCACACCTCCCCTCACACCTCTTCAAGCCGCCGTCCAAACCCTCCTAACCGCCATATGGACCGACTACTCCATCCTCCACATACGCGGCAAACGCGACGCCATGGGCCTCGGCCCGCGCGCTATCACCTCCCAAGACATCCTACTCGTCCCGCCGCAGGGGCCCATGAGCTCCGTGTACTGGCCGTACAGAGGCCATCCAAGGTTCGGCGTGGTGGTGAGGCCGGTTACGCAGGCGTCGCTGGACTATGTGCTTGCGCAGAGGTATGATTCGCCGTGGAAGACGCTGAGGGGGTGTGCGTTTGTGGGGCTTTGTGCGTTTGCGCTTTGGGAGCAGGAGTGTAGGCGGGAGTTGAGTGTTATGAGGGTGGAGCTTGTTTGAATGGGAGGTAGGGGGGCCGGTTGGCGGTGCGGTGAGATGAGGTACGGTACGAAGGGATGTGTGGTCTTGATATGGGCTAAGTCGTAGGTGAATCTGTGGCCAGCGACATCGTCAGGGATTTTAGGAAATATGAGAGACCCACAGGCCACATAGGTGGCAATGTTACGTGCCACCAACTGGGATCAATGTCTAGAATAAAAATAACCCCGTTAACAACTCAATAAACAGAAATGAACGGTGCACAAGGGTACTGTCGATGCAACAAGCGTTTGTGAAGGTGATCTAATTAAAGGATTGAAATACAGAAGGAGTGGGTATCTAAGCAAACGAAAAAAGAGGTCTCTATTGCTCCTCTGGCGTTGTGTTAGTGTAAGGCGGCGGAGCGGTATCTTCCTCTATTGCGGGCGGCGGAGGATCGACGGCGGAAGCCACTTTCGGGTCGCCCGGAGGAGGCGCATCGAACTGAGAAAGTCTCTTCCCCACGATCAGGACATTTCCCACCGTCGGCGTCAGGCGAAAACTTTCCTTGGCGCACTCGCCCCATACCTCCACCCTGAGCTCTTGGCTCAATGCCAATCCATATGTCTTGAAAGATGGTGCAATTTGCTTCGGCAATTCAAGTGTAGCTACAGTCATGCCATCGTATAGCAGCAATCCCCTGTCGCCGTGGAATTCTCTATCCATGAGTGCGTGCTTGTCGGTATGATGGTCGTTGATTTCGCCGGAGCGGTAGGCGGTACTCTCAGGGATACGCACATCCAGTTTCGAGTAGAGCTTAACCAGGATGCGGCGGATAATAACAGGAGGTGGATCAGGGATATCCTTTGAGCGCTCGAGGTGTTCGAGGGACAGTGTTAAGACAACCCGTTCACCAGAAGTAAGCACGCTTGGACATGAAGCGCCGACCCAGTATTTCGCGTAGGGGGTTGTGGGTTCGCTCTTGTTCAAGCTGTGCCTGATTCTCTCACGCAAGCTCTCGTTCGGGTTGTAGTCTGGATGTAGTCGATGTGTGCGAGCAGTAAAGGCGTCTTGCGAGCGGTCGCGCCGCAGTAGTGGAATGGAATATGGGATATGAGGAGAAGGTCGATAAAGTAGCGGGCATCGTACTTCCAGTGATGGTATATATTTGGTATCCGTGTATAATCTTGCCTCTAAGAAATACTCCACCAACTGCTCGGTCGACGACGAGAGTCGCTCATAACTTGGAGGTAGCTGACCTCCATGCTCGTGCTCAAAATTGGGACTCGGAAGCCATTGTGGGCCCGGCGCTATCTCTGTCTTGTCGGGCCAGGTGAACGTGAAGGGTAACTCGACCCTGTCGTCCTCTGTAACGCCTTGGCTGAGGATTTCGTAGCTTTTACCGCGTGTAGACGAGTAAAATAGTTCGATAGGACGAGTAAAGAAGTCCGGTTTCGCTTTGTAGGTTGTTTTGCTCTGCCCATTCGACAGAGAAAAGTCCGGTTTCGCTTTGTAGGTTGTTTTGCTCTGCCCGTTCGACAGAGTAATCGCACATTTCATGCGGCCTCGAAACAAGATGCTAACCTATGTGTGGAGGGAGTCCCAGTCAGTCGAGTTGATATGTATAGTGGCCTAAGGCCGCTCGTAGGAGACGTAGATATGGCGAGTAATATTGAACCTCGTTCTGAAATGGGGCAAACTACTTACACGCTGAGGTCGTGCTTTGGGTTTTATTCGGACCGATCCGTGGATGACGTCACCGCTCGTCCAGCAGCTTCTGCCATCAGAAGGTATATAGACAAAAATGTCTTTTTGGGGTGAATTGATACGGTTGCCCATCTCGACAAGAGTGAGTGGGCGATGGGCATGGGAAGATGGGATGTTAAATCCTGCGATGTGAACATGCGAGTTCTGCCTCAGGAAGATCCGTGCGCCTCAGCACAGCCATCCAAGGTTTGCGCTAAGCCAGAAACAGGCACGAGCCACTGCGGGTAAATAACGGCGAAGCCTTATCCGCTCACTCTGAGGCAGATTTCAAGGTTCATCGCAGCTGATGATCGCAGTTTAATAGAGGGTGTCGCTACGATCAAGCAGAAGAATGCAATACATATGAAGTTGAACAGGGTTGGTTTCGTGGCAAATATGCGTAACAAATTATGTAGCCCACACATGTCTTGTGTCCAGATGTGCTCGGCGACTTCTCGCATGCAGTACATTTTTTTTGTGCACAAAGCTGCATTCTAGAATGCTCTCTTTGGACGTCGTGACTCGTCCATCAGCAGATCTACACTCAGTCCCATCTTCTCTTGACGTAGTTCGCTTGGTGACCACCAGGCAAAGCCGTAACCCCTTTCAGACCATCAGATTCGTATATCCAGAAGAGTAACAGGGAGCACGTGGAGGAACTTACATCCGTCAAGGTCCTCGTCAACTTTGCGCTCAACGGTGCACTTGTTCATTGACGCAACATCCTGAGATTTCAGTGTAGGACAGTCGATGTAGCATGGGCTGTCCATGGCACGCTGCAGAGAGTCGTCTTGCCATCCGAAGAGGTAGTCACCGTGGTTTCCATAGCCAGTGCTATAAACGGTCAGCTTTGTACAGTGTTATGACCAATCCCATCTTGTGTAATGAGGTGGAGAGTCGTCACGATCGAGCTCGTCAACTTACGCATCACCGAAGCTCCAAACAAATGGCTGGCTGCCATCTTCAGGCCAATCCTCTTTGTTGTTGAAGGGTGCGGTATCCCAGATAACTTCGAAGAAGAGCTGTGGAACGCGCACTGGATGTGTAGCTGGGCATGGACCGCCAGATTCAAAGCTTCCCGTCTCGGGGTAAGACCTACACTGCGTTTCAGTTAAGATTTGCAGATGCAAGGCAGGCTACTGTACATATGTGCCATGTGATCTGGTGAGTCTATGTTTTGTGATAGTGTCAGCGATAGTTACAACCTCGACAGGTATTCATTACCTAGGTTCTTGCCATCCCAGCACGTTGGGAACCGGACGGCAGTCATTATGCCAACAGGGCAGGGTTGTGTTGGGAAATCAAGGGTCTGGGGATCGCGAGTGTTCATAGTCTGAAGGCACGTAAACGTGAGTTGCCTAAAGCGTTCGGCATCCTCTCTCGTGTGTGCATTAACGTCTCCCACAAACATGCGAAAGCCCTGGGGGTTATCAGTGCTAGCTTCAAAGTAACATTGGTGACATACCGGCTTGAAGGCAGTGACCTTCGAGACTTGATTGAAATTGTATAAGCCATCCTGCATATAGTACACGGTCATGCCGCCGTTGACGCCATCGAATCCGACGTTAGGTTTTTGACTGAGACGCTTGTAGGTCCCATTTTTGGCTTTGAAGTATCTGAAGTAGGTCAGCGCTTATAAGATGGCCCACCTCTTTCGCAGCATGACTTACAGTGTAGCAGTCCAGTACTGTTAAGAGTAACCACAATTAGCACTGACGTTGAACATGATGTTTAAGACCTACGTTGGAAAAGTCTTCACTGAACTAGGCACAATTAGCTTCTGACTGTATATCGCGATATTTTTTTACTCACCGAGCAGGAAGTACATGTGCTTTCCCCAGGCATGTCTTTCTCCGGGTCCATGGTGATATTGAAAGAATTGCCTCCTAAAATCTGATGAAGATGTGGAGAGGGAGCCATGCCCGGTGTAACCAGCGGATCCAGGCGATCGATGACTAGCTGCGCGCATTGGAAACGCAGCAGAGCGTATACGGGTGCACATAGTGCAAGGCCAAGGATAGAAGACCACTTCATGTTGATAGACCTTCCGGAGCAAAGCGTACGTTGGGGGAACCGCAGTAAGGGCCGATGCGAGTCCTTCAAAGAGTCTTGTACTATACCGCGAAGTCTGCACTTCAGTCTTCTAGAAGGGCTCGGGATAGTGCTTAGGAATCTTGCAATGATTGGGAAATCTGGAACGCTCCCGGATACCCGGCTTAGGAGATTGTTTCCACGAGTTCGTCCTGGTCTTGGTAGGAGGATCAAAATCCGGATAAAATAATTATATTGAGCAGGCGTGGGCCGTGCCGTAGGATGCTAGTCGTGGTATGATAGCCGCTCGACCTTGAGCCGCCTTCCCAAAACCTACACCCTGCTCCACCACGTGTAGTCCAGATGGACGGAGGTTTATCCTTTCATCCCTGCTAAATCGCTCAACCTTATGCAATCTTGCTTGTTTGGCTCCGAGCGTCAGCTCCTGCACATCTATCCAAGAGTCAACCAATTTGCTACTTCTCGGCGGACGTACGGCAGATATTATGGGGCAATGTGACTCGCTGGAGATAATACTCAACATTGACAGACATGACGATGCCGCCGCGACAACAGTCTTGGCTTCATTTATTCAAGATTGGTGAGGTTTGTGCGACTTCAACTTTATCCATATTGGTGACGCATACGCGAAGCTCGGCGTGTTTGAGTAACACTGCGCAAACTTTGGGACAAACATCCATTAAGCCGGTTGAGATTCGATGAATAGCTTCGGATTTGCTCTCAAGTGGTGACTTCAAAAACCAAGAGACCGCTTGTTGTCCCGTCGTACATCCATTTGTATCCGCAATAACCTTGTCTGCCGTTACTACTTCAGACGTCACGATGAAGATGCCAGTTTTGCTCAGTATCTCATGCTGGACTTCCATCGTCCTGGCGGCATACGATCAAAATCGAGCTGGCGCTGTACTGAAAGCACCAGCCGGCGACGCTTTCAAAACGGTCAGCGGCACCTTCACTGTTCCCACCACCCTGACAGGTGACAACCGGCTGTCGATATGGGTGGGCATTGGAGATAGCCTTACTCAAACATACGTGCTTGGTGGTGGAGTCAGCTTTAACAAGACCCTTTCAACGTGGTCTGCGTTCTTTCCGAGTCAGGCCATGGATACCAGCTCAGAGGTCCCGGTATGTAGCAAGCATTGCAGATCAACACCTGATTTTACCTTCGCTCACTCTTACGTCCAGGTCGGGACTGGTGATAACGTAACGATCACAGTGGACATGGAAACGGGCGCAGGCGGATCCGTGACCATTGAGAACTTGACGCAGAACAAAAAGACGACACAGACGGTCTCGGCACCGTCCAACGCAGCTCCAAGTGCGCTAACGGCTCTCGCAGCCGACTGGTGGGTCCAAGCGTATCAAGTCGTTCCCGGCGAGCTTGTGAAGGTCCCCAACTTCGGGACGATATCGTTCACTGGGTGCACCGCGACGACAAAGAGTGGCGTAGACGTCCCCATGTCCGGTGCAGGCGCATACGAAATTCAGGGAACTAGGTATGTTGCTCAGGCTTCTGGTCCACCAGTGATGTAATGGCGTTCAGTGGCGAGATGTGGTCGAATACAACTGTTTCGGGCAGCCGCATTTCCGTACGACGACGTAGCGGGCCGGGCTGTGATGTGAGCGATCCGTGCGGTTCTCAGGGAACTTGAGGCAAGCAGGACGACAAGACAACGGAGCTCGTCTGGAGAAATTGGTGCCTTGGTGTATTCTGACAAGGAATGGGGCGTGAGTTCGACGCTTCAAAAGAGGGTGTTTCGTAGCAATCGCCAGTGTGGACGTCGCACACGCACTGAACGTTTTCCGGTTCTGTCTCTCGTGCGACGCGTGACGGTGAGGTCTGCTTACATGTATTGTGGTGGGAGTGGTCCGAGTGGAAGAGGAAAGAACGAGGGTGCCGCGCACGAACCAACCCCCGCCAGTTCGTTACCCTGTCTCGGCAGTCAATGCGCACCGTCACTCAATGCGCAACCCCAACGTAATCGCTCAGCCAGCAATATGAGGCTATAGAGCTCTACACAAAAGCTTTTATCGCGAGATTTTCTAGAGTTGGCTTCTCATAGAGCTATAGATGATTGCTAGCTAGTCAGATTATAGATATCTGCTTGGTGTTCTGATTATACGGCCACAGCGCGATGATGGCGTTGATGGCGCAGATGCCGCCGCATCAACGCGTACAGGTGCTGGCGTAGATTTCTTCCTCTTTGTAACTGTATAAGTAGCTTTTGAAGCTTTCTGACTTCCCTTTTTGGCAATTTTGAGACGTTTTTGAAGTTGTTGTTGAGTCTTGCGAGCCTGTTGACGGAGGCGTCGCTCAGCAGCTTGATCAGCTTTCTCCTTGGCGCGCGCATCTCTGGCTGCTGCCCGCTCAACGCGCTTCTCCTGCTGTAAACGAGCTTTAAGCTGTTTATTAGCTATATGGATCTCTTGCTGCTGAGCTTTTTGGAGTTGTAACTGTTGTTTTTCAGCCTCCTGCTGGCTGAGCGAGTTACGCGCCCTCTGTACGCGGGCAGGTGACCAGAAAACTGCTCCTCCATGCCACTCCTTAGGTTGCTCTAAGGGCAGAGTCTTGCCTTTTGTTTGACGCCGTTTCTGGTTTGCAAGAGCTTCTCGGAGACCCTTATTTTCATGCTCTAGGAGCTGCTTTTGTACAGAGATTGAGTGTATCGTCTGGCTCAGCTTACGCGACTCCTCAGTCGCGATATCCTTCACAGTGGAGCGTAACAGTCGCTCTATTTTACGCCAATCTGACGCGCTAAGTACTGAGGTAGAGCTCACTGGTGATTCTGGCTCTGGCAGAGTCTCTTTGTTAAACCTTTTGAGGATAGGCGTTGGATCTGGCGGCGAGATACCTGTACACTCAAAAGCTTTGGTAATCAACTGCGGCGTAACTGACGTCGTCCAGGCCTTCCAGAATAGCGTAAAGAAGTCTCTTTTGGCGATTGTTGACAGTCCTTGGCTCCTATACAGGTATCTGGAGAGCTCGTCAGAGTAGGCAGCTGAGAGAGACTTAAATACGCAGACGTCAAGAGGCTGCAGCGTATGAGTCGCATGAGGGGGAAATATCGCAAGGAGGATCTTATTCTGATCGCAGTAGTTGATAAAATCCATAGTAACGTGAGATCCATGCCCATCAAGGACTAGGAGTCGCCACTGCCGTCGAGCCTTCTCCTTTGTACAGCGATCAAACACCTGTTTAAGCCATTAAAGCCCTATCTTATTGTTTGACCATCCAGAGGTTGATGAGGTTATAAAGACTCTGTGAGAATTGACGTTGATTTCTTCAACCCAGCTTGATTGTAGAGTCGCGGCGTCAGATCGATAGATTAGCGCTGGATCAACAGTAGATCCGTCGGCGCATATACATGCGATGAGCGAGATCCACTCACGGCTGCCGTCCTGTATAGATTGCCTTACTTGGCGACTCTTATATAGAGGCCTATCGAAGATCCTTTTTGAGCTGCCAGTGATACCAAGGAGGAAGCCTTTCTCGTCCATATTGTACGTATGCTGAGGCTCTACACTATACTCTGTAATTTTCTTGTGTAGAAGCTCAAAGTAGAGCCTGTATTTTGCCTCTGAATTAGCCTTGTGGCGATTGCTGTCAAGCCCAGTCGTCTATTGTGAGATTAAGGAGTTGGGGTTGCGCCTAACAAAGCGATCAACCTAGGACATGCTGACGTCTCTTTTTGCCATGTAGGAAGCAAAATTTTGTATCATCTACCGTGTAGGAGGAAGGCCACGCTCAGTAAGGTAGGTGATATATTGTAGAAGCCCCTTTTTGTTGTGGATGGAGTAGACGACGTGTACCATCAGTGATAGTACGCGCCTGCGTGACGCGTTGGTGCCTGCGCGTCAACGTAGAGCGTACAACACCAAATTCTTTGGCGATTTTATTGTATGATAAAAATTCTCCTGGTCCTTGCGCTTCGATTGCTGCTATCGCGGCGTTAATTGGGTCCATATTGGTGGAGTTGGGGCGCGTCAAAGTTGGGGCGCGTCATGTTGGGGTTGCGCATTGAGTGACGGTGCGCATTGACTGCCGAGACAGGGTATGGCACGCGTCGACGCGACTGCTCAGCTCTGCCCATGTTGCCACGATGCGCTTCAAGGCATCCATACAGAACATCACCACCTTCACGAGTAAGGAAGCGCTCGGGTGTTACGCATCCTAGCTGACCCCCACACAGAGCTCACGGCGTCGCTCAACTCGCTGGGTCCGCTCGCATGGGTCAAGCTCAGCGACGACCAAGTATGCTTCACCATCATACCGGAGCAGGGCACGCAGGTGTGGGCGTGAGTCGCCGCACCGCATGACATGAAGAAGCTGTTATTAACCTGGCGCAGTGTCCTCTCAATTGTAAGCCGCCGCCCTACTACACAATGACGGCAGCCTAACTCGGCCGAGGATACCATCTTCGAGACGTACACGGTCCAGTCGGCTGCCAGCAACGTCATCAATCTCGAGGTGCCACTCGGTCCACTCAATCGCGCTCTGAAATCCGCCCTGAATGCGACCTCAGCCCAGATCCGCCTCACGAAGAAGGACAATATACCCTTGCTCGCCCTGACCATCTTCACCACCTCGTCTTCGAATACGTACTCCGCGTTTCGTACGGGAGCCAACAATGGCGACGGATCCGATGCAGCGTTCGATGAATCGTTTGGCGGCAATCGGGAGACTATCATCACCCAGGAGGTGCCTGTTAGGGTACTGGCTCCTGATACAGTGTCGGGCCTCCACGAACCGCAGTGTCGGGAGCCAGACGTCCATATCATCCTGCCTCCGCTGATGCAGCTGAAGAGCATCAGTGACAGATTTACGAAGCTTGCTCTGGTAGGAGCTAAGGCAGGTCCCGCTACCACGGCGACGAGGACAAGGCTTGAGGTAGCTGCGAACATGCATGGCTGCCTCAAGATGAGCATCAAGACCGATGCAATGAACATATCCTCTGTATGGACCGATCTCAATAACCCAGCTTTGGACCCTAATCATGTGGCTGGAGGCGATATCGGCATATCAGAGCACCCTAGTACGCGTATGAAGCTGCTAGGCAGCGCTGATGGGCGCAGCGAGGAGGGATGGGCCTCGGTGAGGATTGACGGCAAAGATTGGGGAAAAGTTATGAGTGTGGGAAGGCTGGGTGGAAGAGTTATTGCATGTGAGTGTACATCTATGAGTGAAGTTTTCAGGTCTTTGGGCTATTACTAACCAAGCCAGGTTTCTGCCATGAACATGCACTAATTCTATACGTTTACCTACCGACCGATGGCGATGGAGATGAGTCGGTTCTGACGGTAGGTTTGTCGAACTACTACTCCGTAGCGCACTGCTGACCAGATCTCCAGTACTACATCAGTTCGTATAGCGCTTGAGCAATCCTCTCGACATAGCTACAACCGGACGTTTACGATTCATGACCTAGATACCAACTCACACGAGATACGAATAACCAAAAGCACTGCATTCTGAATTGATACTCTTCGTACTCACACCCAGCGTCATTTTGATCGCTCACGCTCAAACGTGAACACATGGCGGACTGTGCTTTTATCTCGGCTCCCTTTTCCGACAGTAGTACCTGATACACGGCTATGACGCTTGTCACCTCCATCATCACATGCGTTACGCACCGCGACATTGTACAAGTTTCTATCCAGTCCCTATACTTTTCAAACAAGATCGTTTGAAGAAAAAGAAAACTCGGCAATGCACGGCGACGCTCCCTCCTACGAGGCAATGTTGCTTCCGGTAAGCATAGGCATGGTTCGGCTTTTCCTTGCATTCAAGAACACAAGGGTCTCTGTCGATAGTGGGCGGACTGAAAGGGGCTTCGCTCAGCCCCCACCCCCAGAGCATTTGCGCAATCTTGCAGTGGGGTAACGGTCCAGCATGAGGCTCTGAACCTTGTTGCGACTCGATTTCCACAGCACTGCTCCAGGGCGCTTGACCGGTTTGCCTCCCGCATACAGAAGATTATACGCGTGCTGGCCTGTGACTCAAAAACGTGCGCGAAAAGGGCGCAACTGGTAGCACAAACTTGCTCAAAAACGGATGCGTGTTGCGAGCGCCAGCCTCCACCGCAAATACGTATACCTACCAACGGTCCGCCATCCCACCCCACTTTCTTTACTCCTTCCCGTTTCCGCGCCCTTCCAAGCGAGCCGGCCTCCCGTTTGTGAGCTCGTTTGCCTTGCGTTCGTCATACACGTGGCTCCCCGTTTCCACCCCCTGCCGCGCCGCCGCACTTGGTGCCAGTCACAACGTGGCCGCACGCACCACCTTGTCTGAGCCTCCATGAACGCACCCCAGTCTTTTGGAATGCCGTGGGTGACCGTGCGGTATTCACTGAATCAGCTTTTCGGGCTTGCGCCATCGTATCGTGACCCCTGTTAGGGCTGTCAGCTGCTGACAACCTCCTAGAAAGTTTCCAATTTAGGACTGTAGATGATAACGCATTCTGATTGGACATTGTAATTCGGAATATTCGGAATACTTGCCGCCTTCTTTACAGTAGATAGCCATGGAAGTGCACTGGTTGGTTGTAGCGAGTCCGGGTGACGGGCTATCCGTTCTATCACCTGCCAGGTGTCACCCTGCTATGACTATCTTAAATTTAGCCCCAACAGCAAAAGCCAATGAAGATAGGTGTGCTTTTCCCATGGAGACTTCGGCCTTTTGAACGAGCTCGTTTCGTATAATGCGCCTTGTTGGATCGAGCCAAGAAGAGCCCCGCCATGTTATCATTCGTTGAGGTCAAATCAAGGATGGTAGTGGACGGGATACGGCGGGCAAACGCTCGTCAGATGGCTGCCTTCGCAGTGGATACCTACGCGTTCCCAGGACCATGGACAGCGGTCTCCGACGGATCCACGTCGCTGGGTATTTGGGTCGTAGGACGTCGTGGCGGCTGGCTGGCGTTTGCTGACTGTGTTGGGTATCCACAAGTGTTCACCACACCACCCACACAGTGCCACTCATCCTGTCCCACTGCGCTCATCTAACAATAAACTGTACTGTTGCACAAAGGTGGCGGTGGGAAGTTTCAGGATTACTGATTGTGCGTTATTTTGTGGTGTGGGTTTGCGAATGTCCTTGGCGGGAAGCGTCGCCCCTTGTAATCTTGCGGAGTGCGATGCTGGGTTTGGGGGCTGCTAAGGCGTACTTCTGTTGCTTGCTGATGGCCCAGGCAGCGAACTTTGAGTTCATCCGCGTAATTGGTTTGTAGGTGGGATGTGTACGTCAACTTGTGCAGTGCCTCGTGGTGTACGTACGTTTTTGGGCCTAACAGTGGCACAAGGAAGCACGGGAGCACGGGAGATGGGAGATGAAGATAAGCTCCTGACTGTGCACGTTATGTGTCTTCAACTGAAACACAAAGCGTATGTTACGACAAGCATGTGGCTGAGTCTGGGAGCGAGGGAGCGGCAGCGCTAACGGCGGACGGCTGGTGGCGAAGGGCGGATGGCGGCCGGCGCTTGTGGTGGTGGATGAGAAGATGGAGGCCTGAACGGGCGGGCTTATAGTCTTGGAGGCGAGGCGAGGCGAGGCTTAAAGCGTAGCGTGGAACGTGGCATGGTGGAAGAAGTGGTTCGGGACGGGCCGCTGGAGGGGAGTGAGGTAAGAACCGTGTCGTGATAATGTGAGGTTGAGGTGGGAGGATTGGGGTGGTGTTGGAGAGGATTTGTGGGGGCACTGCTAGGGAAGGGAATCCGGTTATGGGTTGTTTTGATGGTTGTCGTGTGTCTTTACGGTGCCTGTGAACTTTGTGTACTCTTTCTCGGATTGCAGATGTTGGTCCTAAGTGATGTACTTCTTTTGTAGATTGAATAGAAACTGGTATTGGTGTACTTGGTCGCTTTTCCGTACCAGATCTCTATATTTGGATAGTCTACTTTTTTGGCATACGATATTAAGTTATCATAGTATACGAATAGCGCCCAGTGAGTGAATGTGATCCTAGATCATTCTCGTTTTCAGTTTTTTCGACACAGTGATGCCAACTCTGCAAACACTACCTAGTTCGAACAAGCATAACCCTGCGAAAAGACGACTGACTGTCCACATGCTCACTTTCTTCTTTTCACCTAACATTATGCAGGCCATAAAATCAAAGCCTAGCTCCACTTGCCAACATGTCGAGGGATGCCTATCCACCAAAGTTGAGCCCTAGTCAGTCAACTCGCATGCTTCGTCTTTCGCCCAGCACCGTGTTACATGGCTTCCAAGGTTTCTTCGAATCATTGGTGCTACCCCGTATTCCTCGCATCAAGCATACTCAAAGGAGACACACATGCACAAGCCCAGACATGCCGAACGATGCACCTTCGCAAACCCTCAACAAGCACCATCCCAGGATTTCAAATCCGTCGAGCCGTCGTTCAGTAGTAGTAGTAGTAGTAGTAGTATTGATTAACGTCCAGGAACGCAATGTTCTAGCCTCCCATGGGGCATGGGGACGCGCCGAGCAACCGTTTTGGAGCCAGCCAAAATGGTGAAGGCGTTTCTTGCTGTGAAGCTATCGCCATCTCTTGCAGCGGCTCGTAAGAGTCCGCCCCCCTCCATGCGGGGGCTAAATCTTTGTCTTCTTGCCTATAGGCTAAGGTGTCAGGGTGTATCTATTATACATGTAAACTAAAACTAAAGTAGGGGCAGCTTCGGCTGCCCTGAAACTGTATCGAAAAGTGCTAAGACTTTAGCGTGTAACTAGTAAGAATAGGTAAGGAGAGTAGCTAGAAAAGGAAGGGAGGGATAAGGAGAGTGGAGAGTAGGTAGGGAGTTGCCGCGTGTAGCAAGTTGACGGGGGAGAGACGCCTGCTGGGAGCTCTAACGGAGTTGGCGCTAGAGGAGCTGTCCATATAGTGTAAGTTAAGCCTAAGAATAAAAGGTAGCTTTTTGTTGCTAAGTGTTAATCTTCTGAAGGGTTAATAAGTTCAAGTAGAAGTTGGAAATCTTTTGGCTCAAGTGCCTTCAGGTATTCCACGCCCTCCCTAGTGGTGCTGGGGGGGCACGCTGGCCGTTTCGGCCAGTAGCGGAACTTTCGAACTGATCGTGGGCAGTGTACAATGTGGTCGGGCGCCAGGTCTGCCCCGCAGGGGCATTCTGTGACGGCGTCTTCGTGCCTGAACTTCTTATGGTACCAGGCGTAGTGTCCGTGGCGGGTGCGCATGGACAACAGCTTAGCAAGCGTCGGTCGTTGGAGGGTGAGCTCCTTTGGCTGTTTCGCAGGGCGGTAAGTGAGGTCCCACTGCATGTACCATTTAGACAACTTAGGCGAGCGGGCGCGCCACCAGTCCATCTCAGCGCTCCTAGTGTAGGCGCGAACGTCTGACTTAAGGCCTGAGACCGTAGGCTCAGCTGCCATGCCGTATGGAGGTCGAGGGGACTTTGCTGCGTCGTCGGCTAGCTGGTCCGCCAATTCATTCCCTTCTATTTCGCAGTGACCTGGGGCCCACCGGACAGCGATGTCCAAGTTCTCCATTGTCTCCTGGCACCTGACGAACGCCCACTGCGAGGAGGGGGACGGGTTGCCTCTTATGCACCATATAACAGAAGTGTTGTCAATGCACATGTATATGCGTCTCAGCCGGTAGGCGGGCGTATTGAGCGTGTGGGCGAGTCCTCGCCACGCGCCGACAGCTTCGGCATCGAAAACGTGGGACCTGGGGTTGAGGGAGCCGTTGCCCTGCAGGGTGAGGGCCTGCCCTTCGTATACGGCGTAGCCGTACGTGACGTGCTTGACGCCGTCAATCCATTGTTCGGAGCCGTCTGAGAAGACGGTGATAGCGGTCGGCGGGAGGAGAGCCCACCACTCCTTGAAGTGACGGGCGGCGTCCTTCTTGGCCACTCGGCCTGTGGGGTCGGCGCGGCTCCCGCGGGAGTAGTGGGGGGCGCGGAACTCCGGTCGGGGTACTGGGTCGAAGATCTGTGCGAGTTGCTGTACCTTCGAGCGGGCTCTCTGTGGGAGGCCTGCGCCTCGGCCTCTTCTGACTGTGGGCAGGAGGGTTCTAGCAGTTAGCGGGTGCTTATCGTCAATCGTTAGCAGGTGTGCTGCGAAGCGAAGCTTGCATGTCTCAAGTGCCACTGCCGCTGAAGGGAGACCTGCGTCCCTAAAGACGGCGGTGGTGGGTGTGGTCCGATAGGCCGGTACGACGGCTCTACATGCCTGCTTGAGGACTTTGTCGAGTGCGTCAATGTGCCAGCCCAGTCGGGTGCTTACCACAGCGCTTCTCGATTGGCACGTGATTCTGGAGGGCTTTGTCCTGCCTCCGTACCAGGCCTCCGCGCCGTACAGGAGCCGTGGGAGGACGCAGGCGATCACCGCCTTGCGGAGGGACCCCGGTGGGGGGCCGTGTTTGATCCGAGCCAGGCTGCGGATGTGATGTGCGACCACCCTTGTCTTGGCGGCGCGAGTCGCGACGTGGGCCTTGAAGGTCAGCTTCCTGTCAAACCACACGCCCAGCCAGCGCAAGGCCCCGTTCTCACTCGTGGGGAATGGGGTGTATGGTGAGGTTCTCGTCGACGGTACAGGGAGGAGCGTAATCTCCTTTCTGCCGTGTAAGGTGGATCATTTCGAGCTTGTCTGGTGAGAAAGCGATCTTGTTGTCCGCGCCGTATCCGTTAATCTTGCGGACGTCTTTGGCGAGTTGTTCAACGTTAAGGTCGAGGCTGTGCGAGGCTCTGTATAGGCAGATGTCATCAGCATATCCGAATCGCAGTGTGGTGTCCTGGAGGAGGTTCCGCCAGGTACAGCATGTAGATAACTGGTGAAAGGGGCGAGCCCTGTGGGGTGCCGCAAGCCACTGGGTGGCGGCTGGATCGGTGTTGGCCATAGCGAACAAGTATGTGTCGGTTCGTAAGAATGTTGCGCGTAAGCACGAGGACTTTTTGGTGCCAGCCTTGTTCTTTCATTCGGTGTAGCAGTCGGTTGACGAGGAGGGCGTCGAAGGCCCCAAGCACGTCCATAGTAACCATGGTGACGTGCTGGCCTTTGCTGAAGGCCAGTTCCACTTCGTGGGTGAAGGCGGCAATCAAGTCCATGGCTGACCTTTTTGGCAGAGCCCCCCCGTGTTGGGGGCAGCCGTCGTTCAGTCACCGCCCGAACTGCGCATCACATGTTCAACTGCACCTACCCCCAAAACCTCACAAATCCGCTCTCCAGCGCTGCTGATCACATCAACCCTACGAGAGCCTATAACACCCCATCACCAAATGCAAGGCTGACGGCTCAGACTCATCCGGTCAGACTCACAACCACCGATTATCCGACTACCGAGACTTACTCGGAAGCTCCGCGCGTTTGCGCATCATTGCTCCTCCAGGACATTTTTGCCGCATGCGATAGGATGCATGAGGCCAACCGGTCAGGCGGGTTCGTAATCCTCGTGATATTGAGTGCTGTATTTCTAATACTGCTAGTGTTATGGGCAAATACGAGTAGGAAGTGCATTGCTTCGACTCATGCGTCTTAATTTGAGTTCTACGGCGCGCTGAGTCAAACAAAGTCTGCCCAAGCAGCTTGCTCGCCTATCAAAAGCAAGCAGTGGACGAAAAAAGCCATGTGCAACATTACACAGCAGCGTCGGCTTTCCCGTTCCGTCTGCGCAGTTCGACGCCTTCGCGGAGGAGGGTGTAGTAGCCTGACGCCCACACGTTAACGCAAAAAGGAAGCATCCGCGAACGAACACCTGTTTGCCAACCACTCGATCAGCTGTGTCCCACGGTTCCCTATCCGGCTCTCCGATGAAGGTATACGAACTTCAGTCCGACTAAGTCCGTGAACCGCTAGCGAAACAAGAGCGCGCCCTTCCGGAGAAGCAGAAGAAAATGAGTGGGCGTGGAGATTGGGGAGTTTGCGGAAATAGAAGGGCGTTGCGTGGGGCTCGGGAGGTGGTGGTTGGCGTTGGGTGGCATCTGGAGCGAGAAAAGGTTCGCACAGCGGATGGCTTCGGGGTGAGTCATGTGCTGATAGGGATATGCGGCCGCAAGATTACATGCAGCGTCTTCTTGGATGCTGTCGTCAGTGCTATTGTGAAGCTTGGACTTGTGATAGGTACTTGTGTTGGAGGCGGGTTCATAATCTATTTGACCCCAAAATGGCCTTCTTCTGGACCAAGCTTCTCGTAATGCCAACAAATAGATCCCCTCACAGTTAGTTCCCTCTGATTACTACGCATTAAAAGCCCGCGAAGCTACCAATCACGACTTCACTATCATAGAATTCACCCGCCTAACCCTGTTGGGTATGGCTGAGGTGATGTAGGCTACCCTGATCTAACGCGTCTATCGCGTCTAAGATGCATCAGAGTCTATTTTTGGCCAGGTGTGTAGGGCAAGCTGAGATGGTAGTCATAATGCGTATGGGTGGGTGAACACGTTCCTGCAGCCGACAGTAGCCTTCTTGCCGCGACCCTTTTGTGTTAGGGTGCGGGCAAAGGTGCGGTGGAGGGTAGGGGCACTGAGTCTATGGGCGGCCGTCTCCGAAGATGTCCTCTGCCTGAGGCCCCGAGGCGCGTTTTCCAAAAGCGATCAGAGCAGGCATCAGGCTGTGTGGAGTGGTTTATTAGTTTCAAAACTTCGCTCGCGACACGTTGCTACCCGTAACCATTCGCACCAGCCTTGCTTTTCCCAAACATCGCGATATCGAATCGATAGACCATTGCGCCGGTCCCCGCCCTTTACGAAAATGCGGAACTCGTTCGCACAACGCAGGGCCCGCCGTGCTACTGCATTGCTTCCATGGGTTGTCCACTGTGTTGGGACGGGGAATTTGCATACGAGCCTCGTGGCATGTGGTTACGCAGACGAGGCTCAATCCCGACGGCGGGATCTACTACGCAATGCTCGTGGTCAGGAGTATGAGGTGAGCGGCAGGGTGCATTTCCACCATGTTCTATCCCAGCGAAAGGGTTGATGATGAGCGCCCCCGCCCTGTCCTGCTCGTGCGCGCACAAATGGAGAATTTCCAAGTCCAAGGTCCGTTCGTTCATCAAAGGAGTTCCGTTTCCGCCCTCTTTCGTGGCAGGGATGGAAAAGCTCGATATCCGAGGATTTATTGGATACGGTTGGTATGTGCCCGTGCGCTCAACACACGCATGGGTGGATATTGACACTTGATTTTCGGACACATAATCGTAACGTGAAGTCAATGATGGTGCGTTACCTTGCTCGCACCATGCTCGCATTATGAGTCCTCCATCTGCCTTGACACCGGTGAAGCTCAACTGCTGAAGCGCAGTTGACCGAAGGTCCATGCTCCGTTCAGCAGCTCTTGTCTTTTGTTCACCGTATGAAATGCTGCGCCGATACGGAGCCACATCGGGATGCTAGGTATCCGAGTCGTTGCAGCGGCCGCCTTCCCGCTCTAGGACAACGCTGGGAAACTGCGCACTGGCGAGCTAGACCGCCGTTGACAGCTGAGGGCTCCGTTAGAGTGTAGCTGGAGAAGCATCGTCTAGCACTCCACGCGATGCTACTGGCGCACCACTCCGCTCCTTCATGTCACAGTTCACCAGCGTTCAGGCACAGAGGTCCGGCAGCCGTTCCGTCGACCGACCAGCCGGCTTCGGCGAGGCTTCGTGTACGTGAGGTCGGCGACGGCTCCGCTCTGCCCTGTCTTCCACCAGGGCTGAAACTGCGACTCGACTATCGTGATTCGCCGACTTGTGACATGTCGCAGAATTGATCTTGTGTACCTGGCAGCCCACTGCAACCTCGCACCGGCCCAGTCCACTGAAATCGTCTGCACGTGTTGCGCAGCGCTTCCCTAATCCGTGTAACGCAGTCGGCTTCGCCCCAATCGCGATCTTGACAAATGCGTTGCACGGCGATAATTGGAATCTCCTTTTGAAGACGCTCCCAATACCGCACTCACTGGACACTGGTTCGTCGCCGTAGCGGGCGACGACGATCAACGGCACGCCCGTGGCCTTCCCGTGCCTAGCTCGCAGAGTCACAAAAGTCAGCAGGGAGACGCGAGAGAAGACGTAACGGGCGGGATGGCTGAAGGCCGCCCATTTCAGCGGTACTATTCGCGGGCCCTGCGGGTGCTGATGGGGTGTATCCTGGATGATGCGTTCAATTGCGTTGTATGACTGTACCTCGCGGGCGAATGAGAAGGGCCAGCGCGCTTGTGAATTCGTAAAGGAGACTCGGCCGGCAACCCGACACCCCACGCTTTTCGGCCCTCGATGGGACAAGAGAGACAAAGAAGCAGGCGTCGCGTATTAGTGTTGCTTGGAGAGTCGGGCCTCGTGTCTGCCTGTCCGCTGCCTCTTGCTCCCCTCCCCTTGTCCCCATGTAGAGAATGCGCTGCAGGCAAACTCTGCGCAAGACCGCCAGGTACAGTGCTCGCACACTGCAGCACACTGTCCCCATGCAGTAGTCATCTCAAGAGGGTCCGATCGCAAGCCATGGCTCTGCACCGTCAGCGCGAGAATGTACGTGCGTATTGCGGCTCCCACACCCCTGCGTGCGCCGCTGCACACTGCCACGCCCACATCCCAGCAGCCACGCTGCCCCCTCGCACCCAGGAATAGTCATTGCTCAGAGCCAGGACACAGTATTCACCAGCACTAACGGAGCTCTGCGCAACGGCAGCCAAGCCCCTGCCCCGAGCGCCGAACGGACAGGGGCAGGGTCGCTGATGTTAGATGCCTGAGCGTGGCTTGCCCACCGGCGAACGTATTGTGTGCTGGTTTCCCGCCAGTATAGTATTTGTGTATAAAGATGCCTGGCAGGGCACATGGGGTCCAAGCCAGCTCCAGTTTCAGTCACAAGCGTAATCCAGACGCCTCTTTTGCTACCTAATACGCAGTATTCCATCTTCTGCTTTTGTTTATAATCCTCCCTCCCGTAGTCAATCTTCCCAGTCATCACATCCATCTTCTTCGCGACTCTTCTACAGCACTCGATCTAGCTTACACAACTTGCTACCCAAGTCAACAAGCAACGACTCGTCTCACACCTTCGCCGTCGATATAAAAGCCGCCATTGCCACTGAGTCTTATCCGATTCCACACCAAGCCACCACCACATTTCGAACCATCACCTTAAAGAACATCACCGCATCAATGGGCCGTGGCGGATACAACTAAATTTTCTTCCATTGCAAATCCAAACCTTTGAGTCAAACACCTCAGAGGCCTCCCACAAGCCGATCCGACACACCCGTCTCCAGACCCGAAGGCACCCATTCAACCACAAACCAACCAGCAGAATCCTTACAATGGCCGGACGCGGTGGCTACAACTAAGCCTCCAGTGGCAACCCACTGCTCGCACCGATACTGCGAACCTTCAAACTCATTGCTCCGCCAAAAACACCACTCAACGATGTCATATTACCGGCACCGGCCTCCGCAGGCCGCGAAGACACTCCGCAAGAAACGCAACGAACGATGGCGCTAGCAGTGCCATCGCTCAATACATTTGCTTGCTTTCCCTAGGCTTCGGCCGTTCATTGTACATTCTGTTTCCTTTTTCTTATTCTCCACTTGTACTTGTATTGCCAGCATAGCATCGCGATTCGGCGTTTGATTTCTGCTCTTTGTCGATTTTCTCGGGAGCATTTGAGCGATGGAGTTTGGATACAACGGCACGGCTCGGTACGGCTACGGAAAACGGATAACGGGTCATGGATTATGGGCTACGATCGACGGTCGACGTAGGAAGGCATACGGTTGGCGTTTTATAGACGGAGGAATCTCGCTCTTCACTGAGCGCTGGCGGCTATCTGGGATTCTTCAGTTTTGGCGTTTTGTTTTTGAATTCTAGATTTTTTTTCTCCCCCAAGCTCATTTCTTCCGCGTTGTGCACAACTCTTCCTCATTTCCTAATCCATAATCGAGCCGGCTGTGCCGAAATCACATCTTAGCTCCATAGTGCATTCCATACCATGGTGGTTCTCCATACAAATCTACTGAGTGCAAATTTTTCGACATAGGTAGCGAATGTCGTCCAAAAGTCGTCGAAACGAGGTGTGCATCAGTCTGTAGATTATTTCCCGACGCAGAATCTAGTAAACAAGAAGACGTTAGCTTCAAGATACCCATATCGACTGATCGCCACCACGATGCATGCTGCAACAGCACGCGAGATGCGGGGCCGAGATTTCTGCAAGTACGGTGGGGACCTCGAAGAGACCTGATCAATCGCCTGCGCCACAACTATGCCCGCAGTGTTTCAAGCGAAACGCCCGCTACTATAACGGAAGTGGCTTGGACCCACGTGGGGTTGTGTGACTGGTAGTTGGGCATGCTCGGCTTCAACATACGACCTAAGACATTGCGGTCGCAGCCACAGGCAGAACCCAGTGACAGTACGTGTCGCAAGCTAGGTGTGGAGCAGTTGACAACAGGAGTGAACTTACTTTTCAAATACAACGCCCAAAACCTCTTCCACATCACCGCCTTCTCCGCGACCAGTAATCCTAGCTAGCGTTTCAGCAGCTAGACGAAGGGACTCGGCTGCGACGACGATGTCGATGGAATCTGCTTCCTCGTTGTTTAGTACGGTCGGGGAGGAGTGGTTCCGGGAAGGATCCTGCACAGCTTTCAGGAACGTGTCTAGATGAGAAAGACATTCCGATAGCAAGGCCCGCTGCCGTTCGCTCGCACCTAATGACTCTTGCCAAATCGACGGGTTGGGGTCCGATTCAGGAACAAGCGCAGCCGTCATATCCTTGAAGGTCTCCTGGAGACCTTGGAGGAAGGTCTGGATATGTCCAGGGTCTTTTCCAGAAGAGGTTTCGTATGTTGTTTGCCCTGCATCCCTACAGGAAACGCAGAAAATTCGTTCGAGAGGAACTCCCAAGCGAGCGTTCACTTTGGCTTTTTGGCTTTCCAGCGAATGCGAATCATCAAGCTGGTCGACTTTGTTGATCGCAACAACGACGTTGATGCCAAGTTCAACGCATTGCCTTGCAGTTTCTGTCACCTCGGGGTCCATTTCGACTGTGGCATCCTGAACGACGATCAGAACGTCGGATTGGAGCGCACGTTGCTTGGCCCGCTTGATGCCTTCCTGCTCGATGGCGCCCACTGTGTCCGCGCCCACGAGGCCTGCCTTTCTTAGCCCAGCCATGTCCCCGATTTTGACGAGCCAGCCGCCCAAATCCACGCCGACTTCAACAACATCTCGGGTCGTGCCCGCTTCTTGGGAAACTATAGCAGCCTCCCGACCGACAATTCGATTGAGCAGACTGCTCTTGCCAGCATTGGGCGCTCCAAGTAGCGCAACGCTGATGCCACTTCGCAAAAGCTCGCCACGGACCGCATTGGCGATATGAGCCTCCATCAGAGTGGATAAGATCCGAATTTGACTTGCTACAGATGCGCAAAGTGCTGCAGGAGACTCGTCAAAGTGCTGATCCTCGGAAAAGTCAATCAGCGCCTCCAGCTCGCCACGCGCTTGTAGTAGAAGCGTACGCCAATGCTCGTATCGCACAGCGAGTGCAGATGTGGTCGCTCGCACCGAGAGCATGCGTTGCTGCTCAGTTGTAGCAGACAGAGTCTCGCCCAACGACTCTATCTGCGGAAGGTCCATGCGGTTGTTCGCGAAAGCACGGCGGGTAAACTCGCCAGGCTCAGCGTATCTGATGCGACCAGCAGCCCCCTTTGCCCCGCCCAAAGAGTCCACGCATTGCGGTATGGCAGCCAGCACGGCGCGAACAATAGCAGGTCCACCATGAACGTGCAGCTCAAGCACATCGTCGCCAGTGACAGTATGGGGCGCCGGGAAGTACAGGACAAGAGCGCCAGAATCGAGCAAGGTCGATGCAGAAGGAGGCGAATTCGGGGTATACAGTTTTCGCAGGGTGGCGTGACGCGGCTTTGGAAAGGCCTTGGAGGGACAGAGGCCGTGGTAAATCTATCCAGCTGGTCAAAAAGGGCGCACATGGAAGGTCTCAGGCCTGTATACCTGGCTACATGCTGGGCCGGAGATGCGAATAACGGCGATGGCAGCTCTTCCGGACGCTGTCGATAGAGCGTATATAGTCGGCTCCTCTACAATGGGATGGAGAGAGTGGAAAGACGAGCATTGAGCCTGCCTCAAGGCGCTCCGTGTGGACTGCAGGAAACCATGATGGCGGCGGAAGCTACCCAGTCCAACTGGTCGAATCCCGCTGAGTTGCAATGTAATCAAAGTGCTATTCCTCAATTGATGAATGTTGCGCAATGATGAGATGGAAGCTCTCATCACGAGCGACTTGGCGATGGCATCGTGGTGTTGATGGGTGAGGAGCAGTGATTGCGACTTCCCCACCGCGCTTGGGCCCGCCCGCCGTTCGCACTAGCGGCGCCAAGATTTCAGCCCTCATCTTTTTTTTGGATATCGCCCGCCAGCCCAAACACTCCACTTCACTCCTCACGACTTCGTACGACCCCTCACGACCCCTCGCCGACGCCATGGCTTCTGACGATCTCGTGGTAAGTACTCCCTGCCATGTTTCTTCTGCAATTTTCGCATTCTGCGCCCGACGGTGTCCACGATGCGAGAGAGGTAGATGCAGATACCTGCAGCCAGAACAGGGCGCGATTGTGAGGTTTATGCATTTCTAACAAGATATTAGTGGAGCGTTATCGGAACCGACTTCTGCTCTTTCAAGTTGAAAACCACCAAGGTAAGCATAGTACTCGTTCAACCATATGTTTTCGCTAACGATGGGCCTGCAGGATCAAGTCTTCTGCCGTAATGAAAACAATGTATCCGGCTTCTGCTCCCGGCAGTCTTGTCCGTTGGCCAATTCTCGGTATGCCACCATACGATCGGATCCGGCGACGGGCAATCTTTATCTCTACATCAAAGAGATAGAACGCGCCCACCAGCCGTCTAAGTGGTGGGAAAAAATAAAATTACCAAAGTCATACGCGGAAGCCCTTGCGCTCGTCGATTCGCATCTCCAGTACTTCCCCAAGTACCTTTTGCAGTGAGCTTTGCGCCCTTTGTGCCTAAACCAGAAAGGCTTTGGCTAATGGCTAGCAGCAAAAACAAACAGCGTTTGACGAGACTCACGCAAGTTAATCTACGCATCAGGAAGCTTGCAAAGGAGGAGGAGCGCCTGGGTGAGAAGCTGGTGCCGCGCTTGGCGCCAAAGGTGCGCCGAAGGGAAGAAGGTCGCGAGCGAAAAGCACTGGCAGCAGCGAAGGTGGAGAGAGCGATTGAAAGGGTTCTTATCGATCGCCTGAGATCTGGTGCATACGGCGATCGCCCGCTCAATGTAGAGCCGAACGTGTGGAAACGTGTAATGCGCGGCTTGGAGAAAGAGGGCGCTCAACGAGACGAGGATCTGGACGACGGTGTAGAGGAAGAAGACGAGGATGAGGGTGAAAAGGAGTACGAAATGGAGAACGGCGTGGCTGAAGTCGAATATGTCAGCGACCTCGAGGGCGAGTCAGATGATGATCTAGAGGATTTTGAAGACTGGGTTGGCGGACAGAGTTCCGACGACGAAGAGGACGACGATGAGGCGAGTGGAAGTGATGAGGAAGAGGACGAGTCGGGAGCGGAGGATACAGAGGCGCTCAAGAAAACTCTTGCGAACCTCAAGCGCAAGCGACCGGCAGGACCACCACCCAAGCCAAAGAAGAAGCCAGCCAAAGATGCGAAGGGCGCGCGGCGGGAGATCGAATACGAGATGGAGAGAGAGCCGACAGCGAGGGAGGTATTGCGCATATAGTAGATGTGTTGCTCACCCGTTCATGGCGTTCGATGGTGTTCAGTGTCTACAGTATACCATATGGTCTATTCAAACTACAGATATTTTTCTCTTCCATTTTTGGTATGGTATGCGTTCTTATTCACGCTTCCAATTCAGCATCCGCAATCTCAAAATTCATCATTGTGCAAGATGCTTGAGTGGCAGCGTGCTGACCGTTTGTACAAGCATTGTTCAGGAGTACATTTCCCGCCTTCTTTGATACAACCTACATTGTTACACTTCACGGCCACGCCAACATACATAAGCAGTGATTCCTTCCACCTCTTACTGCCATAATCAACTGCCCTCGCTAAAAACAAACGTACTTGCTTACCAAACGAGAAGATATGAACGCAATCGAAGAGGCACAACTCGCCCAGCAGGCCTGGGGAAGAAGTGTCCACTCGGATAACCGACCGACCTACACTGCCTCTCACGACAACAATGACGAAGAGAGCTACCCCTCAGCACCCAACACAGGCAAGCCCCTCCCGTCCATCCCCGTAGATAGCGACACCGACGACTCCGACTTCGGAGATTTCGAATTCGCAGCCCCACCCCTCTCGTCTCTTTCCGCTGATGATGATGAGCTCGACGACGAAGACTTTGGAGCTTTCGAGTCTGCATGCTCACCGCCTTCGCCTCCTTTGAATGAAATTCCATCCCACACTTCCTCTAATACCATCTGTCAGCCCATGTCCTTCGCTCCCGAGCCCACGGCGCTCTCTAGCCTGTTATTTTCGGCGTCAGACGCAGAATATGCCTACGCGCCTCTGCTGGACGGAGACACGGATACAGACTCGTCGATTCCATCCCGCCATGCTACTGCTTCGCAGCGTGTCTGGAGCTTGGGGAAGATGGCGCTGGGGAAGATTAGCTTGACGAGGGGAGATGTGGGGAAGGTTGCTAAGGGGGCGGTTGGGAAGTGGAAGATGGGGTTTGTGGAGCGGGAGCATGGGGAGCTTGCGAGGGTGGCTAAGGCGGCTGATGTGGTGGTGCGTGGGGAGCAGGAGGGTGGTGCGCTGTCGACAAATTTTTATTGTCCTGAGCCGGTAGGTGTGAGCGCGAGCGTTATAGTGGAGACGAAGGAGGATGGGATGGAGGGTGTGGATTGGATGGTGGAGGTGGAGAAGAATGTTTGTGGGGAGTAGACTGATCAATGCTGCAGGTTGGGAATATACTAACGTCCCCCACTGTTAGTAGAAAAACACTGTTTGTCGAGAAATAAGCGAGGTACCTATCTTCAAGCACTTCAATCTCAGTCCACACGTCTTAATACTGTGCTAGTACTCTTATGTTTTGTGCTCTAGCTATTTCTACACACTTTAAAGTCGTTTCGTCCAAAAATTACGCACACTTTACAGCGTTCTTGCCCATCTTGTAATAAGACTTATTTTATGCTATAAACAAGAAACCCTCGTTATAAGACTCATTATAAACTCTACCCAGTTTAGACTATATTAGTTACAGGGCTTAAGCATCAGAATACTATTGCGACAGCAGGAAGCCATCAGGAGTCCCGCAGCTTCTAATGCACGCGGATTCGTGCAAGATCGCCACCCTGGTCGGGTACTGTCAGCCGAAGCGACTTCCGAATCTGGCTAGTACAAAATCTGAATAAGCTGAACTCAACAGGGTACGTGTAATTTACATACGTCAGCAGATCAGCGAAGGCACGGCCGCTAGAAAGGCGCTTTACTAAATAGGTAATAGCGCTTTACGGAGGGGATTACATAAGGCTTAAAGAGTAGCGAAATTACAAGCTACGCTACATGTACCTTTACCTATCTATTCTCAATATATTTTAAATCATTCACAACCCCCTGGCAGGTGCGGGTTGGCCATCCTCCCTGCTAGCGGTGGCAACTCGAAGTACCATCTCACATAGGCTGCACCTTACACTAATTTCTAAGCAAACTGTGGTATTTTGGCTATGCTGTTTTTATGCTTCGTCCGCCCTGCCACTTTAGAGACTATCTATTTACCACGCCTATCTCGTGCTAGGTGTTATTCTGCTTACTAAGCTCTATCGCCTCTAACTGCCATGTTGCGAGAGCTTTGCGAGATGATACAGTAAAGGGATGTTGAGGACCTAAGGCAACTGTCCGCAGCCCGCAGCAGTCCTCTATTAGTAAGATTGCTTTATTTGTAAGTCCCTGACCCTTTAACGTAAACGCGAGATTGTTCATGCTGGTTAGCGTGGAAGGATGCTCCTCCCAAGCACCCTCTTTCTCGTCTCCATCACTTGCACCCAGCTCTTCGGCCTCCTTCCACCGGCCTTGATTCCTGTACGTCGACGCCAGGTTGGCCATGCTGGTCAGCGTGTCTGGATGCTCCTCCCCAAGCACCCTCTTTCTCGTCTCCATCACTTGCACGTCCAGCTCTTCGGCCTCCTTCCACCGGCCTTGATTCCAAAACGTCGACGCCAGGTTGGCCATGCTGGTCAGCGTGGAAGGATGCTCCTCCCCAAGCACCCTCTTTCTCGTCTCCATCACTTGCACGTCCAGCTCTTCGGCCTCCTTCCACCGGCCTTGATTCCAAAACGTCGACGCCAGGTTGGCCATGCTGGTCAGCGTGGAAGGATGCTCCTCCCCAAGCACCCTCGAGCTCGTCTTCATCACTTGCACCTCCAGCTCTTCGGCCTCCTTCCACCGGCCTTGATTCCTGTACGTCGACGCCAGGTTGGCCATGCTGGTCAGCGTGTCTGGATGCTCCTCCCCAAGCACCCTCTTTCTCGTCTCCATCACTTGCACGTCCAGCTCTTCGGCCTCCTTCCACCGGCCTTGATTCCTGTACGTCGACGCCAGGTTGGCCATGCTGGTCAGCGTGGAAGGATGCTCCTCCCCAAGCACCCTCGAGCTCGTCTTCATCACTTGCACCTCCAGCTCTTCGGCCTCCTTCCACCGGCCTTGATTCGTGTACGTCGACGCCAGGTTGGCCATGCTGGTCAGCGTGTCTGGATGCTCCTCCCCAAGCACCCTCTTTCTCGTCTCCATCACTTGCACCTCCAGCTCTTCGGCCTCCTTCCACCGGCCTTGATTCCTGTACGTCGACGCCAGGTTGGCCATGCTGGTCAGCGTGTCTGGATGCTCCTCCCCAAGCACCCTCTTTCTCGTCTCCATCACTTGCACGTCCAGCTCTTCGGCCTCCTTCCACCGGCCTTGATTCCAAAACGTCGACGCCAGGTTGGCCATGCTGGTCAGCGTGTCTGGATGCTCCTCCCCAAGCACCCTCTTTCTCGTCTCCATCACTTGCACCTCCAGCTCTTCGGCCTCCTTCCACCGGCCTTGATTCCTGTACGTCGACGCCAGGTTGGCCATGCTGGTCAGCGTGTCTGGATGCTCCTCCCCAAGCACCCTCGAGCTCGTCTCCATCACTTGCACGTCCAGCTCTTCAGCCTCCTTCCACCGGCCTTGATTCCAAAACGTCGACGCCAGGTTGGCCATGCTGGTTAGCGTGTCTGGATGCTCCTCCCCAAGCACCTCTTTCTCGTCTCCATCACTTGCACGTCCAGCTCTTCGGCCTCCTTCCACCGGCCTTGATTCCAAAAACGTCGACGCCAGGTTGGCCATGCTGGTCAGCGTGTCTGGATGCTCCTCCCCAAGCACCCTCTTTCTCGTCTCCATCACTTGCACGTCCAGCTCTTCGGCCTCCTTCCACCGGCCTTGATTCCTGTACGTCGACGCCAGGTTGGCCATGCTGGTCAGCGTGTCTGGATGCTCCTCCCCAAGCACCCTCTTGCTCGTCTCCATCACTTGCACGTCCAGCTCTTCGGCCTCCTTCCACCGGCCTTGATTCCTGTACGTCGACGCCAGGTTGGCCATGCTGGTCAGCGTGTCTGGATGCTCCTCCCCAAGCACCCTCGAGCTCGTCTTCATCACTTGCACAAACAGCTCTTCGGCCTCGTCATATCGTCCGTCAGTGAGCAATGCCATAGCGCATTTCCATGCTAGGTCTATCCTATCTCCCTTCTCTTCTTTAGGAACATCGTGAGATAGAGCATACCTAGCATGGGGAATTAATCGTCTCCATTTGCTTTGATTTCCGTGATTATTGTCTGGGAACATTCTAAGTAGTCGTGCAATAGCGTGTTGACTCCATTGCTCTAGCCTCTCGTGCTTTTGGAGCCATCCCCGTAGAGCACTATGTACTAGCTGGTGAACATCGAGCGCAGACTCGGCAGGTCGCCTAGTAACAAGCCCGTAGCTGTTGAGGATTTGTATCGCAGCTTCCCTTTTACGAGGCGATAATGCTTCTAGAAGATCGAGCGGGATGTCTTTTCGGTCTACCGAGGCCGCAAGAAACAGATATTCTGCTGCTAGTGGATCACTACCGCGGATCTGGTCCATTGAGATGAGAAGTGTGGTGGCTACAGGACCTGTTGTGTCATATTCTTGTAGCCTGCCCTCTAATGGTACACGGCTACGCTCGCGAGCTTCCCCCTTTTGCTTCAGCAATTGTGATCGGTAGTGTTCTAGCGTAGTGTTTCTGGTGTTGATGTACGCTGCTGCTTGGACAATTGCTAGGGGAAGATGCGATAACTCTTGCAGCAAAAGCCTCGCCTCCTGTTGCTCACTTTCTGAAACTGGAGTCTTCAAATAGTTCTGCAACGTCCTTCTTGCTACATCGGGCGTCATTTCCCTAAGCTGCACAACCTTCTGTAGTTCTAGCCTCTCAGTTATCTTGCTGTTGGTAGTCGTGAAGATGATCGAACAGAGTTCGGACTGTGGCAGGTAGTCGATCAAGTTGGCGGCCCCTGGTGCTGTGGGCATCCCGCTGGACCCCAGGTCTATGCGATCCACGTTGTCGAAAATGAGCAACCACTGCCTTGACCCCTTTCTGCTTTGATGAAGTTTGACCAGCTGCCTGATATCCGCCTTCTCATCTGCCCAGCCAGGAATGTCAAGCTTTTGCGCAATGCTCGCATATGACTGATAGAGGCTGTCTGCGTTGCTTGCATCAATCCAGAAGACCGAGCAGCTCTTATTCTTCCGTCTTGTCTGGTATGCAAGCTCGAGCGCTAGCTGTGATTTGCCTGTCCCCGGTGGTCCGGTTATTGCCATCCTTGTGGTTTCCTTGCCCGTGAAGAGCGTTGCTTCTAGTTCGGCAAGCTGTGACTCCCGGCCAACAAAATGGTCGTTCTGGGAAAACGGGATGATAGCCGGAGCTGAACCGGCTGCTTCCACTTCAATTTGGAGTCTTCTCCACGCCTGCTCCTTTCCCTCGCCATAGGAAGTAGACATAAAGACGTCGAGAAGTCCAAGAAGACAGTATACCCCGTCTTCCTCTTCAGTTGTCCGGCGATGTTTGGCCCATTCCATTCGCTTGGGTATAGTAAATCCGTCCAATGGGCAGTTCCGCAAGGCCTGGACTGGAATGCCAGTAATGTCGTGTAGTAGCTGCTCGAGGGATTGTTTATCGCCTATCCGCCGTCCTTCGAAAGAAAAGAACTCGACTGATGCTGGAGCAATAAGCTCTTGAAGCGTCCAGCCCCTAGTGAACCATTCGCTCGCCCGAAAGGATGCCTCCCACGCACGTTCTTCGCGCATGTCAGCTGCAGTGGGTGCTGAAACATCTGGTAGGAAAACATAGCATCTTGCTGCATCTCTGTACCAACGAAACATCGAGTTGATTGCTCTCGAGAGCTCACGAAGGTTCCATTTATCAATGCAACACGTGTCGATCCAGAAGTACTGAAGCTGGTCCTTGGCCGCCTGTTCCGCACAGAACTCGATCTTTCGATAACCCTTCTTCTCTTTGTAGGTGTTGCCTCCGATATCTTCGAAGAGAATCTCAGAATCTCCCCATCTGTGTGAAAGGATAGCATAGCGTGGAATAGTCTTCCCGCTGAAGTCGGTCAAGACGAGTCTCTTGGAATGATTGAAGTGAAGAAGCCGCATCGTTACCACATCGTTTCTCAGTCGAGGAAGCAGAAAATACAGACAATCCAGGGCAAGGCGCTGTTAGGAACTGGCTAAGATAGGTGGATATGGATTGTGGGAGAAAGCGCGGTCGGTGGAATATAATGGCCGAGTATGGGTTGCGAGGGCGGCCTCCCAAGGCTGTGCACAGGGGGCGCTCGACGTGCTCAGCCGCGCCCGGCTGACTTGCACAGGCGAGCGCTCTTGTCTCGTGTTCGCCCGCAAACATGCGCAAGCAATTCAACAAATTTTATCTGCTTGCTAATTTAACTTAATCAATGCGGCATTGAGGAAATAAGCCTTGCAGGCTTAGCATCCTACCGGCTGGGTGGAGTGATATCGATAAGAGGCGAGCCCGTCCTGCTGCGCGCCTCAGGTCCGCAACCTCCAGCCACAACTGGGAGCCTGAGCCTGAGCAAGTCAGCCGGGCGGGGCTGAGCCCACCGAGCGCCTCTAGTACACAGCCTCGAGATGCCGCCTTCACAGCCTATCTTCAGCAATCATTTTCACTATTTTTGGTGGTTTTACTTATAAGTGTACCCTCCTGCCTTTGGAATACGCGCCTATACCTGCCCGCCGCACCCAGCTTGTGTACGCACCGATGATCCGAAATGTCTGGTGTTGAAGCCATTACCGCCACCCAGCTGATCGACGCTTGCATCGGCATCGCTAATACGATCATCGACATTGGGCGTGCCGTCCACGACGCTCAAGGATTACCACCAAAGCTTCGAGAGCTGCTCGAGAAGCTACCAGCGATCCAAGAACTGTTGGAGAGTGCGCAGGAGAGCTGCGAGGAAGGGAGGATCACGGAGGATGCCAGCAAGAGCGCACAGCCGATCTTGAAACAATGCGCGGAGGCTTTAGCTGAACTGAGGGACATATTCAGGAAAGCCTGCCCAAGGGATGGGGAGAATCGTACCAAGCGCATCTGGAGAGGCGCAAAGACTGTCTTCTTCGGCCGAGACAGCCAGGTACAGAAGCTTCTCGTGACTATTCAAGACGACTTGAGACTGTTGGAGCAGAAGGAGATCTATGTTATTGGCGACAAGCTGGACGCGCTGCAGCAAGTTACGCAAGGACTAGCGGATAATGTGGACGGCAAGTATACACACACTGGAGCGGGCAACATTATTGCCAATGAAGGCGGCAGTCCTACGAATTATGTAGTTGGTGGAAGCAACAACCGGCAGATCAACAATCCTGGGGTATACAATGAGGGCCCTTCAAGTACGTAGTTATCGTTCTCACGTAGTCATACCAACTTCTCAATCGAGGCAGTTTCTTTTCATTAGCATCCGTTCAGTGCGTGCCTAAGTGCTCTTTGGCAAATCCGTACTGACCACGCTGGTGTTAGCACATAATTACACTTATCTACCACCAGGTAAACTCGTCCTTGAATGCTATTATAATGGGTGTGCTTGTTTACTGGCCGCTCCAGGCAAGTCGCCGCGCTCCTGGCCATAGCTAATACCATCTCTAGCTAGACCAGAGACCCCGCCGGTCCCTTCCTGCGCCATCCCCTTCCGCCGCGACCCGGACTTCGTCGACTGCGGAACGCTGCTCGATCAGATACGCGAGAAATGCGCTGCGCCGGCATCGCGGATAGCGCTGGTGGGCCTGGGCGGCGTGGGGTGAGCCAGGAGAACCCAAGGCCAGTGCACGTCGCTAACGCAGACACAGAAAGTCGCAGCTCGCCATCGAACACTGCTACCAAACCGCGGATGAATATGCAGAGACGTGGGTATTCTGGGTGCATGCCAGCAACGCGGACCGCATCGAACAAGGCTACCGAGATATCGCAGACCAGGTCAGGCTGGCTGGCCGGAACGATCCGCACGCAGACGTTTTCAAGCTGGTTCATAATTGGTTGCGTAACGAGAAGAACGGCAGGTGGTTGCTGGTCCTCGATAATGCCGACAACGCTGCTGCCCTTACTCTGCCAGCAAGCAATGACCTGAAGACGCAGGCGAGCAGCGGAGATGGCTCTCGTCCACGGTTCCTCTCGTCGTATCTGCCCCAGAGCAAGAACGGCTCGATGCTGGTGACCAGTCGGACGAGGAGCGTAGCTTTGCAGCTGGTGGAGCAGAGCGATATTCTTTCTATTGAGCCCATGGACGACACGAGCGGCCAAGAGCTTCTGCGAAAGAAGCTGGGGCGGAGGTGGACGAGGACCGCATTGCCGAGCTAGCAAGGACCCTCGAGTTCATGCCACTCGCTCTCGTGCAGGCGGCCGCGTACATCCGACAACGAGCACCTCGGTGCTCGGTGCAGCAATACTTAGAGGAGTACCACAAGAGCGACAAGAAACGGACAGGCCTGCTTGAATACGACGGAGGCCGCCTTCGGAGAGACGAAGAAGCAAAGAACTCTATTCTTATCACGTGGCAAATCTCGTTCGACCACATCCTCCAAGCAAGGCAGTCAGCAGCAGACCTGCTGTCGTTGATGAGCTTCTTTGACTAGCAAGGGATTCCTGAGGCGCTTCTTCGCAGCCAAGAGAGGATGGAGAACAGACACGGGGGTGTGGAAGCTGCGTGTAGAGACAGCGAAGACAGCGACAGCAACGATAACGAATCAGAAGCAAGCGTTGACGACGGGTTTGAAGAGGACATTGTCACGCTAAGAAACTACTTGTTTATTGAGGTTACTACTAATGCTGGCACGTTCGACATGCATGGCCTTGTGCAGCTAGCCACGCGGAAGTGGTTGGAAGGCCAGGGCCAACTGGAAACATGGAAGCAGCAGTACATCAACCATCTTTGCGCAGCATTTCCAACAGGGGAGCACGAGAACTGGATTCAGTGTCAGGCGCTCTTTCCGCACGCCAAGTCGGCATTGTTGCAGCCGCCTAAGTCCGAGGAATCTCTGCAAAAGTGGGCTCTATTGTTATATAATGCAGCGTGGTATGCGTGGCAGAAAGGAAACATAGGTGATGCAGAGAAACTATCAGTAAAGTCAATGAAGGTTATGGAAAAGCTTCTCGGGGAAGAGGATACAGACACGTTAAGCAGTATGGCAATGGCAGGGTTAGCAGCAAATCTTGCAGGCCAATGGAAGAAGGCCGAAGAGCTGGACGTGCAAGTGATGGAGACGAGAAAGAGGGTGCTTGGGGAGGAGCATCCAGACACGCTGACCAGCATGGCCAACCTGGCGTCGACGTACAGGAATCAAGGCCGGTGGAAGGAGGCCGAAGAGCTGGAGGTGCAAGTGATGGAGACAAGAAAGAGGGTGCTTGGGGAGGAGCATCCTTCCACGCTGACCAGCATGGCCAACCTGGCGTCGACGTACACGAATCAAGGCCGGTGGAAGGAGGCCGAAGAGCTGGAGGTGCAAGTGATGAAGACGAGCTCGAGGGTGCTTGGGGAGGAGCATCCAGACACGCTGACCAGCATGGCCAACCTGGCGTCGACGTACAGGAATTAAGGCCGGTGGAAGGAGGCCGAAGAGCTGGAGGTGCAAGTGATGGAGACGAGCTCGAGGGTGCTTGGGGAGGAGCATCCAGACACGCTGACCAGCATGGCCAACCTGGCGTCGACGTACAGGAATCAAGGCCGGTGGAAGGAGGCCGAAGAGCTGGAGGTGCAAGTGATGAAGACGAGCTCGAGGGTGCTTGGGGAGGAGCATCCAGACACGCTGACCAGCATGGCCAACCTGGCGTCGACGTACAGGAATTAAGGCCGGTGGAAGGAGGCCGAAGAGCTGGAGGTGCAAGTGATGGAGACGAGCTCGAGGGTGCTTGGGGAGGAGCATCCAGACACGCTGACCAGCATGGCCAACCTGGCGTCGACGTACAGGAATCAAGGCCGGTGGAAGGAGGCCGAAGAGCTGGAGGTGCAAGTGATGGAGACGAGAAAGAGGGTGCTTGGGGAGGAGCATCCTTCCACGCTGACCAGCATGAACAATCTCGCGTTTACGTTAAAGGGTCAGGGACTTACAAATAAAGCAATCTTACTAATAGAGGACTGCTGCGGGCTGCGGACAGTTGCCTTAGGTCCTCAACATCCCTTTACTGTATCATCTCGCAAAGCTCTCGCAACATGGCAGTTAGAGGCGATAGAGCTTAGTAAGCAGAATAACACCTAGCACGAGATAGGCGTAGTAAACAGATGGTCTCTAAAGTGGCAGGGCGGACGAAGCATAAAAACAGCATAGCCAAAATACCACAGTTCGCTTAGAAATTAGTGTAAGGTGCAGCCTATGTGAGATAGTACTTCGAGTTGCCACCGCTAGCAGGGAGGATGGCCAACCCGCACCTGCCAGGGGGTTGTGAATGATTCAAAATATATAAAGAATAGATAGGTAGAGGTACATGTGGCGCAGCTTATGATTTCGCCACTCTTCAAGCCTTATGTAATCCCCTCCGCAAAGCGCTATTACCTATTTAGTAAAGCGCCTTTCTAGCGGCCGTCTGATCAACAAACAAGATAATTAACAGGCCCGATTTATCAGGTTCAAATTAAGTCTATAAAGTAGCTCTAGCTCCTAATATATCTTCGCTACCGGAACCCTCCATGACACCTCCATAATGTTCGCTGGCTCGGTTTCTATTGGTGCCACCGCATTGCTCTTCGGCACTGATGGGCCCACCTCTTCCTCTTCTGTTCCAGGGGTCTTGTGCTTACGACCTCGTTTTCCCTTAGCTGCAGCGGCTTGATCTTTCGCCTCACGCTTTGCTCGCGCCTCCTCTAGATCTTGATAGCTTATTACCTTCGCCTTCCCTAGGACTACTGATCTTGTTGATCGACGAGCTTTGGCGTTATTTACCTGGAATAGGAAGCGGTTTTGATCCTGTAGGAGTGTACACTTAGCAAAGGATATTTTAGCTGCGGTCACGATCTTCCGTACGCGTTTCTGCAGGCGCTGCTTGCTCATCTTATCAAGTGTATGAGTGTCTTTCTCTATCAGGTTCTGCAGCGATGCAAGAGCTTCTGTTGTCTTTGGTGTCACTGGAGTTATTAGAGTCTGCAGTACCTTGTCTCGCAGAGCAGATACCGGCTGCCCTTGAGAGCCGTCCGGAACGGTGAGCTTGGGTGGGGGCTTCTGAATTCCTCGGAGCACCCTTTCTGGATTTAATGGGAACAAACCGGTTGCAGCCTATCTAGCTAAGATATTCCTCTTTGTGAATGCCTTGTCTTGTGCAGATTTATATAAAAAAGTAAAGTGTTCTTTGCCAATCTAATCCATACCTCCTTGATTAAGTTGTTCGACCTTGTCACGATAGGCTGTCTTTAAGGGTGCGAAGACTCCAACGTCACAGGGCTGAAGTTTGTGGGAGGTGTGAGATGGTAGACGACATAGGATAATGTTGTTCTTAAGGCAGAACTCCAGGATCTCTACTGTTTCATGCGTTCCAAAGCCGTCGTTAATAAGGACGCGTGGCTTGCCGTTAGCTACTTCTTTGGTCTGGGGATCGAAAACGCGCTTAAGCCACTCCAAGTTAATCTTGGAGTCGTTGTACCCATTCTCAGAATGTCCGAAATGCCACCCAGGGGTTGGGTACGTAGTCCAATTGCTTCTATGGGTCGAAGCTGGCCAGATAATGAGCGGTAGCAGCGACCTACCGTCCGCACTAACACATTCGACGGAAGACACTATTTGGCGCTTGACACCAGCGCCCCTATAGTCTCGGATATTGTCCTTACCTACAAGAACTTTGACGGAGCCGAGCATACTAAGCATAACCCCAGTCTCATCCATATTGTAGAGGTTTTCTGGCAAAATGCTAGGGTCTTCCAGTACTTTGCTAATCACTTCGAACCACTCCGTAACCTTATCATATATGTGACTATTGTGTCGCTTCCAATCCATAGCTTTCACCCGCCTCGCTCTCAATTCTACATGGCGTTTCTCAAACGCCCGGGGCCAATTAGGGCCTGGAGGCTTAAGCGGTCTGTTCGTGGATCAACAGAGGGCGATTCGGAATGCTAGCGAACGCATGTACTTAATTCGCACAGGGTGCCCAAGACTAGACATTAGTAACACAAACTTTACGAGTGCTCTTTCTTCTTTGGGGGTGAGATACTGCCGGCTCTGAGCCAGGTCCTCTTTTGAGCGTCGTCCGTGCTTGCGATGGCACAATGTGGAGATGGGCACGTTGCCCCTTTCTGATAGGACAGCATATGTTCTAGGCACATCTGGAGGGAGAGGCTGCAACCAGACTTGTCAATAAACAAAACAAACAAAATTTGTGGCTCTGAATTTGTTTGTTTGACGACTTTCTTGGTGTTGTAGTTTGTTTGTTTGATTTGATGGAGCTATAGAGGCGCTTTTTATTTGATTGTTTGTTTGATTTTGAGTACTTTAAGAGGACTGTGAAAGAGACTCTGGTGGTGTTATAGGCGGCGGCTCCTCCCACTCATGTATGCTAAACTGTTCGTTGAGCTTATTGTCATCGTACGTTGCCACCACCTTTGCGCTTGGAGGTTTAAAACCTGCTCGAATCCATCGTTGAGTACAAATTAAAGCAGCCATAGTTGGCTGCCCATTTTGCGTCTCTGTGGCTCAAGTACGTCGCCAGTACCCGAGAAGACTCGCTCACAGTCAGCGCTGGAGGCAGGGATAGTTAACACGTCCAGCGCCAATCGTGACAAATTGGGATACCTCGGCTTGAGCTGGTACCAGTATTGGACAGCTGTACAGCCAGTTTTGTACTGTTCTGATGTCCATGTTGGCTCTCTAAGCCAGCTCTCGTACTCATCCGCCACCCCTATTATCTCGTCGCTGTTGTCAAGTACCGAATCGATCGCGTCGTCAAAGCTGCTCATCGCGTGTTTAGGCGCAGTTGTTATTGTTGTTGCTGTCGCTAGGGCGGGCTTGTAACGAGCCCAAAGCTGCTCGAAGCTCGCGTGCGTAGCTTGTAACTGTGCGGGCTTCTCACGCCAGAAGCGTTTAAAGTAGTTCTTGAAGCGTGGGTGGAGTGCCGTGGCAGTGTAGTAGACGGGATTTTGAGGAGTTTTATTAAGGTACTTGCTCGCCTTCTTGAGCGCAGCACGTACGTTGATAGCGACGTGATTTTCTGGCGCCTCGTCTGGCAGGTAATTGACGCTTTCAAACAGTCTAAGGCGGGCATCTAGGTCAGCAATAAGAGACTCAAATATAGGGATAACCTCGTATAACGCGCTGTGAGTGCCAGCTTTGCCGCGACCTTGCAAGCGATTAGTTGCGGACTTTAGCGGCTCAAGCACCTCAATGTACTCGGTAATCACCGCCTAGTCTGCAGCTGCAAGCCCGCCTGATCGCATCTACTGCGGCACAATAGGCGGCTTAGTGTTGTTGCTTTTGGCAAGCTTGTTAGCGTGCTTAGTCTCTTGTATGTGGTAGGAGGAGTAGCTGTTGATGGCGTGTTGTAGCTTAACACCGCGCTTAAAGCAGTCATGATAGCTGTTCTAACGCGTAACTCCAGGCTTGAAAGGCTTACGGCGTCTTGCTGTAGCGCCAGCAGGCATCTTAACTGCTTCGCTGTTCTGACAATCCTTAAATATACCCTATTGTTTTGGCGTGTTAATGTAGTTAACAATATCAAGAAACACGCTAAGCGGACTATCTTTCCGCCATTGCTTCATATAAAACTCCTCTTTGTTGTAGTGTTCAGGCTCGTTATCAAAGGCGTCGGAGTCAGTGCCAAACATAATAGTTTGCCCAACGAGGTTGAGTATGTGGCAAGCGCAGCGGAGGCGTCGATCGTTGGCGATAAAGCCGTACATTGTGCCGAGTTTATTAACTGCAGTATCGTTGTTGTAGGCGTTGTCAAGCACGAAATAGCCCAAATTGCTGCTAGAAATCTCAAAGTAGCGTAGGATTCGTACGACAGCTTCCGCGATCGCTGAGCCTGTGTGCGCACCAACCAGCTGCGGCAAGGCGATGGGAAGGTCAACTATATTGCCTTGAGAGTCAGCGTAGTGCGCACAAATTGCAAAGAAGCCGCGCTTCCCCCCCTTGGTAGTCCAGCCGTCAAAGCTTATGTGTATTTTGCTAGAGGCCTCAGACAAGGCGCGCTTGACTTGAGGTTGTAGCCAGCTGTAAAGCCTCATCACGAACCTCGAAACGCTGTTGTGAGACCTCCATAGCGCCGCCTCTGCCTCTGGGTTGGCGAACCTGATCATCGCGCGGAAGGACTCAGTCTCAAACTCGCGTAATGGCCTGTTGTTGTTGACGAGCCATAACACTGCAGCTTGCCTGAAGCCTTGTACGTCGAAGTTACCCAGCTCCTGCGTTGCATCTTGGCTTAATGTGACCCCGTTTTCTTCCGCCCATCGCAGCGACTTCTGGCCAGGTTCGAGCGGCCTCTTGTGTACGATAGTGCCTTGTTTGGTGAGCCGATGGCCGGGAAGGTCTTGCTTCAAATGGTTGTTGGCGGCTGTAGTTGACAGAGTGGTCTGGTGTAGGCCGCCCTTCTTTCTGTTGATGTGACAGTGCTTGCATTGGAAGTAGATCTTCTCAGGGTTAGTACCAAGCTTTCGAAGGCGATAGCCGTGCCTAAAGACCCAGCTGATGTTGCCTGTGGGTGTGGATAGAGGCACATTGAAGCCCAGCAGGCGCTTCAAGTCAAGGCCTTCGTAGTTGGTGAAGTCAACACTAGGCGCAGCGTCCTCCTCTACTGAAGCCTCTGTGGCAGCATTACTAAACGCGCGCGGCGGCTTAGTAGCTATAGGCGGCTTATTAGCCACTAACAGCAACTCCTAAGCTGGCTCATCGGCCTGTAAGGCTTGTAGTATAGGCCGTGGTGATGGCCTCCGGGCGCGCTCCTCTAGCTTGGTTGGTGGCTCTATTGAGCGCGGCTCTAGAGTACTTTCAAGCACCTTAATAGGCGGCTCCAGCTCGTCAACTACCTCAATAGACGGCTGGGTTGGCGGAGGAGTAAGTAGCCGCTGGCTATCTATAAGGCGCTGGCTGGGTTTCGGCGCACGTTGGGAACGTTTGGGCATAGGTTTGGATGCCTCAGCAGGCTCGCGGCTTCGTTTTGGGGCATGGTAAGCGTGAAGGTAAGCAAAGGCGCGAAAAAGTAAGCTGTAGGCGCAGGCAAGTAAGCCAAAGTATAGTGGGTGTGTAAGCGTTGACGCGCAAGGTACGCGGAAAGTACGCGGTCGGCTAGCCAACATTACCACTTTATGCCAAGGCGTACTGCGCGACGCTCTGCAGCCCGCAACAATAGAGATATAGTAAAACAGGCGACAGGAATTAATTTAGCAACATTGATTTAATAGTTTAACTTATAGAAGACAAGATTTATTGCGTGGTTATAGCAAACGATTTTTTAAGAGTAGTAACTAGGTTTAGAATATATAAACATAACTTAGGCTTCGCTGCAATAGCGCAAACTCACTTTGCTACAATACCTCAACACTATAATATTAGCTTATTTAGATTATTATATATATTTATTGTTTTAACAGCTTATTACCTACGTAAAGAAAGAGGAGGAATAGAGGATAGGAGGTGCTAAAGCCGAATAGCAATTCATGTATATCAGTTGCTGGCGGCCAGTGGAAGCACACATCCGTTATGCGGGCTTTTTTTACGCAGGTACAATCTACTTAAGAAGCTCCGTTTTTTGCTCTGTTTACTATAGGAATACCTATATAATTGCAGCGTTGGGAAAGTTATTGTTACATCAACACTAAGAATATATCACTAACTCTAGGGTACCTTATCATTACAGTATGCTAAGCGATTCAAACAAACTTCAAATTTTTTGACTGCAATTGCCTCTTTTGTTTGTTTGACCTATCAAAATTGCAGCAGCAGCTTTTTGTTTGGTTGACGTTGTCAATTCAAACAAAATTCAAACAAAATATTGAGGCATGTTTGGTTGTTGACAACCCTGGCTGCAACAACACCTGGGTGGCTCGATCCATGTCTGTGTGGTGGTGGTGGGAAGGGGCACTGCAGGAGGGCAGTTTGCGTGCTTGCCGGCACGACACCTGGCCACAAAGCCTCTAAAAATAGCTATTATGTGACTGTTCATAGGCGCTTCTAGAAGAGTTAAGGCTTTGAGTATCGTAAAATACATTACAGCAGAGTAATCTTGCTAGCTTTCTTTACAGCAGCTCGCTTAAACGCACGCTAAGAGACCCAGTAGATCAACCACTACGGATAAATTCGGAATCCATGTTTGCATGTGCTAAATGCTACGATAGGCTCGATACATGTTCCCATTGAGGATAAGTATCGTCCAAAGCCTCCGAGGAGTCGTAAAACATTGGTGGCGACAGCTATGCAGGGGTCAGAAGCCGAGATGGTTTCAGAGACTGCAAACAGAATCATCAACAGCATACTCAAAGCCATCGTAATTTTCGCTTTACAGACTAGCTATAGGGAGAGAAGTAGCTGAAAAAGGCCCCTAGTTAACCATAAAACTATACAGTCATGATACAAAAATTTATGATGTTCGGAAGCTCGGTTCATTTCGGCGTGGGGTGTTTTTCGACCAACAGTGATGGACGTGTATCTCTCTCTTCAGAATGGTTTCAAATTTCACATTGTCATCAACATTGCTGCTGAGTAATAAGTGCCTAGTGGATATTACGTTTGTAAATTGTGACAGTTGTCGCGTGTATATTTGTTACGGCTACCGTGTGTTGGGTACTAGGTTATAGTATCTCTTGTGTAATGTAATCCCTTTTTGTGTCTTGTGAGACTCGAAGTAGGTTGGGAATCTCCCACGACGAAGTTCAAAATGAACCATCGCATTATAATCATATAGGGACGAGTTGTCCCAAATAACCCCTGTAGCTTATTTCTTTTTCATCGCAGCCCACCACGCTCTCCCTACCCCTCCCTATGTTCAATCTCGTCCTTCTTCTCACGTCCGCTCCCCAAGCCCCCACCCCCCACCTCCGCCCGCACAACACTACTCCTCCTCCTCTCCGCAACCATCTGCCCCTCCTCCGTCTCCTCATAACTAATCAACAACCCACCCTTCTTATCATACCGATGCGGCATCTGCTTGGCGACCCTCACACAATCAAACGGACTAGTCGTCTTGTGGAAGACTTCATCCATCTCCTCGAGCGAGCGGTAGGCTGTCTCTGGAAAGAAAAAGTACACGCAGGGCACCATGAACGCGTTTATGACGGCGAAGACGATGTAGGTTTGATACCCGATGTTGGCGAAGGCGACGGGGGTTACCATTACGACCATGAAGTTGAAGACCCAGTTTGCGGTGGTGGAGATTGCGTTTGCGGGTGCGCGGATGTTGAGCGGGGTGATTTCGGCGGGGTAGAGCCTAGTGTGGGTGTTAGACGATGTCGAAGTAGTGTGAATGGGAAGAGGGTGAAAGGCTTACCAGGTCATTCCAAGCCAGCCGATGGCGAAGAAACTGTTGAATACAAAGAGGAAGACCGCCTGTGAAATGTTAGTTGGGCGAACATCCTTCAGAGAGTGATGCATACTGCCGCGATACCCATGCTGTCAGAAGCTCTGCTCGTAGTACCTGCCAGCACACACATACTTGCCGACATGCCGACCGCTCCAAAGATCATGAGACTTCGTCGCCCAAATTTCTCGATTGTGAAAATGGCGATCCAGGAAGCCATCCAATATTCCGTGCCGTTGCAAGCAGCCAACAACCGGCTCAGGAACGCCGACAGGCCGATGTTTTGCTCGAATATGACAGGCGCATAGTACGTTATCACGTTGATACCTGAGATCTACTAGATGTTAGAGGCATACAGAGTGGCTCATACAGATAAGCATACCTGCTGGAACATCTGATTGACATAGGCCAAAGCCGTGCGATGAAAATTGCGATTTTTGTTCATCTTAAAACAGTCTCGGAAGCCACCTCTCTGCATCTTGAACACTGTATCCTTGACCGCCTGGAACTCACTCTGTATCTTCTTGTCCTCAGGTGGAAGATCACTCAGGGCACAAAGCACTTCTAGCGCTTCGTCTTCTCGGCCTTTAAGGATAAGCCATCGAGGTGATTCAGGCAGGCCGGGAATCAAAGCTAGAATAAATAGGGCTAGAACGATCTGGAAGGCGATGGGAAATCTCCAGGAAATGGTACTGGGCTCCAAAAAGGAGAAGCCAAGATCGATCCAGTAGCTTAACATGACACCGAAAACGATTAGTGAGCCCTAGGAGCGAATTAGTAGTTTGTGAGGGTTTAGTGCCGCTCATGGCGTACCTCGATCATGACCATCTGTCCACGGCGATGAGGCTTCGATGTCTCGCTTTGCCATGTCGGTACACTTGGAGCTCGTTAACTTCATATTAAAGCAGTGCTGGGGTTAACCAACGTAGAAGTGTTCATCCCGTTACCAAAACCCGTTATCCAGCGCCCCACAATCAACTGTGGCAGACCGAATGCAGCACTTTGCAGCACAGCGCCAACAACCATGATGGCACTGCCTAGAAAAATCGTGCGTTTGCGACCGAGCATGTTACCAAGCCATATGGTCGCGACAGCGCCAAAGAAGCAACCGAGCGTGTAAGCGCCGACCGTAATGCCTTGTATTGTAGATGTATGGCTGGCAGTAGTTCCTGCTGGAGGGTTGGCGGTATCGATTTCGGGAACTGGGTTGGGGTTTCTATTAGCTTATACAAATGTACACCTGTGGGATACTCACAATGGTGAACAAATGACCCTAGAGTCAGCAAGCCGCCCATAACACCTTGGTCTGCTAGGTGTTAGCATTGCTACCACCTGATGAAGACACCTGCTCACCATATCCGAACAGCGCGAAATCGGTGCCTGCTATAACTGCAATTGCGATGTTGAGCTGGACGCCCGTAAGGCTGTAGAATTTCTCCATCTTGCCCCTCACAACCTCCGATGAGTCACCCACCACTCGAAGATATTATAAACAGAGGGAGCGCTATTTGGCAGTATTGAATTAGCAGTCAGCCCAGCCGAGAAGATTGCAACGCCTACAACTTAACAGCTTAAAAGTGAACCTTTTCGCACGCATGTATATGATTGTGCACGGTCGCAACAAGCAACCCAGCTACCGGAAGACAACAACACCGACGATTGTAGCCTCTGCAACGGCGTCGGACAATGATGTGGGACGCATGAGTCGTTATGCGGGGAATGGTCGACATGACCCATGGGGTTACAATCCATGTTCCCCGTACCCGGCGCAGTATCTGACAAGAACTAATCAAGAGCTGCTCTTTCGCTCCCCAGAACACACATCGGCTTGCTCGATTAGAACATTCCGATAGCACCCAAAGCACGCATGGGATACACTACCCAGATGAGGCTCGAACATCTCAGGGCGCGCACGCTAACGATACCGTGTTTCATCACCTGACGATCGGCCCCACCGGACGATCGATTTTCCGCCTCAACAGCCGAACTTCGGCACCTTTTGCAACGCTCTATACAACGAATATGGCCGAATTAAGTGCTGCTCTTGACTATTTGAGCTCGCTGAGCATCTCTGAGAAGCCTAATTACACCAAAGTCGCTCAAAAATATGGCTGCGATCGCAATACGTTGTCGCGCCGGCATCGCAGGGTGCAGGGCACGCGCGACGCGCTGGCCGACAGCCAGCGCCTCCTCAACTCCCAACAGGAAACTGAGCTTCTACAATATATTGATGGCCTTTGCGAACGAGGATTACCCCCTACAAAGGAGATGATACGAAATTTCGCATCAGAAATAGCTGGGAAGCCTGCTGGCAAAAACTGGGTTGACCGATTTATACGACGCCACAAAGTCGACCTACTTTCGCACTGGACCTCTGGTATAGACGCCTCACGTAAACGCGCCGACTCTGCCTTCAAGTACGCCCTATATTTCGAGCTCCTACGTAAAAAGATTGAGCAGTATAACGTCGACAAGCGCCACATGTACAATATGGATGAGAAGGGTTTCCTGATTGGGGTGCTGTCAAAAATGAAGCGTGTCTTCTCCCGACAGCGCTATGAGAGCGGCGGCATTAAACAAATGCTCCAGGACGGCAATCGCGAGTGGATTACGACGCTGGTATGTATTTGCGCTGATGGAAGCTCTCTTACGCCTTGCTTGATTTATCAAGCGCAGTCAAACAATATACAAGACACCTGGTTACAAGATTTTAACGACTCCTCACACAAAGCTCTCTTTGCAGTATCACCAAGTGGATGGACGAACAACGATTTAGGCCTAGCATGGGTCAAACAGGTGTTTGACAGGGAGACTAAGGCAAAGGCGCGCCGCGATTATCGTCTACTACTCCTTGATGGCCATGGATCGCATGTTACAATGGAGTTTATTAACTACTGCGATCAAAATAAGATCCTCCTGGCCATCTATCCACCTTATTTAACCCATACGCTCCAGCCGCTTGACGTCGCGCTATTCAAGCCTCTTAGCACTGCCTACTCTGCTGAACTTACTGAGTATTTGGATAAGTGCCAGGGCCTCTCAAGAGTCACAAAGCGCGACTTCTTCGCTATGTTTGAGAGGGCCTGGCAGTGCTCCTTTTAAGAAAATACGATCTGCAGCGCCTTTAAGGCCACTGGCCTAGTGCCTTTCAACCCCTAAGTAATCCTTCAGCGCTTTAATAATATGGACCTAGAGCGGCTATCCTCAAGCGATAGCAGCTCTTCTGTACTTAGCGCTTTAGATTGGCGTAAAATTGAGAGACTCTTGCGCCAGGTTGTCGCTGATACTTACGCTGAGGGGTCCCGGCAGCTCTCCCGCACTATGCACTCAATTTTAGTGCGCAACGCCCTCCTGAACTATGAAAATAAGCGTTTACGAGAAGCGCTAGCCCAGAAGAAGCGCCCTACGCAAGGAAAGCTTCTACTGCTTGAACCACCTACAAATTACGCTGGTGGCGCCATATTTTGGTCCCCCACAAAGGTTAAGGAAGCTCGCCAACGCCAGGCACAAAAAGATCAGGAGGCAAAGGCTAAGGAGCAAGAGAAGGAGCAGAGGAAGGCTATCCAGGAGGAGCGGAGGCGTACAAAGGCTATACAAAAGGAGGAGCGCGCCCAGGGCCCTGGCGTCAACCCAGGCGCTTCGGGCACCAAAAGCAAGGCCCCCAAAGGCATCCAAGAAGCTCCTCTCCTACTCTAAAACACCTCCAAGGTGACGCGTAAGGGCAAGGAGAAGGCTATTACACCTCCTTTAATTAATGAGGAGGATGTAGAGTACAACTTTTCATCTGTTGTAGATGTGGCGCCTACGCCAGCGCGTACACGCCGGGGTCGCTCTTTACGGCTCCCTGAGCGTTATCGCACCTAATAAAGTATCGCGATTGTCTCCTATGCCCCTCAAAAGCTCTCCACCAAAAAATCTAGCCTGTATACAATTTGTATTGCGTTGTACAGCTTCAAAAGTTGTATGCACGGGCCCTGCCAAATCGATCGTCAGGTGGGGCCGATCGTCGGGTGATGAAACATGGTAGATGAGGTGTCCGAGATGGCGCCGCACATGACGCAACCCGGCTAAAAGCTCCGATGCGGAACATGGATGCTTGAATTAGACATGTGCCCTCAAAAGGGTCGTCTTTGTTTTCCAAGACAAGTTTAATATCTGCATTGACCGAAGGAGTGTTGGGAAAATGTTGGGAAAGGCGTATGTGAAGCTTTGAAGTGTACAACAACGAACCAATAGACTGATGGCGTGGGGAAAAGTGGATAGCAATGCTACCTTGGCTAGATGCTTAAGACAAGTTGGGTAAGTCTTGAGTGGACCACATTGGCGTGAACAGTGACTACCGTCGGAAGGCGATTTCTGTTTGTATTGCTTGCATCTTTGCGAACTAGTGATTGAATGCGCTAACCTTGGAAAAGCACGTTATCGTAAGTAAACCATAATAGCGGTACGTTTGGGTTGACATGAACGCTGCAAGTCTCGTCTTTGCATCCATTTCAGAAGAATCCTATGTCGGAGTGGCCCATAGGATTGCCGAAATCGTCTAATAACGGTTGAAGCTCGCCGCCCGCCAGGGGCTCTGGGAACGAGGCCACAGACCGTGGGTCCAAGGGATCTTGGTCGAAGCTACCGTGGTATTTTGTAGACTGCTGTGGCACATCCGTTGCCCATTCGCGTTTGCACAGACCAGACCCTGCTGTGTGATTTGTATGTCCGCGTGGTGACAGATGCTGTGGCCTAATAACAAAAGGTTCTTGGGGCGATTGCGGGTTGATGGGAAGGGATTCTGGACAAAGCGGCTAGACATGCCAACAATCAAGCCAAACAAGCCGTGGCCTTCGACTTGGCTTGAGGCTTGTTTTGGAGTCATGAGGCTTGGCTTGTTAGGCCTAACAAGCTTTTTTTTGGTAGCTTGGATTGGAGCTTGATAAACGGCTTGATTGTACTATGTAAGTTTGACCGCCCTCTATAGCAACTACTCACTGCCTGAATCCTCGCTGCACATGCTGTATAGCAAGTCCATCTCTGCAGTGCTTATTGGTACCTCCTTAAGCTGGTTGTTGCTGCCCAAACCCGCTTTCTGCCAACGTCGTACGCATTGTATAGCCGCCAATAAATGAGGTCCCATAGAGCGTCGCCGAGGCTCAAGAAGATCGCCAAGCTCACTAAACATGCGCTCACACTCACAGCTTGATGCTGGAATAGAGAGTACGTCAAGTGCAAGCTTGCTAAGGGTAGGGTATCGATCGCGCAACGTTACCCAATATTTTATAGGGTTGTTTGCATACTTAGTACCTTTCTCAGCACGCGGCTCGCTTCTCCGCCATCGCTCATACTCATCTGGCTCGATATTAATGTTGCCAGTCGCGTTAGGATTGATAAGGCTCTCGATCGCGTCGTCCATGTCGTTAGGGAGCACTGCGGGGCGCCGACGTACGGGCGATGAGGTGTTGTACTCCGCCCAAAGCGCGCGAAACGCGCGGTTGTTCTCCTCAAGCCACCCAGGTTTGTCGCTCCAGGCGATGTCACAGTATGTTTTGTAGTAGGGATGGAGGATCGTAGCAGCGTAGTAGGCTGGAGAGTGGTCAAGCTTGGCGTAGTAAGCGTTGGCTTTCGCCCAAGCTGCGCGTAGATTAGCAGCAAGGTGGTCTTCAGGCGCTTCGTTGTGCGCGTTATAGTTAACAGCCTTGTAGGCTTTAACGCGCTGCTCGTAGTATGTCAGGATATGCTCAAAGACTGGAATAATCTCAGCAATCGCGCCAAAATGTCCGCCTTGGCCGCGTCCCTCTAGGCGCTTTGTTGCCGCTTTCAGTGGCCTCAGAGCGTCCATATACTCAGTAACGACCGCCCAGTCATGCGCTGAGAGCCCGTCAGATCGCATCCATGGCTGCGCCTCTGGCAGCTTATTACCCCGAGTTGTGGCGTACGTGTCCTCATCGCGGATACGTTTTATGTGATGATTGGCGTACGCAGCGACAGCAGGCTGCAGCTTACAAGCACGCTCAAAGCAAGAGTAGTAGGAGTTCCAGCGCGTAACGACAGGCTTAACAGGCTCAAGTATCTTGCGGTCTTCGGCTGTCGCGCTTGCAGGCAGGTCGCGGTGTGAGAGACGCTGAAAGTCAGCAAAAAGCGCATACTGTTGCGGCGTTTTGATGTAGTTGATAACGTCTAACAGGACGCCTAGCGGGCCGTCGCGCCCCCACTCAGTCATAAACTCGCTCTCTTCAAAAAGCTTGCTGGCGTCGTTGTTAAAAGCATTAGCTTCTTTGCCCCAGAGCAGAGTCTGGCCAACAAGGTTAAGAGTATGAGGGCCGCAGCGGAGGCGGCGATGAGGCGCGCTAAAACCCATCTCTTGTGCTAACTTACGGACAGCAGCGTCGTTATTACTCGCGTTATCAAGTACGAAGTAACCAACGTTGAGCGGATTGATGCCAAACTGCTGCATTGTTTGGCTAATAACCTCTGCCATCCTCTCGCCACTATGAGCGCCTGCTAGCAGCGGCAGCGCTATAGGTAAATCCTGAAGCTCGCCACGCTTGCTGACGAAGTGGGCAACGACACCTAGAAACCCGCGCTTGCCGCCCTTTGTCGTCCAGCTGTCAAAGCTAAGGTGGATCTTGCTCAGCGCCTGGGACAGCTCCAAGACTACCTGAGGCTTTAGGTGGTCGTAGAGTCGCAAAACAAAGCCTGAGACGCTCGTGCGAGAGGACCACAACGCAGCCTCGGCCTCTGGGTTAGCAGCCGCAATCAGCTGTCGAAATGCTGGTGACTCAAACTCTCTTAACGGGTGATTGTTCTCGACAAGCCAACTGATGGCAGCAAGCCTGAAGTGCTGAGTATTGAAGCCGCTGAGCTCATTAGCGACATCTTGAGAGACGCTAATCTTGCCGCCTACAAGGACTTGGCGTAGGTGGCTTATCTCGCGCTTCTCTGCTTCTTTTCCCGGCGGTAGATAGCCATGACCGCGCTTTTTCTGGCTTAGGTGGCGGGCTGTTGTTGACGTTGACAGCGTCGTCTCATATATGCCTGCGCCTCCAGCGTCTATAATCTTGTGCTGATGGCAGTATCGACAGACAAAGAAGAGCCGATTCGGCTCCTTAAGCAGCGCAACGCGGTACCCATAAAGGTATACCCAGCTCCTCTTTGCGCGCTGTGTCGCTAACGGCTTCATATATTTTGGTATACGCTTGAAATCAAGCCCGTCAAAGTCGTCCTCTAGGTGCGCGTCCAGGCTCTTGTCACCGTCCTCGTCAACACCCTTGGCGGGCTCTCCGACGTCTGTTGTAGCTACTGTTGCAGCGTCGCTGCCCTTGGTGGGCGGGACGATACTATCCTCATTCTGCGACTCGCGGAATCGCGACTCAAAGGTAGCTTGCGGCGATAGGCGCTGCGACAGCGTCAATTGCGTATTATCCAGCTCAATCGGCCGGGTAGACGTGCCTCGGGCGGCTATTTTGGCGCGTTTGTGCGGCTTAGGGATTGCAGCGCTATTGCGCGCGCGTTTTAACTGCTTCAGCGGCATAATAAATAAGCTTAGTGTAGCTGAAAAGACAGGGTGATAGCTAAAGACGCTTGCCGCTGGAGGTGGCTGGCCGCTTACTACCTAGTACTAGTAGGTAACTTAGCTATCGATAAGCTGACTACCGTACTGGTACAACACCAGAAAAGTGTCGCGAGATCGTCTGTACAGCAGCCTTGAAAACGTTATTAAACTTGGCCTAAAACCACTCTGCTGCCTACTTTTTATCAAGCCTAACAAGCCAAACAATCAAGCCTTCCCTCTTTAGCTTGGCTTGTTAGCAAATTACTACACGTTAGCTTGGATTGATAGAACCAAGCCAAGCTCAAGCCAAACAATCAAGCGCTTGTTAGCGGCTTGATTGTTGGCAGGTCTGCAAAGCGGTTCTAAAGCGTCGGAGAAACCGGTCATGGTGGGCATATACGTGTCGTCCGACATGTGGAACAGTGTTTGGTCCCCTTCCAGAGAGACTGTGTATTGATAAGAGGGATGCAATGGGCTGAACGGTTCGTATGGTGCTGGAACATCTGGGTGTGGTAGGCCATATAGAGCGATGGGATCTTGGGTGAGAAAGGCCATCGGCATCGGGCTCATGGGCGGTACAGCGTGATCGGGAGATGAGGCCAACTGATGTATATGCATTGTACCATCCGTAGCATCAAGGGCCATGTTGGGTTTCGATGGAAGCTCCGGCCGTTCTAAGCTGCCACGTGCCCATGCTCGTTGTACAGTTCTGGCGTTGGTGCCATCATGTACCGGCGTGGGTTGATGCAAAGATTCCAATGCTTCTTGTCTCTTTTTTCGAGGGACATGTCCCTTCTTGGAAGAGACCGTGGATTGTCGATTTAGAATGTTACAAATTGCTTGGAGTTCGTCGTCTGGGACCGAGCCACTGAGCCGATGCAATATTCCCTCTTGTAAACTCTTCAGATAGCATCTTAGTACCATTGCCTTATGCTCCGCAGGCAGACGGCGCGAGAAGGTCAGTCTGAGTTGACTCCAGTCATAGTCCTGGGGATCAGGTTCATAGCGAAGTGGCATATAATTTTCCTCGTGATCTGGAAGAATCAGCAAGCGCGGACCAAATAACACAGAGAAAACTAACAGCAGTTTGGTATTTCGATTCCGTGTCCAAACAGAACCGTGTACCATTTAGCCCACAGTTGTTGATTCTTCGTTTCGCAAGCTTCGTCCTTGGGTCCTCTATCCAGTTCGTCTATTTGTGGCACTAGTCTAATACCGATTCCCTCAGCCGGATGACAGACATGCGTTCCGGGGACACATGGGCCATGCGCTTCAAGTGCATCGTGATTCGGAAACACCTCTAAACATGTCTCGCATTCATGAATTGTATGAGGCCCGTGTCTTGTTCCGTTTTGCTTCTGCTTTTTCCCGATTAGATGCTCCCTATCAAGGATAAGTATAGGCAAGATCATGGCGTTGAACTAAGGATTTTACCTTAATCTCGACATTTCGTGAGGATGAGTGCAACTGCTCTTATGGTGCTTGTATCTATGCGGGTTGTTCTTGTAGAAAGGACAAGCGTAGATTTTTCTCTCCTTACGGGTGGCGTCTCGATACCTAATCGTAATGGGTTTCTTAGCTGGGCTCCGTTCCTCATCATCATCGTCGTCGCCCGATGCATCCGAATCCTCCGCGAGTGGGGCTACTGGAGACCATGGCCTCTTGAAGCCTTGATGTGGTGCGCAACTCGAACCCTCCAACGGACTCTGTCTTCTTTCACTTCCGCATAGCGACGACTCACCTCCGGGGCGGTGTCTGGAAAGATCTCTAGTGGGAGACTGGTGAACGATAGGTACCGTGGGTAGTTTACGGCGGCCACTTTCCAGTCCTGATTTGGTTGTTGGCTGACAATTCACATTGAATATCAGATCATGTGGACTCCCCAGATGAACCAGACCCCACTCGCTGTTTAGTTTCCCGAATTCACATGATGCTCCTGAGTCCAGTGGCGCCGAAGACGATCCGCTTAGCAACACAGGCTGTGGAGTCTCCAGCCCCGTTAGCTGTCCTGCCGGAGTGGCAGGATTGATGTTTACCGAAGGCGTTTGTGAGGATATGACGCGATCGCAACATAGCTCGTGATCACAGTCTATGCAGGACTTTTGGATTGCGTACTCGTACGGCCCTTCTCCTACAACGTGGGGGCGGAGGTCAGCGAGAGCCCTCGAATGCCCAACATTTACGTACCACATTTGCAGCAGAACCACCGATAGGCAACGGTACGCCCAATACGGCAAGGGTTGATTTCACAAGGCATCAGACAGAAAGCTAATGCCACTTGGGGTAGTGTTGGTAATACACGAAGTTGAGAAGGTAGGCTGAAAGCTCTCGATCGCAGCCATTTCGAATGAGGCTCCTAACATTTTTATGGAGATTGTAACAATCGACCCCCTCTATGAAGTTGTCCGCAAAGTTGAGCAAAGGTGCGGGCAATTGTGGAGGTAGACAGTGGATGCGGGCGATCAATCTGATTGGATTAAAAAACCGGTCAACGATGAGAACTGCAGCCCTCTGCAGCAAAGACGCAATAAGACGGCCAATCATCAACACCATCACCCGCCATCACGCTCTGCCCAGGATCAGCTTCGTTGGCACGCTGCCTTGCTGACTATGAGTAGATGTATTCGACGGTGCAGAAAGCCCCTCGAGCAAGAGCAATTCCGCGTTGGACTCGTGCTGGAAGCACGCCCCCTGCCTGTCAGCTGCACCTCCTTTCGAATGCTACGCACTTGTGATGCTGCGTGCAAAGCAACCGTGTCAGCGTAAAAAGCATATAAGGTACCGCACAATGTCAGTGTAAACGGAAGCGTTGTATAGTGACGGGGAGGAGTTCGGACGCAAGACGAGCGGGAAGGCACCATCCAATGCACGCTAACCCGATGTGGATGGTTGGCATCCAGTCTCAGGAAGACAAAATATTCTCAAAGCATGGAGCAAAAGATGCCCACGACTCGGCAGCTTGTTTCGGTAGGTGCGATGGTGCGAGCCAACCAGAGCAGCCTGTGCGATCGCACCTTCCGTGGTCTACTGCTTACCGAGGCTCACCGTCCGACCAGCCCCACCACCCAACAGAGCCACCCACCACGACAACACCTTAACTTCAACACGCGATAACTCCACCAGTATAAGCCCAATCGAGGCTGCGCTTGCAGCTATTGAATCGCTAGAACCTGGAGAACAATTTAGCTATAGACAGATGGCGAGAGAGTATGGTTGTAACCGTGCAGCGCTCGCACAAAGACATAAGGGCGTCTCAACCTCACGCGCTACCCAGGCTCAAAACTAGCAAGCTCTCCACCCACAACAGGAGCAGGAGCTCCTACTCTATATTAAACAGCTCACTAGCCGAGGCCTCCTACCTACACAAGCTATAATTGGAAATTTCGCCTCACAAATCGCGAGGAGAGAGCTTGGAGTAAACTGGGTTAATCGCTTTGTCCACTGGTATCCTGACAAGCTCATCTTAAAATGGACGACGGGCATTAACAACAGTCGCCACAAGGCTGATTTAGGGAGAAAGTACAGCCTCTACTTCGACCTCCTACGCGAGAAGATTGAGCAGTATCACGTTGAGCCTCGTCACACATACAATATGGATGAGAAGGGCTTTATGCTTGGTGTTATAGGTCGCTTAAAGAGGATCTTTAGCAGAGCCTCGTACAAGGAGGGGAAGAGGAGGAGTACTATCCAGGATGGCTCGCGAGAGTGGATAACGCTGCTAGCCTGTATCTGCGCTGATGGATCTTACCTTGAGCCCGCTCTTATCTATTAGTCAGCCTCAGAATCAATATAGGACTCCTGGCTACAGGCCCTCAATTATGCGACTTATTAGGTTCGAATCTTCTTATCGCCCTCTGGCTGGACAAACAATAATATTGGCCTTGCGTGGCTTAAACAGGTGTTTAATTGCGGTACAAAGGCAAAGGCTTAATCTTCCTATTGATTGCTTATCCTAGATGGCTATAGATCTTACCTCACAATAGATTTTATTAAGTACTATAATTAGAACAAGATCCTCCTCGCTATATATCCTTCTTATTCAACCTATACGCTGCAGCCGCTTAATGTAGCTATGTTTAAGCCTCTGTCCACAGCCTACTTAAAGGAGATCTCAGCCTTTATAGAAAGGAGCTAGGGCCTTTGCTTAATGAGTAAGAGGGATTTCTTTCCCCTCTTCTACTGAGCCTGGCAGGCCTCCTTTAAGGAAACGTCAATCCTAAAGGCCTTTGAGGCTACAGGCCTCTCACCCTTCTATCCTAAGGTTATACTATAGAGATTCAACACTAGCCTAAGCTCCTTAAGCGATAGCGAGTCCTTAGCCTTAAGTGCCTTAAACTGGAGGAAGACTGAAGGCCTACTGCGTTAGGTAGTTAAGGATCGAGGTGATAAACGAGCTTAAAAGCTAAGCCAGGCCTTCCACTAAATCTTAACTGAAAAGACCCTCCTTAAGTATGAGATCAAGGGCCTACGCAAGGCTCTGATTAACTAGAGAACGCGTAGGAAGCGAGGCAAGCCTCTCCTACTTAAGGAGCCTAAGGAGTATCAAGGTGGAGCTATATTTTGGTCTCTAAGGAAGGTGAAGGAGGCACGTGATCGCTGGCAGCTCTAGGAGCGCGAGGAGGAGTAGGTACAACACCAAAAAGCTGAGACAAATAGGCTTCGTAAAGAGACAAGACAGGCAAAGGCGAAGGAGAAGGAAATAAGGCGTCAGGCGAGGGCTGTAGCCAATCTGGTAAAGGAGAAGGAGAAGGCGGAGAAGGCTGCTAAACAGGCCTCTAGGGCAGCTGCTCGCAGGACTGCAAAACGACTCTAACAAGCTCTTAAAACGTCTCAAAAGGGTAAGAAGCGCAACCTTAAGGCTCCTATAAAAGCTACTCCTAGAAAGAGATCTATCGCGAGGCCTGCAGCTGGTGGGGAGGCTTATAAGGCTGTTATAGCTCTACCAGCTTCTACCTCGCGCAAAGGGCGCGCGATTAAAACTCCAACACGATTTCTATAGCTATATATATTAATTAATACCTATAGATATTACCACTAAAAAATATCGCGATAATAACTATTATGTGAGGCTCTACAGCCTCAAGTTGCAGAGCTGTTTTGGTGTTCAGGTGGCTCTGTTGGGTGGTGGGGCTGGTCGGACGGTGAGCCTCGGTACCTGTCGCCGAGCGCCGCCACCATGATGGACACACAACCTACCCCAACACGACTCTGGCCAGTTCGGAAGCTGTGTGGATACGAGAGCGCGCAGCTCTTTGCCTCCGGATTCCCCATGATCAAGCGCAAGCGCTTTCAGAAGCGAGTTAGAGAGGATGCGCAAAGTTGGAAAGACAGACTCATTGGAAAACGGATCGTAACCGCGGATCCCCGCATTGCTGCCCACAAAGGCTGGACCTCGAACGACTACTTGACGCACTGGGAGCCCCGCGTGTACTTCTCGAAACCGGTCGGAGAAGGCCTAGATCGGAATCTGACATACGAAGCACAACCAGATTCAGCTTTGCTTCGACTGCCAGCAGAGCTACGACTTCGCATTCTGGAACTTGGCCTGCCACCCGACATGATCTCACAACAAACGGAGGTGGACAGCATGGAGTTGGGAGACGCCGTGTGGCTGAACACGTCAGCCGTCATCTTCACCTGCAAGCAGCTGTATTTCGAGGGACGAGTGCTAGCGTTGGAGATGCACACCTTTCCCTACGAGAGCTTCTCCAAGAAGACACGATTCTGTGCAGCCGGAACGAACGACGGGTACATATGGGATTTGCTGAACGTTGTCTGCGATACGAAAACCAATGTTATAAAGCAAGCACTATATGGATAGCGTTCTGGACGCTGTTCCTACTATGGCATCGAGCCTACATTACGTATGCTGACATTCAGCGATTATCACGCTGCGCTATCGAGACACCATTCCTGGCAAGCGAACGAGGGAGCGCCCTCACCATCCACTTCACAACTCCTCCTTGTCTTGGTCGTCTTCCCAAGGTTCCGTATTCTTGATGGGATCTTCCTCGGCATTCTCGATTGCCTTCAAAAACTTCTCGCCAGACTTCTTGTCTGTTGCGAAAAGATGGTCGACTACCATCTTCTTCGGTGTCTCGCCCATCCATTGGAACAGAGAGAAGTCCTGGAACTTGTCGGCACGGAAAATCTCCAGTATTTCAAGAGGCTCATCGTCGCTGAGGTTCTCGATGAAGTGACCATGGTTCCTGGGAATGACGCCAACATCACCTGCTTGGAAGTCGAAGGTCCTTGCAACTCCTGTTCCAGCAAAGATGGTCACGCGTGCTCGGCCCTTGATGAAGAAGCTCCACTCGTCGGCATTGGGGTGCCAGTGCATCTCTCGGAGCGCCCCAGGCTCAATATCGAGATGCGCCGCGGCGACAGTCTTCGAGATGGGAAAGTTGGTCGAATCGGTAATGCGGACCTGGCCACCGGTGGTGTTCAGGGGCTCTTGTTCCATCATCTTATGGGTGAACTGCAGCTTCGACTTCTTGTAGCCTGAGCCCTTGGGGAGTTCTTTGTCGATAGAGTCTACCTGGCGGCCCTGGAAAATGTACTTTTCTTTCTGGGGAATGGCGTTGAACACTTCCGGGTGCACGCGGAAGTTTTCGGCCAGTACGCTCTTGGGGGTGCGAGCGACCCAATCGGTCAACAAGAAGGTTGACTCTTCGTCGAAGTTACCATCGTCGAATACGATAAGAAATTCGGTGCCGTTAGGGCTGAGGCCTTGAAGCGAGTGGGGGTGGCCAGATGGGAAATACCACAGGTCACCCTTCTGTAGGTCGTCGACAAAGCTACCCCCCTCTGTGTCGAGAGCAGTGACGCGCACGCTACCCTCGAGTACATAGGCCCATTCGGCCTCTTTGTGCCAATGCAGCTCGCGAATGACCCCGCCTCGAGGCGCATGTTGACGCCAGCAAGTTCGACACTAGTGGGAAGCTCCCGAATCGTAGTTTGTCGAGTCCATCCACCCTCTTCGATGCGTATATGTGAATCTGCAAACGACCATCTCATGTTCTTCATGTTACCGTGATCGGTAGTTGGCGGGCGAACCAAATCCGGATTCTGGCGTTCGCGTTCTCGGTTTCGCGGGCCCAGCATGGTTGCGCCGTCGCCATTGCTCTGAATGCTCGTCAGCCAACGTTGATTGAAGCCATTGTGTAGCAACTCACCCATGGAAGCGGGTGGAGCTTCTCCCTCGTAGAGTCAACCTTCCTATCGTAGGGATCGCGATAGTCTGGCGTGTATGGGTCCTTCGGTCTGAAGACGTGTCGAGCTCCGTTTCCGGCTAGCGGCTGCTCCAGAAGCTGTTCCACGGGCGTGGGAGCTGCCCAGACCCCACTGCAGACGCCCAGCGCTGCGAGAACGGATGAGATATGCATGGCTGCAGTTCACTGCAAAAGCGAAAGTAGTCAAGAATCGCTGCCTGCACCCACAACTGGAGAAACTGCCTTGCTTTATGTTGCCGGTAGTCCCCCGCTCGCTTCATTTCCCAAATGACGACACCTCGGGGCTATCCTTCCTTTTGGCTCTGAATCAGGCGTCCCCTGCAAACCTTTCCCTTCAAACATGTTAGTGCGATGAATTCTGCACAGCCTACGGTATATATTTCAGACGCCGACGCCGTCTCTTCCCTACATTTACCGCCGAGTGGAAGAAGTTAAAGGCACGGGCCTGCCCCTTGGTTGTCGTCGCTAAAAATCTCACGATCCGGAGCTACTTCTGCCTCCGAAGGTGCGAAACGTCAACAACGCAACCACCATGAACGGCAGCGCGCGTAACAACCAATGCGCGGACGAGGAAACGCCGCTGCTCTCCCGGCCTGGATCTGGAAAGAGTTCGGGCGCTGGACGTTTCCACAAGAAGCTGGCCAAGCATTTACATGCGAATGTCAGCAAGAGCTGGGCAGATGCTGTGTTGCTCTGGTGCTACATGATCACAGGGCTGCTGGACAGCTCCGCGGTGTTCATCTGGGGCTCCTTCGTGAGCATGCAGACCGGTGAGTGGCAATTGTATGAAACGACTTGGGATTGATGTTCTGACGCGCAACCAGGCAATACGGTATACCTTGGTCTAGGCCTCGTCGCCCCATCTGAAAGTGTCCGCTGGATCAAGGCGCTCACCTCCATTGGGGCCTTCTGCATGGGATCCTCCTTCTTCGCCGGCTTCCACCGCTACTTCTCGCCGCGCAAACGCTGGGTCCTCGTCACCTCGTACACGCTGCAACTACTGCTCGTAGTCTTCGCTGCGTTGATCGTCACCTTTGGAGACAATGAAGCCGACGGCAAGGAAGCTTTGCACTGGAAGATCCTCGTGCCTCTGGCTGCCATTGCCTTCCAATCCAGCGGGCAGGCCGTTACATCTCGGGTACTGCAGTTTGGCGGGTTGACGAGCGTAGTCCTCACAAGCATCTACTGCGATCTCTTCAGCGATCAGAATCTTTTCGCTGTGCATAACGTGGAGAGGAACAGGAGGTTAGCGGCTCCCATTCTGCTGCTCGCCGGCGCCATGCTCGGAGGGATGTGGGCTCATAGCTCGGTTGGCCTGAAGGGTGCCCTCTGGACGGCTGCTGCATTGAAGGGTGCTGCTGTTGTGGCTTGGATGTTCTGGAGTGCTGACCCGGAGGACGAATAGTTGGGACGTCGATCCAAAATGGCGGGGGCGGTGCGTTGGGCGCCTTGCACGGTCAAGGAAACTTGACCTGACAGAGAATCGCCACGTTGGAGTCGAGCTGGATTGGATGGACCTGGTTGCATACGAGACCCAATCTGAACTGTAGAGAGCCACATGGTATAGAGCGCTAGCTCCGCATCGCAAGATATCATATCGAGGAACGACAAGAGGCAGCAACTCCATAGCTATCATGTACAATTAATCGCGAACCGCGATTCTTAAGCTTGTCCATCCTAAATCGCGTATCGCTACCATTCCTACGCCGTGAATGAGGCACATCGCATGCTGTGCAGATAATTGTCGTCTTGCGGGCGGGGGAGGCATGGACGGGGAGGAAGGAGGAGAAGGAGTACGTCAGCCAAGACAAATCACAATACAAGCAAGCTATCGAGACAAAAGGATGGACTGTCGAGCATGTATAATAAAAGCCATATGATGTTCAAATCAAGGAGATAGATTTCCTATCTAACACTTATATAGCACCACCCCCATGGCATGCATCCAAGCCAAGTCAAGTTAAGACAAGTGCAGCGCGCTCAAGCTATTTTCAGCTCGCTCGCTGACGTGTCCAAGAGAAGGAAGAAGAGTGCAAGGGTGTCGTATATGGAGATGGATCGAGTCCACACAAAGGATGCCTGCATCCTCTATAAGAGCGTGTGCACCGGGGATCAAAATCTCATACCTAGTTGCATTCGCTAGCGACGACAGCCCGCTCAGTTCTGGCCCCACCAGCGCTGAGCCTCTGCATCCTTCCAGTCATCAAAGGCGCCAGTCGCGCGCTCAATGATAGCCTGCTCGGCAGAAGCCTGCCAGCCCTTCGCGAGGTGGCCGCTCGCAAGGTCCTCCTGGAACTTGGCGACATCGGTGCGGAACGGGGTGAAGTTGAGGTTGAATTCGCGGGGGCGCTGGTTCGGGGCTGCAGTGCCGGCGAGGAGGTCCTTGGTGAGCTTCTCGTTCTGGAAGTTCTTTGGGAGGACGGAGAGAATTGTGAGTTTCTCTTCGCCGGCGAGGCAAGTCCAGGGCTCGGGTTTGAGGAGCATGTGGAAGACGTCGAGCTTGACGAGACGGCTGTTGGAGTTCGTGGTCAAGTAGACGGGGTCGAAGACCTTGCTGGCTGGCTTGCGGGTTGGTGCCAGTTTGGGCTTTTGAGGCTCCTTGTAGTCGCTGAGGCGCTCGGGAGCCTTGCGGGCGCGGCCGCTGCTGCGAGTGCTGGTCGAGGCAGGGGGGTTGGCTTTCTTGATGATGCGCTTGGTCTTGACCATAGCGGAGGTCTGGCTGTCACCAGCCGCGGCGGTAGACGCAGACGGTTTGATCTTCTTGATGCGCTTGGTGTTGACCATAGTGAAGACCTCGGCCTCATCAACCTCGGTGTGCGAACGCTTCTTGCTCAAGTTGGAGGCGGGGACTTGGTTGAGGCCGGCGAAAGGGGCGCAGGGTTCTTGTTGGGGGTGAGATAGGTATTTGCACCGGCCTTGGTGGGAACCTCCTTGGAGACCTTGGAGACCTTGGAGACCTTGGAGGCCTTGGAGACCTTCTTGGGAACCACCGCACCAGGCGGGGTCTCAACGGAGGCCGCCGAAGAGAGAGGCGAAGAATCTGAAGTAGAAGGCGACATGGTTGGCGTGACGGTTCTGATTGGCGTTGATGGTAAACGAGTTTGAGATTGTTTGGAAGGTGACAAAGCGACGTTTGCTGTACTTGAAGTGTCGAATGCAGAATTTGAGAGATGAAGAGGAGTGGAGCGAAGGGTAGGGGAAGGTCTGTACTTATAAGTGTTTGGTCGGAACAAGCGTTCAGTGCTATTGTGCGGTTGCTATTGTGGATTGTTGGAGGCGTACAATAGGAATGAATAGCAGAAGCAGGCTATTCTAGCCAGAGTTTTTTGAGTTGGCGTTTGGGGTGAATCAAAGTGAGTTGCAGCCGCAGTCGTTGATTTTTCAATAAGAGAACAATAGGACGTCAACTGCAGTGAAAGGTGGGCTAACCGAAAATTGCGGTCGAGGCACCGCGTAGGTGTGATATAAGATAGGAAGGCAGAGCAAAGGTCGGACGATGACGTAGTTAGTCAAGAAACAGACTAGGAGATATTTCATGGACATACCGCACAGGAAGAGACATGATGGCAGCTAGTGTAACAGCGCTCGGTACAACTGTGTAGGTGCTGTATTGGGGAGTTTGCAAAACTTTCGGACAAGCACCAGCCTTGGACACAGGCGGGGAATCTTCAGTTCTCCTTATCACTACTGGAATGATTTTCCCCTTAACTCAGTTCCGGTTGAACGGAGTCGATTGAGGGTACCGCGTGCGCAAGGCAACGATGCGGCGGTCAGGTGTGTGGGCAAACGCCACCCCGATAAACGGCGATGTTCAGTGGATACGGTGTCAAGCCGCTCACGAATCGGTCGTTGCTGCTGCATGAAGATGGTGTCAAGGTGGTAAGGCAGGATGAAGCGGCGGAGGAGCGAAAATTCTGGCCAGCATCTTGTTCTAAGCCTTGGTCGCACGGTAGTGCATATATGGCATTGTATCAGCGTCCGTTGTTTCGTGTGTTCAAGGGGGCGCGTAGTACACAATCATATCTCGGAAAATGAGGAGCAGCAGTGACGGTGGGCAGGCGATGTCACATTGATGATGCGCCGCTCACATGTGCAAGCATCCGTCGCTTGGTCCGTGCACGCTTTCCGTTTCCGCCTCGACAATTCGCAACCACGATGCGACAGCTCGCAACATCGACACGTAGCTCCCAACACACGTACTTCCCACAACCCATCCGAAGCCTGCGCGCGCACACGATGATTGAACACACGGTGGTGTCGCGGCTCGATGGCAGTACGTCACGCTCCCACTGAGGGCACCGTACACGAAGCATGCATGGCTAACAGCAGCAGGCTTGGTCCTATGCGCCTCGCTCGAGACCAGAGAGGTATGGAGTCGCGGTTTGCCTGCCTGCGCCGTGCTCACCAGGCTCAGCTAGACCCCGAATTGAATGAAGTCATCAGCAAGGCCAAACTCGTCCAGCGCCGCCTGAACCGCAACTCAGAGCCCCAGGGCAGCATCGAAAGCGCCAAGTACACATACCAGTATGCTCTGCCTTCCCTCGACCCACACCATGGCCGCTTGGTGGACACCCCGCTGTCCACCCCGCCCGGGCGATGCGCATGCGCTAACAGCCCAACAACAGCTACTCCATCAACGACCGCGGCGACCTGGCATTCCTCTGCATCTGCAACCGCTCGTATCCCCGCAAGCTCGCCTTCACCTACCTCTCCGACCTGCAAACCGAGTTCGAGAACAACTACAAGCCCGAGGCATACAACAGCCCCACGCTGCGGCCGTACGCCTTGAACGGGTTCGACAAATACATCCAGGCTACGAAGGAGACGTACCAGGATACCCGCGCCACACAAAACTTGGACAAGCTGAACAGCGAGCTCAAGGACGTCACCAAGGTCATGACGAAGAATATCGAGGATCTGCTGTACAGAGGGGACAGTTTGGAGCGGATGGGGGACATCTCGAGCCGGTTACGCGAAGATAGCAGGAAATACAAGAAGGCGGCGGTGAGGATCAATTGGGAGCTGTTGCTGAAGCAGGTAAGCACACCATGCGCCACTTCTTTGGCTTGTTTGCTCGAGCTAACGGTTAACAGTATGGCCCTTTCGGCGCACTGGGCTTGTTCATAATCCTGTTCGTCTGGTGGCGCTTCTTCTAGATTGTTTGTTCAGCGGATCGGGGCCAACGACACAGTTGAGCCAGGCAGTCCGCAACGACGACCGGCCTTCGGACGTCTTCATCCCAGGAGGGTCAATCCAGAATATGTAATAATACCCAAGTGTAATAGCCACGGTGGCTTCTGTTGGCTTTCTCATATCACATCTCGCCGTCTTCCTCGTTTCACTGCACACTGATGATTCTTGAGAATCGACATAGGACGCTGAAAGTTCTGCCATTGCTCCCTTCTCAGCTTGACTTCCCGCCCCCAATTCGTGGCGTCGCTGAACAGATTGGCAGTGGGACTACGCTAGTCAGTAAACCGTATACACCGTGCTGACTAGTCTAGGGCTTAGTAGTAGACATATACCCGAGCTAAATTGATAGTTGCGATTTGCCAGTCGACATCCACCGCACATGAAGCTATCGAAGTGGGCGCATCTTTCTGAGCATCTTTCGCACGAGTATGTGATTGATTGTACAATACATTGCTCAGCCGATATATAAATACTCAGCTTTCCGCAGGAGTGACTGTGCCGCTTTCCACGTACGTAAGACACACCTACGTCTGCGACCCCGCGTTGTTGTTCTTACATCTATTTGACCGTCTCAGGAACGTTCCTATCCTTCCATAATCACAATGACGAAGCCCCAAATTGTCCTGCTTCCAGGTGCGTGCTTTTAAATGCTCTCAACAAGGTATCCAGCCTGACAGTGCCACAGGCGCGTGGCACACACCCGAGTGCTTCCGCATCATCATCCCTAAACTCGAGTCTCACTACTACACCGTACATACGCGCCAGCTTCCCTCGGTCACGGGCTCTAATCCACCCAAAGACCTCTCGCAGGACATCGATACCGTGCAAGAGCTGGTCACAAAAGCAATTGGCGATGGCAACGATGTCGTCGTCGTGGCGCATAGCTGGGCAGGCATCATAGCGGGCTCCGCCCTCGTCGGCTACGGCAAGAAAGAGCGAGAAGCAAAGGGCGAGAAGGGCGGCGTAGTGAGGACCGGTTACATGTGCGCATTCATGGCACCCGAGGGCGTAAGCCTCATGGATGGTCTCCAGGGCATCATCCCCGAATGGTGGAGCTGCGACAAAGTACACCCCTCCGTTCCCTCTCTACAACACCTATTGCGTACCCAACCCCAGCTAACCAATCTCCACTTCACCATGCCAAAGAACTCTCCGTCCTATCCCCCACTGCAGGCGACATTTTCTACAACGACCTCGCGCCCGCCGAGCGCGCGCATTGGTTCACCAAAGCGAGTCGCACGCACTCGTTTCATGCTAAGACGTCGAAGGCTACAGCTGCTTCTTGGAAGGAGATTCCCACTTCGTATCTCATGTGCGAGGAGGATCTGGCGATTCCGGTGGCGGCGCAGGAGGCGATGACGGGCATGGTGGGTGCGATGGGGGGCGATATTGCGGTGGAGAGGGTGAGGAGCGGGCATAGTCCGTTTTTGAGTCTGCCGGAGGAGACGGTGGGGTGGGTGAGGAGGGTTGCGGGGGAGGTGGGTGTGTAAGTGGGATTTGGGTGGGTGAATAGTTGGGGAAGTGTGAGGGATGTGATAGTTGGGGGTGTGCCGGCGCTGGTTAAGTGGAACGTCCATCAACGTGATAAACCCCCTTACTGTCCCCGAATTCATGTCCTGGCTCGGTCTCTGATCATCTGTACGTAGCTACCGAGCCATGAAATAAAAACTTCATATACGTTCCCCAGCTCCGAGCACCAATGTCTACCAACCGTCTAAATGAGCTGGCTCCTCCTTAGCCATGTCAAAAAGGAGATACCTTGAAATAAGTTTGATAACCCTGTTTAATAGTGTATAGCCACTGGGCAAAAGTTTAAGTATTGTTGGCCTTTGTATCGCTTATCCTAGGGTAACACGTTGTATTACACTTTCGTGCTTCGACTGTGGGATACTATTTCCTACTGCCTCGTAGATATGGTATGCGTGAGAGATGATCTTCGTATATACAAGTCTGATGGTTTGGCGGCATGGAAAGGTCTGTGGGTTAACGGTGTACTTGGATCAAAGCGGCTTTTGAAGTATAGTCAGTCTATCGTTAACATGGTCACACTAAAAGGTACATAACACAAACGTCAAAATCTATTGTCCGTGATGGGAACGCAGGAACAAGGCCTCCTAACTAACGCCATCACAAGCTCTACCCACGTGTCCCTTGACGAATACAACACACCTCCCGTTTGAAATCAAGAGTATGTTCAGTCTTTGTTCGCGCTTTGTTGTACCGAGTCGAATAACCCTAGAGAAGGGACCGAAAGGATGATCCGCAACTCGCCGACTTGGAATTAGAAAGGGGAATGACACTTAATCGCTTTGTTATCCCATGTTATTTAATTAGGGAATCGGGCGTCATAGGACTCTCCGCTACACTACCCGCTACTCGCCCCATGTTCGGCTATCACAAAGACCACGGCTTGAGTAGCCGGTTTGTTAATGTATGCGGCGAGGTAAGTGGAAGTATGTCGCGTGGGTCTGAAAGACGATACGATACCCGCACCAAGAGGATATCGGATGGTATCACAGCACATTTGAAAAAGTTCGCTGCTGGAGAGCTGTCAGGTAAGGTAACTCTGAGTCGATCTGCGAGAACGTCTCCAGGTAGAACTCTTTATTCTCGACTGTCGGTATAATAAGATAGCTCCATAGACCGTGGAGAGTCCTACACTCGCCAACAGGAGCAGCCCGCTTCAAAAAAAAATTACCAAACAACTAAAATTTCTCCAGGGAGCACTAGTGCTTCGAAAGCAGGTACGTACCGATTCTCTTTCCTGCATGCATGTGTCTAGATATCACGCCATTTCCTACCCAGCTACGATATCCCCATACACAAAACACACAGTTCATAACCCGTTGGTAGATACCAGCCAGCATTAGTATCCTCTTCCCCCCTAAACAGCAAAACACGCCACCACAACACCATATCTCCTTCACGCCCCTCCCCTTTATTTCCTTACCAAAAAACCCCTCAGCTGCATCCACGCCCACTCATTCCCAACCCCACCACCTGAAGCTCTCCCCGTTTCGTAACCGCACCCACCCGTCAGCAACCCCACACACCCCACGATCACCAGCCGATCGCGCCACTTCCAAGCGCGTGCGACAAATTACGACACACGAGTTTGGTATGGGTAGGGCGAGCATCGCACGATGCTACAGAGAGGTATTGTGCTCACGCGAGTGACGCGGCACAGAGGTAGGGAGGGTAGTGTGGAACGCGCATGGTTGTGATGGGCTACGTCACTGTGTATGTGTCGCGCGTCGCAAGCTGTTTTTTGCGGGTACGAGGTACGAGTGTTGGAATATATGCACGTCGAGATGAAGAAGGGAGCTTTTATTAGCTGGCTGTGTGAGCCCGAAGAAGTCGAGCAATGCTTCCGCTCCGAGAACACACGAAGAGTTTCCCTTTTCGATTAGGTACAACTACCTAATCGGAGATATACCATAGCCGCCCCACAAATAACCGTCGCTGGCTTCAATCAAGTCCTCACGTTACTGACCCTCGTCCTTCCGCCCCGTGTCTGTCCCCTGCAGCCCCCCAATTACGGTAAATCCGTCAACGTCTGGATGACAGCAAAGCGGTCCCTATCCTTACCCGATAACGGGGCGTTGCCGGGGCGATCTACAAGAATAGTGTATATGCCTGCGTCCTTCGCTGCTTCTGCTTCTGTACATATGCATGTTAGCATTGTTTACAAGGCCAAGGTATGCGGGGTATTCTGATTGGATGGTGGAGGAAACGAGATGATCTACAGTCGGCAAACGCGGCGCTGGACCCTTGACTTGTTTACGTAGGCACCAGCGGGGTGTTCAGACCGTTTTGAGGTGGTAGATTAATGGGGAATGTTCGATGACGGAGATGTTGACAGGCGGCGGCTAGGGGTTGAGATTGGGATCCGTTGTCGTTGTGTCATGTAAACAGCTGGTGGACCGTGGTGTTGAACGATACGAGCCGTGCTTCATCGGAGAAGTTTCAAGTAGGAAGGTAGCGCAACGACCGGGTTGTTGTGGGCACATAGAAACGCCCGTGACCAACCGTGACAACAAGATATGGAAATGATGGCAGAGAACATAGGAAGAAGACATACCTTTCACATTGTCAGTTAGAAAGGTCACGTGAGCACCATCTTGTCCCAATTGATCACAGATCTTCTCGTAGGACTCCTTCTCAAGTTTAGATCCTGCGATGGTAGGGTCGAAGTGCGATGCAAAGAGAGGCCTAAGGTCCCGCGTCGTTGATCCATCTTGGACGAAAGAGAAGAATTGAAGCTGAGCCTGGACACTACCAGAGGAAAAAATGGCAAGAGTCTTGCCTTCGTTCTTCCAGGCTTCCAATGTCGGGATCACGTCTTCGAACAGAGGAGTCTTGAGGTCACCCTCTTCATATCCGATCTTCCACAGCTTGCCTAGGGGTAATGTTAGACTGAGATGAGAAGCAGCGGATCGTCCTTTCGGCCACGGGGACAAACAATCGTGCTGAATTGAGCAATCAATATCATAGCCCACAGGACTGTGGTAAGCAAGTACGGTATGGACACGGGGCAAAGAACAACCCATGATTGAGCCTTGACTATTATGACAGCAGAGTGGATCCATCGCTGGGTCCGCCTTGCGGAGCAAATGCCGCTCCGAATCAGATAAGGCCGATAGCGCCAAGAGTACGGCGGAGACGGCATCGTGACGTGGCGATGATCACCAGCAAAATCCCAGGTGTGCGAAAGATAACACTAGAGTCGAGGATGTGCCTGCAATGACAGACGTCCAACAGGAATGAAAAGAAAGCTCCACGGAAGGCCTACCTTGAAGTTGCTTCAAGTACACAGCTTTGATGTCCTTACGCGTCAAGTCCTGCACATGAGCAAGCAGCGTCTCGGCATTCGGTCTCGTCTCGTCGGGAAAGCCCGCAATTAGGTCCTGGAAGGCCGGATCTTCCCAGGAGTCGCGAGCGAGCTTTGCAAGACGGTCGAGTGCATACGTATACTGCTATCGTGAGCATTGGTCCTTGGATCGGTCCGTAGCGGACGTCGCGTGACGCTCAGGCAGGGTACGGAAGCTTAAAGATGGTAACAGGATCCAAAAGAAGTCAGAAGGGCACCCAGGGAACTCGATGTGGAGATGAGTGGCTTGACGATATCCGAAGAGTTGCTGCAGCACTGGATAAAGCGGCTCATCCTATGCGATTCGTTGCTGGGGACCACACACAGCTCCTGATTGATGATCTGCGATAACGCGGCTCATGACCAATGTGCACCCTTGGAAGAAAACAGCAGTCGGCTTACCAGGACATGTTTGACGAAAGAAATGCTGGAAATGGTCCCCTCTAGAAGCGTTACACAACAGCATCAGTATTGTCTTGAGTAACGGTTGCGTGCAGCATCCGGCGGGGTCGAGACTTGGGAATGGCTGGAGAGTGGCGGCGCGAAAGCTGGGGTGCAGGCGCGAGCAGCTGGCCGGATGGCGAGGCGCGTGGCCTTGGAGCCCACGAGCCTGTCGTGCATCGAGAGGCTGGCTAGTCCTGGAGTAGACCAAGCCAGAGCAGCTGCGGTCGCGTGCAGAGTGCGCCCCAGAGAACCATGGCGGGGAGCGCAGCGGATCGGAACTCACCAATGTCGAGAAGAACAATCCGGGAGCCCTCCCAGCGCTCCCGATCGAGGGACGCCAGCGACATTGTTGTCGTGAATTGTTGTTGTTTGGCAGGGGTGAAGGGCGGTGAGGAGGAAAATTTTCGTCGATACAACTCCCGTCGTGTGTAGGCCGCACCCGTGGACCGAGGCGTTCTGGTTGGTTCAATAATAATTTCAATTCTATGCGTTTTGAGATGGAGCAAGGACTCAAGCCAAAGCGGTCAAGGTGTTATAGGCTAGCGAACAGGGCTCTGCTCAGTAGAAATGCAACGTGGGTAAGAAAATGTTCACGCTGTTCGTCCGTGTTGTTGGGCTGTGTAGAGATGCTGGGCAAGCAGTTGAACACTGCTCACGATCCCAGCGCTCTTTCCCTACCGGAGAGTGAGTGACTGGTAGGTAGGCGCGGAGCCAAAATGGGACCAAAATAAACAAACAAAGCCGCTTTCTTGTGTCAGAGTCTACAGCATGATCCGCGTCCGTCTCGAGCCCCAGCTGCTGCAGAGCGGTCCGCGGCCCACCGAGAGCCCACTCCTTCAGATGGCAAAGGTATGGAATAAAGTTATGGAATTCCTAGCATGCTATAGGCTAGACAGGCTGCAAATACAGTGTGTGTTGTCTCACTTCTTCTGCTGTCCGAGTGGGTACAGGCTGCATTTCCTGCAGTAGCGTTCGGAATGGTGTGCGAGTACCTGAAGGCGGAGAGGCTGCTGTGCGGCGAGGTTCCTGCACGCTGGCTGCAAGCTGCAGACGGCGTCCCTCTTGGAGGGCCGCTGGCGAGTCTCGCCACGGCATCTCGGCGCCGCTACGGAGAAATGGACACTGGGCGCCAGTCCGAAGCCGGACAGCGAGCAGAGGCGGCATCCCCAAGCGTTGGGAGGATTCTGTACCGACATGCCCTTCGTGTAGAGGGCTGTACGCCGACTTGGTTTCATCTCCGGGCCATGTCCTGGACGGCCAGCAGACAGCGCTGTCAGACAGGCTTGTTGCACAGCCAGCAGGAGCTTTCCCCAGCTCCCAAGACGCCGCGGCCACCACCCGCCGGCCGTGCACAGGGTGGAACTCGAGGGGCCACAAGGGCACACCCAGGGCTTCCGAGCGCGCGCTGGCTCAAACGCTTGCGTGCTCAGCAGGCGGAGCGCTGTCCAAGCAGCCCCTGAGCCGTCCTCAAAGAGCCGGCGGGGTGGGAAATTGACGTCGAGTCGAGAGCTCGATGGATGATGGACGATAACGGCAGCGTGTGGCGGAGAGTCGGCACTGGGCAGCACGCAAGCGGAGGCGGGAGGCCAGTGAGAGCGTAGAGGCCAGGTGTCCGGTTGTTGCACGCCAACGCTTCCCAGGACAAAGCGCAAGCCGAGCCTGCTTACGTGCTGATCGGCGCGGCGGGCGCGGCGAGCACCGCGACTCCGCGAGCGTCCAACAGGGTGGCTCGCGTTCGCGCCCGCAGTTTCACAGCTCATTGTCCCCCATTCCAGGAGAGGGGAGAGGGGGCAGCAGCACGATCGATCACGCAACGCGGCCGCGCGCTGGTGGTGAGACCCAGCCCCGGGGTCGGCAGCGGGCGAGTTGGCTGGCCGCACAGGCTGCACCTGCTGCAGCCGGCAGAAAGGGCAGGCCCAGGTGCTGGAAGCTTCGACCAGGGCAGCGTGTGACGCATCATGCAGCCACCGCAATACCGCGCTAGGCCGTAGGCGTCGCTAGCGCCGACCTGGAATAGATCGGGCTAGCACGCACGCTTCTTTGTCAAGTCACCGCCTCGCGCCTGCCGTTTCATAAGGGCGCCTGCCCTGCCCTGTTCCGTCCGCCCACCATCACTCACCGAAGCTTGCCATGTGTTGACATCTACCATCTACCCCTTCGTCGTCGTCGTTCTTGCTCGTCGCAGCCCGCGTCCCTCCTCATTCCACCCTCGCCTGCTCCTCCCTAATACGCCATCATTCCTTCCGCTCGTTTCCCTCGCAACCGCCTCCTCTCTCCTGCCGCTGCCTCGGCTCGACGACACATCCTCCGACATCTGCCCTCATCCTCCGCCTCTCACCCACGCATCCGTCCGCAACTCCGCCCCGTGGCCCATCTACTCGACCATCTACGAACCGCAGCTGGTCATTGATGTGATCACGGAAGCACCCTCCTGGCGATCCCGACAGCCTCCTCGTCCTCCTGCTCCGAGCTCCCGCCCTCACAGCAGCCCGCCTCGAGAACCGCCGCCCCTCCAGCTTCGTGGCCAGACGCTTGATGCTTCTGTCCGTCATCGTCTGCCAGTGATAGCCGCCCCCTCTAGCATCCTCGCCCGAGTCCCTTGCTAGCCTCGCCTGAGTCTTGCCGCTGACTCACGCCGCCAACGACTCTAGGCAGCCTTCCCTGTCTGCTACCCTACGCCTTGCACGTGTTACGACTCTTTCTCTCTCTCTCTCTCTCCTCTCCACGCAGCGATCCCTCTGTTCTTGCCTTTTCCGGACGTCCAGAACTCCGTACAACCAGGCCTCTTTTCCGCCCGCTCGTTGACTCGGGTTATCCATACACAATTAATACAGCCAATGAGCACCACACTCTCTTGAGTCTTTCCTTGCCTTTACAGCCAACGGACCCCCCTTGTGCATACCACCTACGGCTTTCCTTGTTCCCGCTTCCTTTTGGAGCGACCCACTGCGCTCTGCAGCCTGTTTGCTTGACGACATATCTTGTCTCTGCTTTTTATCCCATCCCGGATTGGACTACCATCATAAGCCATTTATTCTTATCTTCACCGAAGCTCTGAGTACCTAAAAGTGCACTAGACCACCGCCGGCTCTTTCGTTTGATTACGACAGTTAACGTTTCCTTTTACTCGCTTGTCCGCTTCACCTTCACCGCGCTCTGCCACCGGGTATATCCCTGGATTCCCTTGGCCAGCTTCCCCCATCGTCCAACGAGTTCCACTTATGGAGTGCCTGCGCAATCAGCTCTACGAGGGTGTTGTACTCAACGGACGATATGAAACCATCTCTCCTCTCAACCATGGCTCCTTCGGCATGGTCTTCCAGGCCAAGGACCTTGTAACTGGCGAACACGTTGCCGTCAAAGTCATCACCAAGTCGACTGCGACCGTTGCGTGCCCTACCGCCTTTGCTGTTGACGAGCGCTCCGAGGAGCTCGGCATTCACCTCCGTCTTGGTTCGCACCCGAACATCGTCAACCTGCTTCAGTCTTTCGAGACCGACAACCACGTCTACCTTGTTATTGAGTTCTGCTCGAACGGCGACCTGTATGAAGCCATCCGCCTGGGCAAGGGCCCGCTGGAGACCGAACATGTTCGCGACTTCATGTTCCAGCTGGTCGGTGCCGTTGAATCTATGCACTCGAAGGGCGTCTATCATCGCGACATCAAGCCGGAGAACATCTTCCTGACCCAGTCTGGTCTGATGAAGCTCGGCGACTTTGGCCTAGCTACTACCGATGCCTGGTCATGGGAGGTTGCTGTTGGCAGCGACCGCTACATGGCACCCGAGCAGTATGACCCGACCAGCGCCGGTTACTCCACGGCCAAGGCGGACATTTGGGCCATTGGGATCGTTCTCCTGAACATTCTGTTCTCGCGCAACCCATTCGCCGTCCCTTCGCCCTCGGACCCTCTTTACGCGGACTTTACTCTTGACCGACAGAGCCTTTTTGACGTCTTCCCCAACATGTCGCAAGACACTTTCGAGGTTTTGATCCACTGTCTCGCCGTTGACCCGGAAAAGCGTGATCTCTCCCTCGTTAAGGAGGCCCTTGCTCGCGTCATCAGCTTCACCATTGATGACGAGACCCTGGACGACTTCTGTACGGAGGATGGTGACGTTGTCATCGCTAGTGCTAACCGTGAGCCACTTCGCACTCCTTCCATGTCCACCGCTCAGCTCGACAATAATGGCTCCTTCGCTTGGGCCAAGGCTCTTGCCATGTCTCCACCTCAGCCCATCCGTCAACTGTCGGCAATCCCGGACACTGAGATCTACTCGGACGACATGTTCCTTGAGCAGGGCGATGGTGCATGGTACGACGTGAAGCCCGACAATGCTTCTACTGTGTCCTTCGTCGATTCGGGCTTGGGTTTGTCCTTCACGTCTATGGAGGCTCGTGCCGCGGAACCCATCACTATTGGCCGCACCAAGCCTATGCCTATTTCTGGATCGCTTCCGGCTAAGGCTTTCAACAGTATGTCGTCCGTCTTTGGGAAGAAGCGCGAGACCATCTCCAAGAGCTGGAGCGATCTCTGGGACGAGGAAGAGGAGGAGATCACCATTGCGGAAATCGAGAACAGCTTCACTCGCAATGTGTTCAAGAAGGACACGCCGCTAGTCCACTCCGAAGCTGGCTCCGGTGTCTCTACCCCTCGCGGTGGCCTCTCTGAGCTCAAGAACCCTGCAATGGTCAACAACAGCAGGAACCGTTCGCCCAAGCCCAAGCCTGTCGTAACCAATCACGTCAGTGAGCAGACCGGTTTTATTTTCGAGGAGCACAACCAAGCGGCCCCGCGTTATTCTCCACCTTCCAAGCGTACGATTGCAGACAAGTGGGCTGCCCTTGGCGATCGCAGGCGTTCACCGCAGTCACCGCAGCACACTCCTCAGAAGGCTGCGAAAACTATGAAGCAGATGCAACCAACTCCCGACTCCGCCCGGAAGCGAAGCCGGACTGGTAGCTGGAGACGTCCTATCCACTGGGGCCCAAGTCAGCATGAAAATGCTGACTTTTCGGTGAAGCCCAAGGACAAGGATCCCTGGTGTCTGAGCAAAGACTGGCGACGCCATCCCGCGTCTTTGCACAATGACCTTGGGGATCTTGAGTGGGTTGGAGGTTGGAATGACCTCCACTTGTAGTCTTGACTCTTTTCATCCCTTGATATTTTGGCTTTTTTCTTTCTTTGGGAACAACAAAAGTACCCTTCAACAACTTCCGTCGCCTTTTACTGGAGAGCCCTAGGATGAGCTTTTTCACACCCTTTGCATGAGTTTGTAGCGCTAGAGATACCATTTCCTTACTCTCCTCTCCTCTCTCATCATCAGAACCGATACCCCACCCATTTCTCTTTCCTCCCGCGTCTCTGCTTCTCGCCACATGACTTGTGGCATCCTGTATTCATTGAAGCCCATGGTATCTCTCTTTTGTTACTCTACTACTTCTTGGGTGCATTCTGGGGAACTCGGATCACAAACAAACTGCATATGGAAAGGGGTTGGTTGGGTTGGGATGATTCAAACTGACATACTGTATGCGGACGATGGGCGTTGTTCTTTTCCTTTTTCAACAAGTGCGATTTGATTCTTCATAGGGATGATTAGTTAGTCAAGACTCGTATCCGTCGGGAGTGACGGCCGCTGTTTAGACATTGTCTGGATGGTGCTGGAGCTCCGGGATTTACCCACTCAAAAATTGTGCTACTTGCTTTGGAGTGATGTGTGAGAGGAAGAGATGGGAGGTGGGTCATGATGCAACTACTGTTAATGTGTATTGTAGATAGGAACTAATCAAGAGGCGCATTCAATACATTCATGCCGTCTTTGGTGCCGATGACCTTGTGCTCCTGCTCCGCTACTTGACTCAAGTGGCAGCCACATCAATAGTGTCTCACCAGTCCTAGTTGTCATCACACCATACCACGCAAGTATCGAAAACACTTGAAGCCGGAAACTCTAGCTCATGTCCGCCGTGTGCACTCCATTGCATTGCATAATGCAGTCCCATCACCGTACATGCAGAAGAAACTCATAGCAGCTAATGCTAATGCGTCTACCGCAAATGCCAGGCTAATCAGAAAAGGGGGGGTATCATAATCAAATAACGGAATCCGAAACAGCCATCACGCGACCGCACCACCGTATCTATCACACACCCACACATCCATACACACACACATATCCACAAGCGCCCCCACACACAGACACACACACCTGCAGTCTACACCTGCGGGGCTGTCGGTGTGACCGGACTCGCCAGACTACCGGGTCCCTTGCTTTTGCGCCGCTTCTCCTTGCCCGGTTTGGGCGCGCTTGCTACGCTCGCTTTGCGGGAGGAGTCGAGGGCGGCGGGGGTGCCAGGTTTGGGAGTCGAGGTAGACGAGTGCAGGGCGCTTGGGAGCTGGGACTCTTGTTTGAGGGCAGCGGATGCAGATGGCGCGGGTGGTTGGGTGGTGGTAGCGGTCGCTGCTGCCGTGGCGGCGGCGATGGCGGCGTCTTCTTGTTGTTTGCGGCGCTTTTCTTCGGCTTCGCGGCGGGCGAGGACGACGGTGCGGGAGTTTTGGAGGACGAAGGAGCCGGGCTCGCCTTGGAGGGGGTTTTCGTCGGCGTATTCGTCGTAGAAAATTTCGGTGAGGTTGAGCGAGCGCATGAAGTGCGCGTCGGAGAAGGCTGTTGTGGTGTCGCTTGTTCCTGCGCCTGTGTCTGCTCCTGTGCCTGTGCCTGTGCCTGCTCGCGCAGAGACCTGCGATGGCGGCGCGTCGCTGAGCGTGGGACTGCCTGCACGACTGCCTGCGCGGCTGCCGATGCGGCTCGCACCGCTGGCTTTGTTCAGCTCGAATGATGGCGGGAGGTACGTGTGGCCTGTCGCCGGGGAGAAGTGCGACAAGTCCTTTGATAGCTCGAAGAGCTCTTGCAGCTGTGTCGACACGGAGAGGAGCCGCAGCTGCAGCACATCCAGCACGCTCTTCGCCATGAGGATTCTAGTGCCCTGCGTGTAATACGTCCCTGTCACTTCGATCCTCGCCGTCCTTCCGGTCTCCTGGTCGACAATCTTCTCCTGGCGCTGGATGATCCACGGCTCGCCCTCTGCTTGCGGCTCCCCTACGACAACAAACTGCATGCCACTCTGGTATTCGGTGCGTAGGCGCTCTTCCATCGCGTGACGACTCGATAAGATAGCTGGGCCTCCGGGCTGGCCGGCGAACCGTTTGAAGATGTCGTGGTTGTTGCTGGATGCATCGTAGAAGGGCGAGTTCATGAAGTACCAGAAGATGGAGTCGGAATGTAGGGTCCCGCCTTGGAGGGTGGTGATGAGGTGTGGGTTGTCGAAGTACCATTCGTCTTGGGGAGTCATTTGGGGTGCCATGGTGAAGGGTGTGGGTGGGAGTGGTGCGCTAGAGAGAGAGGTTGATGAAGGGCGACTGCTGTCTTGATGAGCTCGGAGAAACGACTGTTAGGATAAGTAAGATTGGGTTCGATCGTTGCAGCTATTGTGCGAGCTGTGATGGCCCAATTGTGTGGTAGGACGGCATGGGAAGAGTGTGTATAAGTTGTTGAAGTCTTTGTGGTGGAATTGTGCCGCGGGGGAAGTGGCCCAAGCTCCTAGTGAGCGAGCCGGATGCCTGTTGGAGACCTCCGCCTTCTCTCTGCACTCACTCACTGGACTCCACCTCTCTCACCACACCACATTGAAATACTGCAACCATGGACCTCGTGCAAACTGTGCGCAAAGAAGGGAGCCGGTGAGTGGATCCGACATAACTCTCTACCTTCACACCGCTAACGTTGCCACAGTGGCGGTCGCGCCGATTTTAAATGGGAAGATGTCAAGCAAGACGCCCAGCGCGAGAATTACCTGGGCCACTCGCTCATGGCCCGTACGCCGTCCTGTTCTTATCTTCAAACTATTCACTGACATTAATTCTAGCTGTGGGCCGCTGGCAACAAAACCGTGACCTGAACTGGTACGCCAAAGGCGACCAGGGCGCCGAAGGAGAGCAATCCGCCGCCGAAAAGCTCGCCGAAGAAAAGCGAAAGATCAAAGAAGCAGAAGAAGACGCTATGCTACGCGCAATGGGCCTCCCAGTGCCGGATCGCGCATCTACGAACGCGAACTTGACGCCGCTGGGCCAGAAGGTGCATGAGGACGATGTGGAGAAGGCCTTAGAGGAGAAGGCTGAGGATGCAGATAAAGATGAGAGGAGCAAGGAGAAGAAGGAGAAGTCACGGAGACATAAGGAGGGCGAAGGGCGCGATCGGAAGAGGAGGCACAGGTCGAGGAGTCGGTCGCGGGATCGGAGGGAGAGGCGGCCAGACCGTTCCAGGTCGCGTGAGAGGGGGAGGCATAGGGAGGATAGAGATGATGACAGGCGTAGACATCGGTCGAGGAGTCGTGTGCATAAGCGTCGGGAGGATCGACACGAGCGGCGCAGCGAACGACATTCGGGCGACGATCGGGAACGATCGCGCGAAAGATATCGACGCCGCCGGAGTCGGTCGCCATACGAGAAACATGAACGACAGAGGGATTGAAGGGATTCTAGATTCAGACATGACCACATACCCATCCCAGGTTGAAACGCAGTGAGAGTCGCCCCATTTTTACACTCGGGTCGCAGTTCCCTCAGTTATCATCTTACGAGCTGATACGCTCTGATCATTAATACATTGGTTTCTGATAGTCCATGTACGCAACCTTAGCTACTCCGCTAATACGTCTTCCACGATCTTCAGTATCTGCATCAGTTCCTCGTCCTTCATCGGCTTGCCCATTACTTGTACATGTGCTGGTAGCCCTTCCAATATCCGAGGATCATCTGCGTATCAGTTAGTATGTAAGGGAGTAACAGTGCGCGCCAACGTACACGGCGGCTCATAAGCAGCGTCAGCCCTGAAGAAAGGCTTGTCCAGCTCCTCGTTTGCCTTCAGATGTGGCAGAATCCCGGACGGATACTACCGAGCAGTCAGTACTTCCCCGAGAGTGCTGTGATGCGGCCTCCTTACATTCAACAGATTCTGCAACACCGTATAAGCGCAGATGCCGTACGTGTCGTGTGGCACCGCCGTAGCCTGGTTACCCGCCATGATAATAGCATCCAGCTCGTGCTCCACAATGAGCGCATGGTACTTATGTATGACCTTGAACCGCTCCAGATTCATATCCCACAACCCATCCAACGACGGTTCCCACCCGCGCAGCTCGTCAACCATAGTGGTCGCAAGCGAAGGCACCGGCGGCTCGCCAGCATCCTTCAGATATTGGAACGGCGTCTTCTTCGGATCTAGCATGAAGAACTTCCACGCTAGAATCGTGGTCTCCCATAAGTCTGGGATCTTATCATCGAGAAGCACAATCTGGTGACCCTTTCCTTTCAGCTTCGTTGCTGTCGAGTGGAGGGCTCGCGCGATCGGCGGGTGCAGTGGTCTCTTGGGATGTCCACGGATGAGGCCAAAACGGAGGGGTCGTGTGTAGGGCTCTACATGGCGCCACGGTGCGCCGAGGACGTGCTCGTCGAAGTGCCAGGTGTCGGAGTTACAGATGGTTCGCATGACGAGCTCTGCGTCTCGTATACTGAAGCCCATGGGCCCGATCACGGGTACTATCGGGCCTGGACTGCCCAACCTTCCTGGCGGCATACCACCGCCAAAGGGTACTCTCCATGCACTCGGCTTGAAGCTCTTTAGTCCGCAGCATAGCGCGGGTATCCTACAACTACCCGCGATGTCAGTAGCGAGGCCTAGTACGCTTCCACGCATGGCGAGTAGTGCACCCTCGCCGCCTGTGCTGCCGCCTGCCGTCATGGAAAGATTATGCGGGTTCAACGTCCGGCCGAAGATGTTATTGTGCGAGTCGGCCGTCATCATCGTTTGCGGCAGATTCGTCTTGCAGTAAAACACCGCCCCATGCTTCAGCAGGAGATCCACAAGATGCGAATTCGCTGCCGCCGGCGGCCGAGAAAGGAACGCCACATAGCCAATCGTAGCTTGTGTGCCTTTGACATTGAACGAGTCCTACCGCCCAAATTCCTTAGCATCCGTTCTTTATACTTCCACGCTTCACGGCCACCGCAAACACCAAATACACATACCTTCAAACTAACCGGCAACCCATGCAACGCCCCCATCCCCCTCCCCTCCCTCTCAAAAAATTCATCACACCCCCTCGCCCTCACCATCGCCTCCTCGAACATCACTTCCGTCAAGCAATTCACGCACTGCTGCGCTATCGCCGCCCTCTTGCAGAACGCGCCGACGACTTCGACGCTCGTAGCGCGGCCGCGAGTCATCAGGTCTACGAGCGCGGTAGCGTCGTAGTTGGACGTGAGGTCGAGCTCGCGGGGGGTGAGGAGCCCGCATGTGGAAGGCACGTCGAGGACGCTGAGGGTGAATGTCGGGGTGAATTGGGATAGTGTTGCGGTGGGGAGGTGCCATGCTGAGGGGATTTTGGAGTCGAGGGATGTGCGTTTGGAGAGGGCGAGGGGGCGCCAGTCTGGGGTGGGGGTCGTCATGGTCGTGGACTGTGACGGTCGAGTAGCGATGGTATAATAGCCTTATAGGTGGTTGGGGGTTAATTGTGATGGGAGCTTGAATGAATGGTTCAATATAGCTATATGAGTGTAAAACTATGCATTTTATTGCTTGCTAAAGAGAGGGGATGATCTACAAGCGTCATTCCTGTGATGCAGTCGGCGTGGAGGTTTGGGGACCCGATATCCGTCCGGTTCGGAACCCGAGATGCGGGGCAAGCCTGTGCGGACGCGTCAAAGGCGTGCGTCGGTGGCCGTAGGTGTTGCAGTGTGGAAAGTAGCGCTTACCTCTAGAATCGATAGTCTACTCAACGTTGACTCTATCCTTGGTCGTGCACCACGAAGACAAACGCTAGATACAACGAGTCTACAGTACTATGATGAAAAGGTTAATCGCCGTGTGTTACCCCAGGATAGGCAATACAAAGGTCGAATATATTCATGTTCCTGTCCCGCCGTTGTACATGTCGAGCTTTGGCGAAGGGCTAGGCGGGCGACTTTGACGAACAATTACGCGCTGCGACTTGAGATATGCGAAAATTACATGCGTAACAGAAGAGAATTGGCTGAAGTATAGTTTATTATCTGCACGTAACACAAGAAATGTGCTACACACTTAGCCGATGCGGGCTATGATACCGTGTCGACGGTATTGAGTTTGGTGTGCATGTCTGTAACAACTTGCACATATACGGAGCGATACAGTCCACCGTTGGTACTTATCGCAGTCAAGCGCCATCAGATCCATCGTCCTTCCCGGCGGCAGACTCGGCTTGGCCCTCTCGCTCATCTCCTGTCATTTCGCCCTGTCCGTCCTCACTCTCCTCGCCCACGTATGTAATAAGCTCCTGTAGTTTATTAGTTTGGTCTTTTACGGTTCATTGGTAGACCTCACCTCGCCATTCCAAGCACTCTCGGCTGTCTCTTGATCCTGGCCCACGGCCCCAATCTCTTGCTTGTAGGCGAAAGATGCCGTTATAGCTTGCAACTGGCTCATCGGGTCCATCTCCGGGAAGTTCTCAGGAAGGAACTTGTAGGCTGCCACCGGAAGTTTCTTGAAAAGCGCCTGCTGGAATTCTTGGGTGATCGTAAGAGTGGAATTGTTCACCTCCTCCTGCTCCTGCTGCTCTTTGACCTTGGCAGCCTCCTCTTCTTCCTCCTTTGCCTTCTTGTCTGCGATCTCCTTACGCATCTGTTCGAGCCGTGGCTTGGATATGTTTCCTACCACCATGATTGGCTTGTAGTTTCGGTTCTTCAGCTGCGCTGAGCGCCTCTAGCTCGCAGATTGCTGAGCGACGAGAGGGCCGTTTTTCGCGGCTTGGGCTTTGGCAATGATTGCGGCACGCTTGCTCACAGACTTGGTCGTAGAAGCCAGCTTGTTATCGTCGCTGTTCGACATGTTGGAATTGGTTGAATTGTACTGCAGCGTTGAGTTAGCCTTGTTATGTTGGTTCAAACGCGTGCGTAATTCAGAAGCAGGCTGCAGGTGGGTGCGAGCGACAGGGCGGCCTTGCAAGTCAGTAGTGGTGTCGTAGGTGAGAAGAGATTGGCGTCCTGAGAGCGTAAACAAAGATAAAGCGCTAGAAGCCACGCTACAGTCCACGTGCTTACGTCAACCAAGGTAAAGGTGAATTGGGCTTGGCACGCCAGGGCTCCCCGCCGGGTCTTGCAAATAACGGTTCGCCAAATCGAGCTAAGGCCGCGACCCAAGATATATATGTATGTACCGTGGTAAAATGGCTTGTTGATGACAAAGGGCGCACCTGTTGTCCTAGCTCCTGGCATAGTGTTTGTACAAAAAGTAGGCCGATCGCATGTTTCCGTATAGTCATAAGGCGACTGTACGCTGTTGCTCGCTCCCGGTTTATCATGGACGCAAACAATATGACACCAAATCGGAAGGTGGGTAGACAGCAAACCCAAGATGTGAGTTGCTCTGGTGCCGAGACATTCCTATATGCTGACGCAAGTTCTTTAAGGCGCCGCCCGCACCTAGATGGAAACCACAGCAAGTCAACAATCCCACCACTGGTAAAGTGCCATTTCAAAAACTCTTAGGGGCCATGTCTCACAGTTATCAGACACGATACCACCTGATCTGTCTCCTGGACCAACTTCCAGCCCAAGATCCATGAAATCATCGATTGCATCCGCCTGGAGCATGGTGAGGATACGAGGATCCCACCCAAGGGCCGAGAGGCCTGAGTTGAAGCGTTCAGTATCTAGAGAGCTATTGTCAATAGAAGACCTCGATGTCTATATGGAAGCCTGCAAGAAGTACAGTCATGGCCTTCGCGAAGGGTGGAGCCAGGAAAAGCTTCTGGAAATGATTGACAGCGTAGCGGCCAAGGGAGACAAGTCCAAACAGCAATTTTGATCCGGGGCCTGTACGTATATGAATACTACAGTGGAAATGGTTCCAGAGATAACGTAGGATAGATTTGGGTTGGGCCGTGAACGAAACGGAGACCCCGGGGTTTGTTGTCAGGCTCTGCGCGAAACGAACGCCGTGGACGAACTCATAGATTTTATAGACAAGTAACAAAGGAACACGACCCGTTCTCGTAGCTTTTGCACTGCTCGGCGGCGCCTGCATACTATAATGACGTCAGGGATGGACCGGTGGTGCTGGACATCTAGAGGTTAGAGGCCACAATCCGGCCCCGCTATGGCTCGTTAGCGCCAAATTCCTAACCTCAACATCAACATTGTTCATCTGCAACTCAAAAACACAACCGCGAACACCTATTGTCATCAAGCCGAAGCATTCTTATCGATTGTCACCTCTTTGCTGTGACACCATGTGCAGCTCGGGAATCTGTGTGGGAACGTTTAGTCTCTGTATGAGAGAAGCGAGTTGACCGATCGCGACATCTAACCTATCGACTGGCACACGCAGCTTTCCACTTTGCTCGACGTTTAAAGTAGGACAAAACTGCGTGTTGCCTTGGGATAGGCTATACGAAGGCCGAAGGTACTCCAACTCCGGTCCTGCACTTCTATGTCCCCACAGGCAGCTGTATAAACGCTTCAGTCTATGATCATCTACCAATGCTCCTTATAGTGCTCATTGTTTGATCTATATACGGACCACACATTCCCGCAGTGGGCCAACCAGATATGTTGACTTAAATATGCTCCATAGATACGCTGTACACTGCTCTCGGCTGCACGTGTATTGTTCCAAGAACTACAGTCTCCAGAGAAGACGAAGCTCGCCTGTCCTGAAATAAGACTAGGTATCCTACGCTATCTCAGGCATGATTTTTCCGAAGGGTGATGGTGTGATGGAATTGATGCGAACGTAGCTAGCCTTCACCGTAGAAGCATTCGCCAGGTCTCCTACATTCTTACTCTCGCGACTAGAGGGCTCTTTCACCGTCCGCATTTCATGCACTAGACCTGTTATGCTATTGTTGCTGAATGCGCGGGGTTTCGGGCCTAGAACATGACCGGCCGGAAGCGCACGGCGAGCTCGTAGTTCACACTCGGTATGTATCTTTGAACATTCACCCTCAAGACGTGGCCCAACCAATCAGACAAATGCGCTAATCCAAATAGAGCTTCGTGCGCTGCCTTCCGCCTTATATTCCATTATATACGCACCCCTTACCCCGCGACCCGGAGACTTCAACATATAAAGCGCACGCCATCCGCTCTCAACTCCGCACTCTGCCTCCATCTCATTCTACCCTCCGGCGGTGTTGAACCGCAGCCCGCCTAAACGCTCAGTGTAATAATTCCTGCATCCCTTTATTGTTGCGCTGCTAAACCAGAAGTCGCCCATAGGAAAATCGAACTAGATTCATAGTTCTCCCCACTCCTCGTCTAGGGAGCTTCTCCTCTAAGATATATATCTATACTCCGGCCACAATACCTGAGCGATGCAGCGGCACTATTTTGCACCAGAGACTGCAGACACCGACATGGCTGAGGAGCCCTATTACCGTCCCCGACGAAACGGCCTCATCACACTTGCACCTGAAGCCGACGAACACTTCACCAGAGCTAGAGCTAGAAGGTGAGTCGAACCAGAAGGCTTAAAGCCCGCCTATATATGCGGATACTAAATAACTCTTTTGTGTAGTCCGCCGAGCAACATGTATGTCTTCGGCGCGCGACTCCTTGGCTGCCACGACGAATCTTCTTTGGAAGCTCCGATGCCATTCCAGCCCACTGTAACTGCACAATCCGGCACCACCTCACGTGCTCCCACGGGTAGGTCGAACGGTAGACGGGGCTTCTCACCACCCCCGGAAGATCGCTCCTATCCCTCCATCGTTGGTAGAAAGCGGCAGTCACAGTCCGGCTTCCCTGATGAACACGAACCCTACGCGTTTACCATTCGTGGAGAGCTTCAGTTGCCATCCGATCAACTAGGCCCCTCCATGTTCGGTACGAACCGTAGATCTCCCTCCGCCGACTACGAGACTCCCCACGACCTGAGCAATGACGAACCGGCCGATCGCTTCAAGAAGCGTCGTCGTGAAGAAGAATACACTCACGTCGCACCTTCTCGCCTTGTCCCCACTGACTCCAACACTAATGGGGCCACACGCGTTCAGCCTCGTCGCCCAAAGCCGTACCGATTCGGCACCTCCAAAATCCGACGCTGTGTTAATCAGGTGAGCATGCTTCCGAATCCATTCGAATGGATTCAGGGTGCCCGATGGTGAACTCATGGCTATTTCGAGGTGGATTTAATCATGTCGAGCGTAGTTGCTCCTGCTTCAATACGGTAGGGATGGTAGTGTGGAACGCGCATGGTTGCGAGGGGTACGTTACCGTGTATCTGTCCCGTGTCGCATGCTGTTTTTGCGGGGGCGGTTGGCTGTGTTGTTAAAAGTAACAGACTAGATAGACTATCTAAAAAATAAAAATAAAAAGGAGTGTGGAATGTTCCCCGCGTGTCATCTCCAAGTATTACGGGCACCAGAAGCGGTATCCGTCTCGAATACCCTCATCCCGAGTGTGGCCTATCCAGGCTATCACAAGAACGGTACTTCGATCGCGATTTTTATGGGTAAGCAGTGTCCATATTTTACTGCTCCAAGCGGATGACGAGGAATATGACACACGAAAGAAGTACTAGCTATGGAAACGGGTTAGGGCCTGGATGTCAAACGAGAAAGCTCATCTGTGTAGGATCATCTTTTAGTATTGGAATTGAGTACAAGTTCGTATGTGGAGGGTTTCGGGCTCTAAGATTTGGTTATTGTTAGTATTGCACATAAGCATAGAAAAGCAATGGGAGACCATGTACGGAAAAATCTTCTACTCACGGAAAATAAGATGTCTGACTTCGAGCCTGCGAATCCTAGCTGCAGGAAAAAAGTTGAGTAGATTCGGCCTTTGTATTGCCTTTCCTAGGGTGACACACGGTACAACGGTGGGCAACAGCAATAGTGGATGCCCGGTATCTATCTGTTCTAGGGAAAGTTACTCTTGAGTCCGTCAAAGAGCCAGTACAAGGAACTCAGAAACCTATCTTACTCTAGTCAGGCGGCTGTGGTCACGGAGTTAAAATTTATAATGCACATGCATTCATCGATATCGGGCAGTACATAACGTATGAAGGCTTCCAGCGGACTTATACTGTCAACTTTACAGAGGGCTTGCGTGTAAGTACAATATCAGTTTTATATGGCTTTTCTGGGATCGATTTGATCATGTCGAGCGTGGTTGCTCCTGCTTAAATCCGGTCTCAAACTCCTTGAGTTAGGCTCTTCGAAGGGACTATATTACCGCCTCCAATGCACTCCGCACTCCGCATACCGCGATCGCCCAACGCATCATGCGAGGCTCCCCAGGCCGGCACACCCTCATAAAAGAATTCGTGTCCAATACTAAGACCTAATAGCTAACAATAGAGTACGTAAACACTATTTATACATTCTATTATATAGCTAGACATAACCCTCTAGAACTTTATACGCATCTTAGTATTATATATAAATTCTTTTATGGAGGTGGCATTATACGTTTCACGGTGGCGCTCAATCGGAATGGCTTACCGTCAACTCACCATCGTACAAATCCCACATGAGCACTACGTCATCGCAATAACAGTGCACATTCAATTAATTCGAGAAAGATGGGGAAGATCGGCTGGTCCCGATTGGGTGACGACAAATTTTAGGTGGCACGCGCCGTGGAACGCATATTAATCGACTTTTGCCGGTCCTACAGATAAATTGGATTCGCACGATACTAGAATGGAGAGCGACGTGTGTCTAATTGTGGCGATGACATACATCGTAGCCGCTTCATCGGTCCATTCATCCGCAAGAAATTGTCTCAGGCGGATTAGTGATGTATTTGGGTCTGGAAGAAGCGCCCAGTGGGTCCAAGATTAACAACAGTGTTTAAATTGACGAAGGCACCTCGAAAGCACTCCATTCCATTCTGACAGTGATACCCCTTCCTTTCAGCAACATGAAGGCCTTCACTTTCCTTCTCGTTGCCGCTACTGCGGTTAGCGCTCACTGTAGGCTCCCCGAAGACCCGTAATGTTGAATATGATTTGCTTATTGTCTTCTCATAGACACTTTGCCATCCATCAACGGCGCGCCTGCTTGGAGCGCTGTCCGTCAGGCCAAGAACTGGCAAAACAACGGCTTCGTTGGCAATGTGAATAGCAACGACATCCGCTGCAACCAGCTCAAGCCCGGAAATGAGACCGTCACTGTAGCCGCGGGCTCCAACGTCAAAGTCAGCGTCAACCCCAGCGCATATCATCCCGGTCCCTTCCAAAGTTACCTCGCCAAAGTCCCCGAAGGTCAGGACATCAACACATGGGACTCAACCGGCGCTGTCTGGTTCCGCATCTATGATGAACAACCCAAATTCGGTTCTCAGCTGACTTGGTTGAGTAAGCCTTGCCGCTTCTTCCTGTTGTGAAGAGAGTCACTGATGAATATTTAGGTGCTGCGAACTACAACATCGCCATTCCCAAATGCATTGCACCTGGAAAATACCTGATGCGTAACGAGCATATTGCACTTCATACAGCTCAGAGCACCGGTGCTGCCCAATTCTACTTGTCTTGCGCACAGATTCAGGTCACCGGTGGTGGCAGCACGGCGCCCAAGAATCTCGTTGCCTTCCCGGGCGCTTACAAGGCTACCGACCCCGGCATCTTGATTAACATCAACTACCCCGTCCCGACCAGCTACACGAATCCCGGTCCTGCTACATTCACTTGCTAGGAGATAGGGAGCGCCGTCTAGGCTTAATAGTGTTGCGGTGTTTTATATTTGCATAATACATTTACTGTTCGACGTATGAAATAATCACCACATCTTGAAATGTGAGATCTGACCTATCTGACTGCAAGTGCTATGTTCCTTTTTTTGCTCACATTTATTCACTGAGCACCCCTACAGCTTTCCATAACAGCGTTATACCGTGTACCGAGAGTGCGCGAAGTCTTCTTGATCATAGTTATTCACTATTCCATATATCTCTGAACATTATGCGCAAGGGCAGTACTTTGTGCAAATCTTGCACGTTATTGCAGCATCTTCACTCACCATTAGTTTTACTTCCCTTCATAGATTGGCCACTATGTGGTTTTGGATCGGCTCTCTCTCACATTACCACTATCGACTCCCTTCTGAAAAGGAAACCACCAGCCTTCTGAATAAATTCTTTCTACCATATGGACGGCCTCACAGTCAGAACTTCCAAAGTGTTTCCTTTATAGAATGCGTACTCATTGTCGAGGAAGCGCGTGATCTCTCCAACTATCAAGCAAACCACATCGCGATGAGTTTCTATCGTGCAGGTCATGACATGTCGGCATTTGAGGGGATTCTCCAAAGCTTAAACTCGGAGAAGGAAAGCGGAACAGACATTAGAATGTGCTGAAATGTTCGTCTACCAAAGACTCAAGTTGTTAGGGTCTTAGTACTTTGGAGAATATTGTGCACTCCCTCGTAGAAGTACACATTTTCCAGTTCTGTCCACAGGCCGCGCACATAGTTCTGTAGGACTAGGTTTTTGTTCACCGCAGAGACATGTTGCATAAGGAGTGAAGTTTTAGAGACAGGTGCAGGCAGAGAACGACACAAGACCATGATGCCTGATCAATTGTGTTTGGTACACTATGTTTTAGGAACTTGCTATGAGAAGACCAGGACAGAATGGACTGCTCTGCTTTATTTCTTAATCCCAAACCACATGTAGAAGTTTCATGACAAGTTTTAATCAACACCGCAGGTAAAGTATACAGCACCAAGAAGCGTGGCGTACTAGCTGCTTTATACCCTCACACCGTCCCGTCTATTCAAGCGGAAACAGACGCAAAACCCATGGAGGAAAGCTCAATCGCTTTGAGAAACGGAGGAACGTTAAGAAGCACACGTTTTGAACTCACGCAAACATGTGTATCGCTACTCTCTGGGGCACTATAAATAAGCACGACTGCGCACTTCCCTTGCTCTACACTTCCCCTTCATTACTCCATACAAAAAGTGTATCTGGATACTTGGGAGTGTGCTGCATCCAAGAAAATTACGATAAGCCTGTGGTATGCCATTTTGGACTTTGCCGAAAACACCAGGACTACGAAACATGTCTGCTAAAATACAACCAAACCACTCCATGCTCTTGGGTCGTTCTCTGTGCTTGAACTTGGAAGGTTGCAGAGATGCCAACCACCTCGGACATCGCTTGGAATCCTCAAAGCCTCGTCAATCGATACCACATGCGGCCTGGAAAAGCACCTCGCCATAAGGCGTGGCCAGCATTACTTTCGTACAAGAACCAAAAAAAGTACTGTGTGTTACCCTAGGTTATGCGATACAAAGGGCGAAAATGTACTCAACCTAAGTACATTCGGCTTGTGCATCGCCCATCCTAGGGTAACACACGGGATTCAGACTTTTGTCCTCGTCCTGTAGAGGAAACCGAACACAGAACCATACAGAGGACCAACGAGGATTTTGGTGTCCAGCTCCATGAATCCTGCTGATCACAATTTTAGTAGAAGAACATGAGGATGTCTGTGGTGTGGTGTACAATAGAAGCAGTACAAGGGGTTTATATGGCCAGAAGTGACCCGAAGGAGGTGAGATGGCACGCTAAGCATCTTCATGAGGCCTGCAAGCGTGTAACGAGTGCTGAGCATCATTATCACTTCTGTCATGGACGGCTCAGCGACGCTACTACCGGATATGATTAGAAATATATAATGGAAAGGGATCTAACCAGCAGATGAGAACGCCAAGCCATGCGAGTCTGTTCGTGTCAGCTCCAACAGCTGGTCCGTAATGTACAAGTTACCGCTTCCGGCCGCAATCACGCAGCGAAACCCCCTCCTCTACGCTCAGATAACACGCTCCTAGCTAACGGCCGATGCTCAGCAACAGTTGCCCTGTTTCTGCTGTCCTTTCCTGCCCCTCGAATCGTTCATCCCCAGGTTTATCTTCGCGCTGTTGCCGCCTCCGCCTCCAGGCCCCTTCACGCCTGATCTCCGGTCGTTTAGGTCGTATTTCCCGGCCTCGATATTCTGGTATATCCGCTCTGCGACTTCCAAAAAAGCTCTCTCAACACCTTCGCCTGATTTGGCGGACGTCTCGACGTACTGCATAACGCCGTTCTGCTTGCACCACTCTTCTGCCTCCTCTTTCGTGACTTGTCTCTTGTTCTCCTCGCTCTCGCCAGATACTGTTGATGACGGTGCGAGATCGCTCTTGTTCCCTACTAGCACCACGACGATGTTCTCCTCGGCGATTTGTCTGAGATCATGCAGCCAGCTCGTCGCGCTCAAGAAGGTATTCTTTCGCGAGATGTCGAAGACTAACAGGGCTCCTGAAGCGCCTCGAAAGTAGCTTCGTGTAATGCTCTTGTATGTTTCTTGGCCAGCGGTATCCCACAATGACAGTTTCATGTGCTTCTGCTGCTCCTTTTGCTGTTTTGATGGTGAGGTAGCTGGATCGGCTCTCGAGGGGTTGTTGATGTTGAGAGCGTGCGATGCGGGAGGCCCGACGGGGACGATGCGCGACCCAAATTCTACGCCGATAGTTACATCGTGATGGGGCGAGAAGCGGCCTTCGCAGAGGCGGATGGTGAGCTAGCGGCGTTAGCAGAATGTCCGTCTGGTAGACTGAGGTGTACTGTGGTCCCCCCGACGTATACGCCATTCGCCACTCGACGCCCGTGCTGGAGAAGGTAAAGTCTTTTGCATAGACAAAAAGCGTTGATGACGAAGGCGTATACTTCGGGGGGGAACCACAATACACACGTACACTGGACTTTCCGCACCCCGAGTCCCCCAGCGAAACTATCTTCGCGATATAGTCCCACGGTTGAGCCATGTGTGGAGAGTGCGTCCGAAGACGGCGAATGTGATGGTTGAGGGAGGTCTGGGGATGAGGCGCGAGCTTGCGGAGCGGTGTGCGGGGGCTTGCACAAAATAGGCGTGGGGCTAGAGCTCGATGAGTCTGCACAGGAGGGGAGGATCGGGCGGTTAAGGGTGCGCGAGGATACGAGGATACGGTGGTTTAGGAGCTGAAGTTGGAGAATGGTGAATGGTGATGGCCACTGCAGTCGAGGTCTGAGGTCACCAAGGTGTGTGGCTGATACCTCGTCATAGTTCGGAAGTGGCTTAGCTGGCACGCCGAAGGAAGTATTTTACATCTATCCAAACTCGACATTGCTGCTCTATATTTTATCAATTCCAGCGATTTACACGTTCGCTCATTTATTTATATCTATTTATAGATGCTGGTTGATACGTCTTAGATTGATAGATTTCATTCTATTAGAGATTCATCCGAGATGTAGTAGATGTAGAGCCGCGAAATGTCAAGTTGCCAACTGCAGTCCTACGCGCACGGTACCTAACATCTGCGCTCACTGGGACCTTCGCATCTACGTTGCCAGAGATCTGGCAAGCACCGGTAGCGACGCCAGGACGGCATGGTTTGTCTTCGCATCGCAATCAGCTCTTGACCAGAGGACCGGCGGGATCCCAGGTCTTGTGTCTGTGCAAACGGAGTCGGCCATGTCTATCTTCTGCTTGAAACAGATGCAAGGTTCGTTTGCTGTTGAATGTTGCTGTGTTTAATGCTGCTTCAGTTCCAACCCCACTACATCTACCATCCGGGACTATTTCGTAGTTCCATGGGCTATAAGCTAGCGCATATAGCCGCCGCCCACATAGGGTTGCCGCCCACCCCGCCAAAACGCGACACCTGCACAAAACCCGCGATATCTCAGCAACGCTGATTACAATTGCCATTGACTACACATAGATTCAAGCGCTGTAGCGGCTGTAGCTATAGCAGCTGTTTCTAAAGTGCTTGATACAGTAAATATACGTGGTTTAGCTGCTAAAGCCTCAGCTGCGCACATAGCCTCCCTGATACTCTCTACTTCTGCAAAGCGTTGATTCGGGTCTACTCGAACGCGCTTACGCTGACGCTGAGAGGTAGATATCTCTAGCTGCTGCTCAAGTCGTCTTTTCTCTGCTTCTAGGCCTGCAGCTCTAGCATTTGCAGCTGCTAGAGCCTTACCTGCTTTCTGTAGGAGTAGCCGGGTCGTACGACCTAGATTCTCGACGCTCTGGACGCTGTGCTGCGCTATATAGAGATCGCGAGGGCCCTGAGGAGTAGAGAGGAAGCTCTGGAGCTGCTGCTGAGGCTGCTGCTGACGAGTAGGCGTAGTAGGCCTCCGAGAGACCTGCGACGAGCTGAGCACGTGATTGATGTTGAATGGGCAGATGCCAGATGCCTGCCAGCCAGCTCGAATCACACGCTCTGTGAAGCCTTCCTCCCTAGCTTGGTGATAGCAGGTGATAAAGCGCTCCTTCTTGACAGGCGCAGCGTCGTCGAGTGATGCGAGCTCCTGGATCTGACGCCTGTAGCTGGACTTGATCACAGAGAAAGGAGCGAGATCTAGAGGCTGTAGGACGTGTGAGGTGTGCGCAGGTAGATATAGGAGCTGTATACGATGCAGCCTGCAGAGCCACAGGAAGTCTATATCGATATGGCTGCCGTGACCGTCGAGGATAAGAAGGCGGTACTGGCCATCACCTACAGCCGTCTCAGGTATGAATATACGCTGTAGCCACTCAACACCTATCGCTTTCGACGTCCATCCGTTCTCAGAGGTTGTATAGAGCTAGGCACGGATTTGGCTGGGAACCAGGTAGTCTGTAGGCTCTGGCCTTTGAAGATGACTGCGCAGCGTAGTTTCTGCCCTGTCGCCGATACGCACTCGATTATAGAGACCCACTCGCGATTCTCTGGAGACCGAATGTAAGCCTTCTTCTTCTGACTACTAGAGAGTACTCTAGTGTTTGTACATACTCCTAGAGCCACGCCAGTCTCATCCATATTGTAGGTATTCTCCGCCTGTATATTAAGCCGCCGTCGAGTCTGCTCATAGAGCTCTAGGAACGCGCGTAGCTGCTCTGGTGTTGCTGCATCAGCTCTCTGAGCCTCTAGCTTTCTGCCGACTACAGAGGCAACGCGTGGCTGGCGCCTGAGGAAGTGTGAGAGCCAGAGCTTGCCAACAGGCTGGTTGTCGCCATTCATACGCAGAATTCGATTCGCCATTTCTCGAGCGCGAGCGTGCGAGGGAGGGCAGGCGCGTGCGTCTTCTTCGAGGATCCAGTCTACTAGGAAGTCCTCCTGCGCAGGAGTTAATCTCTGCTGGTGTTGATGGCAAATCGCGCTGTTTGTCGCGCCACCTAGTCGGCCTCGGAGGGTAGATCGAGGGATGTTATATGCCTTCGCTACAGCGCGTAGGCTTGGATAAAGGCCAGCGTTGAAATCGCTAATAGCTGATTGTATAGCTTCTTCGCGGGGGTCCATATTGATGAGCGTTGTGGAGAGATATCGCGTGTTTTGTGCAGGTGTCGCGTTTTGGCGGGGTGGGCGGCAACCCTATGTGGGCGGCGACTATATGCGCTAGCTTACTTTGTCCGGCCCAAAGTGCCCGGATAGTATATGGCAAGCATGTGCAGTGTAGACGCCGAGTGTCGACAACATCTCTGCTGCCGGGAAGCGCGTTCGCAGCCATAGTCTAGCAGTGTTTGCTCTCGGTGAGTGCCCTGGGTGCCTGGGTAGGATGGTTTCATAGTGTTTGGCGCGTGGGACGGACCGTGGGAGACGTGGGAACGAGGCGACAGTTGGCGGCGGGTGACAGCTGCCCGGCCCGCGCTAATAAGCTTCCTCCTGCCGGCTTCGGGCGCGCAGCTCATCGAGCCTCAACAAGCAGCTCGAGGGCGCTTCCTCCCCTGCGCTATCAACCTACATCGCTTCTTTCACGTCCTCGTCGCATTCTTAGGCGTACCAACATCGCCCGCTAGGGTCTCCCTACCAGCCATCTAGCTCGACCACACACCGCCGCCGGGTGCATGCCGTTCATCCTGCGTCATCATCTGCTGCCTCTTGTACCACTCCCGCCGCCCGCCTCACCGACGGCTGACTCGACCCACGCAGCGAGGCTGCACCCGCGATAAAACCCGCCTGAGCTGCCTGCGGTGCTGGACGGGCACGCGAGCAGCCTCCCGTCACCATGTTTTCCGAATGTAAGCCTGCCTATGCCCTCGGGGCCTTGTCGAGCCCATGTGACGCCCACGGCGTCTCTGTCTTAGCATGCCGGCAACCTCGTGTGACTGACCAGCGTGCCCCAGATGCCTCCAAATTCCTCTCGCAGTCGCAGTCGCAGGCGCAGTCCCGACTCTCCTTCGGACAGCCTGAGACGCCTTTTCGCTCAGACAGACAACGACCCTCCTCTCGCTCGCGACCGTCGGCCGGCTACCTCCAGCGGCGCAACATGCCGAATCCATACAGCTCGCAAGCCATGTCGCGTTTCGCCTTCTCCTCGCGGACCTCGAACGCGCCCGCGCCGCTGTTTTATTCCGCCACAGATGACTTCCGGGAAGAGGACGACCATGGCGAGCACGACCGGGAAATGGCAGACCACTACGCTCTGCAGCGCTCGCGGCGGCAGTTTGGCGCCAGCAATCTTTCAGAGTCATCCGAAGTAGACGACGACATGGAGCGACGATCAGATCACATGGCAGATGGCGGCAGCGTCGAGGACGATGCCGGCTACGGACTAGGGCGGGGTATCAAGAGCTCGTGGAAGGGAGACAAACCAGGCCGCGGGCGAGCGTCTACCGTTACAAAGCTCGAAGACGGCGAGCGAGACCAGAGCGTGCCATTATCTGAATCCAGCGCACCCAGCAGTAGAGCTACCGGCAAGCTTGTCGATGTTGAGCTAGCATCGACAAACCGAGGAAGCCTCGAAGAGGAAGACAGAGGCAACTTCTTACGAGATGACGAAAGGCCGCCCTCGTACCAGCAATTCCGAGATATGCCCACACCGAAGCGCGGAAGAGGTCCTTTACGAACGACGTTACCCATACCGCAAGAAACGGACGAAGACACCCTACTCGAAAACCCACGACCGACCAGCTCCGACCGCGAATCTGTACCCCAAATTGTCGCCCCAGAACCTGTAGTGCAGCCAAGGCACAACTTCTTCTGGGCGGAGATATTCCTGATTGCAAAATGCGCACTCCTGGGAGTCTTTCTGTTATCTCTGTTGCAAGAATCGGCCCCGGATAAGAAACATCCATTGGGAGACACCATATATACTGTTCTGCATTCGTCGTTCCATCTCATCGGGGTGTACTCTCTAGTCTCGGTCGTGGTAGGACTTCTCTGGTTGTCACTCCTGCGGTCCTTCGCGCGGCCGTTGATCATGCTCATGTTGGTCGCCGTCCCGGTGATCTCGTTTTCATTCTTCCTCTACCCCTTCATCTCAAGCTTCAAGGGATCGTGGAAAGGCGACAGCACTCAGGACAAACTCATGCGATTGCTGTCGCTCGGGCCGGCTTTGTTCTGCGTAGGCTGGGTATACACTGTAGTGAAAGGGAGACATTCCCTCGACAAGGCTACTAATATGTTAGAATTTGCAGGCGATATCTTGCGGGCTAACTTCCCTTTGCTCTTCGTCGGCATCGGTACACTGGCTGGCGTCGTTGTATGGTCATGGATATGGATGCTCATGTTCACGCGGCTATTCCTCGGGGGACATTTCTCAAAGTCGAGCTGGGTCATTGATTTCAGCACTTGGTGGCTCGGGGCAGCCTACTTCTTCGACTACTTCTGGACATTGAGCGTCATCGCAGGCGTCCAACGAGTTACAACCGCAGCGACCGTATCCCACTGGTACTTCCATCGCATCGACAGTCCGACTCCGCCTCAAGCTTTGGTGCAAGCCTCTTTAACCCATGCGACGTATACCATGGTCGGGACGATATGTCTCTCAACATTCCTGTCGCTCCTTATACGACTACCGCTACTTATCTTCCCGCGCCGCATCACCAAATGGATCAGTGCGTGCACTTACTCTGTGCTTCCGACATCCATTGCAGTGTTGACTAATCCGCTCACTCTGACATATGCCTCGGTACATACGGTGCCCCTTGTGCAAGCGGCTCGCGGGGTCAGTGATATGACCTTTATCTCACCCTCTTCGCCGACGACAACGCTGGGCCCACGCTCATTCGCTCCCACGCAGCCGCGACCCTCGATCGTGTCATATCGTCTCGCTAAGACACTGCTGCATGCTATACGTTGGGTCATTACCCTTTCGCTGGGTTTCGGCGGTTGGGTATCGACAGCGAGAATGTTGAAGCTTGGAAACGAGACAGTGCCATACACGGGCAGTTTATACGCCTATGTGGTGGGTCTGATCAGTGCGGCTATTGGATGGGGAGCGCTTGGGGCAATGGAGGGAGTGCTCGGGGGGATTCTGGACGCTGTGCTCATTTGCTGGGGCAGTGAAGCCGGGAGAGATGGCAATGGAGAAGCGCGCTTCTGCCTCGATGCCGGAAGATTGTTCGGGAATGAAGTTAGTGGGCAGGGGAGAGGGCGCTACGAGGTTTGAGAAGAGTTCAAGAGGTGGACAGTAGCTGCATCAATGGAGTTGGATTTTGGACTTTTTGGATAGGACGGGCATAGCAATGGCGTCTTCTGTCTTCTAGGACTGGGTTATGCAATGATTGCAGCTGCGGTAGACCGTTCAATACCATGGTCCTTTTACTTGAACATTTGTGGCACTGTCCCTTCACTTGACGTTCTGTTCTGTGATACTCGGAACTAGTAGCTACCTAAAGGTACCTGCCTGCAGGCGTTGCTCCGTAACCCGAGCCCACTTATTTTGGGCTCCGACTGGCCCGTGCCATGCCTGCTCAACGCGAACGCGGGGAACACACGTCGAGTTCGACGCAGCCCAGCTACAGCGAGCGCTGACGAGCTCAGGTAAGATTCTTCTACGCGTATGACGCACCGTTGTCGCAACCATGTCGACACGGAACACACATACGAAGAACTCATCGACCGCTGACCGACGGTCGGCCAATTATTCGTCCTCGACGCGGCCCCGCGTGCCTTCCGGAAACATGAGCGGGGACAACGAGAAGCGCACTTCCTCAACATCACAGACACGGAAACAGTCGACTTCTTCTGGGATGGGCGAGCGCCGCGTGGAGAGGCGGGAGGTTAGAGAGAGAGAGGTGGAGATAAGAAGGACGAGGAGCCCGCTCAAGCATTCGACCGAGAGTCGAGTCAATGCGAGGACAAAGCTGGAGAAGCCGTCACGGCAAGACAGGGCGAGCACGAGTGCGACCGCCGATACTGCGAGAACAAAAGTAGAGCCGGAAAAGCCATGGGAGCCGCAAGCCTCTCTCATCCCGCATACGACCGCTCCGCTTGCGACGCGCATTTCTATCCCGCCGCTTGCTGTCACCGCGCCCACGACGCTGCAGCCTACGCCCCTCGCCCAGCTTTCGCTTGACCAGCAGGAGACGGCGATAATAGAGGACCTATTGTTCGTTTTTATGGGCTTCGAGGGACAGTACGTTCGGTTCAGTGACTCGTATGATCCGCATGAAGAGAAGGAACGCCTTGTTGGGCCACAGTTTCGCATGCTACCCGGGCTAGATCCAAGCTTGAGAGACTTGACAAAGTCGATGTTGAAAATGGCGACGCACTACATCGCTGTGGAGGCATGTGTCGAGGTGCTGAGCAGGCAAGAGTACGGCGCAGTCAATCATTCGCTTTGCGCGGCTGTGAGGCGGTTGCTGAAGGACTATCTGACGCTGATGGCGCAGCTGGAGCACCAGATGCTGACGAATGAGTCGTTTACGTTGCATGTGCTGAATCTGCATACAAAGCAGACGAGCCACATGTTGTTTCAGCTTTACACGACGGGGATCCAGCTGCTCAAAGCGAATGGGATTCTGGAGGACGAGAAGGACGAAGACTCCGCCGATGATACGGACGATTTCGAGGGGATCCTAGAATCGTTAAGAGAAGGCGGCACTGTCAAGAAAAAACTCTGCACAGGCGGAAGCGTGTTGGGACTCATCACGGCACGGTTAGCATCCATGTCAGGCGATCCGGCAGCACGGGAACTCCTCACAACCTTATTACGAGAGGCTAGCAAACCGTACATGACGATGCTGAACGAGTGGCTACACCACGGCGGAATCCGAGATCCACATGCAGAGTTTATGATCAGGGAGCAGAAGAGCATAAAAAGAGAAAGGCTGGACCAAGACTATACAGACGAGTATTGGGATAAGCGGTACACGATGCGGGATGCGGTTGTGCCGCCACAGCTCGAAGGAGTCAAGGATAAGGTTCTTCTCGCCGGCAAATACCTCAACGTCGTCCGTGAATGTGGTGGAGTCGACATCAGCAAGACCGTCCAAGACGTGCCTACAAGCTTCGACGATCCTCGGTTCCTGGATAATGTGAATTCCGCATACGCCTACGCTAATTCGTCGCTTTTCAACCTCCTCCTCACAACCCACCAGTTACCGGCGCGGTTACGCTCGCTGAAGCATTATTTTTTCCTGGATCGCTCGGAGTTCTTCTCATACTTTTTGGAACTAGGAGCCTCGGAGCTCAAGAAGCCAGCCAAGAGCGTTAATGTCGGGAAGCTGCAGTCGCTACTCGATATTGTTGTACGGCAGCCGGGCTCCGTTGCGGCCGAAGATCCATACAAGGAAGATGTCAAGGTCCAAATGATTGAAACTGGACTCACAAACTGGCTCATGAAGGTTGTCACTGTGACAGGTATGGACCAGGATGCTGCGAACGCAGCCTCGATCACAAACCATCTCACGCCCGCGGCCACTGCATCGGTAACGGACGACAGTAACATTACCGGTTACGGAGCTCTCGTGTTCGACTACGCGATGCCATTTCCGCTTTCGCTGGTGGTTAGTCGAGTTACTTTGACCCGATACCAATTACTTTTCCGCTATCTCTTAAGCTTGCGGCATCTCGAGAACAGCCTAGTCGAATGCTGGGGCGAGCAAGGCAAGAATGCGACTTGGAAGCACCGCTCGAAGAACCCACGGATAGAAATCTGGAAGCGAAGGGCGTGGACCTTGCGCGCCCGAATGCTCGTTTTTGTCCAACAGCTGCTGTACTACTGCACTGCTGAGGTCATCGAGCCAAACTGGGCCTCGTTGATGTCACGACTCAGCGAGGAGAGCAGCGATGACGGGAGGGGCAAGTCGAGAGCCAGCGAGGACGGTGGTGTGAAGAGGACGGTGGACGAATTGATGCAGGACCATGTGGACTTTTTGGCTACTTGTTTGAAGGAGTGCATGCTTACTAACAGTAAGCTCCTCCGCGTATGTCTATCTCTCCCTCTCCACTCCCGGCATAAAACTAACCTATCTTAGATCAACAACAAAATAATGTCCACCTGCGCCATGTTCGCCACCTTTACCCAGTCGCTCACCCGCTACCTCCTCACCGGCGATCCCGACCTCGTCGCAGAAGCCAACGCCGCTATCTCCAAGAACGCCTCCCATGCTGCCTCCCAGCGCGCGTCCAAGACTGGCACGTACGTCTACGATCCACAACGCGTGGACAAGATGTTCGACATGCTAGGCAAGTACGAAGAGAACTTTGCGAGGCATTTGAAGATTCTGCTGGATACGTTGAATTATCTGGCTGCGACGGAGACGGTTGTTTTCTTGAGTTTATGTGCGAGGTTGCAGAGTGCGGGGGAGGGGGGGATGGTTAATAATGTTGTTGGAGAGGGGTTTGGGGTTCAGGAGGCGGGCTGATGGTTTTTGTGGTCGTGAGCATGGTTTTCGGGAGGGGTGGTTTTCTTTGCAGCCTGGCTGGCGTTGGTGGGATACCATTGTGTGGATAGATTACGCAGCGGTTCTTCAATGTTGGTCTATTGAGCGGGGAGGTTGTTTGGTGGGGGAGCAGTATTCCCTTTTTTCTTCCTGAGTTTTATGCATGACGGTGATGAATCCATGATTCCGGTTTTGCATGTTATCTTGGATGGGGCCTACCTCGCTCTTGCGCTTCTCGCGCGCGCTCCGCTTTCTGGGTATATCGGATTTCACAAGTCGCATTGGAGCTTTGGTATGTGGTATTTTGACGGCCTTGTATCTCACCGAATTGAATCATCATGCAGCTTCTGGCTTTGCTTCTCGCGCGTAGACATGTTGAGGTAATTTTCGTGTGCCTCTTGTTCGGGGACGCTGGGTGCGTATACGGACCCGGGTACATACAGTTATGCATATGACGTTTGGTAATTTTCGTAGTGTTGTTCTAGATGAGGGGCGTGGGTTGTATGTATTCGCAAGGAAAGGATTCGGAAGGAAAGGATTCGCAAGAAAATAGAATTTGCTAGAAAAGGATATTCGTAGGGTATTCGCAATCAAAGGGACATTCACAAGAAAATGGATATTCGCCAGGAAAGCACGTCGCAAGGAAAGCATAGCAAGAAAAGCATGTCACAAGGAAAGCACGTCGCAAGGAAAGCATGTTGCAAGAAAAGTATGTCACAAGAAAAGCATGTCGACCAACCACTAGCTCGTCGTACACATATGTAACACAGGTACACGATCACTTCAATAGAGTTCTTGAGGCTGGTGCTCACCACACGCATGAAGCTCGTGCACCAGTGAACGACCATGCGCCTCCAGCTCAGCCTGCAAGCGCTCATTTGTATCCAACTCAGCCTGTGATCGCCCACGCGCCTCTAGCTCAGCCTTTGCCTGCTCCTGAGCATCTAGTTCTGCTTTCATCCATTCGGTTGAAACATCGGTCACTTCTTTCTCTGGTTTCCTTCTGCGTCTCCACAAGAGCAGGCCTCCCACAGAGAATAATATAAATAAAGCAGCGAAGAATACTCCTATGATAATGACAGCCTTTCCTAAGGTTGCACTTGAGGATAGACCGCTTGGTGTTGCAACTGATGATGAAGTCTCGGTTTGCGTTCTTGATGGTGTAGAAGGAGATGGCCGCACCGCAGACGCTGTTGAGGATTGCGTCGTTGTCGGGAAGTCGCCGCTTCGCCCTGTAATATAAATAGGTGCCATTAACATACTGTTGAATTCGCCAAAGCTTCCGCCTAAAACTACTGTCAGAACTGTAGGCCAAGCCGATGATGTGACGAAAAACCGCGCAGAGTCCGATTCCGATGTCGTTATAGTCCAAGTGGACTCATAATCGTGGCTCAGCGTCATAGTCTCAGTCGTATCGAAGGTTGATATACATCTCTCCGGGAATATCATTCTGTCGCCATTTGTGGTTGCTTCTATTAACTTCCCCGAAATGTATGAATATCCGCTTTGTCAACCCCAGGTTAGCAGCCGCACCTGAAAATAAAGTATAGATAATGTGAAAATGCAGTTGTACGTACGAGGAACAGCATATTGCAATTGTCTCGTTGTCCTCGGATTGGATGGCCGTCGTCGTGAAGCCCGAGGGGCATATCCCAGGGCTGAAACTCAGCGGGTACCCTAGATATTCATGGGCGCAAGATCGCGAGGCCACAGAGGGATAGCCTGAATGTCTAGGTGCAGTCAGCAATATGTGCTTCGTATGCGGCTTGGAGAGACACACGCGTAGTTATAAACTTCCTGAATAAGAATATCCCTGATAGGTGTAAACTGATGCCGACACTTAGGATCCGGAGTAAATGTTGTGGTTAGCGCTGAGGGTTGGCATGATCGAGTATCTTCTGTATATGTGGCGTTAACTATAGGCATTGCTATATATATGCATCGTTTACGGACAGTGTGTGCATGCAATAGGATTGGAAGTCTTGACAGAGAAGGAAGCATACTATATAAGGTCAGGCTAGGCTATGGCAATTCGCCGAAACATCTAAATTGAACATGACTACTTGCGATGACTGAAACCGGTAGGAAGGGTGCTCCGAGAACATGTATCAGCCCCCATTCGCCTTAAACAAGGCTACTGAAAGTATTGGAATAGCTGCAAGGCTGTAATGTAGTAGTGCGTCACTGGTGCGTTTTTGGGGCACTATTAATTAATATGCCCCAAATATGGCAGCTGAGGGGGCGGAAGGACTCGACATGCAGTCATCTTGTCTGCTGTGTAACTTTGATAATCCGCAGACTAATAGGGTGAATGCAGATCACAGCCTATCTTTGCACGACAGTACACGTGCAGAATAGATTACACTGCATTTCTGTTCGTAGGCGGCTAACGAAACTTGAGATTAGCCACTAGGACTGTTTCCAAGACTAATTTTGGAAGATATGTCGTGCCACGTATTCGACCGTATCCATCTCACCTATTGCCGCAGAGAAAAACTACTACATATGTAAATAAGGACGGAACTATCGCATAGAACAAATATGGAAGATATATATAATTAGGCGAGCTTCGATATGAGACATTTAACATCCGCGATCGTTCTTAATGTCAACTGGTGGGTCATTAACTGTGTCCAATATTAACTGTGTCCAATATTAACTGTGTCCAATATTAATTGTGCCTTAGTTTAAGCGCCTTCTCGTAGCCTTGCAGGGCCCGCACCGTGAGCTGCTCGAGGCCTGGGACTATTAGCGCCGACAAGCCGCGGACGCTGCCGCCGTGTCGAGTGCCGGCAGATGGCTGAGTTGACTATTAGAAAAATGAATGAAAAAGCTTCTTACGCCACTATTTGCTTGAAATAGTTCACTAGTTAAGCGCAGGAAATAAATTGCTGCCTTAGATCTAATCATATGCTTTCTAGCTCTTCCGCACTTTAGCTCTTTTCTTACTAAATACCTCCAACTCTCTTCTAGCTCTCTTAAATCGCATTCTGTGTTGAACTACAACAAATGATTTAGTGTGACTTAATGAGTAAGGCGCGAGGGTTTGATGGTGGTCTCGAGATAAGGTCCTGAAGTTCACTCGCCCCGCCATAGTTGCGGACCATCTCTTATTGCTCCCTCTTCTCCCTTAGTACACGGACATTAATAATATCCTTGTGTGATGCGTTCTTTAACAGGCGGTTCCTCCCATCCCCCCACCACCAGACCCAAAAAAAAGGAAGTTAAAAGTTAAGCAATACCGTAATCAAACCCCTAGCTCGATGCCAATCCACCCTTTACCCGTACCTATTACTCGAAACTTTTCTCCCACAAGCCTATCTAACTAGTTCCTCGAATGAGCCCTGCGCTAACAGCCTATTGGATTGGCCTCACTTGTTATGAAAGATTTTGGAATTAATAAATATATGTGGGATCTTAAGTTGATGCATGCTGTTAGTGTAAGGTAACTCCTAGCATTACGACTCATTGCAGAAGATACCAGCTATTTCCGGGCTGATGGGATGGATGAGACGATTTAAGTTATCCATGGTCATCTATATAAGTTAAGTCCCTATTTCTTTCGTTTCTGCGCCCAAGACGGGTTGCGTATCGCCCTCGAGGTCGACCATACTGTTATTGAGAAGAACTCGTAGCCATCAACTGCTTTCTAAACATGAAGGGCTTAGCTTTATACTAGCCCTATAAACTAGTCTAGTACATTAGGTGTTCTGTTATAGAGGAATGCGCGTTCCGTACTTTACTATAAATGTAGATTATTGATAATGCTTATCTCTTCTACATGTGATAGGCTGATAGAGATTATATTGTATACCACACAGGTGACACTGGACGTAAGCAGGAGTCTTAGGGACGAATAAATATTTCTTAACAACTTACCACTAGATTCTTTATATCTCGTGATCAATTTTTTTCATCTCTATGCTATATTACAAAAACTGCGTGCTAAAAATAAGAAATTACATGATAAAACAAACCGCGTGCGAAAAACTAGAACAATACAAAATAAAAACTCGTCCGCGTACTTCCTACAAAACAGAACCAACATCTGTCTCCTCGTTCCACTCCAGTCTAAACCGCTCCATCCTAGCCCACCGCTTCTCCGCCTCGGCCCGCCCAGCCGTCGTCTTGATCATCTGCATGTAATGCTTGAACCGCTTATCATGCATTTGGATAGCCCGGTGGATCGTCTGCTGTCTAGTGACCGGGTTCGCGCCTCCATAGACGAAGCAGCGTGCCTGGCCGATCGTACCGAGAGAATCCAGACGGTCCCCGTCCTGCACAAATGCCAACTCGGGGTGGGGCTCTATGATCTTGTGAATCACTGTACGGTCGGTGGCGGTGAACTCTCGCGTGAAGGAGACATTGACTGCGATGGTGGCGACTTTTTTGGCGAGATCGAGCGAGGCGCCGCATGCGACCATGCATTCGACAATGACTTCTTTCTGGGTCTTGCCGTCCTCGGCGTACTTTGGCTCGCCGACGTCGTGCATCATGGCGGCCAAGTACATGGCCGTGGGGTCGAGCTGCGCACTCGGAGGGTTATTCGAGTTCAGCTCTTCGGTATAGAGCTTTTGTGCGAGGGTGACGACGCGTTGGATGTGCTCGTAATCGTGTGACGGGTCGTACTGTTCCTGGTACATGTAGTCGCGCACTTTCTCGTTGACGGCGAGAAACATGGTGCGTTGCGATTGTGGGATGCCGAGTTTATCCATATCGAAGAGGCGCATATTGCGCTCACCGGAGGAGTTCTTGTATCCACCCGGCAATGTGGAGTCGAGCCCATGGGAGGCAGAAGAAGCGGCGCAGGTGGAAGTAGACATCTTGGAGTTAAAGTGTCAAGTAAGGCCGGATCTAGGATTCTAGGAATGCCGTGCGGAAGGACCTGAAAGTTGATATAGGGATTTCGTTGGAACTTGCGTTTGTGCGAAGACTGTAATAGTGTGACCCCGGAATAAGGCGTTTGCTTGTGTAAAGTGTATAGGTAAAGTTCAATGAGTAAACTGATTGTTATACTTATGGAATGCTGGCAAAATAGGACTTGTGGATATAATGAACTGCGGGATGATGACTCGTAGGTAAGAGAAGAAGACGCGTATCTGGGATAGGATCACGGCCATGAGTTGGAGCCATCCAATGATCACAACGCACAGTGATACGCAAGACAGCTCATCAACGGCTGCAAGCAACCATGGCAGCAACCATCTTGTTGAGTGCCCCCTTTGTCCTTATCGGACACAAAGAACATTAGTCTGCCAGCTTTGGAATGCACTGTAGTGTCGAGGCGAAGATGAAGGCACGGCGACTTCTTCAAGCAGTTTCGTCCGAATCTGCTTTATAGGGAAACTGAGATGGGCTGTCCACAGACGTGGGGGTGGGGGCACCGTCCGGCTGTAGATACAGTAGCCATCGAAGTCGTTGCGAAGGCTGGCGTTCCTGCCTTTGAGTTGATTGTTGAGTTGATTGTTGAGTTGATGGTTGAGTTGATGGTTGAGTTGATGGTTGAGTTGATGGTTGAGTTGATGGTTGAGTTGATGGTTGAGTTGATGGTGTGTGATGGCGGATACGGCTTGAAGAAGCGGCACCGTGATGTCCCTGTCGAGCCTCGTGGTCCTGTGTGCGGTAGGTTAGCGTGCTCGGAGACTCGGTGAACGGGCGAGCTCGAGCGATGTTTGGCTATGGGCTGGAGCCGATGAGGGGTTGGCGACAGGGTGGATGCAGGTTGGCGCAGCGCCCCGTTTGTTGGCTGGGATCCATGAGCCGATGGTGCAAGAGTTGCCTTGTTCTTCTGAGCTCCCACAACAGTGAAAGGGACAGGCAGGTCTCCCGACGGTCCAAGTGAGCACCGAGTGAGCACCCAAACGCCGTAAACGCCAAGCATCGCGGGGCCGCAGGCGCGAAGTGGATGCATCATGCGCTCGGCTCGGGCCCGTTCGGAGGCGGCCGGGCATCGAATCAGCTGCTTCCGATTTGTTTTCTTCTCCTTCACGCCGCCTCGTCAGTTGCACGTCAAGCGTCTTCCGTCTCCTTCGCGCCGAAAAACCCACCGCGAACGCCATCGGCTACCCACCCGTCGTTCTCCTCTGTGCCTGCCGCTTATAAGCGTTATAGGCCTTATATATACCGCCCGCCCCGCCTGCTACAGTATCTCAACCCGACATCGTCTGCGCTGACCAGGACCCTACGCCACCTGTACGTGACCCGCAACCACCACACGTCGGCTATTCGACACGACGGGACAGCCCTACAACAGCTGCATGCGGCGCAGATACCGACCATGTCGTCCAACCGGCCCTTCTTCTCCAACTTCCTCGCCGCGTTCCGAGCGCAGTCTGCGATACAAAAGGCCGCAACCTCACAGTCAGCCGCGGCAGCGAGCTCATATACCCACACCACCTCGCCGTCTTCACAGGGCGCAGCCCAGAACCCTTCCAACACAGCACGGACGATAACCACGAAAGCCAGCCCATCCTCGCCGGGGGCCACGACTGCAGCCGTGCAGGCTTCGGGCCAGTTCCAGCCCACCAGGCAGCACGCTGCTCCATACCACCGCTCTACCTCGCCCACGGCAAAGGCCTTTCCGATACCCGGCGCGACAGCAAAGAGTCGGAGAGGCTCCGACAGCTCGTCGGAGGGCTTCCACGAAGTCATGGGAGCGGAGAAGTGGTACATCGGTGGCCGCACAGCTGCCGGAGAAGACAAGTTCTACAAGCTAGGCATGGTGAAGCGGCACCGGAGTGTGGACAGGCTGAGTCTTGACCGACTCAGCATATAGACGGGATGCGATCTGGCAACAAAAGTGACCTTTGCATTTTAGGCATAAACGGCGTTTACATGGACACGTGGGAAGAGTTCACACTCCGGCACCGGCGTTCCTGGGCATCATCCGCTGGAGCCAACACCTCCCAGAGCGGTTTCTTTTTTCGATAAGAGTATATATAGCTTTCTGCGGTTCACACTGCTCTCATAAATATCACGCGACACTGTACCTTCAGACCGGCAATGTGCAATCCATGCCCGTCCCAACCTCCACCAGTGTCCATAGGAAAAAGCTCCAGCTCGTCGCAAATCATGTGTATTTCGACTGTCCATTCCAACATTTCCGGCTTCTCTCCTGAAGAAAATGCCTCGAACCATTCCATGCGTATTCGTCGGATTTTTTTCCGCGAGCGATCCCGGCAGGGCCGACTCCGAGGATGGCAACGGTGTTGCTCCGATGCGGATCTTGTGCTATCGGCCGGCAATCTTCCCGGAAAAGCGACCCTTTTGGGGCGGCTATGACGACACATCTGCACTCACTTGCAAACTTTGGACATTTTCTTACGCTAGCGCCAGATAAGTAACTATGACTCGACGACGCGGATGTGCGTTGTATACCGCTCCAAATCTTCGGATTAGGTGATAGTGAGTCACTTTCTTCTCTCGCAGTTGTTCTGTCTATTCAAGTACCACCTCTAATCGCTCTTCCTAGGAGCTTCTACGATCTATATTCTATGCACCCGACAGTAGACACTGTCTTAGTAGATTCTTGGACGTCAGTTTTTGTTCGAATCCATGATAGTCCATCATGGCGACAATACCTGCGTCTTCTTCCACAATGCCGGCACACGAGGCACCATGCTCAAAACCCGCCGATGCTGAGAAGCAGTTTGCCTCTATCGTCCCAGGCGAACAAGATGAAACCAACCGCCTCCAATTACATCATACCGTCTCTACCTTCAGCAACCATGAGATGGCTCATGTCTCTTACGTCGCCACAGGCGACAACGACGAGATCTACAACCGCTTTTCTGAGAATCGGAAACTGGTCATCACCGCCGTACTCTCTTTCTGTAGCTTCTTAGCTCCTGTTTCGTCGACAACCGTGCTCTCCGCTGTACCTGAGGTGGCGGCTACGTATCAATGCAACGGCTCCATTATCAACTTGTCCAACGCCATGTACATGTTGTTTATGGGTATAAGTCCTTGTTTCTACGGACCGATTGGGACGATATATGGCAGAAAACGGGTACGCACATATTGAGAACAGAGCACATACCTACCTGATACCAAGATCGGGTTGGCCTAGGTGATGTGTTTATGCATGTTAACGACTAACGAGAAATCTGTAGGTTTCGGTCATCAGTGCTGCCCTTTTCTGTGCCTGTTCTGTCGGTACGGCACTGGCACCTAATCTGGCCGCCTTTTTCGTATTTAGGATCTTGACCGCTTTTCAAGGGACGTCCTTTTTGATCATAGGGTCGAGCGTCATTGGAGACATTTATAAACCTACCGAGCGGGGTACGGCTTTGGGATGGTAAGCTATCTGCATATCGGCTTTACTTCTCCGCCACACCAGCCTTCGACCAAAGTCGATGAGACAATGATAGAGCTAGAGAGGTATGGCACTGACAATGGTACACAGGTTTTTGTCAGGAACCCTCATCGGTCCTGCTTTGGGTGAGTGCGTACAACGTCTCTCCAGATGCCATACTTACTGGATCAGGCCCCTTCATCGGAGGCATAATCGTAACCTTCCGAACATGGCGCGACATATTCTGGTTACAAACTGCCCTAGCCGGAGCAGCCACGCTCTTCGTCTTCTTCCTTCAACCCGAGACGATCCACTACAGACGCGCAGACGAACTCAAAGACCTTCCACGGGGCAAGAAACTGCATAAAATGTGGCAATGGCTGAACCCATTCCGCATCGTCCGACTATATCGATATCCCAATCTCCTCACAGTGGTATGTATCACCATCACAGACGCAGAGCTACTTCCCTGACGCAACATCCAGGCCCTAGCATCCTCCTCCCTAGTCTGGAACATGTACTCCCTCCTAACCCCGATCCGCTACGTCCTCAACCCGCGCTTCAACCTCTCCTCCCCCCTCCAATCCGGCCTCTTCTACATCGCCCCGGGCGCCGGCTACCTCGTCGGCACCCTCGTCGGCGGCCGCTGGGCCGACCGCACGGTAAAGAAATACATCAAAATACGGGGCGAGCGGGTTCCCGAAGACCGGCTCCGCAGCTGTCTCCCCTTCATCGGCGTAGTCATTCCAGCCTGCATGCTCGTTTATGGCTGGAGCTTGGAGAAGAGGAAAGGCGGTGTTGCGTTGCCGGTGGTGATGATGTTTTTACAGGGTGTGGCGCAGTTGTTTTGTTTTCCGAGCTTGAATGTGTATTGTTTGGATGTTATGCAGAGTCGGAGTGCGGAGGTCGTTGGTATGTTTCTCTTTCCTTCCCTACAGCTACTTATACGCTGGATGTGTTGTATGACCGTCGTATGTACTGATTGCTGGCTTAGCGGGGAATTATGCAGTGCGGTACTTGTTCGCGGCGGCGGGATCGGCCGTTTGTCTCCCTGCTGTGCGCAAGATTGGCGTGGGCTGGTTTTCCACCATCTCGGCGCTGTTTTTGGTCGTTGCTGCTGGGGTGACGTATGTTACGGCGGTGTATGGGCGGCAGTGGCGCGATGCCGTTGATGTGAGGAAGGAAGCGAGGAAAGAGGGTGAGGGCCAGGTGTAATGAGTCAATATAGAAGGTTCGGTACGCAAGATTAGTTTGGAGTTTGGTTTTCGGTTTTTGGGTGGCGCCTGGATATAGAATACTGGTATTGGAGTGGGGAGATGTGTGGAGTTTTGGCATGAGGAAATGTTTTAGACAATGTTAATGGAATGAGAAATTTTAATGATAAAGTTGGACCTTGTGCATACGACTCTACCATGTTGAATACCGAGGTTGAAAGCCATCCTCGCTCCGCGATTTCATGGTGTGAGAGCATCAATGAGCAAAAGTGCCCAACAACTCCATAACGCGTAGGAGACGTTTAGACACTTAAATAGTCACATACTAAGAGCCACCTACTCAAAACACAAAACCCATCTCCCTTCACATTTGAAAAGAAACCAACCCTTCCACCACCCTGATCCCGATCCATCCCGATCCCACCCGCTCCCCTCTCATTGGTCCAACCCGCCAAGCCTTCCCAGGACTCAACCTCACCTCTCAACCTCACCCGAGCCTCGCCTCGCGAGCAAAACGTCACTCCGAACACAGCATCCGCACCACCAACCCCCAACCACACAGCACACGACCGACGACCACTATGCACGCCAAAGGAGTCGAGCCCGGCATCATGGGCAAAACGCCCGCCGCTTTCGTACGTTGCGTCCCCCGGTGACCCGTCGCGACGCATTGCCGCTGCCATGGCTCGTCGGAGGAAATACCTTCTAGAGGCATTGATGGGGCAAGATGGGCTAATTGGTGGTGTAGTCTATGCGTAGTCCGTATCAGGCGTACCGGAGTCCTTTTGGACCGCAGTGAGTGCTTTTTTTTTGTTTGGTTGTTCTTGGGGGGATGGGGACGGGGAAGGAAAAGAGGAGGGAGATGGTGGTGGGAGTTGGGGAAGAGGAGGACTGGAGCCGCGGAGATAAAGAAAAGAAAGTTGTTTCCAGGAAGACAGAGGGCGCGAGATGAACATCAAGGACGCGAGCAATGCACAGAGATGATAAAGCTTACAATCCTTCTTCACAGATACAAAATCCCCCGCAACTACCACGGCCTCACCATGAACCACCTCGTCAAGTAGTACGTCCCCTCACCTCCCCTCCGCTCCTGCGCCCACACACCGCATCGCACCGCACCGCACAAACCACCCGCAACCACAAACACCTACTAACACCCCCTCCACAGCGGTGGTCTCGCCGCTGGCTTCGGCGGCGTAGCCGGCTTCTTCGTCCTCTTCTTCTTCGCCGAAGTGCCCCGCGTACGCAAGGACATCATGCAAAAGGTGCCTATTCTGGGCAACTATTTCATCCAGGAGATTGCGCCCGAGGACAATCCGTTTTAGATGGCGGGACGAAAAGAAGAAGATTGGCCGACGATGGGGATGGAAGTGTGTATTATAGCATAGCGTGAATGGGTGCGAGGGGATGCGAAGGGCATGCTGTATAGTAGCGATGAGAGCTGCGAAATAGACTCCCTTTTGTTCAGTGGATTGTGTGTGCGTACGTGTTGGATTTGGGTGCAAACATGTAATCTGGTCCATCTTGCTGCGTCTTGATGTGCTGTCCCGTACGAATTGTCGTAATTATGTAGGATGGCCTGCACATGCATTTTCCCCTCTAGTGGCATAAGGAATGCTTTGTCTTGAACTGCTCAAAGTCAAAGATCTGATGATGGCAAAAGAAAGCACGTCAGTAACATTGCTCATGTGACGTTGAGACGTGTCTCTGTTCATTCGTTATGGGAACGAGCTGCTCGGAAATGCTCCCAAATCCCGTCATCTATTCCGTCTATCTCTCTGTGGAGATGATGTGCATCTTCTAGTTCGTGGGAAGTCTTCCGACAACCTCCTCCATCTCCGCATCCGTGTAAATCCTGAATCCCTTCTCCTTGGTCACGCTCGCCAATTGCACGTTCTTGCTGTCCAACTTCTCCTCCATGACCTGCTTCAGCGTCTTGAGCACCAAAACCTCTGCTTCTGAGAGGGTAAGTGACTTGTGGAACTCGTTCTGCAGCTCGGCTTGCGCGCCCTCAGAACCGGAACCGATGGCCTTGGCGTCGTAGCGGTAGAAGGTACCGGAGGGCTCGGCGTGGTATCTAATCCATGATCAGCTCGCCCCTTCCCATGTAGATTTCATAGCCGTCGGTACATACAGGCTGGGACCGTCCTCGTCGTATCCCGCGATCAGCAACGCCACACCGAACGGCCGACTCATGATGCTCTCCTCGCCATCTGCACCTTCACCGAACCTCAGCGCTAGATCGCATATCGCCTGCGTGCAGCTCTCGACCCTCAACGGCTCATTGTAGTTGAAAGCGTGGCTCTGACTCTCGACTCGTGCGTGCTCGACCATGCTTCGGGCATCGGCCTGCAGGCCGGACATGGCGCAGCCGATGTGGCGGTCGATTTCTACGATCTTTTCGACGGAGGAGGTCTCGAGGAGGGTGGAGGTTACGCGCTTTTCCACACCGAGGATCACGCCTTCGCCGGTTGCGACCTGTGAAGTTATGAGTGATTTCTGGGCGTAAGAGCGCTTGGAGCTGACGGGGAGAAGGAGGCGCTCTTTGGGGCCGACGTACGCCTATTGCTGTTGAACCGAGCTTGATGGCTTCTAGCGAGTATTCAACCTGGAAGAGACGGCCTTCAGGCGAGAACGTGCTACGTAGTGTGAGCTTGCGGTCGGCGAGGGGAACTAGGCGGGGCTACTGACTTGATACCGCGATCTACACATTAAACATTAGCTTTGATTTTATGAGTAAACCATTGCAATTTGTACTCACCATATTCGCTTCGTGCTATGAACTGCTAGAATCAGCATATGAAGCTCTAGAGGCTCTTCTAGATACGCATACCATGTTGGATGTGTTTGTGGAGGATTTGGAGGCTGGTCGGTGAGATGAGGCTCAAAGCTGTGCTCGGGGTCAAAGGGAGAGTGGACGTGGGGGAGTGCCTCTAATCAGAAGGTTGCGAGTGTCGTGCTGTTGGTTTCGTGAGCTTTGATGGCCGACAGCGCAACTTCGACGCGGCAGGAGCTGCCTTGACATGGTCCGTGCGTTGCCAAGGCGTTTTCCAGAGCGTCGAGAAAGCGCACTTTCGAGCTTCAGACAATCAAAAACGATGTAGCATCTTCAGATACGGCGGGATGGGCTATTATTGCTACAAAATCCTCCACTACAAGCAGAATTCTTTGCTGGTAGCTGTGGTAACCTCCGTAAGGAAACTGCCGCTCTTTCAACGATTTGGACGAGCCTATCAGACATTGCGACATAGAGACGTCCCTGCCAATACGCTGTGGCACATACCTGTCTTTAGTTCATCATACAAAGTCAAAGCAAACAAGGAGAAGATAGCTCATGAAGACATAACAACTCCAGTCCAACGACCGCATTTGAAGCCATGCCAGGTAGACGCGATCACGAGTGATAAAACATTTCTACCGCGTTTGTGGATGATCATTGACGGGAGGATCTGATGCATCCTTGATTGATGGAGACACTGATTGTCATTCCTCCTCTTGTCAATTGGGGGCCGGTGCACCATGTGTGCTCGCTTCAGCGGAATCGACTATTAGCCCAAGTTGGAATATAGGCTTCCCAAACTAAAATACCACTTGCACGGGCTTTTAAAGCGCCGAGCTTACAGCTTGTAGAGGTTACAGAAGCGCCGTGCAAGTTGAAAGCGTGCAGTGTGGGTTGTTTGTCTGCAGTGATGGGGGAAACTGAGCGATTACTTAGAGCGTCGCTTAGTTTACTTATAAGCAACAGAGCGTCGCTTATAAGTAAACTAAGCAACGCTCACCTTACTTATAAGTAAAATAATAGAATTTAATAAAAATTATATTTTTATAATGTAGAAACATCACCTTTTTACGCCTTTTTTGATTACTAAGCAGGGGGCTCTGCTTTTTTTGTCATGTTATTTGAGATGAAAGCCTTTATCGTCCTACCCCTAGGTAGATAAAATAACGCCACATAATATAGAAAAAAAACTAAAAATTTATATATTAGGACTTTAGTAATAACTATTATAGTTAGCTTATAATTTAGCTTTAAAGCTAGTAAGTTTAAAAGATAAATAATATATAATATAATATATAATATAATATATAATATAATATAATATATAATATATAATATAATATATAATATAATATATAATATAATATACAATATAATATATAATATAATATACAATATAATATATAATATAATATATAATATAATATATAATATAATATACAATATAATATATAATATAATATATAATATATATATAATATACAATATAATATATAATATAATATATAATATAATATATAATATAATATATAATATAATATATAATAATATAAAATATAAAAACCTTAATAGTATATTATATACTATATAAAGTATGAAGTATAAAGTATATAAAAATATTCTTAATAATAAAAGTTAAATAAAAAAGTATTATATATTTTAAATTATATATAAACTAGAATATAATAAAATAATACAATATATTATTAAAGTAAATATAAAGTATAATACTAGTAATTATTTAAAACTTATAAACTATAAATAATTAATATTATAACGTAATTAAAGTTATAACTAAATAATTATACTAAAATAGTAATTGTGTAGAGCAATACTATAGATAGGCAATATAATAATATATAGGGTAGCTTAGATAAATAGTTTTATAATAATAATTAAAGTAATTAAGATTTAGTAAAATGCTAAGACCTTAAGTAGATAGATTATAATTAAGATAATTAAGGTAATTAAAAACAATAGAAGCTTAAGCAGCTTAAGTAAAATAGCGAAAATTTGGACTATATAGATCTAGGATATTTTCTTAGTTTTAAATCTTTATAGTTAATTCTTTATAGTACTATCTTTTATATATATTAGTAGTAGTTATTCTATTATATTTATCTTATAGAACTAGAAGAGTCTTATATAAGACTATTAATATCTTACTTAATTTCTCTTAGAGCCTAGTAGTATATAGGCTAGTAAATAGATTCGGGGTATCTAGGTTGGGTATAGGGTTAGGTTGGGGTCGCATAGACTATAGGTATAGATTAGGTTAGATCGCACAGACTTTAGATTAAGTTAAGTTAATTATATAAGATCCTAAACCTAACCTAATCTATACCTAACCTAATTACGTAAGACCTAACCTAATTATATAAGACCTAACCTAATTACGTAAGACTCTAGCTTAATTTAACTTAGTTTATAGAGGTGCCTTTTAAAAGTTCTTGCCTACCTTAGTAAGTAGGGGTATACACCACATTCTTAATTAGAAAGCATCTTAGAGCCTACGTGGCCTTTGCTTCTAACCTTATAACCCCTCTATACTATTTACTTTCTAATTAATACTATCTTTACGATAGCTTCTTATAATATTACTATAAGGGCTTTAATAATCACTCTTAAGGCTAGTAGAAAGCCTAATAATAAGATTACTAGTCTAACAGAGATTCTAAAGTAGATAATTAACTTAATATTTGCGCGAGCAATTAAATAAGACTTTAATTTATGCTAGCGGCTTCTTAAGCTTATAGATAAATACTTTAAAGATAGCCATCGCTCTAGGAGGCCCTTAAAGCAGAATAATATTATATAGAAAGTAGTTAACAGCGTACATACTAACTACTATAGATAAGAGAAGTCTTGCGCTAATATTGCTAGCGCGCTTAGCTAAGAAGGATTTAATATCTCTGCTATAACTATCTAGCGCATCCTAAGAAAGACAGGCTTTAAGAATAAAAAGCTAATAAGAAAATCTAGGTTAATAAAGAAGATAAAGAAGGCTTAGTATAACTAGTACCTTTAGTATAAACACTAGATAATTAAGGATTAGAAGAACGTTATCTAGTCTAATAAAACGTCTATAGTTCTCCTCTATAGGTGTAGAGGATATAGAATATAGCAAAAGGCTAATAAGGCATTTGTTTAAAGTTGTATCTATAAGAGGTAGAAGGGCTACTCTAAGTTTATATTCTAGGGGTGTTTTTTATATAATAAGAAGGGATCCTGTTACTGCTAGACGCTAGAAATAAAGAAAGAAAAGGAGACTACTACTACTTAAATTAAGAAGCTTAACTAGGAGCTAGAGCCTATTATAAAGGCATAATAAAAGCTTAAAAATAGAATACGTCGCCTTGCTCTACGCAATAAGCCTAGACAACAATCTTAATAGACGTGGAATAAGAAGACTAGAAAGGTTAGCTAGGGCAGAGGATTAGGTATTAACTAGTATTAATACTAGATATTTATTCTACTTCTAAAGCTTATACTCTTTACTAAGGAGTGTAAAGTAGAGTAGCTAGAAATAGTTATATAAGAAGATAAGACGCCTTCTTATAATTATTATGTCTAGAGCTATATATATAGCATTTATAATATTACGAAGCTGTTTTAGTATAGTAATTTACCTAATTTAAATGCTATTAAACCTTGCTAGCCATAGATAAAGAGAGCTATTATAAAGAAAGGTGTACTAAAGAGCAAAGCAGAGGCTATCTATACTTAGGAGTAGTGCTGGCAAGATCTACCTTAAAAGAAGATCTAGGCTTAGATTAAGCGTATTCCTATTTATATTAAAAAGATTATTAAGGTAAAAGAAGATAATAAGTATAAGAAGAGTAGAAATCTTTATAGACTTAGGTAATTAGATGTATATCCAAATTAAGAATATGACGCAGACTTCTACTTACTAAGATTAGTAAGGACTTTTAAAAGGCACCTTCGTAATATTATTTAAAATATATTTTTAATTAATTATAATAGCTATTTATTACAGACTAAATGGGTATCCTAGGATTAGATTAGGGTTAGAGTCTTACGTAAGTAGGGTTAGATTAGAGTTAGGCTCTTATATAAGTAAAGTTAGGTTAGGTTAGATTAGATTATATAAGACCCTAACCCTAATCTAATCTATACCTATTTGCTAGCCTAGTAGTATAGCTACCCTTAAGTTACCTTACCTCTTCTTATCTAGATTAGAATAAGATATATAACCCTATATTAATACTTTAACTACCTAATAGATTTTAAGAAAATAGTTAATATACTATAATAATACTAAAAAGTGCTTAAGCACTAATTAGTAGTAGCTTAGCAGTAACACCTACTAGTAGTAGCGCTAGTAGACTAACTATAAATATAACTAGCATAATAGTAGTATAGGCTAATTAAATCTAATAGCTAAAAGCGTAAATAACTAAATTATTAGTAGTTATTATAGTATTATAGATAGTAGAGTTAAAGAAGACTATTTAACTATCTATAAAGAAGTATAGTAAAAAAAAGAGACTAAAGAAGTTTCTTACTAATATAAAATCATACTATTAGTATAACTTAAGCTTGTTACTAAAGAATTAAAATAAGATACTTATAGCTAATATGCACCTAAAGAATAGAGTAGGTAATTAGCTTTAACTACTAGTAAATAATTTCTTTAGCAAAGAAAATATTAGTAAAATAAAAGATAAGACTAAGCTAGTATTTAAAATATAGTAGGACTTAAAAAAATAAATATAAACTATATTTAGAAAAGTTAATAAAAAATAATAAGTAAAATAATAGATTTAGTAAATATAATAAATAATATTAGTTAGTAAGTACGCCTTAGAGTTTAAGTAACTATAGTTAAAGGTTAAATAGAATAATATAGTATTAAAGGCAGTCTTCAATTATAGGTTAAAAGTTAGTATTAAGAATGCCTTGCTACTCTAAAATAAACTAGATAACCTAAATAAACTAATTAAGACTATAGTATATATTAATAACTAACTTTATAGTCGTATTATTTATTTAGTGTTAATTACTCTTTTTAACCTCCTTTTTTAATTTAAGCCTACGTAGATTAGAATAAAAAGGCTGCTCTAGTCTAGCGCCTAAAAATATAGTCTACTCCTAGTCTCTACTAATATAATAATAGTTTATATATAAACTACACACTTGCCTCTTATTATTTATAAGCGCTTTAATAACTATTAAATTTACTTAAAGTGTATATAGCAAACTAAGCTCTATTATTACTATTATATATAATCGTGGTACGACGATATGGCCTTACCTATAGTTTTGTATATGGATTTTTTTTAGTTAGAGTAGGCGCGCTAAGCTCGCTAAGCTCGCTTAGCTCGCTTATAACGCGCTAACTCCTTTTTATTAGCATCTTAAAATGTTTTTCTGTGTATATAATAGTAGAAGGGATATTTACTATTATTGTAATATTTTTATTAGAAACCTCTTAGTTGTAAAAAAACATTACTATTATTAGTAATTGCGCCGCTTACGCGTTATGCTTATTTAATACTATAATAACTATAAGAATTTAACGTATTTACGTAACACTTTTATTTGTTAGTAACTTATTAATAAATACCTTTATCTTCTCTTTACTACCTTTAATTCTACATACTATATAAAGGCAAGGTAGTAAGCGTAGACAAGTCTTTAGTAAGGTTAATATAGTAATTAATGCCCGTTTAGTAAGGTAGGAGGGCGTTAGAATCTAATTTTCAAAAATAGACGGGCTCCACTCTAATATATCCTAGCTAGGGAAGCGTTTATTTTATTTTAGTAAGTAGATTAGCTTAGAACTTATTTTCTAGACTGTGTATTACGCTCTTACAGTCTTTAATAAGTTTGGCTAGCTTATAGAGGCTAGTATAACTAATAATTATATTAGACTTATAGCTACTATTTAAAGTAAAGGCTATAGCGCTTACTATATTAATATTAAAGCTAGTAGTGTATAATTATTCCTATATTAGCGCTTAAATAAGTTCTAGGAGGTTAGCTAAATTCTATAGGACTAGTAGGTCTGCTAAATATAATTTATTATTTATCTTCTATAAGTTCTTCTTCTATATTAATAATTTAATAGGGCGAAAGGAAGCTAACCTAGATTATTTTAGCTAGGGTAGTTTTAATTAAATAGTTAATATCTATAAGAGCTTTCTAATCTATAGATTAGCTTCTCTAGTAGAATTATAGTCTCTAGGTTTAGGGCTAAAGGTAGTACCTAGATCCTACTGCACAATTCCTAGGGGCTAGTCTTACTAGTAGCTTTCTTAGGTAGTAGAGATAGGGCAACTAATAGGCAAGTTATTGTCTAATAGTTTTTATTTAAGGAAGGAAGCTTTTTAGCCTCTACGTTACTATTCTTATTAAAGTTATTCTTATAGCTTAGTTTTTAGTAAGCCTTTAAGTACATTCTAATAACTAAGATAGTAAAGTTAGGAAGCTAGATAGAAATTTTCTTAGAAACGCTCTAGTTAGCTTTTAATAAGTAAGTCTTTCAGTAGTTATAATTCTACTTTTTAAGTAGGCTATTCTATTAAGTAGCGTTGTTCTAGTAGGAAGAGTTAGGTAGAGGAAAAGTTTATAGTAGAACAAGGTTACTAGTGAAGGTTAGATTCTTATTATTTTTCTAATAAAGGTAGTAGTCCTAGGCATTTACTAGGCAGTTAGCTTACTTAAAAAATTTCCTACTAATAATAAAATTATAGTTCCCTATATTATAGAAAATAAACTATATAGTAAAGCTATATCTATTAATATTAAGCTAGGCTATACAATAGGTGTTTACTTTTACACTTCTCTTTCCTATAAAGTCCTTAAGAGAGATTAGTGTCTTTAGGTAGAGAAGTTTAGCTTTAAGCTATTTTTATACCGCCTTTATATATCTTAAAGTAATAAGATTATAAACGCTAGCACTAGTATCTATTAAGGCTCGCAACCTAAAAGCTAATTCTTAGAATATAATTTGCACTAGTATAACTAGCTAGGGGCCTTTAAATAGCTTAGAAACCCTTACTATCTTACTGCCTATAAGTAGTAATTTTAGCTTAGCATTTGCATTTTATAATTAAAATTATAGCTTGTCTAGATTAATTAGTTTAGTGACCCCTATATAAGCTACTAGGTTAGAGTGGTCTAGTAGCTTATATTTAAAGCCTTATTATCTAATAAATTACCTACCTCGAAATTAGAGTAGTAGGCAATACTAAGTTTATTTAAATTAAAATTGTCCACTGTCTATACATTTGCTTATATAGCTATCTTTTAGAAATAATTATAGCGACTTAAGTACTTATTCCCTATTTTACTATACTGAAAGTAAGCATTATACTTAATATACTATATTTTATTATAGTTATAAAGAGACGAGAAGAAAATAGCAAATCTAGAGTAGGGTGCTTATTTTTTAGTTACTATATATAAGGGCTTTAATTTAAAGGGTAGTACCTTATAAAAGGTCTATATACGCGCCTAAAATAGGCTTATTATATTATTATCTTAAAGAGTGTAGCTAGCTACAGCTATTAAGCATTTAATTTCTAGATAGTTAATATTAGAATCTTATATCTCTCCTTAAAGTATTAACTTAAGACTTCTAGTTAACTTAAACTATAACTTATTCTTCTAGGTATTTATATCTAGTTTGCCCTTCCTAGCTAGACTTTCAAAAGCCTATAAAAATATCTAGGCGTCTATTTTATTAGAAAGAAAGAGCTTATAGAACTTTTTATATGTCTATTAAGAAGTAAAAGAATTATAATAAGTCTCTTCTAGAAATTTAAAAAGTAAGTTACGTCTATAATGTTTTTAGAAGGCCTAATTTATTTAACGCTAATTTCGCGCAGCCTTTTAAAATACACCTCTAAGGTAGCTAAGTATAGCTTTTATAAGGTTGTCTTAATTTTCTATATAGTTATTACCTTAGTAGTAGTCTATATTTATATAGATCTTATAACATATATTCTCTAGCTAATCTTTAATACTAGGGCTAGATTAACCTTTTTTATAGTACTTATTAACGTTAAGTAGTTTTACAAAGCGTTTTAGCTTAGATATACTAAATAGAGTAGCTAAAGTATATCTACTTTAGGGCATATTAATCTAGGCGCTATTAGTAAGCTTAGTTTATATATATTTTAAGACTAGAGAGTAGTAAAGAGTATTATTCTATTATAAAGTAGGTACTATAAGCTAGGGCAAATATTATAGTATATATTAGGGTATAGCTAGACAAGATAAGCTCTACTTAGCTACCTAAGGGTGGCGTAAACTATATAGTAGATTAGGCGTTTTTAGGCTAGAAAGTTTTAAAGAAATATAAGTACAGTGCTGTATATTATAACTATCTTTAATAGAAAAGAGAACTTTCTTAGGGCTAAATAAGCCTTATTTAATAGCTACTTAATTAGTAATATTAGGCTAAAAGTAAGAATTCTCTAAAACTACGTACACCATAGTATAAGGTATTATTACTTTAAGTATAGTAAAAGCTTATTTAAATATATTAGCGCACTTGTATAAAGCCTAAATAAGAACTTTCTATTTAGGGTCTTCTTTAGACTTTATAATAGCCCTAGTTACTAAATCTAGGACTATTTTTAAAAATAGGCCTTAAAAAAGCAATATTAAGCCTAAAGATAATAGGTAGTAAGTAACTATCTTATTTCTAAGCTGTGCTAAATTAATTAGTCTAGCTTAAATTTTCCTATAAATGTATTATACTTACTAGTAGCTTTAAGTTTAGCTTTGCCTTAGTGTGTAAGCTACTTAAGGTCTACTATTAAAAATTTATTACTTAGCTAGTTTGCTTTAAGTATAGTAATATAGTAATTATGCTATATATTATAAAGAATTTTCTAGACCTTTTTTAATAGTTTAATAATGCTCTTTTTCTTTATAAAGCTAGGGGCAAAGTAACTAGTTATCTAGAGAGCAGCTATTAGCTACTTTCTACGCTTACTAGTAAGGTTAAGTAGGAAAATCTTTTTAAGATAAGCATTATATAAACTATTATTAGTAGAGTGTAGATAAATATTTACCTCTATATTATTAATCTTAAAATTGTCTAGAGGTAGAGAGGACGTAGGAAATATTCTAGGAGTTTTCTAAATTAAAAGGTAGCAGCTTACTATAGTGTAGACAATAGTAGAGTTAAGTAAAGTAGGGGTTATAGAAAGGGTATAGTAAGTAGACCTAGGATAGTAGGTCTTATATAGTATATAAGCTAGCGCATAATTTAAGCTAAGAAAAAATTAAATAAAAGATAAAATGTAAAATAAAATGTGTAAAACTTTAACCTTTATATTACTACTATAGCCTAGCTCTAATTTCTCTAGCTCTATGCCTTATACTATTGCTATAATAGCGCTAGAGGGTAGTTATTAGACAAGTTTGTTTAATAGGGTATAGTGTAGTAGTTACTATTTATTAATTATTAATTATTATTTATTTTTAGACTATTAGAATTTTAAGAGCAGTCTTTCTTAATAGACTTTAGCGTAGTATAATAATTACCCAGTATAACTAGTAACTAATAAAGTTCCTACCCTTATATATTAAGCAGAGAAGGGACTTAGAAGCAGCCTTTTTTAATAGACCTTAGAGTAGTAAAGTATAAACTTCCTAGCGCTAGAAATCCTTTCTAGTAACTAATAAAGTTCCTACTCTTATGTAATAAGTAAAGAAGGGACTTAGAAGTAGTCTCTTTTAATAGACCTTAGGGCAGTAAAGTATAAACTCCTTAGCGCTAGAAATCCTTTCTAGTAACTAATAAAGTTCCTACCCTTATGTAATAAGTAGAGGAGAGACTTAGAAGCAGCCTTTCTTAATAGACTTTAAGGCAGTAAAGTATAAACTTCTTAGCACTTAGAATCCTTTCTAGTAACTAATAAAGTTTCTACCCTTATATAATAAGTAAAAAAGAGACTTAGAAGTAGTCTTTTTTAATAAACCTTAGGGTAGTAAAGCATAAACTTTCTAGCGCTAAAAATCCTTTCTAATAACTAATAAAGTAAAACCTCTACTAATTTAACTACTTATAAGTAGTATTTTAAGGGAGGAGTAGATATTATATTACTATCTATAGCTAAAGAAAATATTAATCTTAGTATAATATAAAGGTGGTACATAGCCTTATAGGATAAACCTTTTAGAAATAGCTAGTATAGTTAAAAGAGATAACTAAATTAAGACTATACTAAGATAGAGGATAAGAAAGGAACCTAGGGGACCCTTACTTATATAGTAGACGGCGTAAGGCATAGGCCTACGCTAACTACACACTAATACTAACTAGAAAAGGCGCCTTCTATAAGATAAAAGACGCTATTAGGGTGTGAAAGGAAAGGTAATAGTAAATAACTAGAAGGGAGATAGGCACAAACTGTTATAGTTAGCTAGCTAGGAAGCTACTTAACTAGTAGTAAACTAGGCTACTTATTTTAGTAGCTTAAGGTGCCTTTAGGGGTAGAATAAGTTAGGTAACTAGTAGATTAGAGTAAGGGCTAATAGTTAGTAGGTAGCTTCTAATTATTAGTATTCTAGAAAATTTTATTAGGCAGTTTACTATTAGATTTATTACTTAAGTATTCTTTTTATAAGAAGTTAGACTTAGAATTAATTAGGTTAGTAAATTTAGAGTTATTATTAGGAAGGTTATTATAATAGATAGGATCTTTATCTTCTAATCTACTACTATAATAAGTAGTATTATTATCTTTTAGGCTATTATTATAGTAAGTAATACTAAGTTTATAAAGATTTTTCTTATTAAGCGCCTTTTCTTGAGTGTAATTACTATAGTTCTTACTAGATTAGGTGTTTTTTTAGCTTATTTAGCTATTCTAGTAATAGCTAGGAAAAGATAGTAGGAAGCAGTTAGCTAAAGTAATTAGGCTTAGGCTTTACTTTAAAGTCTCTATTATTAGAAAGAGTAGTTTAGGTTGCCTAATATATGTTAATTTTAGGACTCTTAGTAGATAATAGTATAGAGTTATTAGATTTAAAGACTAACTACTAATAAGTTTAAGATCAAAGTAAGATTATAATAAAGATATTAAACTATAATTTATTAATAAGTTAAACTAAAAGATAGCTAGGTAATATTAATAGCCTAGTAATTAGTTACCTAGCTAAATACTAAATAGGCAATATATAAGGGCTAGAATAGTTATAGTAAAGGGAGTAGATTCCTATAACTAGTGCTATCCTAGTTTAAATATAAGCTTTATTTTTTGTAAACAAAGCTACATTCTATAGCTATACTTTAGTAAAAGAATTAACTAGTTATAGCCTATTTTTCTATATACTAGCTCTTAGCAAAAAAATCTTAAATACACGTAACTAAGTTAATAATGCGCTTATGACTCTATTATTTTTAAAATTAAAAAGTTTCTTAATTATATAATCTAATTGTGAAGTACCTATGGGTCTTAGTTAAGACTGGAAATATAAGCTTAACTAAGGTCTAAAATAGTAAAAAATTAGGGTAGAGTGTATAAGGCTACTTAGTAAGGTAAAGTAGCAAAAAATTAGAGTAGACTAGGCTGGTAAATGGGTTCGGAGTACCTAGCTTAGGTATAGGGTTAGGTTAGAGTCGTATAGATTCTAGGTATAGGTTAGGTTAGATTACACAGACTCTAGGTATAGGTTAGGTTAGGTTGTATAGACTTCTAGGTGTAGGTTAGGTTAAAGTATTTATTAGGATTGCGTAACTTATATTATATAAAATTAATAGTAATAAGATTAGTAACTTTAGTTACTCTCTAAAGGTGTATAAGAAAAGAGATTTAAGTAAAAGTAAAATTAACGCCATTTTGCTATTAATATATATATTTATTATATCTTATTATTACTAATACTATAGTAGCTCTAAGGCCTTAACCGCTTTTATAGTAACTGCCCCTAGTAGAAAAGAGTTAGTAGCTTGCTATCTAAAATCTTAGAACCTTTTATAGTTTTAATAGTCTTCTTATTAGCTAGTAGCTTATATAAATTATTCCCCTTATCTAATAACGCTATATTCTTTAAATTATTCTTCCCTATATTAGACTCTAATAACTTTATAAATTGCTTATTAACTATTATAAACTTAACTATTATAACCTTTTAAATTATTTAAGCAGCGAGATTGTGCCTTAAATTCCTAATTACATCTCTACTAGTGTTAAAGACGCGCTTAACACCCATCTATAAAGTCTACACTACTAGAATATTCTTTATAACCTGCGCAAGTTAAGAATAAGATATTTAATAAACTTTTTACTACGCTAGTATATTAAACCTATTACCCTTTTTAACTATAAAAGTACTTAGGTACATTTCTTCTTTTATCTAAGTTAGGCCTAAATTATAATTAATATCTAGCGTAGCTAAACTTTAGCTAGAGGTAGAGAGGCTACTAGACTATAAACTAGATAGCAAAGGAGGCTTTTAAAACTATTTACTACCTTATAACTACTTTAGATTAGTATTTAAGACTAGAGTAGAGTCTCTAGCTATTAGGCTGTTATAGTAATTAAGGTACTCTAGGAACTATTAGCAGTATATATACTTATTCTAGGTCTTTTATATCTTATTCTATATAACTATTAGTATATAACTATAATAAATAGCTATAATTATAATACCTTATACGCTATAAGCTTTTGCAAAGAATCTATTATTATTATATAGTTAAATAAAAAATCCTTCTTTCTATCTATTCTTAAGTAATACTTACGCAACTTCTATTATCCTATCTTAGCTATAGTCTATATAGCTTCTAGCTATCTAATATTATTTAACTCTTTAATAAGCTTATTATTTATCTTATTTAGAAAATTAAAGAGCTAGTTATATATAAGCTAGATATATAAGACCTAGGGTTTCTAGTTCTTACTTAGAAAGTTTATAGCCTTTTTAAACTTTTAGAGTATAGAGATAATTAACTTAACATATAACTATTCTAGGGCTAATAGTTAAAGTTTTTTAAGGTCTTTAAAGTCTGCCTCTATAGTATCGCTATAAGTAGAAGTATTTAATCTCCTAGTTGTCTTTATTATAATCTTCTTCACTAGCTATATATTAATATTTATACAAAGCTTTAGTGCGCGCTTATATATATTATATATAGAATTTTATCTTATTTAAACGTTTTAAATTATAGACAATTACTTCTTTAGTAGTGTGTTACTCTATATTATAAGAAATCGCTTAAATTACTATAGTAACTAGTTAATTGCAACATAAATAGCATAGAGCTACATACTAGTTAGTCTATAATAACTTTCTATAATAACTTTTTATAATAATAGCTAACATATCTTATAAAGAGAATTTAGAATAGATATCTACGCCTAGATTTTGTTTATATATTGCCGCTATAGCATCTCCCTAGAGTTAAGATTAATAGACGCTAACAACTTAAGATAATAGATAATATCTTAAACTATAAGGTTAATAATATAAATAAGATATAGGATTGTGTTCTCTTTTTAGTTCTAGATAATATTCTTTTCTAATAGTTTATGCTAGACACTCTAAGCTAGGGTACTATTATTACTAGTATTATTATATATAATTGCTAGAAGCTTCTACGCAGTTTCTATATCTTTAAGAATCTATAGTACCTCTAAAACTATTAATACTCTAGTATAGCTACTATATATTAGTATAAAGTTAAGCAGCTTCTTTTTAAGCTGCTAAGTATTATTAATATAGTAACTATTAATAGCTAGAAAGCTAAGATAATTAGCTATAGACTATATATTAAGCAAAATAGAGAGTTTAGTTGTCCTACTAATAATACTAAGAATAGCTGCCTTAGTAGTATTAAATTTATTTAGAAATATTTAGCAGAACCTATATTAGCTAGTTATTATAGCGTTAGGCCTAAGGAAATAGAGAAAGCGTTAAAAGAATAGTTACTCTACTATTTAGAAAGACTAGTTATTATTAATTACTATCTATATAAGTTTAGTTTTAAATACCTATAAAAAGTATATAGAATATAAAATTGTTAGGGATTGCTACTTATCGGCCCATTGGACCTTCGGTCGGCCCAACATTAATCTAACTCGATCGGCCCAACATTAATTCGGTCCCGCGCGCTAGTCCCAATTAGGTAGTACTAGCGCGCCCTTAGGACCGCTGCTATATAGGTAGTATGCGGCACCTAGTATCCTCATTATAGCAATTCAACCTATTTAACAATTGAGCCCAATTGCTTTCTTATATTATACTAGGTTAACAAAAGTACGCTTATAATAGAGCGCAAGTTATAATAGGCTTTTAATTAACTTACAACTCGCGACGATATATATCGCACTCTTACAGTAAGAGGGACCGCACCTACAATAGTGTATAGCTAGGCTTAACAATCCCAAACTATTAGTTAAACCTTACAACACTATTAGTACCACTAATAAGATAGCAAACTATGGAAATATCCCTAGGGGGTGGCGCACAAGCGGGCACGCTATTCTAACTTATAAGAGCGCGACCTAATAGTTTAGAACTACCTTGCAGACTCCTACGCCTCGCATTATAGAAGATTTAAATAAAAAGAACTTAAATATGCTTAGTGCAGGTGGCGCAAGTGGCGCTGGCAAGCATGTTACCTTAGATAGCCAGTCTATAGAAATCTCTATTAGTGGCACAGTAAAGTACCCTAAACTAATAATAGATAGGCCGTCGCGTAAATAGCGTCGCGGTTTTAGTAGAAAATTTATTTTTAATATTGTAAAGCAGCCTACTAGAAATACGCAGCTGCAACTTTAATACGACAAGAATACTAACACACTACTACTCTATTTTAAAGTCTTTTACTTACCTACTAAAGGCACTAAGCTAGAATAGAAGATAGTAGTAGATATTTATAATAACGAGTTATTATAAGAAGCTATATCTACCCGCAAATAGCTAAAGTCGCTTTTTGGCTATTTTATAGGGCACGCTAATAGCGCCGCTAAGTTAGAAAATAAGGTTTACTAAGGTTATTAGCGAGAGACTAAGTTAGAAAATTATTATAACTACACTATAGAGTTAGTAAAACGCGCACAACTTTCTCTATTAGAAGTAGAGTACAACCTACAGGTCGAGTGTTATTATTTAGCCTAGCGTAAAACCTAGCTAATAAAGGCGTTCGCTTGTATTAACTAGTTAAAGAAGCTTAAAGAACTATGCTGTGCCTACGCAAAGGAACAAGAGCGAAAAGTTGTAGATTTAAAAGATTAGCTAAAGGTAGCAATATTTGTCCTACCTAATATATTACTACATATATAATAAGACCTAAATGCTAAAGACCTTAAGATTATCTAATAGCGCTATGCTTAGATATATACTGCGTCGTAAGCAGGCACCCTATAATCTATAATACCTACTATAAATACTAGCTGTGCCGCTTGTACCAACACGCCTAGTGGCTAGTTAATATCCGCATTAATAGACATTAGTTAGACTTCTAGCCATTATCTTTGTAAGCCTAATAAGTTTAAAGGCTTAGACAACTATAAGAATTATAAACTATAGAAGAGTTCTATACACTTATATCTAAGCGCGTACAACTATGTCTTTATAACTAAATACGCTAAGATAGAGTTTATTTTTAATCACACCCTTAATATGGCATATTAATGCTTAGAGCATCGTATGGACTTTAATAAGCCTAGTGTCTTTTAGTCTACTAAAGACATTTTCGACATATTAGACCGCAGCTACGTGGCGGCGGATCCTATAGGTAAGGCGTACGCAGCCATATAGGGCGACCAGTTAAAGATTAGAGACTGCGAAAGCTTTAAAGGATGGCTATTCTAATTTAAGATTACAACTGCACCTGTTAACGTTCCTAATTAGTAGAAAATTATTACTACTATCTAACTCTTAAAACTATTACGATTAGAGGCTAATAAGTAATAGTGAAACTTAGACTTATAGTTATTATTTATCGAAAAGATACGTTATTAGGCCACAATCTTAAAGCTGCAGGGCCCTACGCAGCAGCAAGGCAATAATAATAACAATTAAGGCAGTTGCAATAGGGGAGACAATTATAGTAGAAGTAATAATACTAGTAGCAATATTTCTAGTTGTACTAACGCCTAGGTTAAGTTACTAATAGACGAAGGACGCTGTATTAAATATGGTAAGAAAGGCTATTATTGCAAGAATGAGAACGCTTTATGCAAAGGCAAACTGTAGCAACTAGCTAATAAGATTAAGACCCTCGTTAACGTAGGCCTCGCTATAGTTAACATCTAACCTTTATCGCTAGCTCCCACCACATTAACTAAAGCCAACCTATTAGAAAACTAGATGTCCCTATTAAAAGTTATTAGTAGGAACCTTAAGAGTTATTACCAAAACTTTTACACAAAATTAAAGAGCTAGAGCTATAGCTAACTTAATAGTTATTGCAACTCTAGAAAGTTATTAAACTCTGCGCAAACTCGCTTAATAAGGATAAATCACTAATATATAAGGCACAATTTGTCTTTAAGTGTTAGCTTTAGGCTACTAATAGAGGCAGAATTACTATTAATAGTCTTATAGATTTAGGCTTAATAAACACGTACGTAAGTAAGGACTACATCGCTTATTATAAACTCTACATAGTCTTACTTAAGAAGCCTATCCGCCTATATCTTAATAATAGTATTACAAAATAAGTACTTATAAAGGCGGTAGTATTGCCTATATACTATAGGGATCACTTCTCTAAGAAGTTAGCATACGTTATTAACATATTAGGATACAATGTTATCTTTAGTATATTATAGTTAAGTGCCCACAACCCAAATATTAATTGGAAAGACAAGACTATAATCTTTAATAAGCCCTATTACATAAGTAACTACTATATAAAAGGGCTCCTAGTCATTATTACTAGTAAGGGTTATTAATAATAGTTGCCTAAACTAAGGACGCCACACCCTACGTATGCCAGAATGAATATTAAAGTCGTCTCTAGGTACGCCGCTTCGCTTATAGCCCTTAAGGCTAACTACTACACTACCTGGCTATATCCCAAATATATGCAGCAACTCGAGGAGCTTAGCGGAGTTAATAATAAGAGTGAGTTAGACAACGCCGCTAACGTTAAGGCTATATTTGCGCAGCTATTTTGTGTTAATCTTATAGCTTTAACTTAAGAAGACTTTAATAAGTTTTATTAAAAGATAAATTAACCTAATAAGATAAAGGAGGAGATACTAAAGTTACTACCTGCCTGGCTTTAGGATAAGTAGGGGGCTTTTATAGTGCCAGAAGACTAGCTTCCGCCTTATTAGCCTAGGGTAGACTATAAGATTAACTTAGAACCTAGGGCAAAGCACCCCGCCGCCTAGCTATATAGTATGAGCAGAAAGGAGGCTCTGGCAGTAAAGGCGTACATTAATAAAAAGCTTAGTATAGGTAAGGTGCAACACAGCATCTTAGATTTTGCAGCTCTAGTACTAGTTATTAAGAAGCCTAATAGAGGCCTACGTATCTATGTTAACTACTATTAGCTAAACGCCGCTATGGTAAAAAATAAGAATGCGCTACCTAATATCTATAAGACGCTCTCCTAACTATTTAGTGTGTAGTAGTTTAGCGTTCTTAATATTATCGCGGCCTTTTATAAAGTGCGTATTAAGAATAGAGACAAATATAAAACCGCCTTTACAATATAGTATAAGTTATTTAAATACCTTATTATGCCTTTTAGATTGTGTAACATACTAGCGACTTTCTAGTCTTATATTAACAAGATGCTATAGAAATACCTAGATGAATTTTATTTAGTATATATTAATAACGTCCTGGTCTTTAGTAAGATATTAGTTAAACATAAGGACCATATCTGTAGAGTCTATTAACACTTAAAAAAGACTAGGCTGTACCTTAATATTAATAAGTACGAGTTCGCGGTTAAGAAGGTCAAATACCTAGAACTTATCCTCACCATTAATAGCATTAAGATGGATCCCGCCAAGATCCGCGTTATAACTAAATGGCAGCTCCCTACTAACGTGCGTAAGGTACAGTCGTTTCTAGGATTTGTAAACTTTTATAGGCAATTTATTATTAGCTACTTAAGCTTAGTAAGAGCGCTAACAGACCTAACATATAAAGAGGCTTCTGCGGAGTTTTCTTTTAACCCGCAAGGCCCTATCGTCAAAGCATTTAAGTAGCTTAAGAACGCGTTTACAATAGCCCTAATCCTGGCATATTTTAACCTAGACCTAGAGACGTGGGTTAAGATAGACGCATTAGACTTTGTTATTGCTATAGTCTTATCTTAGATATATAAGGGCGCCCTGCGTTCTATTGCCTTTATATCTATAAAAATAATACTAGCGAAGTGCAACTATGCAATTTATAATAAGAAACTTCTCGCAATTATTAAGGCTTTTAAAGACTAGTAACCCAAGCTATCTAACAAATTGCTTATTAATATAATATTAGACTACAAAGCACTAGAGTAGTTTATAACTACAAAACAGTTAAATTATTATTAGGCTTGCTGGGCGAAATTTCTCTCTGAGTTTAACTTTAAGATTACTTACTAGCCAGGCAGGCAGGGTAGAAAGCCTAATTCTCTTACCTGTTATCTAGGTAACTTGCCACATAACATACTAGACAATTGTCTTTAATACTAAGCGTAAATAATTCTTACGCCTAACTATATTAAACTTGCCCCACTAGTAGTTATATTTAAACCTATTTTAAAGATAGTTACACTACTTATAGAGTATCTCGTTAAAAGAGTGTTATATGCTACTTACCTCGCACAAATACTAGTGGGAATAGAGGAGTTAGTAGTTAGCCTTACTATAAGATTATACTATCTTAGTAAGGAGGGACCTATTAAAGATAGGATAGTCGACAACGGCCCTTTAAAGAGTCGCGAGACCACTTTGCCAGGATAGGCAAAGTTGCTAAGTAAGAATCCCTCTATATAGAGTTATGTTAGTATAACAGACTAGTTAAAATAGGCAATTACTAGAGATTTTATCCTATAACAAATTATTATAGCAAAGTAATAGGGTATACGACATCTTCTAGTAGTAGTAATATATAATCATAATATTAAGGTAGAATTATAAGACTATAACATTACTAGCAGTTTAGTGTTTTTCTAGAAACAGATTTTTGTCTCCTTTAATAACGTCCTCTATATAGACATTGTATAGTTGTGTTATAAACCCCCAGAAGTAGGACACGCAGGGAAAAGAGAAACATACTATAAGGTTAGCCAGCACTATTACTAGCCTAGCATAACAGATATAGTTGCTTGTTATACACGCGATTATGTTATCTGCCGCCGCTTAAAGCTATTTAAGGAATAGAAATAAGAACTCCTTTACCTACTACTAGTGCTAAAGCGTTTCTAGAAAGATATCGTTATTAATTTTATTACTCTATTATCAGATTGCACGCGTAGCGGAGTTACCTATTATTATATTATAGTAGTAGTTAACTACCTATCTAAGTAATATAAGTATATTGTACTTCTATTACTAAATATTAAGTTTATTATTAGAGCCTTTATTAAGTATATATAGCACAAGGAGAGGTTTCCCAACACTATTGTCTCTAATCATAGCGCCTAGTTTACGTTCTACTTTTAGAGGAAGCTCTGCAGACAGATAAGTACGCAACCCACGCTCATAATGGCTTTTTACCCAGAGGGTAATAGGCAGATAGAAATTATAAATGCTATCCTAAAAGCGTATTTGCGTTATTACATTAATTATATATAGAATAACTAGGTTAACTAGTTGCCTATTACGCAACTCGCCACAAATTATAAAGAAAGCATATCTACTAAAGTTACGCTGTTACTTGCAACTAAGGGCTACTTACTATAATAGGGCTTTAAATCTATTACTCTAGTCATAGTAATAGACTATTATAAGAAGTTACAATATAAGGACGTCTAGCAGATAGTTTATTACGTTAAAGACGTTATATGCTTTATAAATAAAAATCTAGCCTAAGCCTAATTAAAAATAGAGTTTTACGCAAATAAGGGTCAACAACCTACACTAGCATATACTATTAGGAATATGGTTTATTTAGACACGCGTAATATTTCATCCCTCTATTCTAACAAAGGTCTAGATATTAAGAATTTAGGACTATTTTCTATTGCAGAGGTCTTTCGCAACCATACGTACTAGTTAGAGCTTCCCACAAGTTACTATAACGTATATCTATAGTTTTACGCCTGGCTGTTATATAACGCTCCTAAGGCTGTCTAGCTTCCTAATAAGAAGAGCATAGTCGTAATAGACGCGCCTGTTACTCTACTAGCGGGGTTGTAGGACTACTATATTAACTCTATAGTTAATAGTAAGGTTAACCATCACTATAAGAATCCTTTAATAGGCAATAAGGGGCTACTTATATATAGAGTCTAGTATAAAAACTCCCCTAAGTAGAACGCTAATCCTAAGTAGCAGCCCTATATAGATATATTAGGTTGCAAGAAAGCTATTAAAGTATATTATAGGGCCAATAATAGGAAACCTGGCCCATATGTCCTATATAAAGATTTGGCATTATATAAGAATCTTATAGTTATGTATCTCCAGAATAATAGAGTTAGGGACCCTAAGCTTCTGGCCCTTATGTACGCACATGCGTGAGATTAAGGTACCTCTTAACACAACGTTATGCTGCGAGACTATTAGGATAGGCATGTGGAGCGCCCGCTAACTAGCTGTTTTAGACAACCTTTTTAGGTAATAGGCCTCTCTCTAGGCTACATCTAAGAAGACGCCTAAGTTATCTTATTAGATATAACCACTATAATGCGTAGTAGTAGGGCGCTCACTTCACTAGCTTGTGTACTAGAGAAAATTATCTAATAGTTATTTCACTTATTATAATATTTCTAAATAGTCTTAAATAGTCTTAAATAGTCTTAAATAGTCTTAAATAGTCTATAATAGTTTATAATAAATTACAATAGTTTATAATATTTGTTAAGCCACGTAATTAGCGTCTCTGGCATAGTTTTTCTTAGTTTGCCTCGCCGAAGCTAAGGCTTTTAGAGGGGGGAGTAATGTTAGGGATTGCCGTCTATTAGCCCATTAGACCTCCAGTCGACCCAACGTTAATCCGACCTAGTCAGCCCAACATTAATCTAGTCTCGCACGCTAGTCCCAATTAGATAGTACTAGCGCGCTCTTAGGACCGCTACTATATAGGTAGTATGCGGCACCTAGTATCCTCATTCTAGTAATTTAACCTATTTAACAATTAAGCCCAATTGCTTCCTTATAAAAATAGCTATCTGCTTTTTTTATACTAAGAAGTAAAAGTCCTTTTATAAATAGGCTTATTCTACTGTATATATACTTAGAATCTTATATAGTTAATAAGGTGCTTAGTACTAATTAGCTAGATACTAGTAAAGTTAATACTTAGGTATTATAGTATATAGCTATAGTTAAGATAGAATATATATAGATAACTAGAGAAGTACTCTACGCTCTTCTAGAATATAGTCTAGATAATACCTATACAAAGGTAAAAGTTCTAGTGTAGATTATAGGTTTATTTATTTTTAGCCTATTAAGTATTAGACTACTACGCGTCCTGTATAGCAAATGTCTTTTTCCCTATCTCTAACTCTTAAAAGTCTAAAAGGGGACATTAAATAAGATAAATTGTTTTACTTCCTAACCTATTAGCCTATAGGGCTAGGATTCTATATTTAAGAAGAGTATCTAGTAGTAGAGCAACTAGTTTATTAATATAGAGCTATATATTAATTTCTAAGATAGATATAGTACTTAATATAGTACTTAAGGATATTAGTATAATAAAAAAATATAATAACTAGTTAAATAGTTATTAGAGAGAATAGTAGTTTAAGAAGAGAATAGGATAAACTAAAATTAAGGTTAACTAGAAATAGTGTGCATTATATAGTATGCTAATAATAAGTTAATTTTAAATCTAAACTAGTATATAGCCCTTTGTCGCAGAGATAGTTTTAGGTAGTAATTAGCTTATTACTATACTACTATAGGCGACATTCTTAGCAACTAGTATATAATTATTAGTTATAATAATTAGCTATAGCAAAACTATAACTCTAGCTTATCTTATCCTATGTGCTAATTATTATCTAAAATCTCCTTAGCACCTAAGCCTCCCTTATTATCTAAAACCCCCTTAGTACTTAAGCCCTTCTTATTATCTAAACTCTCCTTAGTACCTAAGCTCCTAAAGTCTAAAAAACCCTTAAAGTCTATATCCTTATCTATAATATTAGAGTTGTACCTATCTAGCAGCTTCTAGAAATAAGCCTTAAGCTCTTCTCTATTATCCTTAATTTTCTCTTTACACTCTTTATTATTATTTCCCTTAATACACCTTATTACTATTAAGTATACTATCCTTACTATAGTTAATAAGGTTAGTAAAAGGACTAGACTTTTAGTAACTAATAATTATTAGTAAAGATATATAATAAATAAATATAATAAACTTATAACTAGTCCTTATTAGTAACTATTACTAGCTTTTTAGTAGTTAGATCTATATTACCTATGCTGTTATAGAAGTCCTTCTACTTTTTCTTATTAGCCTTACTTTTAAAGCTATTAGCCTTAAGCTTTCTTAGGCCTACCTTATATATACTGCGTAAGAGCTTCTTATATACACTACTATAACTGAAGATTTATTTACCTACACAACTCTATAATATAGGAGGGCCTTTTTCCTTGCTAGCGGTAATTTTATGCTTAGCTAGAGCTATTTAGTAAGCCCTTAAATTAACTTTATTCTTAATCTTATTCTACTTCTTATATATAGCTATTAGTTTTGTCTCTAACTAGTTGGCTACTTTTTATTAATTAACTAATATATAATAATAGAATATAATAATATACTACTCTTTTAATTTTTAAAGTAGGACTATATAAGCTCTTCTTCTTTCTATGCAAGCTATTAATACTTTTACGCTTTAGAGAGTAGTTAGTAGTCCTTATTATTATAAAGCTTCTTTTTAAGCTAATATTATATAGGTTAATTAGCTAATCTAATAAAGTCTAGTACCTTTTTTTCTTTACTACAGAGTGTATTGCGAGACCTCTATATAATAGTATAGGCGCTATTACTAAGTGTACCTTTAAATAGTACTTTATAGTTAGTAGGATAACCTTTCTAAAAGCTACCTAAAAGCTACCTTATCTACAATATAAAAGAATAGTACTAACCTCTTTAATTCTAAATAAAAAGCCCTATCTATATTAGACTATAGTGTAATAAAAGGCTGTAATTACTAGGTACCTTAGTAAGACTCTTTTACTTGTCGCGCTCGAAATTTACTAGTATCTATAGGCCACTACTTAGAAGGCTCTCTAGAACGTTAGAAGACTCTTTTTTAATAGACGCTATAGTATAAGGTATAATAATAGTACGTAATAACTATAGTTAATATTATAAAAATAATAAAAATATTATTATTATTATAAAAAGTAGCTATAGGGGCCTATACGTATAAGTAAGGCGCTAACAATACTAGTGTGTTTTCTTTACTTACCTTACTGCCTACTTAGCTACTCTACCTTACTACTTTCCTAGCTACTTTTTTAATACTCTATAGCCTTAACTACTATATAACCTTAATTTCTAAAATAATAATATACACTAGGCTAGCTAAATACTCTAAACTAGTTACTAGCAAATCTTAAATTAAAAAAAAAGAAGCCGCTAGCTACTAAAGCTACGCAAAAGGCGCCTTATAAAATACTACCTACTACGCTAAAAATAAAGCACTACTAGAAGCTAGGTAGTATATTATTATTATAGCTATTTATTATATATATATTCTAATAATATATAGCTATTATGCTTAGGAAAATTAAAAAGTACTAAAAGAGCATTAAGCCCCTTATTAGGAAAAGGCCATTCTGCCGCCTTATTAAGAAAATAGCGCAAGATAATAATAAGAAATATCTGTGCTTCTAGTCTACTGCACTAGCTACTCTTTAAGAGGCAATAGAGGCTTTTCTAGTTAGTATATTTAAAGGTATTTCTTTATACCACTCTACTTCTACTATATAATAAATACTAATACCTCTAGATACTAATATTAATACTATTTATATAAAATAGGTTACTATATAGGCTAAGAATATGCAGCTAGCAGATAGGTGTGAGGGGCTGAGCGCCCTTCTATAGTTACTCGGCCTGCGGCCTCGGAGTTCTAGGTCCGTGCTCCTGCCAAGCCAGGAGTATATATATAAGTCCATAGCCGGAGTTACTATTAGACTCCATCGAATTCTTAAGTTTACTTAGGCGACTCTGACCTCTTGGTCCAAAGCCCCTTACATAGAATTCGATCAACTCCTTATAACGTGGGAGCTCGCGAGACCTCCCTAAGACGTTAAGGACCCCCCCACGGGACGAACACGTAGTTGAGTTGGACATCGAGATCCCTCAACCTCACGAACGAATACGCAGTTGAGTTGGACATCGAGATCCCTCAACCCCGGAACGAATACGCAGTTGAGTTGGACATCGAGATCCCTCAACCCCACGGGACGAATACGCAGTTGAGTCGGACATCGAGGTCCCTCAACCCCACGGGACGAATACGCAGTTGAGTTGGACATTGAGATCCCTCAACCCACGAACGAACACGCAGTTGAGTTGGATATTGAGACCCCTCACCCCACGGGACGAACACGTAGTTGAGTTGGACATCGAGATCCCTCAACCCCACGGGACGAACACGTAGTTGAGTTGGACATTGAGATCCCTCAACCCACGAACGAACACGCAGTTGAGTTGGATATTGAGATCCCTCAACCTCACGAACGAATACGCAGTTGAGTTGGACATCGAGATCCCTCAACCCCACGGACGAATACGCAGTTGAGTCGGACATCGAGGTCCCTCAACCCCACGGGACGAATACGCAGTTGAGTCGACATCGAGGTCCCTCAACCCCACGGGACGAATACGCAGTTGAGTCGGACATCGAGGTCCCTCAACCCCACGGGACGAATACGCAGTTGAGTCGGACATCGAGGTCCCTCAACCCCACGGGACGAATACGCAGTTGAGTTGGACATTGAGTCCCTCAACCCACGAACGAACACGCAGTTGAGTTGGATATTGAGACCCCTCAACCCACGAACGAACACGAGTAGTTGAGTTGGACATTGAGATCCCTCACCCCACGGGACGAACACGCAGTTGAGTCGGACATCGAGGTCCCTTAACCCCACGGGACGAATACGCGGTTGAGTTGGACATTGAGATCCCTCAACCCACGAACGAACACGCAGTTGAGTTGGATATTGAGACCCCTCACCCCACGGGACGAACACGTAGTTGAGTTGGACATCGAGATCCCTCAACCCCACAGGACGAACACGTAGTTGAGTTGGACATCGAGATCCCTCAACCCCACGGGACGAATACGCAGTTGAGTTGGACATTGAGATCCCTCAACCCACGAACGAACACGCAGTTGAGTTGGACATTGAGATCCCTCAACCCACGAACGAACACGCAGTTGAGTTGGACATTGAGATCCCTCAACCCACGAACGAACACACAGTTGAGTTGGATATCGAGATCCCTCACCCCACGGGACGAACACGTAGTTGAATTGGACATCGAGATCCCTCAACCCCACGGGACGAACACGTAGTTGAGTTGGACATCGAGATCCCTCAACCCCACGGGACGAATACGCAGTTGAGTTGGACATTAAGATCCCTCAACCCACGAACAAACACGAGTAGTTGAGCTGGATATTAAGATCCCTCACCCCCACGGGACGAACACGAATACGATGGAGGGAACACTAGGGCCTTCCTGCGGAAGGGAGACATCCTCGTCCCTCGCCTAGCGCAACGAGTTACCGAACTCCAACAGCAAGGAGCTACGGAGGCAGACATCACCGCTAACCTTACTGAGGAACTACGCATAGGAGGCTGTGACGAGGCTGAATGCACACAGAAGATTGAGCTGGTCCGCCAGTATCTACGAGACCGAAGGTCAACGGGGCCCCAGGCACCTCCTCAAAGAAGGGCGGGGGCCAGAACACAGGAGACGCCCTCCAAGACGCGCTGGCACAAATCATGAGCCGTCTCGCCAACTTAGAGCAACTCCGAGTCGCACCGGCGGCTCAACCAAACGCTAACGAGCAGCTCCAGACCTCGCTGGGAGTGATCGCCGATCGACTCGCCCAATTGGAGCAAAGTGCCGGAGTAGGGACCGTGCCCTTGGATCCCCCCCAAACGACATTGGCGACACCAACGACTAGCGAAGCGCCAACAGAGCGTCGACGTCCCCGACTCCCTGACCCGGAGTTGTTCTCTGGAAGCCGGCGGGATTACCGGCGTTGGGAATACACAATGAAGGCTAAGATTCGCGAGGATCGCCCTTATTAGGGAACGCAGTTGATTACATTATGAGCAGGCTGACAGGTAAGGCGGCGGACATCGCACTGGCCTTTGTGGAGAAAGGAACCCGTTCCGAGGATGAATTCTGGAACTTCTTGGACACAAGCTTCCGTAATAAGTTAGCGGAGGAGCAAGCACGGAATAGACTGTTCCTCAGCCAGCAGGGCAAAACCCCACTGACGGAGTTTAATGCCAACTTTATGCGCCTGGCCACTGAGGCCAACGAGGATAATCAGGAGAACCTGAAGAGTATTTACCGGAGAGCCTTACGCACGGACTTACAGGATAGGCTAATCACGCTGGAGATCCCTAAGGACTGGGACCTCACAATGCTTATGGACAGAGTTAATATGGTTGAGGAAAACATTCGCCGCATGAAGATATCGAAGCCCTTTTACGCGGCGGCCTCCTCCTCCACTAAGTCCACTGACGCTATGGATTGGGAACCTACGCGCTCTAACACTGCGAAGACCACTGAAGCAAATCCTCTAAAGACCGAGAAGCGCGCCAAATGGGTCTCCAAGGAGGAGTTGGAGAAACGCCGTAAAGAAGGAGCATGCTTCCGCTGCGGCAAGAAGGGACATGGTGTCCAGAGTTGTTACCTCCGAGCCGCGATACCCCCAACGCAAGCTAGGGCTAGCAAGGCCCGGGAAACAAACAGCGGTGACGAAGATGTTGATGGCTTAGCGGAGTCGGAAAACTAGCCCCTCCCCCCGGAAGTCGTCGGAGGGAGAGACGAAGCGAGCTACGAAGGAACTAGAGGAGAACTTCAACACATACAGGAAGACATGGCCGGATTCAACACCGATCACCGTAAACACTCTCGTTAATGATATCGCCTTTGCGTATACTATGCTTGATTCAGGGTGTTTGACCACAGCCTTTGTGTCTGAGAAGTTCGCCAGGAAAGCCGACCTACAACGCATTAGTTTGAATAATCCCCGTCAAGTGATGGGATTCGGAGGAATGACCTCCTTAGTCCATGAAGCCGCTCGCATGGAGATAGACATCGAGGGGCACGTCGAAACAATATGGGCGTACATCGATAGGAAGGAGGAGGACTATGAACTGGTCCTCGGTTTGCCATGGTGGAAGAAGAACGCTGTATCAGTGGCCCCAGGGAAAAGATCCATATACATAGGGTCCTCCTGCACGAGGGTCAGAGATAAGCAGGGGAAACGAACTCCTGCTCCCAGTCGGAAAGTTTCCGCTACGTCGTTCATGACCCTAAATGAGAAAAACACGAAAGAAAAGAACGGACTAAAGGTTTTTGCCGCATCCCTCAAGGACATCCAAAAAGCCCTGGCCCCAAAGGTCAAGATGGACCCAAGAGACCACCTCCCCGAATGGCTCCTGGACCAGGTAGAAGTCTTCTCAAGGGAACAAGCCGACAAACTTCCCGTTACGAGGCTCTGGATTGATCATTCGATCCCCCTTATTGAGAAGAACGGAGAGATCCCAGAAATCCCCTTTGGGCCCCTCTATAGTATGTCGAAGGAGGAACTGCTTGTTCTCCGTAAGGAGCTAACAGAGTACCTTGACCGCGGCTTTATTCGGGTGAGTAAGTCCAGCGCAGCGGCGCCGGTGTTGTTTGCGAGAAAACCTGGGGGAGGCCTACGATTTTGTGTGGACTACAGGGCACTAAATGCCCTGTCAAAGAAGGACCGCTACCCCCTCCCCCTCGTCGGAGAAACGCTACAGCTCCTTGCTAAGGCCAAGTGGCTGACGAAATTGGATGTGATTCAGGCCTTTCATAAGTTGAGGATAGCGAAAGGAGAGGAATGGAAAACGGCCTTTCGAACCCGATTCGGGTTATATGAGTGGCTGGTAGTCCCCTTCGGACTGGCTAATGCACCAAGCACTTTCCAGAGATATATCAACTTTGTTCTAAGGGAGTACTTGGATGACTTCTGTTCCGCTTATATAGACGACGTCCTTATATTTTCTAGCGGATCTTTGGAGGACCATCAGAACAAAGTAAGAAAAGTAGTGGAGAAGTTGGGCGAAGCAGGGCTGCACCTAGACATCAAAAAGTGCGAATTCGCGGTTACTAAGACTAAATACTTAGGATTCATCGTGGAGTGTGGGAAGGGGATCAGCATGGACCCGGAGAAGGTCAAGGCTATCCAGGACTGGACCCCTCCCACGGACGTGAAGGGTGTCCGGAGTTTTTTAGGGTTCGCTAACTTCTACCGGAGGTTTATAGAGAACTTCTCGGGGGTAGCATCCCCATTAACGAAGTTGACTAGGAAGGAAACTCCCTTCTCGTGGGGGCAGGAGCAACAGCAGGCCTTCGACCACCTGAAGAAAGTATTCTGCACCGAACCCACGCTAGCCCATTTTGATGCTGAGAAGGAAGGAGTATTGGAGGCTGACTCCTCGGGCTGGGCCTCCGGAGCCTGCTTCTCGCAGTTCGACGCAGAAGGAATCCTTAGGCCGATTGCCTACTTCTCCGCCAAACACACTCCTGCGGAGGCGAACTACACGATCCACGATAAGGAGATGCTCGCAGTTATCAAGGCAACCGAGGAGTGGCACGACATGCTCCGGGCTGTCCCCCACACGCTTGTATACACTGATCACAAGAACCTTACGTACTTTACGAAGTCCAGGAGGTTAGACGAGAGGCATGTGCGCTGGGCTGACACCCTCAGCAAATACAATATGACATTCCAATATAGACCGGGAACTGTCAACTCAAGGGCGGATGCCCTTTCGCGACGCCAGCAGGACATGCCCGCTGACGCTGAAGACGACCGGGTCAAGTCCCGTGAAACCCAACTCCTCAAGAAGGTCCCTTTGGGGAACGGAAATGTTGGGCTCCGAACATCTACCGCCCCAGCGATACGAGCTCTTCCGGGAGGCTCGACCCCCCCGGAGAAGAAGGGAGCCGGGCCGAACGCGAGGACCAACAGTCCTCTCCTCCCCGCTCACTGGAAGAGTTTCCCCCCGGACCGGAAACGCGCCCCCCGGCGGACGCGGACTTAGACGAACTGTGGGCTCGCGGCTTAGAGGAAGACCTGGTGTTAAAGGAGGCAAAGGAGTGTGTCCTTCACCACAGGCGCACTTTCCCCTCCTCCCTGAACCTGAAGGTCGCTATACGAGAATGCGACATCGATGACGCCGGTCACCTCCGGTACCGGAAACGAAGATGGGTCCCAGACTGGGAACCCCTACGGACGATGCTGGTCGCTGCGGTCCACGACTCCCCCGCATCTGGGCATCCGGGGAGAGAAATCACCTACAAAATGGTCGCCAGATCATACTTCTTCCCAGGGATGTCGGATTTCATCCGCAGATTTATTAAGAACTGCGACGTGTGTGGGAGAACTAAGCCGTGGAGAGACATGAAGCAAGGGCTGCTGAAACCCCTCCCCCTCCCGGACCAGATATGGAAGGAGATCTCTATGGACTTCATCACCAAGCTCCCTATGAGTGGAGGGAACACGAACATAATGGTGGTGTGTGACAGGCTAGGGAAAGGAACAGTCCTAGTCCCCCTACCAGACCTGGAGGTGGAAACCGTGGTGGAGGCGTTCCTCCGCTACGTCGTAGCCTACCATTGGCTCCCCGATGCTATAACCTCTGACCGCGGAGGTCAATTCGTGAGCGACTTTTGGAGGCATCTATGTGAGAGGATGAAGATACAGAGGAGATTATCCTCCTCTAAGCACCCGGAGACCGACGGCACCACGGAACGCATGAATTCCGTGATTGAGGCATACCTCCGCGCTTTCGTGCAGTGGGACCAGAAAGATTGGGCCCTACACTGCCCTATGGTGCAGATAGCTATCAACGGGCGAGAAGCCACCTCTACTGGAGTGGCACCATTTTTCCTCCAGCATGGATATAATGTGGACCCAGCCAAGCTGGACGCGGAGACGGAAGCTATCGACCGTCACCGGTGGGATTTGCAACCAGCGAAGTCCGCCGAAGCTTTGCTGCAGAAGTTCCAGGAAGTTTTCGCGTTCGTCCAAGCCAAAATGGCCGAGTCCCAACAGGAGCAGGAGCGACAAGCGAACCGGCATCGGAGGGACGCTCCCGTATTGAAGGAAGGAGACAAAGTTTGGCTCCAGTATGGGGACCACCTGTCCAACTCCCGCCCCAACAAGAAGTTGGACTGGAAAAACGCAAAGTTCACGGTTACGCGAGTAGTGGACTCCCACAATGCGGAACTGGATGTTCCACCTGGAGTCCACCCGGTGTTCTCAGTGAATCGCCTACGCCTAGCTGGAGGAGACCCTCTCCCTAGCCAGGCCACGGATGACAGGAAACCAGAGGCTGTCATTGTCGAAGGAGAAGAGGAATGGGTCGTAGAAGATATCTTGGCCGAGAAACCCACCCGAAGGGGAGGGGGCCATGGAGATTACTATACCAAGTCAAGTGGTTGGACGACGCCAACCCGACTTGGGAACCCGCTGCGAATCTCTCTGCTACGGAGGCATTGGACCGCTGGGAGATGTACACCTCCCCATTCCGAAACGACGATGGAGAGTTACCTGCGGACTTCCGTAGGAACTCCCCAAACTAACGAACACGCTGCAGCTTCCAACACGGGAGTCGCATCTTTAGTGGAGAACTCCGGAAGCCTCCACGCACAGAATATAACGCTAGAATTTTTTTTCCCAGGGGAGGGAGATATGTGAGGGGCTGAGCGCCCTTCTATAGTTACTCGGCCTGCGGCCTCGGAGTTCTAGGTCCGTGCTCCTGCCAAGCCAGGAGTATATATATAAGTCCATAGCCGGAGTTACTATTAGACTCCATCGAATTCTTAAGTTTACTTAGGCGACTCTGACCTCTTGGTCCAAAGCCCCTTACAATAGGTACTATAAGAAATATATAGATACTAGGTAAATAGTAAGGTGCTTAGTTAGGTTTAATATATGTGTTTAACACTAAAGCTATACTTTACTATAATAAGTAAATATAATAATTGCTACTATAATAATAAGGATATTTTTTATAGTCATTTACTATAAAAATTGCATACAGCTAATAAAAAATATAATTAGTTAGACTTAATATAATCTAGTTTGTGTAACCCTAACCTAACCTATGGCCTATACGACTCTAACTTAATCTATACCTATTACTAGCATAAAATCTATAGGTAGAGATTAGGTTAGAGTTAGGGTCTTACATAAGGGAACCTAACTCCAACCTAATCTATACTTATTTGCCAGCCTAGAGTAGACTAAATAAAGCTACTTAGTAAGATTAGCGCTAGGAAATTTTAGTGTCTAGATTTTCTAAGTGTTAGAGTAGTTTATTAGAGGCGTCTATTATATAGGTAGTTATCGCATTGTTTACTTAGTATTAATTACTCTTTTTAACTACATTTTTTTAATTTAAGCCTATATAGGTTAGGATAGAAAGGCCGCTCTAGTCTAGCGCCTAAAAATGCAATATACTTCTAGTCTCCACTAAGATAATAGTAGTTACTATGCACTTACCTTACTATCTATAAGCGCTCTAGTACCTATTAAAATTTACTTAAAGTATATATTAAAAACTAACTCTTACTTTCTTACTATTATTAGTAACTGCGCCGCTTACGTGTTATACTTATCTAACGCTATAATAACTATAAAGATCTAACGTATTTACGTAACACTCTTCTCCTCTAATAACTTATTATTAAATATCTTTATCTTCTCTTTCCTCTTAATTTTACTCTTTTTTAAGGTTATTACTATCTTTCTAACTAGTAGTAATATAAAGTCCTATAGTAGAAACTCTATATATCTATTATTACTACGCCTATAGTTACTAATTTATTACTAGCCTAACTAGTATACTAAAACCGCCTTATATAGAGTAAGGTATACCTTTTACTTCCTATTAATAATACTCTAGATAGAGTAGTATTCTAGTATAGATCTAGCAATATTAGTAAGTAGATAGATTTTTAGAGTGTACTTTTAGGCGGCGTTAGCATTAGTATTAGTATTAGCACTAGGGCCTAAAAGGATAGTAAGAAATAGAGTAGTAAAAGTCTTCTTAAGGTTAACTTTAATTTAATAATAGAGTACTAGTATACCTATAGTATATAAGGTCCTACCTAGTATATATCTTATAAGTAGTATATAAACCTACTAATATAATAGCTATTACTTCTTGTAATCTTTAAGAATAATAGTAGAGAAGAGAGATAATAGTTATAGTATTATAGCGCTAGCGCTATTTTATACCTCTTCTCTACTCTAAACTATAGTATAGTAATATAGTCTTATTATATTTTATATGTAGATTTTTTTTAGTTAAAATAGGCGCGCTAAGCTTGCTTAGCGAGCTTAGGCTAATGCGCTAACCCCTTTTTATTAATACTACCTTAAAACGCTTTTTTTATGTTAATAACAGTAGGAGGGATAACCGCTATTATTATAATATTTTTATTAGAAACCCCTTAGTCGTAAAAAAATAAACTATATAGGTAGTAAGAAATAATAATAAAAATACCTAAAAGGTTAATACTTAGACTTAGTAAAGTACCTAAATTTAGCAGGTCTAAGTATCTTATAAGTGTAAGCTAGTGCGCTTAATAAGTAAGATAGGGTGCCTTATAAAAAAAAAGTAAAAGTATTACTTATATAAAATCTTTGTAAATAGCGCTACGGCGCCTCTAGAGCCTAATTCTAATTTCTCTTACTTAGTGCCTTTAGCCCTTATAGTGTAACACTAGTTAGGTGTTATAGACAAATTAGTCTTTAGAGATAATATAATTGTTGTTTATTATTATTTACTATTATTTAGAGATATTTAAGGCGGCTTCTTAATAGACTAAAAAGATCTCTTTTAGTAAATATAGGTGTAACCTATTAAACTAGAGTATAAAGTCTTATAGAAATAACTAATAGGACTTTATACTACTTATACTATAACTAGTAGCTAGTAGACGTAGAATTCTAGCCTTTTTAAATAGGCCTTAGTAGTATTTTAATTCTACTAATATAAAGTAGTGCTACTACTTCTATAACTTAGAGTAATCTCCTTTAATAAACTATAGTAGTGTAACCTATTAAACTAGTCTCTTATAGGGATAACTAACTAGAAGTAGCCTTGTTTAATAGATCTTAGTATAGTATAATAGCTACCTAGCACTAAAGTAACTAATAAACCTCTAGCTTAACCTAGTAAGTAATAGCCTAATCTACCTTAGCGTAATATAATAACTGCCTAGCACTAAAGTAACTAATAAACTTCTAGTCTAACCTAGTAAGCAATTGCCTAACTTACTTTAGCATAGTATAGCAACTGGCTAGCACTAAAGTAACTAATAAACTTCTAGCCTAACCTAGTAAGTAATAGCCTAACCTACCTTAGCGTAGTATAATAACTATCTAAAACTTCTAGCCTAATCTAGTAAGCTTAGCGTAGTGTAATAGCTACCTAGCACTTAAGTAACTAATATACTTCTAGCCTAACCTAGTAAGCTAAAACTTCTACTAATTTAACTACCTATAGATAGTATTTTAAGAAAGGAGTAGATATTATATTACTACTTATAGCTAAATAAAAATAGTTAGTCTTAGAATAATATAAGGGCGGTATACAGTCTTATAGGGCTAACCTATTAGGAATAGCTAGAAAAGTTAAAGGAGCTAGTTAAATTAATACTATTCTAAGATAGTGGATATAAAAAAGATATAGGGGGCCTTTTTTTATATAGAAGATAGCATAGGACATAGGGCTACGCTAACTACTATACTAACACTAACTAAAAAGACGCCTTTAAAAAGGTAAAAGGCGTAAATAGAGGAAAATAGAGTGTAAAAAAAAGGTAATAGGATATACTTAGTAGAAAGGCTAGTAAGTAAAAGAAAGGTAATAGGGCGTGCTTAGTAAGGAGGCTAGTAAGTACTGTTACACAAAGTACCCTAAGTGGTACTTTGCTAAGTTAGAATCTCTAGCTAAGATATAGTAATAGTAAAGTTATAGAGTTTTTTATAGAAACTAGTATTATTATTATTATTTTTATAGCTTAGTCTTGCTATCTTATTTACTATATATAATAGGTTTGTCTTCTAGTAAGTATATAATTTAAATTAGAAGTTAAGAGTTAAAATTATAAGCTATAAGTATAGTAGAGTATTATAGTTAGGTATAGTAGGTAATTTTGTGTAAGACGTAGCGACTACAGCCTATACGCAACTATAAAATATAGAACCTATATAAGGTGTAAAACTTTAAAGCTTTATATAATAATATTAGATTTTCTAGGCTTCTACTAAAGTAGGTAAGACTTATTAGTATTACTATAAGGTCTTAAGACTTTTAACTACGCAAAGTAAGCGCGCCTAAGAACTAGAATTGCTGCTAAACTATACTAAAGTAATTTACAAGGAATATAGATTTTACTAACTTAACTTATAACTATATTTTAGGCTATAAGTTATATACTATTATTATAAAGATCTTGTGTATTTATTTACTATTATTATAGAGGTTCTTTTACTATCCTTATAAAGGTCTTATATATTTATCTACTATTATTATAGAGGTTCTATATATTATAACTATATACTATTATTATAGAGGTCTTATATATCTATTAACTATTATTATAGAGGTCTTATGTATCTATTTACTATTATTATAGAGGTACTATATATTATAGATAATAGAGAAGATATTATAGTTAGAGATATTACTATTATTAGATTTTGGTAATAATATTAACGTTGTTTTATCTGTTATTAGTAAGGTGAGTAGGATTATAATAATTTATAATAACTTATAATAAGTTTAATAATTATAACTATAGGTAACTTATCTAAGTAAGCTAGGCTTATTATTATTATAATAACTAAATTTGCTTATTAATAAGCTATTCTAATAATTACTACAATAGCTACTATATATATATAGCGTTATTTTATCTATCTAGGGGTAGGACGATAAAGGCTTTTATCTTAAATAATATAATAGAAAAAGCAGAGTCCTCTGCTTAGTAATTAAAAAAGGTATAAAAAGGTAATTATAAAAAAAGTGCGTTTGAACTACTAGTACTATATAGTATATAATATACTATTAAGATTTTATATTTTATATTATTATATATTATATTATATATAGCGTTAATTAAATCTACCTAGAAGTAGAATAATAAAGGCTTTTGTAAGGGCGATACACGGCCTTATAGGGCAAACCTCTTAGGGATAGCTAGTATAGTTAAAAGAGATAACTAAATTGAGACTATACTAAGATGGGGGATAAGAAAGGGACCTAGAAGGCCCTTACCTATATAGTAGGCGGCGTAGAGTATAGGCCTACGCTAACTACGCACTAACACTAACTAGAAAAGGCGCCTTCTATAAGGTAAAAGGCGCTATTAGGGTATAAAAGACAAGGTAATAGTAAATAACTAGTAGAAAGGCAGCTACAAATTGTTATATAACTCCCCTTTTAAGACCTAAAAATAGAAAGGACAGTACGTAGAAATAGTGTGTTTTGGCGGATTTTTAATATAACTAGCACTATTTTAGGGTTAAAGAGAGCTAGAGTAGGGGCAATAGGCCCCTACAGTTTTAGCGGTAGCCGCGGTTTTTAATTTAGGTGCTATTTAGTAAAAATATTAAGAAAAGTTATTAGGAGTAAATTAGTTAATTAGTAAAAAAAACGTAATAGAAACCACATCTTAGTGTTTAGCGTTTTACTAATAGAGTGTATTCTTAGCTCTAACACTATATAAAAATATAATTAGCCAAAAAAAATTTAGTTAGTTTATTGCGCACTAGCGTAATTATATTATATAAGGTTTATTAGTACTATAAAAAAGCGTTTTAAAAAATGTGTTAACCTAACTATATAGTTTTTAATTAGGGCAGAGCGGCTTTTAAAGCTATAGGAGCTGCTAGCGTAGTAGAGTAGAGGTGCTAAAAGGTGCTCTGTGCGCGCAATAGTTAGGAAGCTACTAGATTAGTAGTAAGCTGGCTAAAGAGAGGATAGCTAGGGGCAAGAGTGCCTTTAGCGATAGGTGCCTACGCGTAGTAGGCTGGCTAGGGAGCTGCTTAACTAGTAGTAAACTAGACCACCTATTTTAATAGCTTAGGGTGCCCCTAGAGTTAGAATAAGTTAGGTAACTAGTAGATTAGAGTAAGGGCTAATAGTTAGGGGGCAGCTCCTAATTATTAGCGTTCTAGGAGATTTTATTAGGTAGTTTACTATTAGATTTATTATCTAAGTATTTTTTTATAGAACGTTAGACTTAGAGTTAATTAGATTAGTAAATTTAGGGTTGTTATTAGAAAGGTTATTGTAATAGGCGGGCTCTTTATCTTCTAATCTGCTATTATAATAGGTGGCATTATTGTCTTTTAGGCTATTACTATAGTAAGTAATACTAAGTTTATAAAAATTATTCTTATTAAGCGCCTCTTCTGTAGTGTAATTATTATAGTTCTTACTAAGTTAGGCGTCTTCTTAACTAAAGTAATTAGGCTTAGGTTCTGCTTTAGAGTTTTTATTATTAGAAGAAATAGTTAGAGTTGCCTAATATGTGTTAATTTTAGCACCCTTAGGGGGATAATAGTATAGAGTTATTAGATTTAGAGGCTTTAAAGGCTGGCTACTAGCGAGTTTAGGACAAAAGTAGGATTGTAATAGGGATGTTTAACTATAATTTATTAATAAGCTATACTAGAAGGTAGTTAGGTAATATTAATAGCCTAGTAATTAGTTGCCTAGCTAAATATTTAATAGGTAGTAAGTAAGGGCTAGGGTGATTATGGCGAAGAAAGTGGGTTCCCACAACTAGTGCTACCCTAGTTTAAATATAAGCTTAACTAAGATCTAAGGTAGTAAAAGATTAGAGCGGACTAGATAGAGTTACTTAGTAAGGTTAGCGCTAGGGCGACCTAGTATCTAGGTTTTTTAAGTGGCTAAGTAGTTTATAAGGAACGTTTATTGCGAAGAAAGTAAGAAAAAATAAAAAGAAATATCTAAAAGGTTAATAGTTGGGCGCGGTAGAGTACCTAGATTTAGTAGGTCTAGGTATCTTATAAGTGCAAAATAGCGCACTTAGTAAGTAAGGTAGGGCGCCTTATAGAGAGAGTAAAAGTATTACTTATATAAAATCTTTACAAATAGCGCTGCAGCGCCACTAGAGCCTAATTTTAACTTTTCTTACTTAGTGCCTTTGGCCCTTATAGTAATAGCGCTAAAAGGTAGTTATTAGGCAAGTTAGCTCTATAGGGTATAGCGTAATAGTTATTATTTAGTGGTTATTATTTGTTTTTTAGAAACTTTCTACCTAATTAGGTAACTAATCTCTCTAAGTAGACCTTAGTATAGTATAATAATACTGCCTAGCACTAAAGTAACTAATAAACTTCTAGTCTAATCTAGTAAGTAATAGCCTAACCTATCTTAGCGTAGTGTAGCAATACTATCTGGCACTAAAGTAACTAACTAACTTCTAGCCTAATCTAGTAAGCAATAGCCTAACCCACCTTAGCGTAGTGTAATAATACTACCTAGCACTAAAGTAACTAATAAACTTCTGGCCTAACCTAGTAAGCAATAGCCTAACCTACCTTAGCGTAGTGTAGTAATACTACCTAGCACTAAAGTGACTAATAAACTTCTAGCCTAACCTAGTAAGCAATAGTCTAACCCACCTTAGTATAGTATAACAATTCTGCCTGGCACTAAAGTAACTAACACGCTTCTAGCCTAACCTAGTAAGCTAAAACTTCTACTAATTTAACTGCCTACGGGTAGTGTCTTAAGGAAAGAGTAGATATTATATTACTATCTATGGCTAAATAAATTTAATCTTAGTATAATATAAGGGCGGTATACGGCCTTATAGGGCAAACCTCTTAGAGACATCTAGTATATTTAAAAGAGATAACTAAATTAAGACTATACTAAGATAGAAAATAAGAAAGAGACCTAGGGGGCCCTTACTTATATAGTAGACGGCGTAGGGCACAGACCCACACTAATCACGCCCTAATACTAACTAGGAAAGGCGTCTTCTATAAGGTAAAAGGCGCTATTAGAGTATAAAAGGAAAGGTAATAGTAAATAACTAGTAGAAAGGTAGCCACGAACTATTATAGCTTTTATCTTAAATAATATAATAATAAAAGTAAATTCCCCTACTTAGTAATTAAAAAGAGTGTAAAAAAGATAATTATAACAGTTTGTAGCTGTCTTTCTACTAGTTATTTACTATTACCTTTTCTTTTATACCCTAATAGCGCCTTTTACCTTATAGAAGACGCCTTTTCTAGTTAGTGTTAGTGTGTAGTTAGCGTGGGCCTATGCCCTACGCCGCCTACTATATAAGTAAGGGCCTCCTAGGTCTCTTTCTTATTCCCCATCTTAGTATAGTCTTAATTTAGTTATCTCTTTTAACTATACTAGCTGTTTCTAAGAGGTTTACCCTATTAGGCCATATATCGTCCTTATATTATACTAAGATTAAATTTATTTAACTATAGATAGTAATATAATATTTACTTCTTCCTTAAGATACTACTTATAGGCAGTTAAATTAGTAGAAGTTTTAGCTTACTAGGTTAGGCTAGAAGCATATTAGTTACTTTAGTGCTAGGCAGGATTGTTACACTACGCTAAGGTAGATTAGACTATTACTTACTAGGTTAGGCTAGAAGTTTATTAGTTACTTTAGTGCTAGACAGTATTACTACACTACGCTAAGGTAGGTTAGGCTATTGCTTACTAGATTAGGCTAGAAGTTAGTTAGTTACTTTAGTGCTAGGTAGTATTGCTATACTATGCTAAGATAGATTAGGCTATTACTTACTAGATTAGACTAGAAGTTTATTAGTTACTTTAGTGCTAGGCAATATTATTATACTACACTAAGGCCTACTTAAAGAAATCGCTTACCTAATTAGGCAGGGAGTTTCTAAAAAACAAACAATAATTACTAAATAATAACTATTACGCCACACCCTATAGAGTTAACTTGCCTAATAACTACCTTTTAGCGCTATTACTGTAAGGGCCAAAGGCACTAAGTAAGAAGAGTTAAAATTAGACTCTAGAGACGCTATAGTACTATCTGCGAAGATTTTACATAAGTAATACTTTTACTCTCTCTATAAGGCGCTCTACCTTACTTACTAAGTGCGCCATCTCGCACTTATAAGATACCTAGACCCACTAAATCTAAATACTCTACCGCGCCTAACTATTAACCTCTTAGGTATTTTTTCTTATTTTTTTCTTACTTTCTTTATAATAGACGGCCCTTATAAACTACTTAGCCACTTAAAAAATTTAAACACTAGATCGTCCTAGCGCTAACCTTACTAAGTGGCTCTATTTAGTCTGCTCTAATCTTTCGCTACTCTACCTTACTAAGTAGCCTTACACACTCTACCTTAATCTTTTGCTACCTTAAATCTTAGTTAAGCTTATATTTAAACTAGAGTAGTACTAGTTATAAGAATCCACTCCCTTTACTATAACTACTCTAGTCCTTGCTTACTACCTATTAAATATTTAGCTAGGCAACTAATTACTAGGCTATTAATATTGCCTAGCTACCTTCTAGTACAGCTTATTAATAAATTATAGTTAAACGTTCCTATTATAACTCTACTTTCGCCCTGAACTTATTAGCAGCTAGCCTTTAAGGCCTCTAAATTTAATAACTCTATACTATTATCCCCTAAGAGTGCCAAAATTAACGCATATTAGGCGACTCTAACTACTTCTTCTAATAATAAAAACTCTAAAGCGAAACCTAAGCCAAATTGCTTTAGTTAAAAAGACGCCTAATCTAGTAAGGACTATAATAATTACACTAGAAAAGAGACGCTTAATAAGAATAATCTTTATAAACTTAGTATTACTTACTATAGTAATGGCCTAGAAGATAATAACGCCGCCTATTATAGCGATAGATTAGAAGACAAAAAGCCTGCCTATTATAATAACCTCCCTAATAATAACCCTAAATTTATTAACCTAATTAACCCTAAGTCTAACTCTCTATAGGAAGAATACTTAGGCGATAAATTTAATAGTAAACCGCCTAATAAAATCTTCTAAAACGCTAACAATTAGAAGCTACCCCCTAACTATTAGCCCTTACTCTAATCTACTAGTTACCTAACTTATTCTACCTCTAAGGGCACCCTAAGCTATTAAAATAGGTAGTCTAGTTTATTACTAGTTAAGCAGCTCCCTAGCCAGCCTACTACGCGTAGGCACCTATCGCTAAAGACACTCTTACTCCTAGCTATTTTCTCTCTAGCTAGCTTACTACTAATCTAGTAGCTCCCTAACTATTACGCGCGTAGGGCACCTTTTAGCACCTCTATCCTACTACGCTAGCAGCCTCTATAGCTTTAAAAGCTACTCTACCCTAATTAAAAACTATATAGTTAGGTTAACACATTTTTTAAAACGCTTTTCTATAGTACTAAGAAACCTTATATAATATAATTGCGCTAGCGCGTAATAAACTAACTAGAATTTTTTTTTGGCTAATTATATTTTTATATAGTATTAGAGCTAAGAATATACTCTATTAGTAAAATGCCAAACATTGCAATATAGTTTCTATCGCGTTTTTTCTACTAATCTACTAATTTACCCCTAATAACTTTCCTTAATATTTTCACTAAATAGTACCCAATTAAAAACTAAGGCCACCGCTAGAACTATAGGGGCCCATTACTCCTACTCTAGCCCTCTTTAGTCCTAAAATAGTGCTGGTTACGTTAAAAATCCGCCAAAACACACTATTTTTACGTACTTTTCTTTCTATTTTTAGGCCTTAAAAGGGAGATTATATAACAGTTTATAACTACCTTCCTACTAGTTATTTACTATTACCTTTTCTTTTACACCCTAATGGCGCCTTTTATCTTATAGAAGGCGCCTTTCCTAGTTAGTATTAGCGCGTAGTTAGTGTGGGCCTATGCCCTACGCCGCCCACTATATAAGTAAGGGCCCCCTAGATCCCTTTCTTATCCCCTATCTTAGTATAGTCTTAATTTAGTTATCTCTATTAACTATACTAGCTATCCCTAAGAGGTTTGCCCTATAAGGCCGTGTACCGCCCTTATAGTAATTATAAAAAAAAGCACATTTAAACTTACTAAGTAAGTCTTAGCGTAGAGACTCCTATAAGTAATTTTTTTATAAAGAGGGTACTTAGAACTTTAGTAGGGGAGAGATAAAACTTTAGCACTATCACGTTATAATTATTCTCTCTTCTTCTTTACTATCCTAATTATTATAAATAATATAAGTTAATATATTAATAGATATATACTATTTCTTATAAGTAAGATAAGAGTAATATATACTAAATATACTATTACTCTATAACTATATTAAGGTTATCCTTAATAAATCTTCTACTATCTCTCTATAGCTACACCCTACTATCTATATAGACATTAATATTATTATTAAAAAAGTACTTACTATTACTAAAAAGTATATACTAAAAATTTACACTATTACTATTAAGGTAGCTATTAAAGTAACTATATTAGAGTTCTATTTTATTTATAAGCTTGTTTAGTGTAATAAATAAATATACTTAACTATTTATAAGGCTATTCTTATATACTAATTAGGCTAGTAACTAGTCTAGTTTATAAAAAATAGTAAGACTATATTTCTACTCTAGTAAACGTAATTACTTCTTATTAGTACTAGAATTCTCTAGTAGAAGACGCAAAAAAAGAATAATAAAATCTTTATTAATAAGCTCTAGTATAGTAAAAGTATTATATAAATCTATAAGATTCTTCTAGTTATTATTACTATTATTACTATTAAATTAGCTTATTAAAATAAGTACGCTATATTGTAGCGTAAGCGTAAATAACTAATAATAGTAGTAGTAATAAGCTAGATATATTATATATAGTATAAGTAGACCTTATATTAGAACTAAAATCTTATAAGTATTAGAGGGTATAAGTAAGCTTAAACTATTATTACGTTATTAAGGTGTTTAAGATTAGTTTTTAATTAGAATTAGGTGCTATATATAGTAGTATATAATAACCTTCTATTTTAATCTACTTTAACTTAAACTAAAAAAAAGGTTAAAAAAAGGTATTTAGTAAGCTAATAGTTATATTATATATTATTTATTTTTAAACTTACTAGCTTTAAACCTAAATTATAAAAATATAATTTTTATTAAATTCTATTATTTTACTTATAAGTAAAATAAGCGTTACTTAGTTAACTTATTATTTACTTGCTTACCTATTACTCACTTATTCGCTTAGCGATCGCTCATCTTACTCATCCCCCATCACTGTTTGTCTGGTTGCTGCGGTGATATGGGAGACTAGCCGCTTTTAGTCTAGCTCTGGACGCTAGCCATGTGCACGATGCGGGTCGCGCCTTCTTGCGATGCTTCAGCTTCCTCTTTTCCCCATCATCGCAAAGCAACAGCTCGCCAACGTCTCGATTACACCAGCTTTCCTCGCTACCAACGCTTCAATTCCAAACAGCTACTACCCAGACCACCCAATTAACATGTCTGCCCAACCTGAGGACCACCAGATGGAGGGTGTCGAGAGCCCCGCCCAGGTCGCCGACAAGGGCAAGGGCAAGGCGCCGGAGGCCATGGAGGAATCTGCAGATGACGACTCGAGCGATGAATCTGGCGCCGAGGATCAGGTACGCTTCAATGCCGCTTGTAGGCTGTAGGCGCAAACTTGCTAATTCTGATCAAATAGGCTCCCGAGGGTACGATTCTCCTGCGCCTACGCGCACGCGCGACGGCTCGCTTTCGAAACTGACACTGACTGATACAGAGCCCGAGGACGAAGACACCATGGCCGAGATCGATCCCCAGAACATCGTCGGAAGCCGCACCCGCGGTAAGAACATCGACTTCGCCAAGGCTGCGCAGGAGCTCGGCGAGGGTCAAGACGATGAGGACGAGGACGATGATGACTTCAACGACGCCGATGAGCAGATGAAGGACTAAGGGCGTGCGACCCTCTTCGTTCCTCTGGTAAGACTTGCTCCACTGCACCCTCCCCCGCCCGCCCCTCGCGCATTGACAGTCTCGCAGCCTTTCTTCGACGCGCTCATGAGCATTGCACGCCCATGATTTGGGGTTTTCCCAAGGAGCCGGTACAAAATTTCGGCATTGGTTAACAGGCAGGCTCGTTTGAAAATGGAGTCTTGGCGTGGTTTCTGGATGCTGGAGGCAAAGGTGTTGAGCGCGCACGGGTGGCACATATAGCATGGATACATCTCATGGTTTAGCGGATCTCATGAATGCTATACCGATACTCACTTCTTTGCTCCCTTGTTCCGCATGAGTGGTGGTCCAACGCGTGCTGTTGAGCTTGCTGCCACAGGTGAGATTCAGGTGGTACCATGTGCACACCACGCAGACGGTTCTCTATCCTCTGGCGCCGGCATGAGTTTACTTTGAAATTAGCAAGCACTTGCCACGCCAAGTGCCCGCACGGCCGAACAACACACGACTCTCAAATGCTCTTGGCTCAGGGCAATATCATAGATTGCGTAGGCGGCACCAAGTCTTGGGAACTGCACCAGGTCGCTCCTACCGTTCGGAGTAATACAAGCGCCCCACGAATCCATGCTCCCAAACTGCAGGTATGCACCTTCTAGTAACTGACGGGAAGGCCTGTTTGCTGTTCACATTACATGCCTCTTCTGCAATCTGCAACCACATGTCGTTGCTTTTAGGCTGGCTGTGCGGTCAGCTTACATTTTGATTCGCTCGTTAATCCTTCAAGATACCCGCCTAATTGGTACGCAAAGTCGATCCATGACATGGAGATAAACAGGCGCCCGAGTCCGTCGGCCAAAAAAACATGCCTCTGCAATGGCGATGACTTGGAAACATATCTCTAGCCAAAGCCATTCCTTGCGGTCCGGAACCCCGCGGAGGCCATGGGTAAGCTTATCGCCTCTGCACCTTATGCAAGCAGAAATCGACGCAACACGCAAAAGGAAAGTGCAGAAGACTGTGTCACGCGGACAGCGACCTCAAACGGCCGATCCTGACGCAGAGACGTCTCCGTCCGGCGAGATCACCCCCATGGCAGAGCGTCTTTCCGTCGTGAGAATCACAGCAGCCCCTCCCCGGAAGAATATCGTCTTCCCGTTTCGTCTCCAAGTCCCGGCCGGGAAGATATTAGTAGGTAATAAGGCATGTCGACTGGCTTGATTGACAGACACGTTGCCTGCCGAAGGACAGCAAATGGGTCTGTCGCGAGAAGTATACGGGTGGCTAGCCTCTGTTGCCCATGCTGGAGTGCTCATGCTCAAATGAAGGCGGAGGCGATATCGGCGAGTTGGATACGTGCAGCAGCAACGAGCCCTGGAGGGCCCGCGTTCTCGTGACTCATGGAAAAGCCTTGGAACCCTCTCCGGCCTTGTATGCGTGCGTGAAGCGTACCCCAATTCCCACGCGGCCATCCCGGTCTGACCCGAGCTGGAGAAATTTGACACCTTCGCGTGACGTTAGCTTGACCGCGAGACCTGCCACTGGCGACTGTAGCCACGGACATGCGTGGAGGCGGGAACCCCACTCTTTGTGCGCATCTTTCCAGCGCGTAAAAAAGGACCGGCGGGCTCCGCGCTGCGACAATGGCTATTATCGACGGCGGAACGAGAGGAATGACTCCCTCCCGGCCTATCAGATCGGATCCTGTCCGCGCTGGGTGCATACAGGCCAGATAAGACCCGCACCAGAGAATGACTACGTGGAATTACGGCGAAGAAGCATGGCGGCGCTGCGCTAGGCGGACGAGAGCCAATGTGCGCCGGCGGAATGGTCAGTCGGCCTGGGCAATTGTCGGTTTGCCGCGTGGGCTGGCCGCTGCAGCGGCAATCGGCCGGTGGAGCTTGGGGAGCGGCAGGCACATGCAGGATGCAATCATGGAGCAGCAAAGCGAGATCGGAGCGAATCGCAGGCCCGCCGCCCTGGCGTTACTATCGCCGCTTACGGTAGTCCAGCCTGGCAGAAGTTCGTGGGGTACCCGGCAAAAAGTTATCCACGCACGACAGCCTGCCACGCGCATGCGCTCTGCGGAGAGCTTCTCCGGCCTCAAATCAAGGTGCTGTGATGTTTGGGAGGGCAATTGAGCGCTGCCGCAGCCGGCCAATAGGGCGCCGCTGATTCCATTGTTTCCATGGCGGGGCGGATACAAAGGTCCTGACATGTGCCGCCGCTTCGCGCAACAGACGGCCGCGATGTACAAACAGAGAGCGTCCCAAGACCACGCCCGAGTCCGGCGCAACTGTGCAGGCCGACGAGAGAGTGGAGACGCCTCTGGGAGCAGCAGAACAGCCGTCCTTCGACTGCCAGCCGAGATCATCCATTGGCAGCACCATAGTGAAGGTCTAGCGCAGCGAATTTTGGAACCCCACCCGCCGCCCTCCCTTCATAAACCTTCTCCCCCAACGGCTTGCCTCTCTTCTGCCTACTCACCTCACCCACCTCTGCTGTAAGTTGCTTGCTGGAACTCTGCAAGTCAACCACTGCGTAAGTCTCACACGCCCTGCATTTTCCTGCTGCATCCGCCCTTCTCCCACCTCCCACCTGTGCCATTCAGCCTGCCCGCTCAGTGAAGGTACCCCATACCTGCGCGCCGGCGTTCAGCGAACGCTTTGTCTGGAGAGAGCCCAACCCCGCGTCTTCTCATTCGCCCAGGTCCCTTATCAACACTTTTTGTGCTTCTGCTGCAGGCACCAGTCGGCCGCGCGCTGCCACAGCGTCATTGGCAACAACCATCTGCATGGGGAGCCCGCTTGTTGGTGACGGAGTCTGTTCGTCACGCAGAGTCGCCAGTTATCGCCAGGCTGAGGTTTTGCGACCGAATCACGCCGACGTTTGTGCTCTCTCACTGGTGCGGGACCATTGGTAGCGCCTGGGCTCACCACACCACATGAAAACATCAAAACTGAACTCGGTTCGCTAATTGTTTTTACCAGTACCAAGGCAACAACTACCAGCGAACCCTGCACGAGCTTCAATCACATCCGCCACTTGCTTTCCATACCTCACCGCCAGCCCTCGACCCGACAACATCTCGGAACTTCGGCCGGCTGCCGATATAATGGGTAGCGTTTCCTTCGCCGAAGATACAAAATTGCCCCAGGATATCCCGTTTGTCGAGAGGAAAGCTCCGTCTTTCCCTACCAAGATGGCCCCGAGAACAAATCGTGGGCAGGCGCGTTGCCCTTGAAGCAGGGTCTATATGACCCGGAGTACGAGAAGGATGCTTGCGGTGTGGGTTTTGCTGCGTATGTGACTCCGCCAGCGGATTGCGCAGCTGGTTTGGGCTAACAATAGGCAGCCATATCAAGGGCAAGGCTAGCCACAAGATTGTTTCCGATGGTAAGAACGTTCGGCACAGGTTCACTATATAATCTGACACACTACAGCGCGGGCTTTGCTATGCAATATGACCCATCGAGGTGCCGTAGGCTCGGATGCCCGTGACGGCGACGGCGCCGGTGTCATGACCTCGATACCCCACCGATTCTTCGTAAAGGAGTTCGGGCGCGAGCAAGGTTATACGCTCCCTTCGCAGGGCCAGTACGCGACTGGCAACCTTTTCTTCAAGCCGGATCCCACAGCGCTGGATGAAACCAAGGCGATGTTCGAGGATGTGGCTGATCAGCTGGATCTGAGAGTATTGGGATGGCGAGTGGTCCCGAGGGACTCTACGCTACTTGGTCCAGCCGCCTTGTCGCGCGAGCCAATCATCCTTCAGCCGTTTGTCGTGTTGAAGAAGGCGTATGGCGATGGTATGGAGCCGAAGTCGGACTTCGATCAGACACACGATGGCGGGTACTTTGAGCGTCAGCTCTATGTGCTGCGCAAGCGGTCCACGCACGTTATCGGCCTGCACAACTGGTTTTACATCTGCAGCCTCAGCAATCGAAATATTGTGTACAAGGGTCAGCTTGCCCCTGTGCAAGTATACGAATATTATCACGACCTTCTCTCTGTCGATTATGAGGGACACTTTGCTCTCGTTCATTCGCGCTTTTCTACTAACACATTCCCCAGCTGGGATCGTGCTCAGCCCTTGCGATGGGCAGCCCACAACGGTGAGATCAACACCTTGCGTGGTAACAAGAACTGGATGCGTTCTCGGGAGGGTGTGATGAAGTCGGAGATGTTTGGTGACGACCTTGACCTTCTTTACCCTATTGTTGAAGATGGAGGTTCCGACTCTGCAGCGTTCGATAACGTCCTCGAGCTGCTTACGATCAACGGTGTTCTCTCACTTCCTGAGGCCGTCATGCTCATGGTCCCGGAAGCATGGCAAGGAAATCATTCGATGGACCCTGCCAAACAAGCCTTCTACGAGTGGGCGGCCTGCATGATGGAGCCTTGGGATGGTCCGGCGCTGTTCACTTTCTCAGACGGACGCTACTGTGGTGCCAACCTCGACCGAAACGGTCTCCGTCCTTGCCGATACTACGTGACAGACGACGATAGGATTGTTTGCGCCTCGGAGGTCGGTACCATCTCCATTGACCCCGAGCGAGTTGTGCAAAAGGGTCGTCTCCAACCGGGACGTATGTTGCTCGTTGACACCGTTGCGGGTCGCATGATCGATGACTCCGAATTGAAGAACACGGTGGCAGCTCGCTATGACTTCCGCTCATGGGTCGAGAAGAACCTCTTGACTCTACCTAGAATCAAGCAGCAGGTCACTGAGAAGGGTGTGAACCTTAGCCACACCCTTACGGAGACCCGCGTCCACGAGGATCCCCGCTTGAGGCTTTCGGATACTCGCTTGAGCAGGTGACATTGCTTCTCGCGCCTATGGCAGCAGACTCTAAGGAAGCCCTCGGTTCAATGGGCAACGATGCCCCTCTCGCATGCCTAGCACAGCAACCTCGCCTCATGTACGAATACTTCCGCCAGCTCTTTGCCCAGGTCACGAATCCTCCGATCGATCCTATTCGGGAAGCCATCGTCATGTCGCTTGAGGCATACGTTGGTCCTCAGGGCAATCTCCTCGAGATGAACGAACTTCAGTGTGGTCGACTGCTGCTTCCTTCGCCTATTCTTTCTCTAGAGGAGTACAAGGCTTTGGTAAACGCTCATTCGCTTTACTCGGAGTGGACTGTGAAGACGATCGACATCACTTTCTCAAAGAGCGAAGGTGTCCAAGGATACATGGATGCCCTTGACCGAATCTGCGACGCTGCCACCGAGTGCATAGACAGTGGAGACAATATCCTTGTGCTCTCTGATCGCGCCACATCAGCAGATCGAGTGGCTGTTTCTGCCTGTCTTGCGACGGGCATGGTGCATCACCATCTTGTTCGAAATAAAGCGCGATCGCGTGTCGCCCTTGTTGTCGAGACCGCGGAAGCTCGTGAAGTCCACCATATGTCCGTACTTGTGGGATATGGTGCTGATGCTATCTGCCCATACCTTGCTATCGAGTGCATCTTGAAGATGCATCGCGAGGGTCTTATTCGCAAGAAGCTCTCGCCCGAGCAGCTAGTCGAGAACTATAAGCACTCTTGCGACGGTGGTATCCTCAAGGTCATGAGTAAGATGGGTATCTCCACGCTGCAGTCATATAAGGGAGCTCAGATTTTTGAGGCTCTTGGTATTGACGATTCTGTGGTTGACCGCTGCTTCACGGGAACCGCTACCCGTATCAAGGGTGCCACTTTCAAGGACTTCGCCCAGGACGCCCTTGCTCTCCACGAAAGGGGCTTCCCGAGTCGCAGCATCGTCGAGGTTCCAGGTCTTGCCGAAACGGGTGAATATCACTGGCGAGATGGCGGAGAACCCCATGTCAACGACCCCACCGCCCTTGCCAATATTCAGGATGCTGTTCGCACCAAGAACGACAAGTCGTATGAAGCATATTCCATTGCCGAGTACGAGCGCATAAAGGACTGCACGTTGCGTGGCCTGTTGGACTTCAACTTCGAAGATCGCACCCCGATACCCATTGATCAGGTTGAGCCTTGGACTGACATTGTTCGCCGCTTCGTGACTGGCGCCATGTCTTATGGCTCCATCTCTATGGAGTCACACTCTACTCTTGCTGTTGCTATGAACCGACTAGGTGGCAAGTCTAACACTGGTGAGGGTGGTGAAGATCCTGAGCGCAGCTTGCAAATGGAAAATGGCGATACTATGCGCTCTGCCATTAAGCAGATTGCCTCTGGTCGCTTCGGTGTGACTAGCAACTACCTTGCTGATGCTGACGAGCTTCAAATCAAGATGGCCCAAGGTGCCAAACCTGGTGAGGGAGGTGAGCTTCCTGGTCACAAGGTGTCCGCATCGATCGCGAAGACTCGTCACTCCACTCCAGGTGTGGGTCTTATCAGCCCTCCGCCTCACCACGACATTTACTCAATTGAAGATCTCAAACAGCTGATCTACGATCTCAAGTGCTCGAACCCGCGCGCCCGTGTCTCTGTCAAGCTTGTCTCCGAGACCGGTGTTGGTATCGTCGCTTCCGGTGTGGCTAAGGCCAAGGCCGACCACATTTTGATCTCTGGTCATGACGGTGGTACTGGTGCCTCGCGATGGACCGGTATCAAGTACGCGGGTCTCCCTTGGGAGTTGGGTCTTGCCGAGACCCATCAGACCTTGGTGCTTAACGATCTCCGTGGTCGTGTCATTGTTCAGACTGACGGACAGCTTCGAACCGGTCGAGATGTTGCCATTGCTTGTCTTCTTGGTGCCGAAGAGTGGGGTTTTGCTACTACTCCTCTGATCGCTATGGGCTGTATCATGATGCGCAAATGGTGCGTTTACCCCAAACACTCCCTATATTAGGCCATACTGACTTTCTATTTTTAGCCACTTGAACACTTGCCCTGTCGGCATTGCTACCCAGGACCCTGAACTGAGGAAGAAGTTTGTCGGTACGCCGGAGCATGTCATCAACTTCTTTTACTATGTTGCCAACGAGCTTCGTGCTATTATGGCCAAGCTTGGCTTCCGCACCATCAACGACATGGTCGGCCACTGCGAGGCTCTTCGCGTCCGCGATGATCTTCGCACAGCTAAGACAGAAAACATCGATCTCTCGCTCATCCTGACGCCTGCACACACCCTCCGACCTGGTGTGGCGACCTTCAACGTCCGCAAGCAAGACCACCGTCTTCACGTACGCCTCGATAACAAGCTCATCGCAGAGTCCGAATTAGCTCTTGAGAAGGGCTTGCCTGCGCGTATTGAATGCGACATTGTCAATACTGATCGCGCGTTGGGTGCTACTCTGTCCTACCAAATTAGTCGACGGTTCGGTGAGGCTGGTCTACCGCAGGACACTATCCATGCAACATCCGTGGATCTGCTGGCCAGTCGTTTGGTGCCTACCTCGCCCCTGGCGTTACTTTGGAGCTTGAGGGTGATGCCAATGACTACGTAGGCAAGGGTCTCTCGGGGGGTCGTCTCATTGTCTACCCGCCTCGTACGGCCCTATACAGGGCCGAAGAGAACGTTCTTATTGGAAACGTCTGCTTGTACGGTGCCACAAAGGGTAGCTGCTTTTTCCGTGGCGTAGCTGCTGAGCGATTTGCTGTTCGCAACTCTGGTGCCACCGCTGTCGTTGAGGGTGTTGGTGACCACTGCTGCGAGTACATGACTGGTGGCCGTGTCATCGTGCTCGGCTCCACTGGCCGCAACTTCGCTGCCGGTATGTCTGGTGGTATTGCCTACGTCCTTGACATCCACCAAGATTTCGAGCAGAAGGTCAACCAGGAGATGGTCGAGCTTTCTGGCATTGAGGATCCTCAGGAGATCGCCTTCGTGCGTGGTCTCATCGAGGATCACCACCATTACACGGGCTCTGAACTCGCTGCCCGTATTCTTTTGGACTTCACCCGTGCTCTGCCCCGTTTCGTCAAGGTTATGCCGGTCGACTACAAGCGCGTCCTCTTGGAGGAGGCGGCTAAGGAGGCGGAAAAGAAGAAGAAGGAATATCCCCTTCCGATCCTCCCCGGCAACCCGGTCCGTTCGGCCCACGAGGACTCTTGAAAGCAGGACATGATGCCGAAGCCAAGGAAAAGAAAAAGAGCGACCTTCTCGACATCGAGGAGAGCGTTACCGATGCTAAAGCAGAGAAGAAGAAGGCACTTGTCCTTGACAAGACCCGTGGTTTCATGAAGTACCAGCGTCGCTCCGAAAAGTACCGCAATCCCAAGACCCGAACTCGCGATTGGTCAGAGCTTTCCCAGCGCTTGAATGAGGACGAACTCAAGTATCAGACGGCCCGCTGTATGGACTGTGGCGTGCCCTTCTGTCAGTCCGACACTGGTTGTCCGATTTCTAACATCATCCCTAAATGGAATGAGTTAGTATTCCAAAATCAGTGGCGCGATGCCCTTAATAGGTTGATTATGAGTACGTTTACTCTTACACACCATTATTCTCCCCTTCTTAACAAAGCCGCTAACGTTTTTCACAGCAAACAACTTCCCTGAATTCACCGGTCGTGTCTGCCCTGCTCCTTGCGAAGGTGCCTGTGTTCTTGGCATCAACGAGGACCCTGTTGGTATCAAGTCAATCGAATGTGCCATCATCGATCGTGGTTTCGAGATGGGTTGGATGATTCCGTCGCCACCTCAGAACCGCACCGGAAAGAAGGTCGCCATTATTGGCTCTGGTCCCGCTGGTCTCGCCGCTTCCGATCAACTCAACAAGTGTGGACATGAGGTTACCGTTTTCGAGCGCGCCGACCGTGTTGGTGGTCTGCTTATGTATGGTATTCCCAACATGAAGCTTGACAAGAAGGTTGTGCAGCGCCGTGTTGACTTCCTGGCCGCCGAGGGTGTCAAATTCGAGACAGGTGTTCCCGTGGGTGCCGAAGGTCAACCGTCTCTCGAGTCTTTGCGTGTTGAGTACGACGCTGTTGTCATCGCCACTGGTGCAACTGTTGCACGTGACCTACCCATCCCCAACCGCAACCTAGAGGGTGTTCATTTCGCTATGCAGTTCCTGCACAAGAACACCAAGTCTCTGCTCGACTCAGAACTCGCCGACAATGCCTATATATCCGCCAAGGACAAGAATGTCGTGGTCATCGGAGGTGGTGACACTGGTAACGACTGCATTGGTACCTCTGTCCGCCACGGAGCGAAGTCGGTCGTGAACTTTGAGCTCTTCCTCAACCCCCGCCAGAGCGTGCCCGCGACAACCCGTGGCCCCAGTGGCCGCGCATCTTCCGTACCGATTACGGACACTCCGAGGTTAAGACTCACATGGGCAAAGACCCGCGTGAATACTGTGTCATGTCCAAGGAGTTTGTCGATGACGGATCCGGCAAGGTCAAGGGTATCAACACCGTGCGCGTGGAGTGGACTAAGTCCGCCACTGGTGGCTGGGACATGAAGCAGGTGGAGGGCAGCGAACAATTCTTCCCTGCTGAGCTTGTCCTCCTCTCCATGGGTTTCTTGGGTCCTGAGGAGCGTGTGCTCGCTGATATGGTTGAGCGCGACGCCCGCAAGAATGTCAAGACGCCTCCGGGTCACTACAACACCAACTTGCTGGTGTGTTCGCTGCCGGTGACTGCCGTCGCGGACAGTCTCTGATTGTCTGGTAAGTCTTCAGCCTGACCGGGTTACTCTACCATGTACTAATTTCTATCAGGGGTATCAACGAAGGACGACAATGCGCCCGTGACGTCGATTCTTTCCTCAGCGGCATTGGCACCAGCTTCCCGTCACTGGTGGTATCGTTAAGAGCCCTCCGTACGCGCTTTTGAACAAGGCCAATGCAGCATCGGCTGAGAAGTTGGTTACGGTTGCCGCTTAATGTTCATGAACTGCGATGAGTTTATTACGGCCGTGACTGTAAGACGATCTCACGGACTTTGCATGATTTCCATGGTGTTTTGTGCGTTTTCTAGGTTCTTGTCTTGGGCATGTTCTCAATCGTTATACTTGCAAGATACCTCTTTCACTTTGACGGGAGTCAGTTTGGGTGGCATTTGTAGTGTACAGTTAGCATATCTGTTTGGGGTGTATAGTTTTCAAAGGGTCTATAAACTCACGCGTGTTCAACGATCAATCTGTGAATGTGACTGTAGTTGACAGGCAATGAAAGGTACACTGTCATGAAAGAATTCTTGTATGATGCGTACAAAGTTAACACTAGCTGCCTCTATAAGCTATATATAGTTAATAGTAAAACTTATATAGGCTTATTATATATAGAGAGTCATATCTAGCTATTAAATAGAAAGTATTAATACAGTTTGTGTACTCTACTGTTAGCTATCTAGCTAGGGTGATGATGGGGTGCATGTGGCGCAACCTCGTGAGACAGGGATGCGATCGGATTGCGTGACGTCATTGGCAAATGTCACGCTTCCGAGGCGTCTCCAGTACTTCGCGTTTCAGTCCTCGTCCACATTATGTCTGCCAATGTGCTTTCGTAGGCCGTAATACACTCATGTTTCCGACGTCTGCGTCGCATTACGCGGCTCGATACCGCTCGATATCTGCGCGGACAAGGGTACAGGGGTCGCTGACAAGGTGTGTCCGGGAAAGCTTGTCCGCCGATCACGAACGGGAGGACCAAACACTGATACGATTTTAGAAACCCACAGTTATCAAGCCCGGGATATGCGGCTCTGAGAAGTCGATACTTCTCTACAGGCAGGAGAAGACAAGTCGGGCCACATCAGTGCGGGTCCAAACGAAGGCCTGCTCTTCTTCGACAGTACGTGTGGAGCATCCAGGAATCTATCGACGGCTAACCATACAAGATGTCTTCCCTCTCAAAATTCAGAAATACCTTGGTCTTCCTCTCGCCTCGCATGACAAGACTCCTGGATTCCTGAACCGCATCATCAATCCCTTAGTCACGGGCACTGACCCTTGCACCGTGATTGAAAACGCCAGTGCCAAAGCCAATATCTCAATTGAAGCTACTGAAACTCTTCTTCGACTCAAAGAGGGCGGTGCTTTTGTCAAGTTCACGCATGACGGGAGTACACCGACGTCCGAGGTCGAAAAGGCGCTTAAAGAGTATCTGAAAGAGAAGCCAGTCAAGCCATGGTGGAGCCCATGGAGGCGGATGCACGTCAACGTTGTCAAGGGCCGACCATGGGTCGAGGATCTTTTTCGCTTACCCACCCCAAGGCTGAGGGTCGAGTTTGTACCACCGGAGCCCGGTGCTGAGGCTGTAGAATTGTCACAGGAACAGCTCTACTCATTCTTCAGGCAGTATGGAAAGTTACAAGATATCCTAGTGCAACCGCCGGACTCGAAGGTTCTGCCCAAATTTGCTTACCTGGATTACTCAACGCTTTCAGATGCAATCATGGCACGGAACTGTATGCATGGATATTTAGTCGGAGAGGGCGAGGGCGGGGGTAAGAAAGGGACGCTGTTAAGGTTGAAGTATGAGCAGAAAATAAAGGCTCATTGGATTAGGGACTGGCTGGTCAATCATCCGCGGATTGTCATTCCAATCATAGCTGCGCTCGCGGCTGGGATCACGGTCGCTATCTTTGACCCGTAAGTTTGACTTCGTATATCAAGTTACCTAACATACTGATCTTACAGGATTCGGACTTTCTTCGTGAAGGCGCATATCACACGGGCTCTGCATATCCAGGACAATAAAGTCTACAAACAAGTCATCGGTTACGCGACGGACTTCATCCATTGGCGCGACAAGAACGACGATGATTCAGGCATGGAAGTTGTGTGGGACGATCGAAAAGAAAACATCGAGCAGATTCAGACATGGCTTATGGAAACTGCAGACACCTTCATCATTGTTCAAGGACCTCGCGGCTGTGGGAAAAAGGAGCTGGTTATTGACCAAGCGCTTAAGGACAGGAAGCACAAACTGGTCATTGACTGCAAACCAATTCAGGAAGCTCGTGGAGATAGTGCTACAATCAACGCTGCGGCCGCGGGCGTCGGATATAGACCGGTGTTTTCTTGGATGAACAGTATCAGCGGCATGATCGATATGGCGGCCCAAGGCGCTACTGGCGTCAAGACTGGCTTCTCTGAGACACTGGACTCTCAGCTCGCAAAGATCTGGAATACGACTGGTAATGCTCTTCGACAGATTGCCTTGGATCAACGTCATAAAAACGATAAGATGCGTATCTTGGCGATGATGAATGGCTTGAAGCACACCCTGAGCAACGGCCCGTCGTCATTATCGACAACTTTCTGCACAAGAGTCAGGAAGGTGGCGTAGTATATGACAAGATCGCTGACTGGTAAGTTGGACACGTCCATTTCATTCATCCTCGCAGTCTGGATTAACCTGTGGTTGTAGGGCTGCACGCCTCACAACGGCCAATATCGCCCACGTAGTCTTCCTCACGAACGACGTGTCCTACAGCAAATCCCTATCCAAGGCCCTCCCCGACCGTGTTTTCCGCCACATCCCGCTCTCAGATTGCTCACCGCAAGTGGCAAAGAAATTCGTCCTGCGACATCTGGACGCTGACGTCGCTGACGACCCCAAGCCCAAAGACGGATCCGAGAAGAAAGTTCCATCGCAGACACGCGCCGACCTCGGGGAGCTGGACACCTGCATCGACCTCCTCGGCGGCCGTCTGACCGATCTAGAGTTCCTGGCCCGCAGAATCAAGACAGGCGAGACGCCTATCAAGGCCGTGCACGAAATCATCGATCAATCCGCCTCCGAGATACTAAAGATGTACATTTTTGGCATGGATGATTCCGACGGCAAGAGATGGGCGCCTGAGCAAGCGTGGCTCCTCATCAAGCAGCTCGCCGAGAAAGAATCCCTGCGCTACAACGAAGTCCTCCTCGACAACACGTACAAGACGGGCGGCGAGAAAGTTCTGCGTGCTCTCGAACAGGCGGAACTGATCACCATTGTCTCGTCGCCGTCTGGTCGGCCGTCGCTCGTCAAGCCGGGGAAGCCTGTATATTACCCTGCGTTCAAGCGGTTGACGGAAGACAATGTGCTGAGGAGTCGCTTGGATCTCGCGATTCTGAATGAGTTGGTCAAGGTGGAAAGCGCTACTATTGATAAGTGCGAGACGGAGCTGCTCCGGCTGAGCGAGATTGAGGTGAGACCAGCCATGTTGGCGGGCAGGGTGCAGTATTTGATGAGTAAATTGATGAAGAGTCAGGAGAAGGTGGAGGGGTATGAGAGGGAGATGGATGGCTTGAAGAAGGTGCTTGGGAGCGAGTATTAGTGTGTTGGGGCTGATTCCTACGCGCGTGCGAAGAGTATATACGTGATACCAATCTCCTTTCAATAGAATGTACATAATCTGGACGCAAGGTCTCGTGTGATGCGCCGTAACTCAGACCCGGTTATGTTGATACAGTAAACATCGACCGCGAAGCGTTATCGTCTCTTCTCGATGGGAAAACGCCCTAACACCTTGCATGCACCGTACTGGAATTGCTCCACAGAGTACCCCCTGCCCGTCTATCCAATGACACCCAAACTCTTTATCCCAAAAACCACTCTCTCCCTCGCGCAAGAGCGCCCCACAACCTAGTATCCTCCCAACCCAATGTCTTCCTCCCTAAAACAACCACACATACCAAAACAGCACCGAAACCACGGCAAAAAACCCCAACCACACCCTCCACCCCACGCCCGTCTTCTCCGCCATCCTCAACATCCGATTCATCGTCCCCCGTATCCGCAACCTCGAATTCTCAAACTGATCATTCATCTTGTCCGCCAAGCTGCTCGACTCGCGAATCTCGTCCCCAATCGCCACCGTCAACTATATCCCACCATGTCAGCATTTGCCTCCAAAGCACTCCGCGCTGTATGCGCGTGTACGTACATCCTTCAACATCTTCACCTTCCCAATCAGCATGCCTGCCTGATCGTCCGTCTGGCTCTCCAGCTCGTCCAGCGCCGCGGCGCTATATTGCCCTCTTGAGTTGGGCGTGGCGGAGCGGAATGTCCCTGTGCCGTTTGCGGCGCTGCTGCTGGGGTATGCGCCGAAGGAGGGGTTGTCGGATGAGGGGGGCGAGGTTGTGTAGGCGTAGCCTGGGGTCGAGTAGGGTGATCGGGGCTTGTCTTTTGTTTTGGAGGGCGAGGCGCTGCGGTTGTACGAGGAGAAGAGGTCGTTACGTGCGTCGGGGCGGCCAAATATGGACGGGGGAGGGTTAGTTGGGGAGTACGGGGGGTTTTTTTTTTTTGGACGGGGGTGCGAGGCGCGTACCGGTTTGACATTGTGGAGTTGGGTTGCGCGCTGGTGCGCGGCGGTATGTGGGCTTGGGACGGGTGTGGGTGTGCGCGATGGGGTTGTAGGGGGTTGTAAGGCGGCTGGGTGGTTTGTGTGGGGTGAGTGGTGGGTTATTTTGTGAAGGACACTTGTCGGGCGGTTGATGGCGGCGTTGGCGGATTTTAGTGAATCGGTCGGAGCTTGGGCGGGAATGAGCCGACCATGGTTAGGTTAAGACCGTCAAGCCCTACCTCACAGGTGCTTAAACCCATCAAAGAATGTCAACCATGGCGCATCGTGGGATGAAAATATTTGCATAGATATTATTGTTTTGTTTTGAGATTAAGTATGTTTTCCCTTGTTCGTATTCAGTCGAACTACCTGCAAGACCGAAATCCAAGAGCATGCAACTCGCTTACTAATAATCCATTCATTAACTCGACTGTTCCTCCACTCATGAAAATAAGCTGGTGCTACTGCTTGCACCTTCGAGTAAGCGCTGTCCAAAGCATGCACCACCTCATCAGGCAGCGGCCCTTCTCCAGAACTACCAAGTTCTGTTCCAGGTGTTTCAAACTGCTCGCACCCACGATAACGCCATCTCCTTCTGCCTTCTTTGGCAGTGAATGCCAGTTTAACCACCCCAAAGCGACCTCCGCAAGCGTCAACGCATGCTTATCAGCCGCGGATCTGACTTCTTCGATACTATCAAAGTACACATTGTTCCAATATCGTGGGCGATGCGTGATGCTGAACGAAGCCGATGGATCGAAACGGCTGCCTGGTTCAAAGGCAGTCTGGTCTCGCGTGCATTTACCCGTCAAAAGCCCACCAGCAAGCGGTGCGTAGGCGTAGAAGGCAATGTTGTAAGTACCAGAATTTCGTATTAGTATTTCGCATTCATAAGAACCGCCAGTATGTCAATCGTACAGGGTATTATGGTAACGTCTCCTGGAGGTCGGAGTGGAAGGTGGGAAGAGGCCGCGGGGGGTCCAAACGCGTGCACAGGCCACCACTCTACGCGTGTCGCGCTTTCCACACACGCGGTGCGCCCATGAACTCTCCACTTTCAGCACTCGCCCGTCTCTCGCAACCATGGCTCTCCCGCAGCAGTTGCGTTGCCGTTATGCTCGTAAGCGTGGATGCATGGTCTGAAAATTGCATAGAATATTAACATACACCCAGACGCACCGGGGCCAACGTTTCTCGCATACACGCCCAACGGCAAGAAGCTTATCACCGCCGGAGTCGACAACTTCTGCCGTGTCTTCACCACCGGATCCGACGAAGAGCCTTCCAATGTCGACGACTGTCAAGAGAACAACTTGGCTATTGCCGCTGGCGTATGTTGTGCGCTCGGGAAAGTGGTAGCGCAGTGCTGATGCTTGAAATAGGATGGCTTCTTCATCACCGGTGCCGAAGATGGAACAGTAAACAAATACACGCTGGCATCCAACGATGGTGGAGATATACTATGGAGAAGCACGCTTCCGGTCCGAGACGTAGCGCTGAGCCCTGACGGGAATTGGGTTGCGGTCGCTAGCGAGTACGCCGTCCAGGAGAATTATACATGTAAGAGCACAGCTAACACGGTGCAGTGAGCTCGTCGTACAGATCATAAACACGAAGGACATACAGAAAGTTAAACGTCTTCGCGACCAGAACCGCTCCGTCAAGCACGTTTCCTTCAATCAAACTGGTACACAGCTCGCTGTGTCCTGCGTGGATGGTAGCGTATACGTATATGCGATAGACTCGGAAGAACCGGAACTCATACAGAAGGTGGACAACATGATCAAGAGGTTGGAGCCAGAAGCAGAGTCGAGCGCAAAGGTGTTATGGCATCCACATGGCAAAGCGTTCGCGACCCCAACTGGTCTTCGCGAGATACAGGTTATGTCAACGAATGACTGGGAACGGCAGAAAGCCTTTAAGACCGAGCATTCAGGAGACATCACAGCAGCAGCGTGGTCGCCCAATGGCGCTCTCCTGGCTACGACCTCAAGCGATTTGAGCCTCCGCCTCTGGGACACGGGACGCAGAGGCTTCTCAAGAAATACGATGATGTCAAAGCGACCATTCTAGGCATGGTCTGGCATCCCACTGAAAACATCTTGGCTTATACCAACACGGAGGGCCATTTGTACATCCACACCGATGTCGTTCCCCAAGAGCACGAGCACATCTTAAAAAAGTCTCTCCAGCCTGCTCCTTTCTTCCACGACCCCTCGGAGGGCCGTTCAAAGGATTCCACGACCAAGCTTGCAAATGGCACAAAACACGTATTGCCCGAACGCAGAGCCAGAGCCGGCAGTGCGGATAGCCTTGATGATCTCCTGGGAGATGAATTTAGAGACGAGGAAGAGGATGAGGAAATGCGGGAAGCTGATGATTTTATTATTGACGATGACGGAGCCGGTTACGTCAACAGCCATGGAAAGCGCACAAATGGCCATTTGGAACCCCTTGAATCCATCACTAAACGCCGCCCTATCGCTGCCGCTCTCCAGCCACAAATACACGCGCCCTTCCAGCCTGGTGGTACTCCCTGGCGCGGCAATCGGCGTCTCCTTTGCTGTTCGCTGGTCGGTTATGTATCTACCATCAGCCAAGAGGGTTCACATTACACCGCCGAGGTCAAATTCTACGATGAGCACTCCCACCATAGTTTCAAGCTCACGGATGTGTTTGGGTACGATAAAGCTGCGCTCACTGAACACGGCACCCTATTTAGCTGCCAACCGAAGGAGAATAATCCTGCCATGATTTACTATAGGCCGCACGAAACATGGACAACTCGGGCTGAGTGGCGTACGAACTTGCCAGCCGGCGAGTCCGTGACTGCGATTGCTCTTTCGGAGTCTTATGTCGTGGTCACCACTAGCGCAAACTATGTCCGCATATACTCGCTTTTCGGCCTACCTATCCGGGTCTATCGTCAAAAGGCATCACTTGCCGTGACATGCGCTGCATGGCGCGACTACGTCCTAACCATCGGCAATGGACCCGTTGGCGGAGACGGCACATCTCAATTGTTGTATACAATTGAGAATGTAAAGCGGGACGAAATTTATCAATCCGAGGACATAGTAGCTCTTCCACCTAACACGACCCTAACGTCAGTCTTCTTCTCCGCAGATGGGGATCCCTACATTTACGACTCCGAAGGTGTCCTGTTGACGCTCTTACATTGGCGAACAAACGGTCAAGCGAGATGGGTGCCCATGTTGGACACGAGGTGCCTCTCGCGTCGCGTCGGCGGCGGGAAGCAAGAAAGCTACTGGCCTGTATGCGTTGCCCGAGATGCAGACGGAAAGCATGTCTTCCATTGCATGATCATCAAAGGAAGCGAAAAGTACCCGACCAACCCACCCCCAATGTTGAGCGAATTTCCCCTCGAAGTGCCCCTTTCCTCCGCAATCGACAAATCTCGCGAAAAAGGAAAGGCCGGTGATATAGACGCCATGTCTGACGACGAAGACGCCCCAGCCAAGAAATCAGAAAACAAACACCAAGAGCACGAGCAAGATTACATCCTCTCCTCCACTCTGCATGCGCAGCTTTCAGATTCATTATCACATACGCGGCCCACGGTGCACCAGAAACAGGAGCTAGTCAGCTTAGAAGTAAAGATCGACAGGGCACTGCTGCAACTTCTGGGTCTAGAATGTCTTGCTGGCGAGGACCGAGGCATGAAGGCGTTGGAGCTTGTGTCACTGATGCGCGATGCGAATGGCAAGATGTTAGATCTTGCTGGGAAGGTGGCGCAGAGGTATGGGAGGGAGATGCTTGGGGAGAAGATTAGAGAGTTGGCGGAGAAAAAGATGATGGGCGTCGGGGAAGAGGAAGACGACTTTTGAGTCAGGCATGCAATGCGCAAGAGAGAGTGTTTTGGATATTCACCAGTGTTGACGTTGGCTTGCATTGTAGATAATGACGCTAACGCGAATGCGGCACTGACAATAGCGGAAGCTGCAGCTTCCGAACTTGACCTTCACCCGTCCCTTATTCCTCAAATAGTCTTCGCCTAAGACTGTTAGCTATACCTACTAACTTATAACTATATTAACCATAGGTTACTATTAGCTAAATAGGTTTTTTTTATCTTTTTTTTAATAAAAACTTACTTATAGCGTCTTGATGGAATGAATTTCCAATTACACTTTCCAATACATGTGCTTTCGATGTTAGAGCAGTTGCCTTATATTCCTCACCTTACGATCCCATCCGGATTGGTGTTGGCGCGATGGAAGAAGCTTTGCCAAAGTTTTGCCATTACGTGAAGGCTGGCCAACTCATTGTGGGCTGATGTTTGAGAAGCGTCTCAGAAGCCACCATCTATAGTTGCGCTACCACAGAATGCATTCCACTCCTTCTTTAAGAAAAGCCCAAGAAGTGCAATGTGTCCGGCAAACGAGCGGTGTACTGGGAACTCACTGAGTGTGCTCCTGGCTTTCACACGTCACACTGGAGCTCTTCGTTCCGGCCCATTATGGTCATCTTCATGGCCGGTGGCTCCGCGAAAATCCCAAAAAAGTAGACTAGAATGCCCCAAGGGCTCTTAGATTGATCAAGAAACAAGTCGAGGACCGACTTCAGTATTCGGTGCACTATGATCCTACCATATTTACTCTGTGATGGCGGATCCTGAAGCTAAGCCCTTATTATGCTGAACATGTACTCCCGCGTGATCATCCTCATAATTCGATTAAATTATCTCAATACCTTTTCTCTGAAGTAGAGCTATAGCGTCGTATACGGCCTGATTTTCTGGAATCCGATGATGAAGGTCTCTCCGAGAAATCAATGATTTATATCTATAATATGTACACAAAACGTCCCATCCACCCTCACTATAGCATGATGCCATCGTGCCCGAATTGTAGCGGATTCATATAGCTTTAAAGCAAGACATCGGAAGCGTGAGACAGAATCTCATACCCTGGAAAGCAAAACTCAAACGACATCCTGTTTAACCTCTAGCTTTTCGGTGAGATGCAAATCAACTCTTTCACTTCCATCAGCCAAGCCAAGTCTTGACCGACTACCGTTCTCAGATCTCCTTGAAGCAAAACTTCGAAGTAAAGACCAGGCATATGAATCGGTGTATGTCTTCTGGCGCAGAAGAGGGCGAAGTAGTGGCAGATTGGCGCCCACGACGGCTAACGAGCTTTCTACCATGGTCCACGCAAAGACTGGCGAGGTAAAGTCTGCAAATGATAAGTTATCGTCTGAAGTGGGCATAGGTACATACAAGTAATGTCCCAAGTGTTGGCATAGATGCCACGACCGATGTAGATGAACGTTGTAAAACGCGCGATACCAGCAGCGCAGACGCTAGAGTAGGTCAGTGATTTCATTGTTGGGTCAACTTCGCTCAGTTGGGTTCACTCACACTGCTCCGAGAAGAAGTATACAGGCGATGGCGACCCGATTCTTCAATGGCATCTGCAACTGGTGTATCACAGGAAGAGGTGATATTAGAATCGCCAGATCGGTAATGAACCCGGTAATCGATACCGCATAATACAAGGGCAGTGTTTCAACGCAGTCTTGCCTGGCGAACTCGAAGGTCGTCCACAGGGTGCTGGGTGTCCGGCATTGGAACAATATCGCAAAGAAAAATGATATCGCCCAGCCCGCTACAACAAGCATAAGAACAGTATTAACGAGAATGAATATAGCATAGACGTAGAAGATGCGGCGGTAAAAGAACAAGACCGATAACTTACTGAACCCGAGAGACGCAAGAGGTAAGAGCTGCATGAGGAAATTGGCCTATGTGTGTAAACTACTGAACCAGACTTGTTAAGAAAGGCGCCCCTACCTTTTCGTAGTTTGTCAAAGTCTTTGTATATAGCGGCTCACCATGTGGTCCCCATTCGTTGGTTTGATGCTGGGCCATTCCGCCGACTTGAGTGCCTCCGGAATTTTAGTTCACAGGAATCAGGCGAACACCATACGGCTGAGGCCTTACCAATAATCATCGTGACCGCCATGCCGACCACACATATCTGCAATGGATGAGTTTTGCACGGCTGGGATGACCATAGCGTTCACTCACCACGGCGGGAATAATCAGGGCGTCGTCGGGCCCAAACTTAGCCTTTGACTTGGTACGCGACCAGAACCTCAGGAGGACGGACACAATAGCCAGCGACATCAAAGTCACCCCGAGGGCATTGAAATTAGCGACAGTCCACGCCATCTTGCTTCTGCGTCGAACGTAACGATAAACGAAAACAATGACCTTCGAGCACGAAAACAGACAACAGCTCGTAATTGAACGAGGGAACACAAGTTGTGGGTATCAGCCTTGACTTTGCCCCCCTTGGATAGCAGATAAGAAGCAGTTCATGGTTCGGTGATAAATGTCTGTGCCGCAAGGAACGGACATCAACTCTGCGGCAATGTATGTTGTGTAACGACCATCCAATACTTCCAAGTTTCGCAAACCAGGGTTCCGGGAGTTTTATTCGGCCCGCCAGCTCGGGGAATATACCGTGGCTTCTGCTGGTACACACCTGCTGTTTTCTGCAGTGATCATAGACACCCCTGCCATTTTTTTTCATTCATTCATATCAGTTTATAGTCGACCTAACCTTTTACAGATTATAAGACTTAACAGCAAGCACAACTAAGGTTCAACAGCCAAAGTACGTAAAAAAAAAAAGGCGCGATTAGGATTAGCCACAGTGGGGAGCTGAAGAATGAGACGATGATTGTAAGGGCGGATCATATGACAGCGAACCATAGGACAGTGACCTTAGAGTCACCATTCGACTACGGAGCTCCGAAGGGCCGCAAGATGGCCTATCGAAGGGCGGTAACAAGAGAAGCAGGATAAAAGCTGGTGCCTCTGCCCTACGTTCTCATACACCCCTGCCATCTTCAGCTTACGGTGCCAAGTGCTTAGCGCAGCTGGGTCCCACACTGATTCTACGCCCGACTCAATCAATCAAGGCAAAATGTTGGCAAAACGCAAAGCGCTCTACTGTCGGGTTTCATGGGGGCCTGGTGCGACTTTCATGTTTGTCCGACTCAATCATATGTTCGCGGCATGGTGCAGTGCGCCATGCGAGGCTTCCGAATACATTTGACTTAAGAAATCTACTCTTAGTGCCCATCATGATGGAGGAGAAAGAATATGACAGCGACTCAATGAGCACTTGCTCTGACGAGAACACTCCACTTCAAGTTCAAACCATTCGCAAGTCGCGGAGGCCGCATATCAAAATCGCTTTTGCTCTGCTCATCTTTGGGAACTTCATTGTTTGCGCGCTGTACATCAACCTTCGCATTCGGCATGTAAGACTGCAATACGAGTTCAGCGATTTGCAACCTGAACTCTTTCCTTGTAAGCAACTCATGACACGATTTGAACAGTTCTGATACAAAAATGTTTCAGCGCTAGCAAACTCCAGGGCAGTAGCATATCGTAGGAACAGTCGTGTGTTCCCGCTTACAGTAGCTGGGACATCATTCGCTGGTGTTCCAAGTTCGGAGCTCGACCGTGCCTGGCATGATCTTCTCAAAGGTTCGCAACTGAATCCACTCTTTATTACGCTGGTAACAATTTGTAGACACCGTGATCAAGGTGTCCAAAGAAGACCTTGAATATTACAATGTTACATCGCTGCCTTTAGCTGATGGATCAGGATATGCCTCTGAAATCTTCATGACTCATGAAATCCACTGTTTGGTAGGTCAAACACGCTAAGTTTGCTTTGAACACGACGTAACTTACACCATTGCAGAAGAAAATCCGACAATGGATTTACAAGGAGACCTACTTCGAACATGTGCAGGGCTTCGCTCGCAACGAACTTGAGAGGCACGTCAGTGAGTGTTCCAAGCTTATCTTATAATGATTCGAGAGTGCCTTATTGTCAGATCATTGTATCGAAACCCTGAGACAAGGTATATTGTGTCGGGGAGATGTGTCGCTCGGCACTTACACGTACCTATCCGGAGGTAATGAAGTGACGGCTCGCAGCTGGGCGTCGCACCAATGTGTTGACACAGATGCTCTGCTTGCCTGGACTAAAGCTCGATCGATCGATATGACTGAGCCTGGACTGCTTGTCAAGCCAGATGAACTTGGGCCAGAGCACATCACACGGAAGAAAGACCCTCATTGAAGTGAAAGATCTAGACACCAAGGTTGTATTTTGAGAGCAAAAAGCTATGTTTCGTACATTAGACAGAATCTTCGTTCACAAAGTTTGCTTGCAGATCGAAATTATGCAGTGCCTCCTCTCTTGATATTCCCCATTCATTAGACCAGTCTGTCAATTTGTCGATACTCCTGCAAGTACGTTCAGTCTGCCAGCCGGACACTCCCCGCTCTGTGTAATTCATGTGCTCAAGATTCGAATCAGCAAGACAGATGAGAGACTGTCGTAGATACTCGAAGCAATGGCGAATGTGGTGATGACTAGTCCGATGGTTCTTTTCGCGGTTTTCCGCTCTTGTTACCAAAAGGTGCTCGACATGTGTTTGATTTTGCTTTTTAAGCTGAACAGTTTAATTTTAATGCTAAACCTGCAATAGAACTAGATAAAGTAGCACTAAACACCTCTTTTATAATTAACTTATAAATAGATAATATTATAGACGTAGCAACTATCTCTATATCCTATAATACTTATAGAGCGCTAGAATATACTTTATATACTCTAAGTAGAGACTATTACTATCTTTAATATACTTAATAAGGAATTATATCTTTTTTAGCTCCTTTTTAATAAATATAGTATCCTTCTTAGTTTTTACGCATATTAGTAATTATATAAGATTAATTTAATAAGCGTACCCTTAGTTATAGCACTTTATTACCACCTTTTTAAGAACCCTAATATTATTTATTTCTCTATTACCCTCCTCTTTTTTCTTAGCTTTATATAGCTATATATAAGCATAGTAGTAATTATTATTAATAAGTATTACTAGTAAATAGTTAGAATAGCGTAGATAGGATATTAATTCTAAAGCTATTTATATTCCCTAAGTAAGCGTTAATAAGTATAGTAAAGTTAAAGACTTACAATAATAAACTAGATAGGTTATTATCTAAATAGTAGTTATTAAATATAGCTATTAGAGATATGCTAGCGCACACTGCAAGCAGCTTTTAATATTACTATAGCTTCCTTTACTAGTAAAGTATAAGATAGAGTTGCATATAATAGAAGTATAGTTATAGTATTTAAACTTTAGTTTAGCTTCTTGTAAGTTACTATCGCCTAAAAAAATTCGGCCCCTTTTACTAACAAAATTGTGTCGGTTGCAACAATTGTCGCGGTTTTCCGCACCCATTTCTTTCAATGTGCCATCTACTGAAGCCCAGAACGCTTGCCTCAGGATGTTCTTTCCCTTGTCAGCTCGAATATCGAGAGATTGCTTGAATGTTTTCTCACCAAACAATGAAATATCTATTATCGTGTCTTGCGTCACTTATTTCTCAAGTACATTTGCTTGGCATGTACCATGCTACTTCTGTCCACCTTGCAATTAACAATCCTGGAGAATCTGACAGTTTGAATCTAAGAGCAAGGAAAATTCACGAAGGTCCTCAACAAGCGCCGGATTTAATATTAAACCCAGAGAGCTGGGTTCTTCCAAAAAGCCCAATATACCTTCGGACACTGAACACAGCTGGCGTCCACAACGACGCCTCACCCCATGACGTCGACAGGGGGATGCAGATGCACGCATGATGCGATGTTCCGGAACTAGGATTGGCGTCTGGTAGGCCTGCCCGCAACCCTCATTTGGAATTCCGCTAATGTGATCTTCATCGAGTCGAAGCCGCGAGGTATCAACCAAAAGTTCCTTCGAATGAGGTCACCCGCCCCGGAATCTGAGACGCAATGATCTCGAGACGAAGACTGGCTACGCCGCACATCGATGCTGCACAACTCCGCCCCATATGCAAGTGCTTCACATTTGTCCTCCGACTTTTAGACTTTAAGAAGGCCAACCTTTCTACATCATCGCGTCTCTGACGACCACTTTATCGACAAAACAATAGACCAATGCCCTATATTCTACAGCCGAATTGCATCGCTTTCGACAAGAGAGCTAAAAATCGGTTTCAAAATGCGTTACTTCAGCCTCCTCCTTTCAACTGTGGGTCTACGCATCCTTTCGGTGCACGCACTTCCTACTGCAACAGACACTAGTAAGTAATTCGGTGTGTAGTGTTGCCGGAGACTGTGTGTTGATTTCATACAGCGCCAACAGGGGCGGCTACGCTGGCTGCGACCAAAACTGCCGCGGCTCCTATCTTGCCCGAGGAATCTGTTGGGGCAACGGCAGCGCCTATTACATCCTCAGACCCCGACGATGATGATACAATGGTCTACCAATGGAGGGGAGTGATTGGAACAGCAGACGGGATGAGGCCTGCAGCCTGGGAGCGCTCGTGGATAATCTCCTAGTTATGGTTCGAGTAGGAAAGTGATAGCATCACGATACACACGCATTTGCATGCTCATGAGGTCATCATTTGTTCATTGACACAAAGAGTCTTACATGGATTTACTGGAATTTGTTGCAGCTACTGTGATGATTCAACATTCGAATCATGAGGACGTATCTCAACTCGTTCTTCGTGATGACAGTGACATTATTATGCTCAAATACATATTGTAAGCCATCAGTCGCCACGGTTGCGCCATTCTCCGAGCCTACTGACGTACCATCTCAACCGGTGACCGTACCAATCGCGCTTATGCATCCCACTCGGTTTCCAGAATGGCAAGCCTAGAACCTTCAGGTTGCTTGAGTCCTTTGAACACGAACTTCGGATCAGCCTGTGCGAAGAGTGCCTGCCATTCTCTAAGATCACGTTCCTTGGCATTGCCAATCTCTAACATTGTGAGATCCATCGCCCTCAATTTGCGATCTATCTCATTTGGCAGTACGCCAGGCGGTGGCATCACGAAGTCCATAATCAACACTTTCGCGCCTTTCTTTAGCGCAGGGATAAGTGCCTGGAGGATCTTAATGCAATACTTATCTGGCCAGTTATGCAAAGTCCAGCGGTAGAAGTAAACGTCTGCATCCTTTACAGGCTGTATCTGGAAGAAGTCATGTGTTATGAATTTGACGTTCAATCCTTCTTCTTCCTTCGAGTTTGCCACGACCTCAGGAAGCTCTTGCACGATCAAGTTAAGATCCGGGTACTTCCTGGCCAGCGCGAAAGCAGCATCGCCATGAGATCCACCGAGGTCAATGACAGTTCCGGATTTGACGGAGTCCCAAGGGTACCCTTCAGTCAGGTGACGTAGTGAGTAACCGTCACCGGTGGTGAAGAAGCTCATTGCGCCGCCAAAACGGCGCGCACGATCTGGGTTCTGGCCAAGCACTGCGTAGAACGGCAAATCTGTATTATTCGCCAATGAGAATCCCTAGGACAGATCAATAATTGGATCAGCAGAAAAGAAGTGCAAGGACGTACAGTCTGATTTGCCTTCGCAGCTTCCGGCCATTTCGTCAGCGCGTCGACAAGCTTTTCCGCGGCTGGCCACATTTCATCGACATTTGCACCAACCCAACTTGCGATTAGCCCATCGTCCGCAATTTGGCGCGACGCCGCAGAATGTGCTATAACACTAGGTCGAGGCTCTGTGAAGATGCGGTATGCGATACCAAGGCGAAGTACACGGGCAAGTGCCCCATGCTCGATTCCAAGATCTGTAGCTAGATCTGCGAACGATACTTCGCCATTGACAGGCACTTTTTTGGCGATGTCAAAACGAGAGATGAGCTTCAGATACACAAGACGGTTATGCTACAGTAAGGTCAGCAATGGTCCTATGCAATGAAATTAGATAATCCAACATGATGATTGAAGAGTAATTCTCTTGGTCCTTGAAGGAGATCGTTCAGTTCTTGAGTTGCGTTCAGCACAACAGTACGTGCCTGCTCTAGTTGAGGTGGTAGTTGGAGCTCGACAGGGCCATTCATGTCGAACGATGGCTGTGGGAGACCTTTCTCGGCGAGGTATTCATCAATTTGTTTGGTGTGCAACGCCACTAGTGCTGCTAACTCAGCAATACGGCTTGGATTGGAAGGCATTGCTCGGGCGTAATTTTGCTATTGATCTTTGTATGTATGCGATGAGGAGGCAAAGAACTGCGCGATTGTAAGCAAATAGAGGTTATGGCTTCTCGTGCCTTCCTAGATAACTGCGCATTTTCAGATGTCTTATTGGCAACGGAGCGTGAGGGAGGCGCGGTTACAGAACGTGAAGTTGATTTGTTGGGAGAAATTGCAGCCTGCAGGTGATATAGGTAGTCTCTGCATTAGTGCGGATAGATAATGCAACCCGACAGTACGGTATTGTAGTACACTTCGGTGTCCGAGGGCATATTTTCTCATGAATTCGAAACGTAGCATGCAGATGCCCCCGAAAAAGCCGCAGATTAGTGTGGTGCGACTTCACCGTATTTAGGCGAGGCCAATATGCGGCTCTGCCAGGGGGGTAAGAGACCATCTGACAATAGCAGAACAGCGCAGATCTCAGAAGAAGCTTGTGACTCACTTGACTGCCTTTGTCTGCGCAGAGTCGGCCAGGCCCCATCAACATGGAGCAACAACGACTATTGCCGCATCCACTTGTATTACCAGACACACCAGAATGTGACACTCAATCTGTTGAAGAGTCATCTGAAAATCCCGGGTCGTACAACAGGAAGGGAGACAGGCGAACATTGACGCGTTGGATCGGTTACGTCTCTACAGTTATTAGCACACTTGCGCTCGGATTTGCGTGCGGCGCATTGGTAGTACGAGGACAAAATCATCACGAAATCCAAAGGACACTATCGTCCATAGCTAATGCGACGACCTGTACGTCGGCATCTACCCGACGTGAATGGAGGAGTTTAAGTGTTGTCGAAAGAGACAACTACATCGACGCCGTGATGTGTCTCAAGGCGAAGCCCTCAAGATTGGGCATGTCTCATTCTCTCTACGATGATTTCCCATACATACATAACCAGTTCGATGGAGATGGTGAGTTGCTCCCCGCGAACACAATCCCCAAAGGCTGACACCCTCACGCAGTACATTTCGCCGCATCATTTCTGCCCTGGCACCGATATTTCATCCACATATATCACCAAGCCCTAGTTGATGAATGCAACTACGATGGTGAACTTCCATACTGGGACTGGACACTAGATTGGCAAACCCTCTTATCCTCGCCAGTATGGGATCTTGAGCATGGCTTCTCAGGCAACGGAGCCGCGAGCTCAGAGTTAAGCACATCATTCCCTCGCTCCCATTGCGTCTCTGAAGGTCGTTTTGCGAATTTCGAAGTCGCGTATGCGAGTTCCGCCTCATCTCCACACTGCCTGACACGCGATTTCGGATCCGGCGAGTCAATGGACCAATTGATTCAAAATATTCGACCAAGTACACTGGAGCAGCTCCTGCGTGAGGACGATTATTATCGTTTTCTAATCCATCTGGAGGCGGGACCGCACGTTTCGATTCCGAAAGCCGTCATGGGGGATTTCGGTGTGTTTACGGCGCCGAATGGTAAGCAATAGCAAATGGCAGGTCGAGCGAGGCTGCTAAAATACCACACAGATCCTGTTTTCTTCCTACATCTTGCACAAGTTGACAGGCTATGGTGGCTATGGGAGCTATACGACGTACCTCGACGCCGAAATGCGTATAGTGGCCGTTTTAAGGTAAATTCTGAACAAAAAGCTGCTCCTGAGGACATGATCTCCATTGGTTCACTTGCCCCGGCGATTCAGGTTAAAGATGTTTTGAATTTAGAATCAGGTTCCTTGTGTTATAGGTATTAGTTACTTACTTTAAACCGGGGTTCGTATAGCATAGTTACTCAATTTGCTCGCATCTGTTTCCTCTTAAACATGTGAAAGTAACACTCAAGTCTTCCATTTCCACACCCTACCTTGGGCTTACAGCGTGCAATTAATGCATATTATAGCGTGTTTTAGGAGCCTGGAGGCTAAAGAAACATGGTAGAGTCAGGTGGAAACAATGTCGGGGATAGCCATTAGGCCAGGTCACCGATATACACGAGGCACGATCCGCTTAGTTGGCTCGAAAACGTACCTTAATAGCAAGATTGCGTTCATCAAGACGAGGACACAGAGGCAAAAATAAGAATAAAGTGACCATAGTGACCGCGATCAGTACTTCAGTGATCCACTTGTAGTTACAGCGTTGTTTCTCTATCTCATCCATCGTGAGCTTCGCCCGCTCACTTCATTTTACCCTTATATGTGCTCTGTGGTTGATAAAAGCTCATCAGGTTCTTAGTACACGGGTAAGAAAGCTCCCACCCACCCTTTAAAAACCCATTGACCTCGCATTTGATTCCTACCGTCACCAAGAACCCTCACTGCCAGTGTCGTGCAACAAGGCGTGAAGGAAGTTCGATGCGAGACAACTGGATCTGGGTATGGCCGAAGATACGCGCGGTGTGCTCAGTGAAGCCGGCCAAGACCCTTCCTGTGTACTTATTAGATATTTTACCTGAAAATTGCACCTAGATTTTGACTTACCGCTCTCATAGCTAGGACTGATCTCCTGTAGCTCTTGTAGAAAGATCGAATCCATAGGGTCGTAATTCTCATCGTCCCATTCCGGCAAGCGGTTCACTGAATCGATATTGACAGAGACGCCCTGCTTGCGAAGAAGATCGAGTTTAGCCCTCCGGGTAGGATAGTACCGGAGCTCCTCGTAGCTTACACCGTCCTTGCGATGACACACTAGAGAAACTTCCCGAAAGTTGATGATACTTAAAAAATATAATTAGTTAGACCTAGAGTAATCTAGTCTATATAACTTAACCTAAACCCTAACTTATATAATATTAACCTAATCTAAGCCCTAACTTAGATAATATTAATTTAATTTTAACCTATAACTACTATAAAATAGTTATGTTAGGGTTAAGTTAATATTAGGGTCTTATATAAAGCAACCTAACCCTAACCTAACCTCAACCCATTTGCCAGCCTACTGTTGCCGCAGTAGCAACAACGCCACGCTCGTTGTCTTTAAGAGCTAGGCGGTGCCTATGATATAAGACGATGTTAATTGGCTGTGTACTCAGGACGGAACGACCATTCCCGACAACTTTCACGATGATTTCTTATCCTGGACATGCACTTAGAAATGGACGAACATGATTCGACCACATCACGGATGCTTTCAGGTGACGAGCCATTTGCAGCTGATCAGCACTTTCTTTGAAGTTACGCTTTCGTAATGAGGCGCCGTCGGGATCGAAGAAAGAGAGTTCAAAAGAGCGTGTTCCTTCGCAGAGGGCACGCTCAGCACGGCTCCGTTCGCGTCTTTTGTTGATATCCCATCCAACATGCATTCCTTTGCACCTCTTGTCCTGTTGGGCACCATCGGTGCTGCTTTGTCGCAGAACATGTCGCTTTGCGACAAATACACCACGGCACTTCTCGAGGAAAACAATGGCACGAACCAGTACACTCTATTGACGCTGCTTGTGAACACTGTTGTCATCGGAAACTACATACAACCGAACAAGAATGCAGTCCCCGGAATCCTCGCCAAGGCTATGTATGGTCAATGGTGATGAGGTCGACCTCCTTCCGTATTTCGATGGTTCTTTGAAGTCCACCAACCGTGGAGGTTCTATGGGAGTTGCGATCAACTTTCTCGATGATGGTGGCGCTGAGCCATTGATGAAGAACAAGCCCTCCAACACAGAGAGCTCGAATCAATAGTAGGCCGGCTCATCCATTGATTTACTCTTTCTTATACTAACTATACCGAAGATTTTTGATGACCCATCTCTACGAATTCTTCGGCAAGCTGCTCGGCTGCTCCGCCTACAACACCATGGATTTCCCCGCCTACAGCGGCGATGACATGGCCTCCTCGCACGCCTTCATGAGCCTCGACCCTTCCGAATTCGGATACTTTGTGCAGCAAGTCGGCCCCGCAGCGGGCTCCTTCGGCGTCACCGATGAAGACGTTACCACCGTTGCGGCCGCGCTCCAGAAGCTGTTCGGATATAGATGCAGCCCGCCGACAACTGTGATCCCAGAGCAAGGCCCGACGCTGAATAGCATCTGTTAGAATGAGCAGTGTCCGCTTGATCCCATGGCTACATGCGCGGCTTATCCGAATAATGGGACGGTGATGGAGCCGCTGATGGTGAATGAGACGACGAGTGGCACTATGCCGAGTTCGACGGGTATGATTCCTTCTGGTACTGGAGTGCCGGACTTCACAGGAGCTGCTGTTACTCAGGGAGCTGGGTTTGCGGCTTTGGTTGGTGGACTGGCCTTCCCGATTGTAATTTAATGAGCTAGGTATGATAGTGAAAAACATCAAGTTCTTATTTGAACCGCGCATTATACTTGGTCCGCTATTGGTGACGCCTTTCCTACTGTGCAATTTATGGCATTGGTCAAGGCAACGTTGGTGCATCGCGAAGGAGATAACAGGTGCAGAATGTGGCAAACAGAAGTAAAGATGTACTTAGAGGCCGTTCCTTGTTCGAAGACGTCGTGTGTCACATCAACATACAGTGTTAAACGAAAGTTCAGAGACCTATTGTAGACTGGATTGCTTTAGGACACATCATACCATCTCCAAAATTGATCCTGGTATTTTAGGACGGTCTCAGAGCCGGTGGGAACTTCCAAGGTTGTCCGCACAACCCGTTTTCCAGTGCTTTAGCTAGCTATGTACAGCATGTAGTGGACCGTTTACTGTACACAGCAGTCATAGAAGCACCCATAACAGTTGCAGAAGTTCTGACCCTCTTCGCAGTCCTGCGGTGAGCATCGACAATCGATATCCCAGTACCTCCACCAGACCTCTCTAAGGAAATCCATTGCTTGTGGTATGTGTGGCGTCAAAGCTAGTAGTCGAGCGATTGTATTTGGTCGTAAGGCTTGCTGTTTTTCTTCTTCAGGTGGTGTAAGTTGAGCGAGAGCGAGAGCGAAGAGGGTGATTTGAAGAAGCGTGCAGATATGGAGAGGGACAGTAGGCTACTAAGTAGAGCCTTAAGAACTAGTCGTCGTTTGATTTGGCTTCTTGGGAACGGGCTTTTGTAAACAGCTCTTCGCGCAAACGAGTGTTGGACAAATAGCGTCCATTGGGCCGTCTTCCCTTCCGTCGAGATAAGTCATCATTGGTTTAAAAATGTAAATCGTTACAGCTTTCTCTCACAGCGTTATACCGTGTACGGAACGTGCGCGAAGTATTCTTCATGATAAATGTAAATCGATTCGCAGCCAGCTTCCAAGAGAGCACGGTACTCTAACAGTTGTCAAGTTAGCATATCCGAAAGATGTTCTTACATATCCTTGGAGGATGCTGCGAACGGATCTACGAACGCAGTAGTTGGTCTCCAACAGCGATCATTCGAATGTTTGCCAGCTGTACTCTTTAGTTTGCCTCAGTGATTAAGGCTGACTGTAAGAACAACGCTCAGCCACTCAGACCAACAATGTGCTCCAGCACTGTGGTAATGTACCTACCAAGAGAGCAATTCCTCAAACGGAAAGGCACGATAGGTGACGTCATATTGTTAGAACCAGAACACTGGTGTCAAGAAGCCAGATGCGAGGTATGACGCTCGAATTGCGAACACGCACGATGGAATAGAAGATGAATGAAAAATGTGAGCTTATGGTTTGTTAGGCGCACTTTTCAGGCTATTTCGTATGGCCGACCAATGAGTTTACAGAATCTCTCCGAAGGTGCATCGCGCGTCGAACTTTTGGCACCCTTTTTTTTGCTTACCATAGCGGAATGCCCTCAATTGATTTCTCTCACAAAGGATCGAAGTAATTCATTCACATGGCTAATGCATCACCGGTCGGAATGCGGCTGCACAGATCCACCGGGTCCGTAATTACGTCATACCGCGCTCAGAGCTTACCATGGGTGCGGGGTCAATGCGCGCCGAGCCTCAATGCGCGCTCAACACGAAAACACCTCAAGCTTCAACACCACCTATCGCTACCAATATGGGGTCAATTGAGGCTGCGCTTGAAGCGATACAATCGCAAGAACCTGGAGACTCTATCGACTATACAAAAATCGCGAAGGAGCATAGCGTTGTACGCTCTACGCTCACCCGGAGACACTAGGCTGTAACGCAGTCGCGTACAGCTGAGGGAATTAACCGACGAAAACTTCGCCCTTAACAGGAGCAGGAGCTTATACGCTATATCAAAAAACTCACTTAGCGAGGCCTACCACCTACACGGCAAATAATCCAGAACTTTGTAGCCTGTATAGCCAAAACGAGTGTTAGCATATACTGGGTTGATCAGTTTGTTAAGCGACACAGCATTGATCTAGTTTCAAGATGGACAGCTGGAATGGACAGCAATCGCCACAAAGCCGACTTAGAGACAAAGTACAGCCTATATTTCGACCTACTACAGCAGAAAATTAGCTAATACGATATCGAGCCTCAGCACACGTACAATATGGACGAAAAAGGCATCCTACTAGGCATTACTACTCGCTCAAAGCGGATCTTTAGTAGGCAGCTGTACGAGAGCAAGGAGGTGAGGCAGGCTATTCAGGATGGTAGCTGTGAGTGGATTTCGCTCCTAGCCTGCATATGCGCCGACGGATCGGCTCTAGATCTAGCCCTTATCTATCAGGCTGCCTCAGGTAGCCTACAATTAAGCTGGGTTAAAGAAATTAACCCTTAGGAACACTCAGCCTTTATTACCTCATCGCCTTCTGGCTGGACAAATAACGAGATAGGCCTCGCGTGGCTTAAGCAGGTGTTTGATCGCTGTACTAAGGAGAAAGCTGGACGCTCCTACCAACTACTTATCCTTGACGGCTATAGATCCCACCTTACTATGGATTTTATCAATTACTGTGACCAGAATAGGATACTCCTAGTTATATTTCCGCCTCATTCGACGTATACACTACAGCCGCTTAATGTTGTTATGTTTAAGCCTCTCTCTACTGCCTACTCAGCTGAGCTCTTAGCCTTCCTACACAGGTGCTAGGGACTATCGTCAATCGCAAAAAGAGACTTCTTTAGCCTATTCTGGAGGGCTTGGGGTAGCTTGTTTAGGAAGCCATTAATTATTAAGGCCTTTAAGGCTACTGGCATATCACCACTTAACCCAGAGGTTATACTCAAGAGATTCACTAAGACCAGCCTACCTAAGCGGGAATTAAGAGAAAGCTCAACCTCAGTACTCAGCGCGTCTGACTGGAGGAAAATCGACCGGCTCCTAAAGGCTGCAGTAGATATAGGGAATAGTAATAAGGCAAAGAAGCTGAGCCGAACAGTGCACTCAATTGCCGTACAAAAACAGCTACTACAGCATGAAAATGAGGGACTAAGAGCAGCACTAGGCAATAAGAAGAGGCGTAGGAAGCGTGGCAAGCCTTTGCTGGATAACCAGCCTACTGAGTACTCAGGGGGTGCTGTTTTCTGGTCCCCAAGGAAGGTGCAGGAGGCACGTAATCGTCTACAGCAAAAAGAGGCCAAGGCAGAGCAGCTAGTACTCCAAAAAACTGAGGCAGCTGAGGCTCGGAGGGCTAGCCAGCAGGTGAAGGCTAGACTACTCCAAGAGAAGCGCGTTGCGAGGGCTGAGGCTCAGGCAGCTCGAGCGAAGGCAAAGGCGGATTAGGCAGCTGAGCGAGCCCAGAAGTAGCAGGCTCGCAGGGCTCAGCAACACTACAAGAATTGTATAAAAATAGCTAAGAAAGGTAGCAAAAAGGCATTAAGGCTACCTAAGCAGGGTATAAGGGAAAAAAAGCTTATTAATAAGGCTATAGATGCTGCTGAGGCCTCAGGTGCTGCATCAGAGCCTCTACAGCCTCAGTCGCGCCGGGGCCGGAATATTAGAACTCCGAGTAGATTTTTATAGCTATAATTAATTATTAAGATTCATAGACCTCATCACCAGAAATTCTTATAATAATAGCAATTGTAGGGAGCTCTGCAGCTTCAAGTTTAGCTGAGCTGGTTTGGTGTTGAGCGCGCATTGAGGCTCGGCGCGCATTGACCCCGCACCCATGGTATAGCTCGAGCTTCGTGCCCTCTCAACGTACATATATACCTTCTGTACCTCGACAACGGCCCTCTTCCATCCATTGAGCCCACCACATATCAATTACACACCAAATCACACCTTGAAACCTCGCCTCACACTTAAACATCGCCATGGGTTGGTTCAGCAGCGCAAAGGAGAACGCCTCCACGCCCACACCACCGACCACCGAAGGCAACTCGAAACTAGTCGGAGCTGAGCAGGATCGATACTCTTCGCACTTTAGCATTGGAGATGCGGGCGTAGATCGCATCAAGGAGGGTCTCAAGGACATGGCGAGTCACAAGGGCAGTGGCGCCGAGCAGGACAGATACGCATCACACTTTAGCCTCGACCACGACCCGGTCAGAGCCGCAGCACATGCACTCGTACAGGCGAAGCGCTCGGGGGCTGAGCAGGACAGACTGGGTGGCTACTTCGGTCTCGGTCACGATGGCTGGGCCCGCGCGAGGAGGTTGGCTGAGATGCAAGGCGAGGCCGCTGAGCAGGTACGTGAATTCTTGTTGAATTGGGGGAGCCACTAACAGCTTTAGGACCGATATGGTTCGCATTTCGGCGTAGATCCCGACTCTGTCAAGAGGGCTGCTCTCTCGGTACAAGAAGGCGTGAAGCAAGCTATGGACAGATAGACGATGGCAGGAGGTGGATTGAAGAACGAAGGCATTGGGGGTTGAGTCAGACGACTCTTGCTCTTGTACAGTACAATTGTATCTCCGGAATCAATGGCATTGCGTCCTATAATATCCGCAACGTCCGCCTATCAGAGGCTATCCATGCAATCCGGACACGTGCGACGGATCCTCTATCTCTCCGACTAATTGCACATTGTGAATGTTTTCCGACGTAGCAGCAGCCTTTGTCAGCAACGGCAGCATCTGCTTTGTCTATGATGCACAGCAGCGGCTCCACAGTAGTGGTAATGATTGGTGGTAGTGTTGAGGGCCCCACCAAGCAGCGACCCGCTCCCGGTCAAATACTTTAGCATTTTGTAAAGCATCCGGGAGCAACACTGCACTTACGGTGTAAATATTGACCCGGACTATAGCACATCGCCATCATTTATTATTACTATAAATATCTTGCTGGAACGCCAGTAACTCTGTTCATCCGTTCGATAATTACTACGCGGCTCATCTCAAGCATGTCGCATAACATCCTCATCACCGGCGGCTCTGGCTATCTCGGTGGAACCTTGCTTCATCAACTTAAGACCGCAAACCTCCCCCCATACTCCAAGCTCTATGCTCTCGTGCGCACCGACGCACAAGCAGAAACTGTGCGCCAATACGATGCAACACCTATCCGGTTCGACGTCTCAGACCCCGCATCCATCCAATCCAACATCATCACCAACAAGATCACAATCGTCTTCCACCTCTACGACCCCCTCGACGTCGGCACGCCACACTGGATCCAGGCCCTCGCGACCGTAAAAGAGCAAACCAACCAAGACGTCCACTTCCTCTTCACCACAGGCGCGAAACTATTTTCCTCGCATGCCGGTGCACCAACCGACAAGCCGCTCCCAGACACCGATCCGCACCTTTACGATGTGCAGAAAGCGCAGCCAGACAGAGCGCCGATGGCAGCCATGGCCGCAGGAGCCAAAGCGAATAACCTCGTCATCGACATCGCCGAAGCCCATGGCGTGAAGAGCTATATATTCGCACCTTGCATCGTTTACGGTCGGGGTCTGAGATTAGGAAACCCTATTTCTATCCAAACCGTTGCGATTGTGCGCGCTGCTAGGCCTCTGTGGCGTATGTACAAAGTTGACAAGGGGAAGCCGACGTGGCCTGTTTGCCATGTGCTCGATAATACAGCCCTTTACATTGAGATTTTGAGGGGCATTTTGGAAGGGAAGGATATTGGTCATGGGAAGAATGGGTATTTCCTTGCGGCGTCTGGGAGCGTGGCTTGGGATGATCTGTATATTGCGATGGCGAAGGCGATGAGGAAGCGGCTTATTGTCATCGATGATACTATTGCGATGGCAGAGGATTATGTTTTGAAAAAGATGGGAGAAGCTTTGGATTGTCCACCGGCATTTGTCCCGATGCAGATAGGTGGGCTGTAAGTTCCCTGATATTGCAAGGAAGGAGACGACCCAACTGACGTGGTACAGGTGTACGATGACGGCGGAGCATGGAAAGAAGATTGGGTGGACACCAAAGTTTAAGCCTGCGCATATTCTGGAAGCTGTGGATGAGGAAGTGGAGCTCATTTTGGAGAATTTGGACGGGGCGAAGAGCTATGCGATTCCCAAGGGTACCAAATTGAAGTAGTGAGTCGAGCTAAAGACACGGTGTCTTGCTTGGGCTTTGGTAAAGGAATACGGAATTTTATGTTGCGATTGACGTCAGGTAGTTGCATATACATGTTCTGCTTTCATCTGTTTTCCGATTTGCTACCACGGAAGTGTAAGCACAGCCCATTTCTAAGAAGCCAGAGCCTACTTTCTAAGCCCATTCCGCCCACTCCCTTGTCATCGCCCCGCTCGCCGCTCTTAGCATTCGGTCAGCCTCTGGATCATCCAGGCCGACGGTGACTCCAATATCAAACCTACATTTGTCTCAGTTCAATAAAGCCCTTGTGTTATGATTACTGCGTTTCGCTTTGCAGGCCTTAGAAAAGCTTGAGCCCAGTTTGACTAATGAACTATCACAAGCACACCGAAAAGATCCTCTGGTACGGCGTTCTTCAACATCCACAACTGCGGATTGGCCGAAGGATGACAGGCGGCGTAGCTGTATTCTTGGGAGCTGCTGCTGCGTAAGACAGCTTGCCACCCCGGCAGAGAATTATATAGTATTTATATAGTGAGACTTTGAAGATACGCATGTAGTGTCACCCCAGATGAGCTCGAATCTTTCCGGGAACCATGGCTTTCTATGAACTTCCGTCAACCGCGGCCGTTGAAGAGAGTGCTCTACTTATCTCGCATATCGTCAACAAAACGCCGGTCAAGACATCACTACGGCTCACGGAAATCGCGAACAAGAATCTTCAAGCCCAGGAGCTCGCAGATTCAAAATCCAGTATTGAACTTTACTTCAAATGCGAGAACCTACAACGCACCGGATCCTTCAAATTCCGGGGAGCATGTCACTTCCTGGCAAAACTCGACGACGACGCACTTGCGAAGGGAGTGGTAGCTTATAGCACAGGTACTACCAATGTCCGATCTCGTCTCTTCATGTTTTGACTTTCTCAGGCAACCATGCCCAGGCAGTAGCCCACGCCGCTCAACTTGCATCACGAAAGCGCAACATGCATGTACCGTGCTACGTTGTAGTACCCTCCAACTGTCCGTCCGCCAAAATATCCGCTGCTCAAGACTACGGAGCCACCGTTATACTCGCAGGAATCGACCCCAATGATCGAATCATGCTCGCCGAGGAAGTGCAGCTCGCTACTGGCTCGATCCTCGTCCCTCCAGCTGACCACGTAGACATCGTCCTCGGTCAGTCGACTGCAGTGCAAGAATTTGTGCAGCAGGCGACCCAAATGGCACGAGGCCTCGATGCAATCATCATCCCTAGTGGAGGAGGAGGCTTGCTCTGCGGCGCAATCGCAGTCTGTAAGCCTCAGGGCGTAGCTGTCTTCGGAGCTGAACCCGAATATGGAGGACCTGGACTAGCCTCTGCTCTGGAAAAAGGGAGTCGCACGACGAGCATACAAGGTCCGATTTCGATCGCGGATGGATTGCGCTCGCTGACTGGCCAGGCGAATTGGGAACATATCAGAGCTAGTGGGAATGTGGAACAAGTGTTTACTGTTAGTGAGGCGCGGATCAAAGAAGCGTTGAAGTTTGCGGTTGAGGAGCTGGGATTCGTTATTGAGGCGAGCGCTACTGTGCCGCTGGCGGTGGCACTGTTTAGCCGTGAATTTCAGCGACGGATCGTGGCTGCTGATAGGCGGATGAGAGTGGGTGTTGTTCTGACTGGGGGTAACGTCAGCATGGACAATCTGCCCGCTATGATGCCTGGAAAAATTGCGAGGTCGGCTTAGCATTAGTTGACGGGGCTGTTTGGAGATGCGTCGCGTGTTTCTATTGTTCTGAAGTTTTCGTCGATCGAAAAGCTCGCTACCTTGTAGCTGGTTGATCTTTCCTTCACAGATTCCGGCTCTAGTTGAACATACCTAGGTAAAGTGGCTATGGGGAATATCCCCTCTCCTACATTTCGGGGCGTATCAATGAGTGAGCTGACGTGAACACTACCCCGACAACCAATACAGCCCACAAAAAGTACGCCTTCTGTCTCAGCCCCAAATATTAGAAATACATCGAGTGGCACAGCATCCTGAACACATGGGTGACCAGAGAATGCGACCAAGTGCCAGATACTGTGCCTTCTCCACATTGGTTGTAGTGCTCCGAAGTATCGCTCAAGCCGATGGGAATCTGAGGCAACCATAGGTCAACTAGCGCTATCGTGCGTGTACTCATGCGGCAAGGTGCCGATTGACTCCAATTTTGGGTTTGCATATGTCGGTTTTCTTCAGGAGAGCCGCTGAGTGTAGCACTTGACTCTTGGGGCTAAGTGCCATATACTAGGCAAGGGCGACATGCCCGGCCAGACGAGTACCATTTTCTTAAAGCTTCCACAGTATATGGACCCATACAAAGCAAAAGAATTCATAGAAGCTCCTAATTTTCGTCGTTTCATTGTTAAACCGCGGAACAACACGTCTGAGATCTCCCAAAATGCCAGAGTCGAAAAACAATGACCAACAGCTTGTGTATACTACCGAGATCTCGTCCGTGGGATCTCAATGCCTTGTATCAGTACAGGCCCCGGCAGGCAACGAGCCAGATATCCGGCAGGACGGAGGTGGAAGAGCTTGGTTGCAAGTCCTTGGTTGTTGGCTCCTCTTTATGAACACATGGCCAGTATTTTAGCCCTCTGTAATCCAACAGTACTGATTATTACAAGGGGGCTGACAAATTCCTTCTCGATCTTCGAAACCTACTACAACCAGGAATTCCCTCACATGTCACACTCGAACGTCTCGTGGATCGGCTCGATGCAGCTCTTTCTAACGCTGTTCATTGGCGTATTCGCGGGGTGGTTTCTTGATAGAGGCCATCTCCGTGTGGTGCTTATAACCGGAATATTATTCGAGGTGGTTGGAATGCTAATGACGAGTTTCTGTAAGACATACTGGCAATTGCTCCTCGCTCAGGGTATATGTGTTGGTATCGGATCTGGCACACTGGCTTTTACCAGTGCAGCCATCATTCCGTTCTACTTCACGAATAGACGAATGCTAGCCGCTGGAATCGTGAGTACTGGAAGTAGCATAGGTAAGCACTCATACTTTTAGTCTAAGCTATAATCTGACTAAAGCAATCCATAGCTGGGATCATCTATCCGCTCATGATGCGTGAACTGTTTAGAGAGGTTGGATTTGGTTGGGCTGTCCGGATATTGGCTTTTGTTATGTTGGGCGGGCTTTTAGTGAGCCTCGTCTTGTTGAAACCAGATACAAAGTCGAAGAAGCGACGGCCACTATTCAAGAGCTCTTTGTTGTGTGACGTGCCTTACACACTATTCATTGTTGGTGAGTCTCCGCTCACAACAGAGTCGTTTCCCAGGTCACTGACAAAACACACAGCCTACGCTTTTATGGTTGCGGGCGTATATGTGCCGTACTTCTTCATACAGAGCTATGCTTTGGATCTTTCGATCGACGAAAGCATGACCTTCAACGTTGTCAGCATCATGAACGCAGCAACATTCTTCGGCCGTTTCCCTTACAATTACCTTGCAGATATGTACGTGTGATACTCGAACCCTGTCAAAGAAAACGTTAACATCCAACACAGTTATGGCGGAATTGCCGTCCTCGTCCCCTGCTGTTTCGCCACCTCTATCATACTTTTCCTCTGGCGCTTCGTGCACAATCTCAGCGGCCTGATAGCCATCAGCGCGACATTCTGCTTCGTCACCGGCGGTCTGGTCTCCCTCCCTGCAGTCACTATTGCCAATCTTACGCAGGATAAGTCTGAGTACGGGACGAGAATGGGAATGGGCTATACAGTCGCAGCTATCGGAGCGCTTCTTGGGACCCCGATTGCGGGAATGGCACGTAGTAGTGGTACTTCAGACGTGCTTGAGAGATGGCAGTGTGCTTGGTTTCTTGCCGGAGGGGCGCTTCTTATTGCGACGGCTCTCATGATATGGGCGCGAATTATACGAGCTGGTACGGATGTCAGCGTCAAGATCTGAGCTTGCTCTTCGCGATTTTACAAACAGAAGATGGCCTAAGTTGTATTAAGTTGGGTTTTTAATCTTACATGCTCTATTTTAAATTAAAAGCTGAGCTGGGAGTTTACATTCGTGTAGTCAAAAAGATCAGATTGATTTTCGTGTTGCGGCAAAGACGCTAACCGAAAATGGCCTAATAACCTGTTATCTAAGCCTATATGTAGATGGATGCTTAATCGTCACGTGATTCTAGCTGGGTTTCTGATTGGTCGATCTCAATGTGTGGAAGATCACATGACGATTAAGCATCTGAACCTGGTGGTATGTGACAAAATCAGTTCAAATCATGTGACATCGCGCACCTTTCGATGCACTATTTCCATAACCTAGAATAACCGGGAAACACACATACAACTTGCTCTAATGTAGATTATATTACCACCATTGGGAACTACAGAAAACTGTATTTGCAAGGAATGCGGCTTGTAAACTCCTCCAGGAAGGATATATCAAGAGCCGTTCCTAGAAATACCCTCTTCGATCCTAAATATACGCACCTGTACTGTTGGTAGGATATTTTAAGAGCAGAATCTCGCGAATGTTCATGTTTCATCAGCATGGTGTTTAGGCAATGTTGTATTTGTGGGTTGAGCTTCGACAACAAGGTGGTAAGACAACTGACATTTTCTGACATTGAACACCGATATAATTTATTAACGTAGCTCTTTCGGACAAGCTCCGAGCTAGAAAGAGAAACACCACGTCCATTCCATACTCTAATCTTCCACCACAAACTATACCCTCAATTTCCCCTCTCAACTTTCAAGGTGCAGCGACCGCCAAAGGAATCCACGCGAGCGTCCCCGCAGGGCTAAACTCCACCTCCAAAGGCTCCTTCTGCCACGTCTCAAACACCAGCTGACTCGTCCACTTTGTCAAATAGCTCCCCTCCGCCATCCTAAAGTCATATCTGTAAAGCAAAATCGCCAGGAAGAGCCGCATTTCTAGTCTTGCCAGCGGTTGAGCCGGACACTCGCGCGGCCCTACGCCCCACGGTTTGTAAGCGGACATGTCGTTGTGGTTTAACGGCGAGGAAGAAGACCATTTGGAAGACTGGTCGGCGTGCGGTAGGAAGCGCTCGGGGGCGAAGGTGTCGGGTGCGGAGAAGTGGGCGGCGTTGCGGAACATCGAGTAGCATGACACTGAGACGACGGTATCTGGTGGGATGACATTGCCCGCAATGGTGGTAGGAGCACCGCCGGGTAGCTGGCGACGAAGCATATCCGGAAGCGGTGGGCAGAGACGCAGTGACTCGTCGATGACAGCGTTCAAGTATTCCAACTTGGCGGCATCGCTGGCGTTGATGGCTTTTTCGGAAGAGAAGGCTGAGCGGACTTCTTCCTGCGCGAGCTGGAGCTTGGACGGGTAGGCAAGCAGGTAGTGGAACGTGCCGGCGAAAGCTGTAGTCAAGCATTCCGATCCAGCAACGAGGCAAGAGAAGACATTCTGTTCGATTTCGTCGTCCGTGATTTTCTCACTTGGGTTCAACTTGTTGTACTCCGCAAGATGGCCTAGTAAGTCCGGGTGGCCGCTTGGTCCATTCTTGACGCGGTTTTGTAGCCGTTCGTGTCCGTCGTTGAAGATCATTTTGAGATCTTCAAACGCGGATCGGGGGGTGATGGCCATCAGTGCGTTGTTTATCCATGGGTAGTACGTTATCGCCGCAGCGATGATGACGCCTTGGAAATGCGAAAGAACGCCCATGATGGCATGGCCAGCACCAGTCTCCAGACAGCCGTACGACCTTGACCATGCCAACTCGCCGATGATGTCGAAGGTCGTAAAGTTGGACCACTTGACCATGTCTACGACCCCAGATCCTCGGTTCTTCTGTATGAGAGCATCGATGCGCTTTGTGAATTTGTCGAAGTATACGCGCACTGTAGGCTCGTACTCTTTGACAGCCTGCTCCGAAAATGCCATACCAAGTGCTTTGCGGAAACGGGCATGATCGGAGCCAATGCCGGAGATGACATTGTAAGACTCAATTCCAGGCGGACGCATACCCCACTGTGAAGGACGGATTTCACTATCTTTTCTCAGGTAAATGTCGTCCCATGCGCGAGGGTCGTTGATATGTAGCTCATTGGGAGCCACACGGACAATCGGCCCGTACTCGTCATGGAGTGCTTTTATTCGAAATGAATTTTGACCGGTGACAAGCGTGAAGAGGTAGGAAGTCGGGAAGCGCTCCATGCCTTCGGGCCAGGGAATCTTGCTAGAGGGTGGAAAAGGATGTTGTAAACGGCTCGTGTGAGAACATACTAATCGAGTGAGCAGGAGCCGGTCCATAGTGGATTGCAAAACATACCAGGAGGTAGGCGCCCACTGCCTTCAGAAAAATGCCCATGATGCTCACCGAACTACTAAAGCAAAATGGAGAGTGGCTGCAGTGCGGTTAGGTCATAGATTAAGTCTCATATTCCGCCATTGTTGATCAATACTAATTTTTCAGACAACAATCCATATAAGAAATCTCCTTCAGAGCCAAATGCAGTGCGAATATGAATGCATCTATGCTTATGTACCGGTGTTGTGGTGACCAAGATACGTCGGACCGAGTTTGGCTGGGGACTTTCTGATTCGTCCACGAGCATCGTGGAGCATGTCGGGTCTGCAGCCCGGCGTTCGGGATTCAACCCCACAACTACAAGAAGGATTCTGACTCTTAGTTATTGAAGCGCAAGATTCTCGCACGGCAAAGTCAAGATCACATTGCTTGCGTGAGTTGAAAACAATACTTCGTCTCAATCAAGTGAATTGAAGATCCCAATATAGCATCATCCTCTGATTTTTATTTATCCGAGCAACTGCAGATGAGCTGAGTACAAGCTCGACCAAGTAGAGGCTGCTAGCATTGTTTCTGAGCAGTTTTGGGTCTGCACTGACTAGTCGAATAATACTGGTTCTAGATCTATGGCACGAGGTGCTTTCAAGTTTACGGGTGAACAGTCTTTACCTGCGAATTCCAGGCCCACGGAGATAGGATTGAAAATTTCGGAGCGGCCTTGAACTGTATGGCGCTCTATCAAGATTCGAGGTTGTAGAGGAGTTGTCGGTGTCACATTCCCGAAGCTGTGACCCGGTCATCTGTACTCGCCGAGCCGCGTCGGGTATTCTAACACAGTAGTGATATATATGAGCGGCGGTCAAACCCAGTGATGGGATTTGTGGCGTACTGAGTACCGGGGGTGTATGCGGATAAGGTTGGTAGGTATCGAGGGATTTTGTTAGTTGTTAATCGTGCGCGCACCTGATATCCCATGTCTATGTGTTACAAAGTCAGCAACGAAACCAATGACTCTTCACCAGTAACTCCCGAATGGCTCACAAGTAGAAATTCGTCTACAATCGAGCTGTACCTGACAGGGTGCGTCCATCCACCAAAACACGATAGGATCTATTTGGCAATCCATCTTCCAAGCCTTCTCAACCGATAGTATACTACCTAGACCACACAAGCCGCTATAACAATCAAAACCAGCACACTCCCCCACACACCAGCCCTCAAACAAAAACACCCCTCACCCGTCCCTCAAAGCCACCCCCTCTCCTTAGCCTTACCCCTCAACTCCTCCGCCTATCACCATACCCACTCTCATACTCCTTCCCACGCCCACCCACAACCTCGCTCCCCGTCCTCGTCCTCTTCCCCGCATGCTTCATCCCCCCATACCCCCCAACAACAAGCCGCCCACGGTCCCCAACCCCGGAAAAATAGCATCGCCAACCAGGCCACCCACCCCCGCGCCCAAAAACATATTCCGGCTCTTATATTCTTTATCGACGGCGCGCGCGCGCTCACGGTCAGAATCGTGGTTGTGTTTGCGCTCACGAGTGTGCGAGCGGCGGCGGTGGCGGCGGCGATGTCGCCTTTTTTTATGGTGAGGCGACGAGTCGTCGGAGGTGTGGGAGCCGTCTGAGTCGCTGTCGTACTCGTTTTGGGCTGCGAAGTGCACGCGGGGAGGTTGGGAGTGGCTTCTGGGTGGTTGAGGGCACGCCTAGGTGTCCGGTTTTGTGTCTTTGTGGTGGCTGTGGGTATCCTTGCGGTCGCATTTGGGGCGTGTGCGGGCGGGTCGAGTAGGATGCGGGTCTTGGGGGTGTTGAGGGATATGGTGGCAGTTGTGGTTGCAGTTGCGGAGCATGATTTTGAGGTTTCTGCTGGTACGGCTGTGGGTGGTAGCTTTGCGGTTGTGGTTGTTGGTATTGTTGTTGATGCGTAGGATAAAGCGAGTAGGGTGGTAGTTCGTCGTTCGGATAGGGCGTAGGGTGCGGATATTGATTCGCGAATTGGTGTTGCGGTTGCGATTGGTAGGAGTTCGATCTGTTGTGGCCGTGCATCTGCTGTGCTGCCTCACTACCCATAAAGTACTCTGCTGCTGCCATCTCTTTTTAATTCTTCTGATTCCAATAAATTTCCTCGAGTCTCGGTTGTGAAGGCGAAAGCCAAGTTGCCGCCCAAAAAGGCGGAGTACGGCGCTATCAACTACCTAGGCAGCATCAGGCCCAGTCATCTCACACTTCCGGAGCACGTAATTATCCACGGCTACGTCATCAGATCATCTTGGAGATCTTGTGAGCAGTGATTTGCTCCGCATCAGGTAGACCAATGTCTTGGCTCTGCCGGTTGTTTGCCGGTTGCCGGTCTTAGCAAGCATGGCTGTGCAGCTGCAGCCTTGGCGAGCCATGAGTGGCACATTTTCTGGACAGAGGATAAGTAAGCATGGCGATCCTATTCGACAGCCATACTCGCACGATGATAAAATAGATGTCAGTTGAAGCGTGCATTAATGTATTGCATGTACGACGTAGGGTCGAGGCGAAGAACTCCACAGGAAGCGAACCTGGCCCGGCGCCAAGTATAAAAGAAATAGGTTCGGGCGAATAATAGGTGTTCCAAAGACGTTTCTCTGGACATGTGCCGCATGCCGTAAGCGTTACCTGGCGGCATTAAGAGGCTGAGCTTCAGCATCGTTGGGTACGCTCTGGTAACCGCCCTCGGGCATGGGCACACCCTCAACTTTCTTGACGGCCTTTCCTTCAATGTGCATCATAATGCCTCCACACCCTGCCACTATACAACCTAATGCCACGAAGAGGCCTGTAGCCCATGGCGGCCGGTCATACCTGTTGTAGTTGTACATGAAGTAGCACAACACAACTTGGAAGAAAGTGTTCCATACGTTCATCCAAACCACAAAATCCATCTTCCAGCTTTTCGTAGGTGGAGCGCGGATGCCAGTGGGCGGCGGATCGGGTGTTTTTGCGACGGGGATGGGAACGGACGGGTCGTCGGGGTTAACCGTGGCAGCATTTGCATGCTCAGGCAAGTTCTCCGATCCGGGGAGACGAAACCAGCCGCGATGTATTCCCGCCAACCTCCTCATGCCGACCTGTTTGCGCGTCGCCCCGCCGAGCCGCCAGTATAACAGCCAGTACAGGTCGCGAAACCTCCACGGAGCTAGACCGAAACCAGTGACGCAGAAGAGCGCGTTGAGGATTTGTGAATCAATCTCGACCCATATTCTCCTGGGAGACTGGATGTCATCGCAGGTAGGCGTGCACATTGCGGGTGCAGCGTTGCAGAGCAACAGGAAGAGCATACCGCCCCACGCTACCACGTTTAAGCCGTAAAGGGTGATGAGGAAGCCTGCCGGCGTGAGAAACCACTTCCAGAAGGCTTTCAGTCCGATAACGGTCGAGGTGGTCCACGGGAGCTTCGGAGGAGGCACGTAGCCGTTGGCGTACTATCGCGCTGTTAGTCGTGGGCAGTCACAGTCGTGGTGTCAACATACCTGCTGCGGCGCTTCCTTGGACCGTCCATCTATACTTGGAACGTTGGAGCCATCCTTCAGTCTCTCTTTCTCAGTGCTATCACAGCTCGGCACTTCTAGGATGTCGCGGTCAGGCACCGTCTCTTTGGCAACGTCTACATTCGTGTCTTCCTCTGCCAGCGTAGGGAACGGCTCGGTAGACTGTTGAGCGCCCTGCGACCTGAGCCTGTCTGACGAACTGGACCTCGTCGCGCTGAAAGGCGGCCGGGGTTGGAATTCGTTCTCGTTGTTGACCTCCTGGCCGTTGCTCCCTATTCTTCGTAACCGCCGCTCAGTGTTTTCGTTCTGGCTTTCCCTTTGCTCTGCCTTGAACCGCTGGGGCTCCTCTTTCCATCCCGACTCGCTGTAGGAGCCTCTCCTGATATCCGTGAGGGAGGGTGCTTTCGCCGTAACGGTCCCTGTAGCGGCCCACATGCCAGGCGGTGGCGATGCCTCCATGGCCTTTACGCTCGCGGTGCGAAGTCGACCGGCGACCGAGTTAGCAGAGCCACTGGTGGATGTGCGCGGTCGCTTTGCGGGCGGGGAGGTCGCTGCGGCACCGGGCTCTGTTTGAGGAGAATAGGGGTGTGGAAAGGGAACCGGCGTTGGTACGTTGGCGTTTGAGGAAGCCATGATGGCGAATGTGAAAAAAGAAGAGGAGAAGAATATGAAGGGACCGCGCTGGCGGCTGGTGTATACGGCGCAGACTACCGGTATACGCACGATACGCGAGTACGCGGCTCTGGCCTCTCTGACCTCCCTGGCAGCGTGGCGTACGTCAAGCCACCGGACCAAGACGTTCTAGGCGTGGCACCGCCCTTGGCAGACTCACAGTGCTGGCAGCATAACTATTAACGATGCTAGAACTCGAGCCTGGCAATAAAATAGAGAACAGGAAAGGTAGATGCATCGCACAACACTGGGGCTTCGGCTGGGCTAGGCCTGCAGCGGCGAGATTAGTCGGAGATTTTTTGGAGGCTTGGGGTGCCGGGTGCCGGGCAACTAGCAACGCAATTACCTAGGTAACAAGTGGTCATACCATTGAATCTACGTTTTCGGAGTCTCGAAAGATAGATTCATATCGTATTCTGTACTGTATACTATATTATGTTCAATTTCAATACCAGGCAATTCCCAGCTTATCATTCAGACAACTCCACCAGAAAGGGGCCAAACTACCACAAGGGCAAAGACAATGTCGTCGATCAGAGCAGCGTCCAGGCAAATCCAAATGAGACCGACAAGCCCGACAGCGCTGCAACCCAACCATAAGCGCCTCCGTCGCCCTTGAATAGTGACGAAGCCGCGCCAGGTGTGGACTCTGCAGGTGCAGCGGCACCTGAAGAACTGGTGGATTGGGTTTCGCTCGGCGATGAGCCTCCAGAAGAGCTCTCGGTTGGGGTCACGGCGACTGTGCTACCACTTGTAATGGTAGCGCTGTCGCTAATGGTAATGGGCGTCTCTCCCGCAGGAATAGACATGTCGGCCGATTCGCAAGCGTCCGTGTAGACACCCCGTCCCGAGCAGAAGGTGAGCTGGGGAATACTGGTAACCTCAGACGTGGGTTGAGGGGTCATGGAGAGGTCTGTCTGCGTTAGAAACACCGTCTGTAAGGGTTGCGTGTACACGACTCGGTGACAGCATGCGAAGTGGACTCACCATCAGGGATTGAGGTCTGGATAGTCACGAAGCCCTCGGTGGTCTCCTGCGCTGTTGCGCCGGCCAGCAGGAAGAAGGCGCATGCGAGAGGTGAGAAGAACATTGTGATGGTGGTGGTTATGAGTGGTTGGTGGAATAGTTGGGTAGGCGCAATACTGTGTGCTGTCGCAGTGTACATAAAGCAAGAACCAAGCGTTTATGCGCGCCGCTGGGTGCTGGCGCGGCCTGGATGGTTGTCGTGCAGTGTGATCGCTAGGGGCTTAGCGGCCCTGCCTCCTTCCTGCTAGGGATCAGCTCGACCTCGCCCCGCGCCATCGAAGGCGAGCACATCCAATGAACCATGACAGCTAAAGACAGCCACAGATCGCCCAGAACAATGAAACCGGCTATGCTCGCCGCTCCAGTATCTGTATTCTTTGTGCCGTTGCCTAGGCTGCGGACCTGCGTTTGCGTTCAGCGTGAGCACTTGGCAAGCGTTTGTTTCGAGATAAACGATTCGACTGGCCATGCATCACGATATCCAGGAAAGGCAGCCGCACTAACTATACATGGCAAGCGCGCACGACACCACGGAGCATCCTGTTTGTTGCCGAGACCAGATAGCTTCTGAATAGCATCAGGCATGTAATAGGCATATGTACAGCAATCGAACGGTGCACATACCGTTCCCTCGTATAGAGAGCTGCTTGTTATAGGAAGTAGCCAGATGACGGCTTGGCGCAAATTTATCGAGTCATGGGCCCCGCTTGCTTCTTCCTCACAACCCACCAGATCATCACCTGCAGTCGACCGCCGCAACAGGTGCCATCGCCATGGCACGCACCGAAGACGCAATGCCCGCTATACAGCCCTCGCCGCTACAAGCCCTCGTCCAGCAAGCTGCCCTCTCCCAAACCCACGCGCCCGCTGTGCACTCCCTCGCACTCCAGATCCAGCACAATCTCCAGTATCAACACAATTGGACCGACCTTCAAGTGCACACCCACTCACCGCTCACCAATCAAGCCCTTCCACGACCACTCCTCTCAGCTCTACCTCCGCATCGCCTCTATATCCATCCCGACGAGCAAATCGAGCTGCTGAAATCGGCCGACCGCGAGCGCAAGGTGAAGAAGGAGGGAGACGCCGGCGCATTAGAGGTCAAGCCAGAGCCAGAGCACGAGTGGATTCTGCCTACGCGCCTGAGCGAGAAATGGACATTACGACGGCTGGCTGAGGTTTTCGACGCCATCACTGCAGTCCCGCCAAAGCCTGAGTCTGCGACGGAAGGGAGCGGGCCTTCGACCAGCCTGTGGAGGACAACCAAGCGGGTAGTCCTGGCGACTGTCGATACGGACAGCACCGTCGTCTATTACATCATTCAAGATGGTGTGGTGAAGCCGCGGCAGAACTGAGCATGAGTCACACTCGAAAAGGCAAAGATGAATGATCAAGGCAGCCTTCTGACAGCCGAATATCCAACGAGGATAAGACTGCATCAGATTATGAGTCTAGCAAGTACCATGATACAGTCTATTGTTAGAGCCTGTCTAACTTGGGCACTAGCATCCCCGCATGTTGGGCGACTATGGGATCTCGGCGTATATCCTATCGCCTGGCTTCGGCATCTGGTAGAAGTTTGACATGTCTACGCTCTCTTCGGGCGGCAGTTGGTGCGCTTCGGCCCACTTGCGGATGGTCTCGTAGTCCCGGCAGCCATGTCTCGTATTGAAGTCAACAAAGGGGATCGGCTCCGGCTCCTTCTCCGGCTGCCACCACACCTGTCCAAGCACACCGACATCAGGGACGCACATCAGCTGCTGTCGAAGAGTATCCAGACAGTGGGTAACGTGGAACCTGACTATGTTTTCGTTATTGAGAAAAGCACCCTTCTTTTGCTCCAGGTAGTAATCGTAGTTCCACTTGAGTGACTTCCTCAGGAGATTCTACGCCCTGTCAGCACTGCTTCTCAATCTTCCAGAATGTGTCCATTTCTTACCAAACAATGCAAGTGGTGCAGTCCTTCCACGTTAGCTATAAACCCACCGCCATATACTTCGTGCACTCTCACTTGATCGGGTCGGATTCCAGCCTTCTCGGCTTCCGCAGGCGGGACGATGAGGCTTCGATCTTGACCCGAGTCAGCTACTGTCTACTATATGAAAACCAGCGGGAACGAGTCGCTTACAATCGACTCCAAGGGCTTCCCATGCTTCGTCGACCTCCGGCGCTGCCGCCTGCCGATAGATATTCTCGTGCAGAAAAGAACCATTGAACTGCACCGTGTGCCACTTCGGTTTGACTTCATCCAAGATAGGCGCTAGCAAACCGTTAGACCGAAACAAAAGTCTATCCAGTAAAGCAACGTACAGTAATGAGAGGTGTGCCGCATGCAAAAGTCATCAGCATCCGTCACATAAACCCGGCCTCTTAAGCCCAGGGCCATCCAGACAGCTGCTACGAAGTAGACACAGCTGGTTAGGAGGAATGTTTTGAGCGCTACATGGGCGTCTCGGTCTTCTTGCTGCTTCTGTGGTGTTTCTGAGTCTAACGATAGATCCGCTGGAGAAGGTGGTGGTAGCAGTGTTTCGCTATCTGGCCCGGGTTCTTTTGGGATGTTGGAGGGATGGAAGAACATGTCGCTGCCGAGAAGGAGTTTACGTCCTGCACATGGATCCAGATGAACAGTCCGCGACTTTGCTCTCGTACTGATTAGGCGCATATGTGGCTAACGCTCGCTCCAGCGTCATTCTCGTCGCGGTCTGGAACTGAGGCCTACCGTGTCGATCACACGCGGACGCGGTTGATTCTGCGAGTTCCCGTGCCTGGCGTAATGACAGCTGTCAGTACGACGGATGGTGCGACTACGAATTGCGCTTGTAACATGGTAGTCGTCTTTGATTGATCTACATGTGAGCGTGTATGTTCGTTCTCGAACGGCTACTTGATTTCATTTACTATCACACGCATCACACGCATCGCTCCACTATCTGCAGTCAACTCTGTGTTGCATGTATTTTTATCCGACACGCTAACATTATCGCTGCCGTTGTTCCTCGTCCAGTGGAGTGAAGCAGTTGTCGAGTCTTTGATTAGATCCAACCCCGTGTTAATTATCCAGTGTACAGAGGCACTCGCCATCAAAGTGACTACCACCATTGTGATGCTCACTTCCCCAACTCAACTCAACCCAATCTAATCTAACTTTACCTAACCAAGTATAACACACCGGTATACTACGCACCTTGAACAACCCAGCACTCACGAAACAAAACTAGAACACCTCCTACCCACTGTATACCTTCTACCCCCCCCCCCCCCCCCCCCCCCCCCCCCCAAAATCTCCCTCCACATTCCAACCCCGAAACGCCCACCCACCCAGAACTATCGCCCACAATGCACATCCCCACCCTCGCCCTCCTCTCCACCTGCATCATCGCTCTCACCACCACCGCCGCGCCACTCAGCGTCCCCGTCCGCGGAAAAGTCGCAACTGCACCCCAGGAGGCAGATAGCACAGCACGCTCGTACCATTATTACGGGTATTATCCCGGTCCGTATGGGAGCTATCCGTCGGGGCCCATGGAGGATGCTGTTGGGAAGTTGGGGGAGAAGCGGGAGGGGAAGGGGGCCTCTTAGATGAGGTGGTGAGAATGTATGTGTGTGTGAGTATTTTTTTTTTCTATTCTTTTTTCCCTTTGTGGATGAAAAGCGTAGTTGGGCTTTGGGGGGTGGAGATGCGGATGCTGATGTTTTTTAGGGTGGAGAGCGGATAGCAAGATAACGAACGGTGTTGGTGGTGGTGGGATAGATGAGGTAGGAGGAGGGAGTAGCGAAGTTTGGAATAGGGAGGGGGGAGAGGTATATATGATTATAGGAGAAAGCGGAGTGATTGGCGTCCTGTTTTGGTTGTGCGGGCAAGTCTTGGACTCTGTGAAAGCTTGAGTTGACTGTACGGATGTCAATGAAAAAAATCTTTGGCTATGCTCTACTAGGTGAGGTGTCTAGAGAACTGTGCAGGCTTGCGTCAAAGGACTGCGTGGAGTGTATGCGCCCTTTACGGCACGCCCACTCGATGAATGAAGTAGTGCTGCGTTCGAGTATTGAAATCTGTAACTAGTATACATGTCCTAGTCGCTGTGTATGATTGATGGCGTACTTCGATTATTCAACATCCCTTTTGGAATTTGTCTCACCTTTCTAAAAGGACTGCACAGCCATCATGTCATTTACTACTGCTTTATTCCGCTGAACACAACTCCCTCCTTGTTTTGACATATCCCGCTCGTCACGCCTCCATCCAGGCATTCTATCCCCCACTTCTTTGCTCTTAAATCCTATCTTGCACCCATACCACGAGCAGTCCTACGAATCCTAACTTTGAACGTATTCCCTGTCCTACATGTCATCCGAAGAGCTTATCAGCAGTCTGCCACAGTTTCCCCGAGACAATAACCCTCTGCCATGCCGGTCTGTTCTGATCGCTACACATCTCCACTACGGAAAGGAGAACTAGCGTCCCAGTATAAAGCGCGAGACAAATGTTGGTCCACGCCGTGTACCGCTGAAACACTCACCAACCCACTGCACCGATCCGTAAGCTCTTTTCGTTTGTAGAAGATGCTATGCAGAGATAACACGGTTGTATGCTGGGCGTAAACGCTTGATTGATGGTGCCGGACATTTACACAGCTGGAGGAGCATATTTGCCATACTGACCGGGTATGCGCATGGCACGTAAGTACAGAAAAAACGTGCAAATTGGAGAGGCGGCTTGGAGATGATGTTACGAATGATAGGATCAGGTCTTGTCTGCAACGTAGCTACTGAAAAATGTCTTTTCATTCACCGTTAGGCGTGACCGCGCAGTGTGCGTTGACGGTGGGCGGGACGCGTATTAGGGTCGAGACCTGGTTGTGGGTGTTGTCGATTGTAGCCTCCGTTGATAGCAATAATGGCCTGTCCTTCCTAAAGTGAATCTCCTCATTTAGAGTGGGAATTCGAGCAGCGTTTATGGTATTGCTCATGTAGAGGTCCGTAGAATAGCACATGTGACTCGATTGGTTATTATGTTCGCCCTTTGCGATAGACCTAGTCAGGTTAATGGTGCGAACATGTGAGGCAAATGACGTGAGAGCACCCTTGGCCGTCTCTCTCCACCATCGCGATCGCCGACCTGGTTAGCTGAAAACTAAAGAGCACAAAGGCTAGAGGCTCTGTTTCACAAATAGCCGCTTTGTCGCCTGACAGAAAGCTGGTGGGTCTCGCTAGCGATATATCGTGAAACGAGAACGTGCAGGCATGCAGTAATGAAGCATCATTGGATGCACAAGCTTTGCGCCCGTAGTTAGCCATGAGTTATTATTATACCTGGAACACCAAGGAATGTGGACTGGCTGAAACTGCGTTTTGCCCGATTTTGCATACCCTATGCAAAGCAGCAATGTTCCAGAAGTCTTGGAGAAGTGTGTAAGCCAAGGCCGAAGTGTGGGGGCTGCGAGATTGCGGGGAAACGTGCCAGATGAATACTTATGGGCTAGGGCTCGATGGGGCTCCGCTGGCGGTCCGAGATGACTCGTGAGTTCTATAAGGGAGCCGGATAATTGCTCGTGTGCTTTGCTGCAATCAAACTGCAAAAGCAAACGGAAAGCGCAGGTGACGGCAGAATCGTCGAACGAGTCACGTCTCTCGGCTTCTGAGGCGCTGTCAACGAATTGAGAGATGGAGAGGCGCAGTTGCCGCGGTATGGCCGCATACGAAGCCTGTGTGTAATAGTAAGGCAACCTCGTGTTCATTGTTGACTATCCAAGCTGTCATGCGCCTGATGGACCCAGGTATGCTACCAACATCTGGCCTGGCATCCCCAATCGTTCCTCTGCATCTGCGCATGGCGGAGATTAAATCGGGCGTCTGGGCAGGAAGGGGCCGATGAATGCTCAGGGCGGATAGTAGGATATAGAGGGCGGCTTCGCTAAACAGTAGATGATATCTTGGGCGGATGATCGCTTTGATGGATGCGTGGGCGAAGGAAGGCCGGCGGTTGATATACGTAAAGTTGTGTGCAGTCTGCAACAAGCACTCTGGTGCGTAAGGGCCTGTTTGGTAGGCGTGATTCCTAAAGCATGATTCCGCCAAGCTGCTCTAAAATTGTAATAAACGTATATTACAGGCTGTGTGTAGTACAATATAGACTATACGTCTTACTTTTGCGTTATAAATTAAGGTGTAATTCTGCTATTTCTTCCTAGTAAATTTTACCCTTGTTAGTGCTAATTTAAAGCCACTTTTACCTTATTTTTTATTCCACCTTGCATTTTTAAGATAGAATTATAGTGTCTGTGCAAAAAATAGGTCTAGAGCTATTTTCTAATTCTGCTAAGATAATTCTAGCTTTTTAGTAGTATTCTTTTACCTATATTAGATTTAAATTTATATACTAAATGTAACTATAATTTCTATTTACCTAAAGTAGTTACCTACCTATAGTAGCTAATATATAGCCCCTATATACACCTTACTTAATATAGCTTAGAATTATAATTTAAAATTATAGGTACTAAATAGGTCCTAAAGTGTTAAGTATATAGTATAAAATATAATCTCTTATAAAAAAGAAGCGAATAATTCGCCTAAGACTAGTAGCTATAATTACTAACTTATAACTTGCGTTAACTATATATTACTATTAGCTAGATAGTTTTTATAACTCTAGTAACTCCTTTTTATTAACACCTTAAAATGCTTTTCTGAGTATATAATAGTAGGAGGAATATCTACTATTATTATAATATTTTTATTAGAAACCTCTTAGTCGTAAAAAAAAAAACCATAACTCTAGCCTTTTTAAGGCTTACTTATTTTAGGCTATTTCTTTTACTAGCTATTATTCTATTTTATATACTACTAAAAGATATAAGTATAGATACTTAGTTTTTAAAAGTAGAGTAAAAGAATAAAAGTAGTAATATTATATAGATATTTGCTTACTAACTTTACTAACCTTATTTTTTTATATTAACTATACAATAGTTTAGAGTTTATAATATTAAAAAGAGAAATATTATAGACCTTTTAGTGTATAGTATAACGCTATAAGAAAAAGCTATAGGTGTGCTAAAAACGTATTAAAGAAAGGTAAAGTAGTAAGATAGGTTAGGCTAGATAGGAACTATTTATTAGTACGTGCAAATTAGTCTCTTATACTAATAATAAGGTAGTTAATTATAAAATATACTAGGTACTAAAGTTAATAATAATATAACGCGCGGCTATTACCTACGTAGCATAAAATGCGCGATTAGATAAAGATTGCCTATTTATACTATCTTTTTATTCTAGAGTTTATAATATATATAAAGTATAACCTCTTTTTATAAAATGCCTTAAAACGATTTTCTATATTAATAATAGTAGGAGAAATAACTACTATTATTGTAATATTTTATTAGAAACTTCTTAGTTATAAATATATATATATATATATATATATAAAGTATAGTAAAACTCCTTTTTTAGTATATAAGCGCCTACCTTTAGCTCTCTTATAACCTATGTATATTTACCAAAGCTAAATTGTATTTTTTAATATTTTTACCCTAATTAATCTTTCTATATTCTATCTAAATTTGCTTTAGAAAAGACTACCTTAGCACTTTACTTTAGAAACGCTACTAAGAATAATAAATAAATACTAGCTAAGGTTTATAGTATTTTTTTTATAAACAAAGCTATATTCCGCAACTATACTATGGTAAAAGAAAATCTAGCTACAACCTTTTTTTCTGTGTACTAAAGGTTTATAGTATTATATTTTTAGCTTCTTTTATCTATACTAACTCTACCTACTATAAGTGTTTACTACGCTACTATAATTAGTATAAAATTAACTATTTCGCTAAGGGCTTTTACCTTTGTTGCCTCAGTTGGCTAAAAAGACTAGCTAGGAGACGATGGCAAGGTTGCCCTGTTCACGCGTGGTACGTATTCCGCCCACAGCCGGACATGTACAGTTCCAGGAGAGCGGGGAGCTGGCTGAGATACGGGGCGGCGTCGTCATGGCGTTTGAGCTGACTCGGGCTGCAGCCTGCTCTCTCATCGACCAGGTGGCTCGACGTTGCTGCTTTCGGACGCCACGAGGGCACCGGAACGGGACCTGTGGGTGTGGGTGTGTTGTCCATGGGCGATGGGCGCGGTGGAGGGTGACAGAAGCGGTGGATGTGTTCGCAGGATATTGGTGTTGATGGGGTTCATATGCACGAGGGAGCTAGCCAGGCAAGAGCAGCGCCCCGCGAAGACGCTCTTTCCCCGCGGGCCGCTGGAGTTGCGAAGCACGGCAGGCGCGTGCCATGCGCCTTCCATGTGGTGTGACAGCTACGTGTGGCTCCACGATTATTGCGGGCGGTCGGCCTCTATTCACCGTGTATGGCCGCCATGTATGCTTTTTAGCGTGTTCCAGTGATAGGGGAAACTGAGCGATTACTTAGAGCGTCGCTTAGTTTACTTATAAGTAATAGAGCGTTGCTTATAAGTAAACTAAGCGACACTTACCTTACTTATAGGTAAAATAATAGAATGTAATAAAAATTAAATTTTTATAATTTAGAAAAAAAACTAAAATTTTTATATATTAGGACTTTAGTAATAACTATTATAGTTAGCTTATAATTTAGCTCTAAAGCTAGTAAGTTTAAAAGATAAATAATATATAATATAATATATAATAATATAAAATATAACAACTATTAAATAGGCTCTATAGCTAGCTATATAGACATTAAATTCTAATACTCTATACTACAGAATAATTATATAAGAAAAGAAAATAATATAATAAAACTAACTTTAGTGTTAATTACTTATATCTAGAAGAAGTATAGATAGAAAAAAGAGAACTATATAGCGTATAGGCTATAGTGTATAGGTATTATATAATCTCTATACAATACTATTATATAATAATATTAAAATCTTAATACTCTTAGGTGCCCTTATCTATATAGTGTATAGACACTAGTAACTTTTTATTTTTAAGGTTACTATTAGTAGTTCTTTTTTTCTCTATATAAACTATCTACTTACTAGTATTTACCCTATTTATATATTATTTCTCTATCTATATATTCTCTAATCTTACTAGCCTACTTTAGTTAGTAGAAAGATTCTATTAAGTAACTATTTATTATACTTTACTACTATTTATTAGAGGCGCAATTAAGCTTATTAATAGTAAAGTAGCTATTTAGCTAATAGTAGTTAATGGTAAGATTATGCAGTTAATAACGTAATTACGGTAATAATATATTATCTATATAGGGCCCTTTTTACTTTGTTTATTTCTTATATAATAAATAAACCTATTTATCTTATTTATTTAGATAGTAATATTAGGTAATTATGTAATATTAAATAAGGAGAAAACAAACACTAATAAGGGGTAGAAATTAAGACTCTAGATAAAAGAGAGAGGTATATAAGATAGGCTTTCTTTTTTTATTTTTCTCTTTTTTATTCTTTACTTTAAATATCTCTCTATATATATTTCTTCTTTCTAGCTCTTTTCTCTTTTTATTAAGCTAACTTCTTATTGTATATAGTGCTAAACTATGTAGATAATAGCGCTTATACTAGTAGGTCTTAACTAGCTAGGCCTCCCTAGCTTTAATACTAATATAGTAGCCCTTTTAGATAAAAATATATATTATCTTTCTAACTAGTTTCTAGGCAAACTGTATATTTATCTAAGGTATCTCTATTAATATAAGTTCCTCTATTCTTTGCTTTTATATAAATACTAACTATAGAAAAATAGGCTAAGGAATTATATATTATATATTAACCTTTATATAATATTAATATTATTCTTAGAGCTAGTATAGACTTATATTTATAAGTTACTAAACTTATTTAGCGCAAGGCCTACTTTTACGCACTTTTTATTTAGTTATACAGTATCCTTAGGAGCACTATATATACTTACTACTATAGCAATAACTCTAGCCCTAGACCCTTTACTAAGTATTATATAGTAGTAAACTTCTAGGTAATATTATATAGTTCTTACGTATAGCAAAGCTATAGTGCTAGGTATAATTATTATATAGGATAGGGCTAGATAATAGTATAGATACTTTTAGATATTATCTATAAGTACTAAAATAAAAACTCCTCTTTAAATAAATATATATTATGTCTCTCCTCTTTCTATACAGAAAATTAGATAGGAAATGAAAAAAAGAAAATATATTTTTCTTAAGTAATATGTGTGTATAGAAAGAATTAAATAAATATATTATATAAAGGAATAAATAAATAATAAAGAAATAGTGCTATGTAAAGGCTAGGGAGGGCTTACGTAGATAGGCTTAAGGCAATTTACTAATACTTTAATAGTAATTATTAAAGTATTACTAGAGATTAAGAATTCTAGAGCCTAGTTTAGGGCCTTCTTTATATAGGCATTAGCAGAATTATTCTTCCTATTAATCTATTTAATTTTAGAGATTTTATAGTGCTTATATAATTTGTAAAGTAATATAATATTAATTATGGTTTGTTGTTTTTACGACTAAGGAGTTTCTAATAAAAATATTACAATAATAGCAGTTATCCCTCCTGCTGTTATTAACACAGAAAAGCGTTTATTTAGTTATTTATATAAATAAAATTATCCTTAGTACTTATATAAAGGTTCTCTTTAGATATCTATAAAGATCTATAGCTATATAGGTATCTATAGTAGTAGTAGCTTACTCTATTTAAGTTTGTGCAATAGCTTAGTTAACTTTAGTATCTTTAGAATTAGTCTTAGTATTTATATATAGAGTATTAAGTAAGCTAGTAAAGGTAGTGTTGTATAAGTAGTATTTATATTACCTTAGGCTACTTTATATAATTTGCTAGCCCTTATAGCTTTAGTATCTACCCTTAGCTTAATACTTTTTTCTTCTAGGACTGCTATAAGCTCTCTTTTGTACACACAGCCTAACTCTAAAAAATAGTATTCTTTCTATTCTTTAAAGTCTTTCTAGAATAACTTTAAAAGAACTGTCCCTTTCTAGTATAATATATAATACTTAGCAATAGTATATGCTATATATTATTATATTTCTAACTAAGAAGGATTATTTACTATATTAATCTTATCCTTTTAATATATAGATCTTATTCTCTTGCGTAGTATTTTCTCTAATACTTCTATTTCTTTAATATACTAATTATATAGTCTAGTATACTTAGGCATATTAGTATTATTGTATAAGGTAGTAGAAACTTTATATAAAGTAGTAGGGACTTTCTATAAGATAGTAGGGGTAGCTATTACGTAACTAGTTTATTTAATAGGTTAGTTATATAAAAAGTTACGCTTTATTAGAATTTGTTATTATCTAACTGTATATTTATACAGACTGCAGTTATTAGTAGTATGCTTAGTACACTATCTCCTCTTAAATCCTATATAGTAGCGATATCTACTTACTAACTTAATAAAAGAGTTAATCTGCTATTTCTATAGATAAGAATAGATTTTATACGTCTTATACAATCGCTTCCTTTGTTTTATATAGTAGTAATATCTACTTACTAACTCTATAAAGGTTTAATCTGCTATCTTCTTACGTGTAAAGAATAGGGTATAATAAAACAAATTGTATAGCTAGTAATATCTTATACAATTACTTTCTTTGTTTTGTATAGTAGTAATATCTACTTACTAACTTTATAAAGGTTTAGTCTACTATTCTCTTATATATAAAAGATAGGGTATATAAAACAAATTATATCGCTAATAATAGCTTATACAATCTATCTTTACTCTTACTAATTTGTAGATAAGAATTAGTTATTTATTAATTAGTATTAAATAGAGACTTTATAGCTAGATATATAGATATTAATATCTAATACCCTATACTAGCAAGTGTAGAGGGTGTATAGGGTAATTATATAAGAAAAGAAAATAATATAATAGAACTAACTTTAGTGTTAATTACTTATATTTAAAAGGAGTATAAATAGAAAGGAGAAGATTCTATAGCGTATAGGCTGCGGCGCATAAGTATTACGTAATTCCCATATAATACTATTGTGCGATAATATTAAAATCTTAATACCCTTAGGTGCCCTTGCCTATATAGTGTACGGATAGATACTAAATATATAGTATTTATTTTAAATATAACTAGTAATATCTTATTATCTTATACTTCTTTTACTTCTAATAATACTAAAAAATTTAATAATATTATAAATAATTAGATCGGCTTATCGAACACCTTTTTTAATCTTCTTTTTTAGTTTAAGGTTAAAGTAAATTAATATAGAAGGTTATTATATACTATATACAGCACCTAATTCTAATTAAAGACTAACCTTAAATACTACCTAACAATGCGATGATAGTTTAAACTTACTTGCACCCTATTTACACTTTATAAGCTCTTAACCTATATAAAGTTTACTTACGCTATACACAGTACACCTAGCTTATTGCTACTGCTATTGTTAGTTATCTGCGCTTGCGCCGCTACGCGGCGTACTTACTTATATAAGCTAACTTAATAGCAATAATAGCGATAATAGCTAGGAGGATCTTACGGATCTATATAACGCTTTTATTATACTAGAGCTTATTAACAAACACCATATTTTTTTATATCCCCTACTAGATAATTCTATTGCTAATAAGGAGCAATTACGTCCACTAGTGTAGGAATATAATTATTTTATCTTTAGCAAACTAGACTAGCTACTAACCTAACTAGTAGACAAGAATAGCCTTATAAATAGTTAAGTATACCTATTCCTCCTTACGCTAGACAAGCATCTTACAAATAGAACAGAACTCTAGTATAGTTATTATTTAGGTAATAGTTATATAGAACTCTAGCGTATACTTTTTAGCGTTAGCAAGTACTTTAGTGTTAGTAGGACCGCTATTAACTAAGTAGATAGCAGAACGTAGAGAAATAGTAGAAGATTTGTTAAGAACAATCTTAATATAGTAATAGAGCGATAGTGTATCTAGTACGTATTACCCTTATCCTACTACTTATAAGAAATATATCTATTAATATATTAACTTATATTATTTATAATAATATAGATAGCAGTTTATAACTTAGAATAGCGGAGAAAGGATAAATAACTATAGTGTTGCCCTACTAAAGTTTTATCCCTCCCCTAACGTTTTAAGTAGCCTCTTTATAAAAATTTTGCTTATAGGAGCCTTACACTAAGAGTACTAAGCTCGCTTAGTAGTTTAAACGCGCTTTTTTTGTTATTGCCTTTTTACGCCTTTTTTAATTACTAAGTAGGGGGCTCTGCTTTTTTTGTTATGTTATTTGAGATGAAAGCCTTTGTCGTCCTATCCCTAGGTAGATAAAATAACGCTACATAAGGAAGAATATAAGAGATTTAGAAACTAGAGATTCTACTATAATTTCTTCTAGTAATAATAATAATAATAATAATAGTAATAGTAATAGAAGTAATACTATTCTAAATAGTAATAATAACCCTTTTATTACTAGTAATAGAAATATTAATAATTCTAATAAAGAAGAAATAGAAGTACACTTAGAAGAAGAAAGAGTTACTAATAAAATTAATATGTGGCATTAATTTGTGGCGTTAATTTATCTACCTAGGAGTAGAATAACAAAGGCTTTTATGTTAAATAATATAATTGTCTGTACACTGTATAGGCAAGGGCACCTAAGAGTGTTAAGATTATAATATTGCCATATAATAGCATTATGTGGGGATTATGTAATGTCTGTGCACCGCGACCTATACGCTATAGGATCTTCTCCTTTCTATCTGCACCCTCTCTAGAGATAAGTAATTAATACTAAGTTAGTTCTATTATATTATTTCTTTTCCTTATATAATTATCCTATACATCCTTTATACTTACTAATATAGAGTATTAGATATTAATATCTATATAGCTAGCTGTAGAGCCTATTTAACACTAATTAGTAGTTAACTAATCCTTAACTACAAATTAGTAAGAGTAAAGATAGATTGTATAAGTTATTATTAGCTATATAATTTGTTTTATTATACTCTATCCTTTATATATAAGAGGATAGTAGATTAAACCTTTATAGAGTTAGTAAGTAATTATTGCTGCTATATAAAATAAAGGAAGCGATTGTATAAGACGTACAAAACTTATTCTTATTTATAGAAATAGCAGATTAACTCTTTTATTAAATTAGTAAGTAGATATTACTGTTATATAAGATTTAAGAGAAGATAGTGCACTAAGGATACTACTAGTAACTATATAAATATATAGTTAAATAATAACAAACCCTAATAAAGCGCAATCCTTTGTATAACTAACCTATTAAATAAACTAGTTACGTAATAACTATCTCTACTACTACTTTGCATAAAGCTCTTACTTTTACTACCTTTACCTTATAAGATAATACTAATATGCTTAAATATACTAGACTATATAATAAGTATACTAAAGGGATAGGAATATTAGAGGCAACACTACGCAAGGGAATAAGACCTAAGTACTAGAAGGATAAGATTAGTCTAGTAGACAATTCCTTTCTATTAGAAATGTAATTATATATAGTATATACTATTACTAATTATTATGCGTTATACTAAAAAGGGATAGCTTTCCTAGAATTATTCTAGGAAGACTTTAAAGGATAGGAAGAATACTATTTTTTAAAGTTAAACTGTGCGTTTAGAAGAGAGCTTATTGTAGTTCTAGAAAAAAAGGACATTATACTAAGGACAGACGCTAGAGCTATAAGTGCTAGCAAATTATATAAAGTAGCCTAAGGTAATATAGATATTACTTATATATTACTACTTTTGCTAGCCTACTTAACTCCTTATACGCAAACACTAAGGCTAATCTTAAAGACACCTAAGCTAGTTAGGCTATTATATAAACCTAAATAGAGTAAGTTGCTACTACTGCAGGCATCTATATAGCTATAGGTCTCTCTAGATATTTTTAGAGAACCTTTGTATAAGTACTAAGAATAATCTTATTTATATAAATAGCTAAATAAACCACTACATTTTATATATAGTACCTAACTACTATTCTGCCTACCTACTTGCATCTATTAAACGCTATATAGAATAGAGCTACTACTAGTTAAACGTAAATTATAGGCACTATACTAATTTATATAAACTAAGCCTATGCTATAATCTAACCTATATAAACTTTTGCCTAAGCACAACCTACCTTCTTAGAGAATTCTAGCTAATAAAATAATTTAATTTTAAAAGGCATAGAATAAGGATAATAACTATACTAGAGCACTATATAATATTTTAGTAGATAAGACTAGGATCTTTATAAATCTATATAGACGCCTAGATATTATTAAGTATTAATACATAGATATCTTTCTAGATATCCTTACTAGCTATGCGGTATAGTATTACCTTTATACTATTTGCCCTAGATAATTATAGAAGTGCTTATATAAAGCACTTAATAGTTACTTTAATATTACTATTAACTATAACTAGTATTAGACAGACTAGACTATAATAACTTTCGTATAATACTAGTGTAAAAACTCTAATAAAAGTCTATATAAAGTTCTAGAGGTAATAATTAATAGGCTTACCCTTGCATAGAGAGTATTAGATGTAGACTTTACTAGGGAGATTTCTCTTTATACTGCTATTATATAAGTATGCTATAGATACCTAGAACTAGAGTAGGCTATATTTATCCCTAAACCTACTTATAAAGCTCTATTTGCTAATTTCTATATATTAATTTAAGTTGTAATTAATTGCTAATCTAATTAGTACCTATAAGAGGTTAATATATACTATACTAATTGCAAATATAACTTTTCTATATAAAGAGGTAGACTACTAGCCCCTTATAAATAAGGATTTTGCGGATAATTTGTACTATTATTATTGTAATTTAGATCCTAATTAAATAATACTTATATAAGACTAAAGAAGTGTTTTGTGTGCTATAAGGAAGATTGTTAGTCTTCTAATTATTTGCGTAATAAGTGTATCTACGTAATAAGGCAGTATATTACTTTCTATAAAGAGTATAATAATAAAACGCCTTTGTACAAAACTAATTAGTCCTATATTTAGGATATAGAAGGGTATAATAATAAGGAATCTACTTTGTATAAAGAAGAGGAGCAGAGTGAAGATAATAAGGATAGTAATAATTAAGTGTTCTACCTAACTACTGCTGCCTATCTTTACTATATAACTAGCGAATATATTTATAAGATAGAGCTAAAGAAGTGTGTACAATAGTTTATCCTTAAAGATTAATACTATATAATATACTAAAGTAAACTATAGGATATAGGTATAGTAAGGATTTCTACTATTAATAAAGCACAGCTAGAGGTATGTATGCAAAAGAACTTCTGTATAAAGATTAATTAGATATCTAGTAACACTAATATTAGCTTTAGCGATTAGAATCTATAAGAATCTTTAGGAACTATATAAATTATAAATTTAATAGAAATAGTTACCTACTATATTCTAGATACTCTAACACTATTTCTATTATTACTAGTAGATGCTAATAAGCTAGGTGCCTACTTTAATAATATTCTAAATATTATTATATAAAAGAATAGTACAACTATACCTATTGTATGCAAATAAGAACACCCTTTCTTTAATATTAGTAAGGAAGAAACTATGTTTTTTTTTACTAAATAAGAACTCTGTTGCCTTTATTAACAATTTAGACATCCTTATATAGAAAGACTTTAGAAGATGCTTATTAATGCTGGCTATAAAGTAGATGCTACTATACTAAACAAAATTTAGACGTTTTGTCACTACTATTAATTGTATAAAGAAGCCCTGTATTACTTTAAGTTTACTATTAAGAATAACACCTACTTTAACTATAAGATTATTATTAATATTATATGTATTAGAACTAGAGATGCACTATAAATTATAGATATAGATATATTATTTTAAGCTATAATTTTCTTAAATTAATATCTGCATAAGATGTGTGAGAAGCCCTCTATAGATACTAGATTAATGTCTACTAAGGTCTACCTAACTATATTATATATAACCTAGGTATAAACCTTATATTAGATAAGTTTAGGAACTATACAAAGATTATTAGCGCAACCTATAGGCAAATGCCTATAGAAGTATATTAGGTAACAGAGAAGGTTAAGCGTTTATATGCACCTCTCTATAGAGCCTTTAATATCTTTAAGACTAAACTAGGAGATTATATTAATAAGGAGAATATTCTCTAAATAGCTATTAAAGCTATTAATAACACTATAGGCCTAAATAGCCTTATACCTACACTGCTAGTCTTTAGCGCATATTCTAAGATTAATATAGATTCTTCTTTATTACCTAATATTATTGTACGTATAAATGCTATATAATAGATAATAAAAATATTATAGAAAGAAAGAGATAAGACTAATATTAATTATGCGCTAAACACCTATAATAGTTTATTAGCAGCGCACAAAGTTCTTAAGCTTCTACTTAAATTTAAGGTTATAGTCTAGAGAGAGAAAGGTAGACAGACAGACCTATATAAGACTAAGGGTATTAAGGATAGAAATATAATCCTTAACCTAGGAAATAGTCTAGTAAAGTTTTACTATATATAAGTTAAGCTATACTATTGCAAAGAAGATTACACTTTTCTACTATTATATAAAGTAGATAATACTGCCTTTATATAAAGGAATTCTTTAAAGAAGAGGAGGAGAGGCTGCCTAAGAAAGAATGCTATATTCCTTTTCTAAAAGGAGACAAGCAATTAGAAACTATCTCTAAAGCTTTATGTAAACGGTATAATTATAACACCTAGAGCACCTTTTAAAGAGTTAGACTATATAGAGATAAATGCTCTAATTACTAATAGTATATTTAAGATTCTTTTCTTTAACCTATCTAAGTATAAGGACAGAATCTTTAACCTCTGCCTTGTATAAGAAGTTAAGGGTAAGACTACTTAACTATATAAGAAATTCTACTTTATATTTGCTAGCCACTCTAATAAGGAGAAGAATAAATTTTTTACCTAATTACCTACTATTTAAAGAATAAGCTAGCGCCTACTTCTTTTATTAAAAGTAAGCCTTTAGGCAATATATAAAATATATTTTAAACTATAAGATATTACCTAGGCCTATATTTAGTCTACTAACAAACTAAACCGCACGCTCTATACTAGACTACTTAAGAAACTATATATAAATTTTCTATAAGACACAATCTTTTATATTATATAACTACGTTCTTATTATTATTAACGTTTTTATTGCTTCTAAATTTTCTGTAAAGTAAATACAGCCACAGGCAAATCGTACAAGTGGACGAGGGGCACTTTTCCCTAGTGAAAAAAGCCCTTTTAAAGGGAGTTAAGGGAAAACCAACACTAGTGGCCTATTGTCTATCCAAAGCGTTAATTGAAATTTCCAACAAAGTTTTTCCTAAATTAGAAGATAGTAATATGCCTTAATTAACTTTCTCGTCCTATGAGTTTAAATCTCAATAACTTATTAATACTAGTAACTAGTTAAAGATTTCTTAATTATTAGAGGTACTTGCTAATAGCTTTCTCGTCCTATAAGTTTAATCTAGTAACTTAGTTAAGACTAGCTCAAATAGTTAGAAATTTCTCAATTATTAGAGATACTAGCTTATTTAGGCTACTTTTCTTCTTATCTACAAAGATTGGTTTTTTGGTGTTTAAAAACCAGAGGGGGAGAGGGCGAGATTCGAAATAACTACTTTATAGTATAGCTAAATTAGGTCTTTATTAGTTTAAGACCTCTTATAACTACTATAAAGAGAGACTTAGTATAAAGACTTTATTATACAACCTATGCTATTTTTAATTACTAAGTAGGAGGCTCTGCTTTTTTTGTCATGTTATTTGAGATAAAAGCCTTTGTCGTCCTACCCCTAGGTAGAATTAACGCCACATATAACCTATATCTGCTTATTACTAATAAAGAAAAGCACACCTTTAGGATTACTAGCCTTTAGATAGATAATACTCTTAGTATTGTTAATAAGAACTTTACACAAAGAGAAGAAGAAGAGCTAAAAAAAATAGCCTTTTATATAAAAAATAAAACTATTCTTACTAAGAACTAACCTATTAAGTTTAATAGTAGAAGAATGTAGCTTATATATAATACTATATTTTTTATATAGAAAGGGTAAGTAAAGGGCCTTTATATAATTAACCCTAAAGATAAGAATACCGCATAGAGGTATATAGAGCAGCGTGCAAGAGGCGCCTATATTATATCTATATACTAACTAGAAGCTATATTTAATTTGTCTATTACTACTTAGACAATACTACCTTTATATAAAGATATTAAGGCATTAAATGTATAAATCTAATAGTAATTTTATAATAGTAAGTGTGGTCTTACCTTTATACTATTAAATCTCTATTACGCGAAGCTGTTTATCTTTACTAATAGCTTATTTGCTAATAATAAGGATCTAAGCTTATAGCTAGGATTTCTAATTGCTCTAGGCAATAAGTATTATATAAGTAATTGTAATAACTTTAATATCCTAGCAAATATTATATACTAGAATTTAACTAAGTATAAGAGAGTAATAAGAAGCGTTTTTGCTAGCAAGCTATATAGTATAGTAGAAGGCTTTAATAATGCTATTGCTATTAGTATAACCCTTTAAAGGATTGTACGCACGCTTAGTCTGCCGCTAATTTTTATAGTTATTTATATAGATGTAAAGTCTCTCTATAACTACGTTATATAACTAGGAACTATAAATAAGAAGCGCCTTATAATTAATATTATATTACTCTGCAAATTGTATAAGTACTGCAAGATCTCTAAGATTAGATAGATCAATAGAAAGGACAATCCTACTAATGCCAATATAAACAAGGCCCTAAACTAGACTTTAAAGTCTTTACTCTTTAGCAACACCTTAATAATTACTATTAAAGCATTAGTAAATTGCCTTAAGCCTACTTATACAATCTCTTTCTAGTCTTTATATAGCACTCTTTCTTTATTATTTCTTTATTTTTTTGCGTAATATATTTATTTAATTTATTCTGCACGTATATATTACTTAAAAATATATATTTTCCTATCTATTATTTGTATAGAAAGAGAAAAGACATAGTATACATTTATTTAGAGAGGAGTTTTTATTTTAGTACTTATAAATAATGTCTAAAAGTGTCTATCCTACTATTTAGCCCGCACCTAGCACTATAGCTTTACTACACGTAAGAACTATATAATTCTGCCTAGAAGTTTGCTACTATATAATACTTAGTAAAGGGCCTAGGGCTAGAGTTACTACTATAGTAGTAAGCGTATATAGTGCCCCTAAAAATACTATATAACTAGATAAGAAGCGCGCAAAAGTAGCTCTTACGGTAAATAAGCTTAGCAACCTATAAATATAGGTCTATACTAGCTATAAGAATAATATTAATATTATGCAAAGGTAGATGTGTAATATGCAACTTCTTAGCCTATTTTCTATAGTTAGTATCTATATAAAAAGTAAAGAATAAAGGAACTTATATTAATAGAGATGCCCTAGATGAATATATAGTTTGCCTAGGAACTAGTTAAGAGGGTAATGCGTATTTTTTTGCCTAGAAGAGCTACTATAGTAGTATTAAAGCTAGGGAGGCCTAGCTAGTTAAGACCTACTAGTATAATCACTATTATCTACACTAAGTTAGTATTATATAGAGACAAGATATTATATAATAAGGGATATAGTTTAGCACTATATAAAATAGGGGATTAGCTTAATAAAAAGAGAAAAGAGTTAGGGAGAAGAGATATATATAGAGAGAGGTTTAAAGTAGAGAATAAGAGAGAGAAGAATAGAGAGAGGAAAGCCTACTTTATATACTTTTCTTTTCTATCTAGAGCCTTAATTTCTACTTCTTATTAGTGTTTGTCTTCCCCTTATCTAACGTTGCATAATTGTCTAATATTACTGCCTAAATAGATAAGATAAATAGGTCTACCTATTATATAAGAAATAAACTAAGTAAAAAGAACTCTATATAAATAATATATTATTGCTGTAATCTTATTATTAACTGCGTAATCTTACTCTTAATCGCTATTAGCTAGACTACTACTCTACTACTAATAAGCCTAATTGCGCCTCTAATAAATAGTAGCAAAGTATAATAAATAGTTACTTAATAGAATCTTTTTATTAAGTATGGTAAACTAGCTAGAGTAGGAGATGTATAAATAGGGGAATAATAAATAGATAGGGTAAATATTAACAAGTAGATAGCTTGTGCAGAGGAAAGAAAAACTACTAATAGCAACCTTAAAATAAAAAGTTGTTAGTGTCTATATACTATATAGATAAGGACACCTAAGAGTATTAAGATTTTAATATTACTGTATAATAGTATTATATGGGGATTATATAATGCCTGTGCGCTACGGCCTATGCGCTGTAGGATCTTCTTCTTTCTATCTACTCTCTCTCTAGAGATAAGTAATTAATACTAAGTTAGTTCTATTATATTATTTTCTTTCCTTGTATAATTATCCTATATACTCTCTACACTTACAAATATAGAGTATTAGATATTAATGTCTATATAGCTAGCTGTAGAGCCCATTTAACAATACTAAAAAAAAAGTAGAGCCCCCTACTTAGTAATTAAAAAGTGCGTAAGAAGGTAATTATAAAAATGCGTATAAAATTAATATAATAAATTAATATAAAGGTAATAAAGACAGATTTCCTATTGTTTATAATATAGCTAAAGACTATTTAGCTATACCTTTTAGTTTTGCACCTAGCAAAACTATATTTAGTAAAGTAGGAGATATAGTAACTAAAAAATAGATTATTATCTAATACTCTAAAGTAATTAATTAGTTTAAAGACTTAGAATATTATAAAAGATAAAGAAGAATTAGTAAATAATAATAAATATAGTTTTAATAAAGATAAAGACTTAAGTAGTATTAATTTAGATAATAGAGAATTAGAAAACTATAGTAGCTTTATAGCTATTAATAGTTCTTCTACTAATAAAGAATAAAAACTTTAATAACTATAGTATAGTATAAAGTTACATATACTAAATAATAATTTAAGTTTAATTTTTACTATTAAAATACTTAATTATATGCTATTATAGAGTAATATTATTTAGTTACTTTGTTTATTCTTATTTGTTTTCTCTATAGCTAGTTATTTATATAGTAGCTTAATAGAATTTTTTTTCTTTTAATACTTTCTTAGTTAAGATTATTATAAAATATATAGTATTATATAGGCTAGTAAATAGGTTTAGAGTACCCAGCTTAGGTATAGGATTGGGTTGGAGTCGTATAGACCCTAGGTATAGGTTAGGTTAGGGTTATATAGACCCTAGATATTGGTTAGGTTAGGTTGCATAGACTCTAGGTATAGGTTAGGTTAGGTCGCATAGACTTCTAGGTGTAGCTTAGGTTAGAGTACCTATTAGGGTTGCGTAACTTATATTATATAAAATTAATAGTAATAAAATTAGTAACTTTAATTACTTTCTAAAGGTATATAAGAAAAGAGATCTAAGTAAAAGTAAAATTAATGCTATTTTGCTATTAATATGTATATTTATTACATCTTATTATTAATAATACTATAGTAGCGCTAAGGCCTTAACTATTTTTATAGTAGCTATCCTTAGTAAGAAGAAGTTAGTAGCTTACTATCTAAAATCTTAGAATCTTATATAGTTTTAATAGTCTTTTTATTAGCTAGTAGCTTATATAAATTGTTTCTTTTATCTAATATCGCTATATCCCCTAAATTGTTCTCCTCTATATTAGGATTTAATAACTTTATAAATTGCTTATTAGCTATTATAAACTTAACTTTTATAACTTTTTAAATTGTTTAAGTAGTAAGATTGTGCCTTTAATCCCTAATTATATCCCTACTAGTATTAAAAACGCGCTTAACACCTACCTATAAAATTTATACTACTAAAATATTCTTTATAACCTATATAAGTTAGGGGTAAGATACTTAATAAACTTTTTACTACGCTAGTATACTAAACCTATTATTCTTAATAACTATAGAAGTACTTAGATATATTTCTCCTTTTATTTAAGTTAGGCCTAAGTTATAATTAATATCTAGTATAGCTAAACTTTAGCTAGAGGTAGAGAGACTACTAGACTATAAACTAGATAGCAAAGAAGACTTTTAAAACTATTTACTACCTTACAATTATTTTAGGTTAGTATTTAAGACTAGAGTAGGGTTCCTAGCTATTAGACTATTATAGTAATTAAGATACTTTAGAAACTATTAGTAGTATATATACTTATTCTAGGTCTTTTATATCTTATTCTTTATAACTATTAGTATATAACTATAATAAATAGCTATAATTATAATACCGTATACGCTGTAAGCTTTTGCAAAAGATTTAATATTATTATTTAGTTAAATAAGAAACTCTTTTCTCTACCTATTTTTAAGTACTACTTGTGCAACTTCTCTTATCCTATCTTAGCTATAGCCTATATAGCTTTTAGCTATCTAATGTTATTTAACTCTTTAATAAGCTTATTATTTATCTTATTTAGGAAATTAAAGAGCTAGTTATATATAAGCTAGATATATAGACCCTAGGGTTTTTAGTTCTTACTTAAGAAGTTTATAGCCTCCTTAAACTTTTAAAGTATAGAGGTAATTAATTTAAAATACAACTATTCTAGAGCTAATAGTTAAAGTTTCTTAAGGTCTTTAAAGTCTGCCTTTGCAGTATTGCTATAAGTAGAAGTGTTTAATCTTCTAGTTATCTTTATTATAATCTCTTTCTCTAGCTATATATTAATATTTGCCTAAAGCTTTAGTAGACGCTTATGTATATTATGCGTAAAGTTCTATCTTATTTAGATATTTTAGATTATAAATAATTACTTCTATAGTAGTTTATTGCTGTATATTATAAGAAATTGCTTAAATTGCTATAGTAACTAGTTAATTATAATGCAAATAGTATAGAGCTGCGCGCTAATTAGTTTCTAATAACTTTCTATAATAACTTTCTATAATAACTTTCTATAATAACTTTCTATAATAACTTTCTATAATAACTTTCTATAATAACTTTCTATAATAACTTTCTATAATAACTTTCTATAATAACTTTCTATAATAACTTTCTATAATAACTTTCTATAATAATAGCTAATATGCCTTACAAAGGAAATTTAGAATAGATATTTGCGCCTGGATTTTGTTTATATATTGCTGCTATAGCGTCTCTTTAGAGTTAAGATTAATAGGCGCTAATAACATAAGGTAATAAATAATATCTTAAACTATAAGATTAATAATATAAGCAAGATATAGGATTATATTATCTTTTTAGTTCTAGGTAATATTCTCCTCTAATAGTTTGTGCTAGACGCTCTAAGATAAAGTGCTATTATTACTAGTATTATTATATATAATTGCTAGGAGCTTCTGCGTAGTTCTATATTCTTAAAGACCTATAGTATCTCTAATGCTATTAATACTCTAGTATAGCTGCTACGCATTAGTATAAAGTTAAGTAGCTTCTCCTCAAGCTACTAAGTATTATTAATATAGTAACTATTAATAGCTAGAAAGCTAAGGTAATTAGCTGCAGACTATATATTAAGTAAAATAGAGAGTTTAGTTACTCTACTAAGATTACTAAGGATAGCTATCTTAGTAGTATTACATTTATTTAGGAATATCTAGTAGAACTTATAGTAGCTAGTTATTATAGTGTTAGGCCTAAGGAAATAAAGAAAGCATTAAAAGGATAGTTGCTCTACTATTTAAAAGGACTAGTTATTATTAATTACTATCTATATAAGTTTAGTTTTAAATACTTATAGAGAGTATATAGGATATAAAATAGCTATCTGCTTTTTTTTATACTAAGGAGTAAAAGTCCTTTTATAAATAGGCTTATTCTACTATATATATACTTAGAATCTTATATAGTTAATACGATGCTTAGTACTAATTAGCTAGATACTAGTAGAGTTAATATGTAGGTGTTATAGTGTATAGCTGTAGTTAAAATAAAATATATATAAACAACTAGGGGGGTACTTTACGCCCTTCTAGAATATAGTCTAGATAATACCTATATAAAGGTAAGAATTCTAGTATAGGTTATAGATTTATTTATCTTTAGCCTATTAAGTATTAGACTACTACGTGTCTTATGTAGCAAATAACTTTTTCCCTATTTCTAACTCTTAAAAGTCGAAAGAGGGACGTTAGATAAGACAAATTATCTTACTTCCTAACCTATTAGCCTATAGGGCTAGAATTTTGTATCTAAGAAGAGTATCTAGTAGTAAGGCAACTAATTTATTAATATAGGGCTATATATTAATTTCTAAGGTAGGTGTAGTATTTAATATAGTACTTAAGAATATTAGTATAATAAAAAATATATTAACTATTTAAATACTTATTTAAAAAAATAGTAGTTTAAGAAGAGGATAGAACAAATTAAATTCTATAATATTAACTATAGTAGTATTTAACTAATATTAAGGTTAGCTAGAAATAGTGTATAGCGTATAGCGTACTAATAATAAGTTAGTTTTAGATCTAAACTAGTATATAGCCCTTTATTATAGCGTTAGTTTTAGGTAGTAATTAGCTTATTACTATACTACTATAGGCAGCATTCTTAGTAAGTAGTATATAATTATTAGCTATAATAATTAGCTATAGCAAAACTATAACTTTAGCTTATTTTATTCTATATGCTAATTATTATCTAAAACTCCCTTAGCACCTAAGCCTCTCTTATTATCTAAACCCCCCTTAGTACCGAAGCCTCTAAAGTCTAAGAAACCTTTAAAGTCTATATTCCTATCTATAATATTAGAGTTATACCTATCTAGTAGCTCTTAGAAATAAGCCTTAAGCTTCTCTTTATTATTCTTAATTTCCTCTTTACACTCTTTATTATTATTCCCCTTAATATACGCCTTATTACTATTAAGTATACTATTCTTACTATAGTTATTAAGGTTAGTAGGAGGACTAGGCTTATAGTAACTAATAATTATTAGTAAAAGTGTGTAATAAATAAGTGTAATAAACTTATAACTATTTCTTATTAGTAACTATTACTAGCTTTTTAGTAGTTAAACCTATATTGTCTACGCTATTATAGAAGTTCTTCTACTCTTTCTTATTAGCCTTACTCTTAAAGCTATTAGCCTTAAGCTTTCTCAGGCCTATCTTATATATATTACGTAAGAGCTTCTTATATATGCTATTGTAACCAAAGATTTATTTATTTGCGCAACTTTATAGTATAAGAGAGCCTTTCCCCTTACTAGTAATAATTTTACACTTAGCTAGGACTGCTTACTAGGCCCTTAGATTAACTTTATTCTTAATTTTATTCTACTTCTTATATATAGCTATTAGTTTCGCCTTTAACTAGTTGCTTACTTCTTATTAATTAACTAATATAATAATAGAATATAATACTATACTGCTTTTTTAATTCTTAATGTAGGACTATATAAGCTTTTCTTTTTTCTATATAAGCTATTAATACTTTTGCGCTTTAGAGAGTAGTTAGTAGTCCTTATTATTATGAAGCTTCTTCTTAAGCTAATATTATATAGCTTAACTAGCTAATCTAGTAGAGTTTAGTACCTTTTCTTCTTTACTATAAAGTGTATTATAAGATCTTTATATAATAGTATAAGCGCTATTACTAAGTGCCCCTTTAAATAGCACTTTATAGTTAGTAGGATAACTTTTCTAAGAGCTATCTTATCTATAATATAAAAAATAGTACTAACCTCTTTATTTCTAAATATAAAGTCTATCTATATTAGTATATAGTGTAATAAAAGGCTATAATTACTAGGTACCTTAGTAAGATCTTCTTACTTATTGTGCTTAAAATTTGCTAAAATCTATAGGCTGCTGCTTAGAAGGCCCTTTAGGATACTAGGAGACTTTTCTTTAATAAATACTATAGTATAGGGTGTAATAATAGTATATAATAACTATAGTTAATATTCTAGAAATAATAAAAATATTATTATTGTTATAAAAAATAGCTATAGGAGCCTATTGTTACATTGTTTATTTAGTGTTAATCATCCTTTTTAACCCCCCTTTTTTTTAATTTGAGCCTCCGTAGGTTGGGATAGAAAGGCTGCTCTAGTCTAGCGCCTAAAAATATAGTCTACTAAGTCTTCACTAATATAATAATAGTTTATAAGAACAGTTTACAAATTGCGCACTCGTCCCCTAATTGTCTATAAGTGCTCTAACATCTATTAAGTTACTTAAAGCGTGTATAGAAAACTAACTCTTACTTTATTATTGCTATTATTAGTAATTGCGCCGCTTACGCGTTACGCTTACTACCTAATACTATAACTATAAGAATCTAATACATTTACGCAACACTCTCCTTTTCTAGTAACTTATTAATAAATACCTTCTCTTGCCCCTTAATCTTGCCCTTTATTGCCGCTATTCTAACCTATAATAATATAATAAACTATAGTAGGAACTCTATAACTTTATTATTATGCCTTTAGTTACTAATTTATTACTAGCCTAACTAGTACACTAGGACTGCCTTATATAGGCTAAGGTATACTTTCTACTTTAACTTATTAATAATCTTCTAGATAGAGTAGTATTCTAGTGTGGATTTAGCAATAGTAGCAAATAGATAAATTATTAAAGTATACTTTTAGGCGGTGTTAACTGTAATGTTAGTATTAGGGCTTAGAGAGATATTAGGAAATAGAGCAATAGTAATAGATATCTTATTAAGGTTAACTTTAATATAGAGATAAAGTGTTAAGATTAGTATACCTATAGTGTATAAGTTTCTAGTATGTATCTTATAAGTAGCACAAACCTACTAATATAATAGTTATTACTTCTAGTAATCTTTAGAAATAATAGTAGAGGAAGATAATATAATAGTTGCAGCGTTATACTAGTTACAGCGCTAGCGCTATCTTATACCTTTTTCTCCTCTACTCTAAACTATAGTATAGCGATGTGGCTTTACTATGTTTTGTATATAGATTTTTTTAGTTAGAGTATGTGCGCTAAGCCTACTAAGCTAGCTTAGCTCGCTTATAATGCGCTAACTCCTTTTTATTAATATCTTAAAACGCTTTTCTGTGTATATAATAGTAGGAGGAATATCTGCTATTTTTGTAATATTTTTATTAGAAACTCCTTAGTCGTAAAAAAAATTATAGGGGCCTATATATATAAGTAAGGCGCTAATAACACTATTGTATTTTCTTTACTTACCTTACTGCCTACTTAGCTACTTTATCTTATTACTCTCTTAGTTACTTTTTTAATACTCTATAGCCTTAACTACTATATAACCTTAATTTCTAAAATAATACTACGTACTAGACTATTTAGATAGTTTAAACTAGTTACTAGTAGAACTTAAATAAAAAAGAAGAAGTTACTAGCTACTAAGGCTATGTAAAAGGCGCCTTACAAAATACTACCTATTACGCTAAAAAGGAAGCACTACTAGAAGCTAAGTAGTATATTATTATTATAGCTATTTATTATATATATATTCTAATAATATATAGCTATTACGCTTAGGAAAATTAACAAGTATTAAAAGAGTATTAAGCCCCTTATTAGAAAAATGCTATTCTGCTATCTTATTAAAGAAATAGTATAAGATAATAATAAGAAAGATTTGCGCTTCTAGTTTATTATGCTAGCTACTCTCTAGAAGGCATTAAAGGCTTTTCTAGTTATAATATTTAAAGATATTTCTTTATAACACTCTACTCCTACTATAAAATAATTACTAATACCTCTAAATACTAATATTAACACTATTTATGCAAAATAGGTTACTATATAGGTTAAGAATATATAGCTAGCAGATAGGTACTATAAGAAGTATATAGATACTAGGTGAATAATAAGGCGCTTAGTTAGATTTAGAATAGCTAGGCGCTTAGTTAGGTTTAATATATATATTTAACACTAAAGCTATACTTTTACTATAATAAGCAAACATAATAATTACTACTATAATAATAAGAGTATATTTTATAGTAATTTACTGTAAAAATTGCATATAGCTAATAAAAAATATAATTAGTTAGACCTAATATAACCTAGTCTATATAATCCTAACCTAACCTATAGCTTATGCAACCCTAACCTAACCTATACCTATTACTAGCGTAAAATTTATAGGTAGAGGTTGGGTTAGGGTTAGGGTCTTATGTAAGGGAACCTAACTCTAACCTAACCTATATCTATTTGTCAGCCTAGTATTATACTCCTTTACTAATATCTTTTTATATAATATTAATAGATATTTTTTAAAGTCTGCGTATTAGATTACTATATATACTATAAATTTAGTATACTATTTTAAAGTTATATATACAATTTATATTATAAGTTTATATTCTACATTTTAATATTTCTATTTTATACTTTATACTTTATACTTTATACTTTATACTTTATACTTTATACTTTATACTTTATACTTTATACTTTATCCTTTATAATTTATACTTTATATAATTATATATCTCTATACCTCTATACCTATATACCTATATAACTATATATTAAAATATATAGCGTTAATTAATCTACCTAGGAGTAGGATAACAAAGGCTTTCATCTTAAATAATATAACAAAAAAAGCAGAGCCCCCTACTTAGTAATTAAAAAGAGTATAAAAAAGGTAATTATAAAAAAAACGTATTTCAACTGCTAAGTAAGCTTAGTAGTCTTAGTATAAACAGCTTTTATATGTAAAGTTTTTATAAAGGCTATATTTAGAACTTTAAGGAAGAGATAAAACTATAACGCAGCAACGCTATAAGCTATTCTTTCTTTGCTATCCTAATTATTATAAGCCTACTATGCTAAATATTATAAACAATATAAGTTAATATATTAATAGGTATATACTACTTTATAAGTATAATGAGAGTAATATATACTAGATACACTATTACTTTATTACTATATTAAGGTTGTTATTAATAAAATTTCTACTATCTCTCTACGCCCTACTATCTATCTAGGTATTAATATTATTTCTAAAGAAGTACTTACTATTACTAAAAAGTACACGCTAAAAATTTATGCCACTACTATTAAAGTAGCTATTAAAGTAACTACGCTAGAGATCTATTCTATTTATAAACTTATCTAGCGTAATAAATAGATATACGTAACTATTTATAAAGCTATTCTTATATACTAGTTAGGCTAGCAGCTAGTCTAGTACGCAAAGAATAGTATAACTATATTCCTACTCTAGTAGACGCAATTACTCCTTATTAGTAGTAAAATTATTTAGTAAGGGATATAAAAGAAGGATAATAAGGTGTTTATTAATAAGCTATATAGTAGCAAGAGCGTTATATAGATTTATAAGATCCTCCTAACTATTATTACTATTATTGCTATTAAGTTAGCTTATCTAGCGCGCGAGCGTAGATAACTAATAATTGTAATAGTAATAAGCTAGGTGTACTATATACACTATAAGTAAACTTTATATAGATTAGAAGCTTATAAGGTATAAATAGAGTGCGAGTAAGTTTAAACTATTATTGCGTTATTAGGTAGTGTTTAAGGTTAGTTTTTAATTAGAATTAGGTACTGTACATAGTATATAATAATCTTCTATCTTAATCTACTTTAATCTTAAACTAAAAAAAAGGTTAAAAAAGGTATTCGGCAAGCCAACCATATTAAAATATAAAACTAAAAGTAATTTTACTTTTTTAAGCTTTTATTTTATAGTAATACTTATTATTTATTATATAGTTTATACTATAGATTATATAATAGTATAATAAGTAGTTACTTACCTTTTAGCTTATTATTTAGCTTAAGATTAGATAAAAATAGACAGTCTAGAAAGTTTAGACTTTAGAATTTTCTTTATCTTATTAATTATATATTATTACGTAATTTTAGATAAAAAACTATTTGTTTCCTAAAGTAGAACTTAATAACTTTCTAGTATATATATAGTTATATAAATTTATCTATATAAATAAGCTATAATTCTAAGTTAGAAAAAGTATCTAAGTTAGTTATCTTCCTATTTATTGTAAACACTATCTACTTTATTATATAAGTATTTTATACTTATTATATTACTACTTATATACTTTTTACTATGGTTTTTTTTTGCGACTAAGAGATTTCTAATAAAAATATTATAATAATAGTAGATATCCCTCCTACTATTATATACATAGAAAAGCGTTTTAAGGTATTAATAAAAAGGGGTTAGCGCGTTATACGTTTTACTATATTATAACTATATTACGTAATTTATTTTAATACTATATACTTATAGAACTATACAACTATAATAAGTTTTTTTAAAATTTTTACTTAATATTCTATATAACTTAATTTTTAAATTTAATTTTTAAATATATAAAACTAAGTATTAGTTTTAAAAATAAATTTTATTAATACTAGTACTATATAGTATATAATATACGATTAAGGTTTTTATGTGTGGCGTTAAATTAACTACCTAGGGGTAGCACAACAAAGGCTTTTATCTTAAATAACATAATAAAAAAAGTAGAGCCCCCTGCTTAGTAATTAAAAAAAGCGTGAAAAGGTAGTTACAAAAATGCGCGTAAGGTTTTTATATTATATATTATTTATTTTTTAAACTTACTAGCTTTAAAGCTAAATTATAAGCTAACTATAATAGTTATTACTAAAGTTCTAATATATAATTTTTTTTAGTTTTTTCTCTAAATTATAAAAATAAAACTTTTATTAAATTCTATTATTTGACTTATAAGTAAAATAAGCGTTACTCAGTTAACTTATTTTTTACTCGCTCACCTATTACTCACTCATTCGCTCAGCGATCGCTCATCTTACTCATCCCCCATCACTGGCGTGTTC